>CM040239.1:170477838-171727838 GCA_022545495.1 Chrysanthemum lavandulifolium
CTATGATTGGTTCTTTGATGTATCTAATGACTTCAAGGCCGATATTACTTTTCTTTGTGAGTGTTTGTTCTCGACATCAAGTTACTCCACTTACTTCCCATCTCAATGTTGTTAAGAAGATCTTTAAGTACCTCAAAGGCCAACCTCATCTAGGCCTTTGGTACCAAAAGAGTCTCCATTTAAGCTGGAAGCATATAGTGATAGTGACTATCTTTGGTGCTAATTTGGATAGAAGGTCCACCACCTGGAGGTTGCCAATTCCTAGGAAAAGATTGATTTCTTGGCGGTGCAAGAAACAAACAATTGTGGCTACCTCATCTATCAAGCGAGTACGTTGTCACGCAAATTGTCGTGGATGTGTTCTTTGGATACAAAATCAATTGTTGGATTATGGGTATAACTTCATGAACACAACAATTTTTATTGATAATCAAAGTACCATATGCATTGTTAAAATCCAATTTTCACAATCCGAACAAAACATATTGAAATCGGGCACCACTTTATAAGAGATGCATATGACAAACATTTGATAAAAGTGGTTAAAATTCACACCGATGATAATGTGCGATTTGTTAACTAAGGCTTTTGATGGACCAAGGTTTCAACACCTTGTGGTCCATATTGGTATGTTAACCCTTAGCGCAAAGTTTAAGGGAGGCATAAACCTCGGGGAGGCATATGCCTCGGGGAGGATTGTGTACACTTTGCATTTTTGTATGTATATTTGTAGTTTTCGTGTATAATTTTGATTTCTTTGGTTTCTAACTCTAACTGCTAATGTAATGATAGTTTTGTTTGTCTTTGTTTGGTTTGTGTGTTTCTCTGTTTGGTTTGTTTTGCGATTGCTTATCTAAGTTGAATTTTATCATGATTGGTCAAATGGAAAATGGTCAAGAAAGCTTGTTTCTTTTGAAATCAGAGTACTGAAGTGAACAATTTGTTTCCACCCAAGTAGAAATCTTGAAGTTCATTGTTCATTCATTAGAGAAACATTTTACGACTTACGACACAGTACAATCAACTTCAAACACAACTACAAGAACAATTTTTACATGATCTACTAAACCTATTCTAGCTTATATCATCTATTCCAACAATTGTTGGATATGCATGATTGCTCATATCTTCCATTTAAATTTCTTTGGATATGCGTTTGTATGTCTTGCATAACTACCCATTCCTTCTATCTCGATGGTGGATATGCATGACCGATCTGAAGAAGATGCTAAGGATCAAAATGGGAAGGATGGATTGATGTAAACGATGATGATGAAGATGAATACACATGTCCTTTGTGCTTCATCTACTTGGTTTCACCAAAAAGCAATCCATCCACCTTCCTGTAGCCCTTCTCTTATACGATATGTGATGATGCACCAAACCATGGCGCAGGAAGAGCAAGCACCACCTCTCTTTCGGCACGAGGCCTTTGTTGAGGTTGAGATGCTGAAGGTTGGGAGTAAGATGTTTTCTTCATAGTGGACCCATTAGAGTCATCAGAAGATTCACTTGGATTCACTACACTATCATCATCAAAAGAACTGAGAAATGGGGATTTTAATGGTCGTGGGTCATATGGATATGTAAAGAACTGTAGGAAATCACTAGATGATGAAGATGATGGAGAAGAGGTTGGATCTACAACCTCTGGTTTATTATTCATGGTTTATTGTGGTTGATTGTGGTTCATGGTGGAATTAGGGTTTGTGATGGTATTTGGGGAAAATTGATGTATGATAAGTGTGCCTTGGGGAGTGTTTTATAGACGGTTTCATGGTTTAATGAGATTTAATGCGAGTTGGGTGAAACAGTAAAAAGATATTTACTGAAGCTTCTTGAATACGTGAATTGCTTCTTCTTATTATATCACTTCAGCATAATGACCATTGTTTCTGCCGATGTTGGAATTTAAGTTTGGTAAAAGGTTGCATTACACGTCAGCGTTGGCAACAACTTAATATCTTTGACCAAAATTTGGGAAACTTCTCCTTATACCCTATTTGCATATCTTCATCTAAAATAACTGATTCCCTCTTTATTCGATTTAAACACACCATCAGTTGATTGAATCGTAATTCATTATCTAAAGTTCTTATGGCGCTTCAATTCAAACACGATCATAATAAAGTAGCTTTTCTGGGAATGGCTAAAGGTGATGATTTGTATAAACCAATGGTGGAGTTTTTGAAGAGGTCGAAGATTCATTATGCTTTATCACATTCTCCTAATGCTATTTGTGAATCATTGGTTACTCATTCGGGCATCCGCTTCAAAGCGTAGTGAAAGCAGAGATCGTGGCTATGGTTGATGATGTTGAGTATGTTGTGACAGAGGAGTTGATCAGAAGTCGACTTCGTTTGGATGATGAGAATGGGGTTTATCATTCTAATTCAGTGTGCTAATAGATTTAGATGGAGAAGATATGGGTAAGAAGGCTGAAAGAGAAGCTGCTAAAGCTAAGCAGGCTAGAGTGATACTTGAGAAAATGTGTCAATTGAGAGGAATTGCTCCAGTTACGTTTTCTTGTATTTCTTCTACTAAAGCTAAAGCTGTTCCTGAAACATCTGAGAATGTACCATCTAAGGAAGTTTATATACCTGGTACGAGGATGAAAAGAATGTCTAAACGAAGTCACACTACTCTAAGGCGATCTGTGAGATCAGATGGGTCATATACTTCTAATTTTGGGAATTATGTGAAGTTTGGATTATGCTGAAATTAATGCCGAAGGGATTATACTGAAGTAGAGTGGATTCTGCTGAAGACATAATCTGCTGAAGTTTAATAGTTATTAGTTTGTTTCTGCGGAAGTGTTTATTCCGTGTTTAGTATATTTAGTTTGGATATACATGAGCTTTATTAGGAAGTGATTGTGTATATCTTATTTAGTTTTATGATTATACGTTTCTTGGGAAACGGTTTAGGGTTTTGTTTAGGGTTCCTTGTCTATAAAAGGAACACATTAGAATGAGCTATGTACCGATTGAAAAACAAAGTTTTAGTTAATATAACGATCCATAGAGGATCACGAGTTCTTAGTTATTTACTTGTGTTTATATTCACGATAAATATAAGTAGTAGAGATTGTCTTTTATTGTGCTTGTGATTACATAGGCATATATAACGATCCACGAGCTCAAGATCTATCAAGGTGCATCTGTTTCAACAAGTGGTATCGAGCCTCGTGAGTCTCTACGATACTAAGGACAAGTTTTTACGAACACTCATACAGACCATAACAAAATTATCATGCCCGGATCGGATGTTGATGTTGAATTCACCAACAACCAAAACTCCACCCATCCGCAACAACTAAGTCTCTCTAATAGCAATGCTAAGTTTCCTTACCTAAAAGGGAGGAGTATGATCTTTGGGCGATGAAGATGCGAAGCTGGATCTCCAACATTAATTGGAATCTATGGGAGATAGTCTTAAAGGGAAGCAGTTTGAAGAGAACTACCACAGATGCGGGTAAGATGACTAATGTTCCTCCCAAAGCTTTGAAGAGTTCTTGGCGATTCGAGAGAGAAACCAAGGTTAGAACCATTCTTCTTCAAGCTATTCCCGAGGATCACTTGAGTGATTTTCACTTCATGCAAGATGCTAAGGACATATGGTTAGCAATTAAGGCAAAGTTCGGTGGGAATGAGGAGTCGAGGAGATGAAAAAGTCCATCTTTGAGACAACAGTTTGAGATTTTCAAATCTCTCAAGAGGAAGGGATTCACAAGGGCTATGACAAGTTTCACAAGATTTTAAGTCTGTTACATCGGTTGCAGTGGCGAGATAATGATATTTGTAATTCTAAATTTCGAGGTCTTTACCTCCATCCCGGCTACACGTAAGCATTGCTTAAAAGCTAAAGGTGGTTTGGACATGATTACCTTTGATGAGTGTAACACAAACTTAAAGCTCTTGAACATGATGTACGAAGTCCTTTTAGATCATCTTCTTACGCTAGTCACCTTGCATTCGTTGGAGCCTCTACCCCAAAGACAAGTTATGGTCCTAGCCCATATTCATCATCATCTTATCTTGCTCCTTCACCAAGCTCTCATTCTAAATCGAGTGGGATTATGGAAGATGTTCTTGGATCTTTCTTTCTTGATTATGATCCTCAGCAGAGGCGGCCTATGAGGATTTTGATCGGTGGACCCATTTGAGATGGAAGAGATGAAGGCGAGGTGGCGGTAGCCATGCTTTCCATGGATATCAAGAATTTTGGCGAAAATATGGCGAAGGTTTGGGTTCAACGGACGAGATCCAGCGAGGTTTGATAAGAGAAAGGTTAAATGCTTCACATGTCAGCGGATGGGTCATCAGAGAGAATGCAAAGACAGGAAAGGCGGTGATGAGACAAGATACTCTTCTTATCGGCATGTCGTAAGAAGGCATGAACTTCAAAGGGATCACCGCTTTGGTCACGTTAGATAGCAATGTGGACTGGAAGCAACATGAGAAGGATGATAATGATGGTCCTGGTAATGATAACGTTGGTTTGATTGCAAGCTGTACTTTAGAGGATATGCATGATCAGATTGCCTTGATGGGCATCTCTCAGGTACAAAACTGTTTGTTTGGTTGTAGTGAGCGTTATAATGAACTAAAACAAGCATATGATATTTTGGAACCTAAATATAATGAATACTATGTGGAAGTTGAAGCTTATAAACAGGCTTTAAAAACACTAGAAAGACAAAAGGTTTGGTTTCAGAAGAATCAAATAGCTTATGATGAGAAGATAGGTGTTTTAGAAAGGGATCTCGAATGTGCTAATAATGAGTTAAAGTGGTCTGAGAAATTAAGAGCAGATGTAGTGTCAGAAAATTTAGAGCTTAAAGAGAAACTTAATGAGGAAATTGCTAGGCATAAAGAATGGTTATTAAATGGAAACAAGTTAGCAAGTCACATCTATGCTAGTCAAACCCCAAATACTTCTATAGGTTTAGGCTTTAAGAAGTATGTAGGATTAGAAGCTAGAGATGACACTGCAAATCTACACCAGTGAGCCTATCTAATTTTGTGAAAGAAGGTGACCTAGATCTTTGTCAGAGGACCTATTAGAGGTGAGCACATGCCCATTGACCTTTCCACTACTTGTTGACTTTGATGGATCACACCATCTCTATGGCGAAAGTCAAAGGACTTGCGGACCACGATACTTCTTCTAATGACTTTGTCTCTTGTGTTATGATGACAAGTCCTCCAAGCAAGGGTCTCTGAGTGTGATTCAAATGACAAGTCGACCTTCCCAAGTCTTCACCTGCCTACACCCAAGACTACCAATAAGCATGTCGAGTTCTTTGCCAGGAATCCACTTCAAGACAGTTGCCTCAAGACTTGCTTTTAATTCTTTGCATCATAGTACTGTTAAAAACAATTATTTTCATGTTTTTGGTTTGAATATTTCTGCTTGTAATAACACATCTTTTGGTTTGAATAAATCTTCTAAACAGAAGACATGTTTTGTGTGTGGAAGTAAATTTCATTTAATTAAGGATTGTGATTATCATGAGCAATGGATGAATAGGTGTGGTGATTCTAGGAAATCTAGACCAATGTTAATGATATACCACCTTATGTTCCACAAGCTATTAATACTAATACTCCTTTTCCTTGGAGGAGACCAGTTGTAAAACCATATGTTCAACCAACCAGTGAATATTTTTAAAATGGTTTTGGCCTAGATATGTTAACCCCATGGTGATGGGAAAGGGTCTTTGGGATCTTCTTTGTCAAGACCTCGTGAGTTGTTCTTGGAATAAGCAGGGACCTAAGTTTCAATGGAAACCCAAGAACAATAGTGGATCTTATACTACGCTTGGCATAACTCATATGATCCACAAGGAGGTTCAAGTCGACAATGACTTGAGCCTCCATAGTGTACTAATTTTCGTATATTTTTGTTGTTGTTGTAGGATCATCCCTTAAGCATAAAGATGTTGGCATTGTTGATAGTGGTTGTTCAAGAAGTATGTCGGAAGCAGGGACATGATGCATAACTTTGTACCCATTGAAGGAGGAGGCAATGTAACCTTTGGAGGAAGTAATGGCGAATTCATCGGGAAAGGGACCATCAAAACACCTCGGTTGGACTTTGAGAATGTATATTATGTCAAGGAACTTCAACACTTCAATTTGTTTTCGATCTCACAAATATGTGACACCAAGAACAAAGTACTCTTCACAAAGGATGAATGTCTTATGCTTTCGAAAGACTTCAAACTCCCAGAAGAAACTTTAATTCTGATGAAAGTTCCTCGCAGTCACAATCTTTATACATTCAACTTAACTAATGTCAAACCAGCAGGTGACTTAACGTGTTTGGTGGCTAAAGCAACTGTGGATGAGTCCACCAAATGGCACAGAAAGATGGCCCATGTCAACTTCAAGACCATAAACCAGCTCTCTAAACTGGGCCTTGTTCAAGGTCTTCCTTTCAAAGTGTTCACCAATGATCATAACTGTGTTGCATGCAATAAAGGGAAGCAGCACAAAGCCTCATACAAAGGTGTTCCTGTTACGGTAGTAAGCCTTATTTCTGAACCTCTTCAGCTGCTTCATATGGATCTGTTTGGTCCAACTCAAGTGAGAAGCATTGATCATAAATATTTTTGTCTGGTGATCACTGATGGTTTTAGCAAATTTTGTTGGGTATTCTTTCTAAGGACCAAAGATGAAACATCTGGAGTGTTGAAAGACTTCATTACCCTTATTGAAAATCGAGTTGAACAAAAGGTGAAAGGAATCGGTGTGATAATGGGACGAGTTCAAGAATGCTATACTTATAGAACTCAGAGGTCAAAAGGAATCAAAGCGGGACTATAGCACTCCAAGAACCCTCAACAAAATGGGGTGGCGAAAGGAAAATAGGACCTTAATCGAGGTTGCACGATCAATCTTGCGGACTCTAAGCTTCAACCATGTTTTGGATCAAGTTGTTGAGTACGACTTGTTATGTACTAAATAGAGTGTCCATTACTAGACCACATCTCAAAACACCATATGAACTTCTTTTGGGAAAGTTCTGTTATTCATTACCTTAAACCGTTTGGTACATCAAGTGACAATTCGAATACAAGTGATCCGTTGGGCAAATTTGATGAGAAAGGCGATGATGGTTACATTGTGGGATATTACGCTCATAGTAAGGCGTCACGGGGTTTACAATGTATCGCTAAGAAGATTGAGGAGACATTGAATCGAGGTTTCTAGAAGACAAGCCTAATATTCAAGGACAGGGTCATGTTTGGTCATTTGACCTTGATTACTTGACTGATTACTTGGGTTATTCTAGACATATGGCTAACGAACATGCAGATTCTCAAGCATCTTCAACTATCAGTGCAGAGACTATGGATGCTCATTCTGACAGTGGGTCTGAAGATGATGTGTAAGATATAACTTTTCACATACACGTCAAACCATAACACAAAGTAGCATATAGATGGAATTATAGAGAGAGAAAGTTAGAGGTTTAGGGAACTTAGTGAGAGAAAGTGAAAGATATTATTATGAGCTCCAACTCTCTACCTTGGAAGGTAGAGTATTTATAGTCTTACATAACTCGCCACACTTTGGGCTGTGGATCGGGCATCGATGGGTAAAGACCCGTCCGTCCTCCACGGTGTTACATAACTAAATTACTACTTAACTTAAAAGAACTACGACTACGAGCTTTTAACGATTACATATACTTGAGGTGACCGACTCTTTACTATCGGGAATTTCTAATTCTAACAATCTCCCCTAAGGAGGTCACCTCAATCATATACCAAAATTACATAGAATACAAATAGATAATACATTAACAATTGATCTTGCATTCTTGATGTAGTCCTTTGCACCTAAGCTCGTAGTCATTGATTCTTCACATTGCATGTATGGATAATCCAAGTGGAGGTCTTTTACTGATCCACGTGATAATAATTTTGAGCCATCTTTTGAGATCATCAGCTATCAAAAATCTCTAAGACATCCTTTGTGGTGTTGTGACTTTAGGACCGACATGCTCACATTCTGGGTCATGAAATCTTCTCATCAGAGTAGCGGAAGCTTTAGTTGATTCATGATATTAGCAGTAGCGAGGCATGGAGTGAAAATATCGAGTCATTGATGCACTAATCATAATTTCTTTTGAGATGAATGTGTTAAGTGAGCATGCGGCTATGGATTGACCGCTTCATTACGATCACCGCAAGCGTCGGGTGTACGCATACAACGATTAGCAATAAATCGCACGAAAGTGTCTTTGATCACTTCGTTGAATTGAGTACACGCCCACGGTTCCCGTTGATCGATACATGTCTTGCTGTGATCGGTATAATTCGAAGAATTTCCTTGACGAGGTTTCGCATTTGTTCTAATTGTTCTCAAATGGAACATCTCAAAGAAGACAACACGGAGTGAGTGAACCAAATAATTTTAAGTCCACTGATTGATGTAAAGAGATTTGAAAAACAATCGTGTATTGATCAATAGAAATTGTTTTGCAATACAACGAAGGTTTTATTGAAAATCAATTATCAATCATAAAAACACCTTTTAGTTTGAGAAATTAGTACACGGTCGATGTGCTAAAGAAAAGTGTTTTTAAGCACAATGACCGGTTTTTCAAAGGTATCCGTCAATCCATAACTCGAACGAGATTGATTCAAGAGATTGAATCGCCCCATTGTTTCATTCGGTTGTCACATGGTTGATCTATATAATAGATCTCACATGCCACCTACCAGAGCTTGTTTGATGTTGGCTCGAAGGCTTTCCATCTTCATTGTGAATATGTAAACACATCACTCGGATGTTCGGCAATACCACAAGGATAATCGTGGGACTCAAGATATAATCTCTCTTTCCACATTGTGTGAAGCAGAGAGTTTTCATTGAAAGTGTCCTAATGAGATTTATTGATGATCTCGTGGCTCTAGACTCGATTTGTGCATATTTGGATCCTATAACGGAGACTAGGGAGAGGTCTCCTTCTTCAATATCAACCATCTCTAAGAAAGTCGATAGATAATGTCGGTTCCCGTGAGAATGAAACAAGCCCTTTTAAGAGGAACTTGAGTGGTTTGGAAAGTTGAAGTGCGATCGTCCTTTGGGTCCATGACGTCTTGTCTTCAATACCGATGTTACCATCGGTAGCATATGAATTGAACCCGATTCTTGCCCTAAGGTTGAATAAATGGAGGGCTATTTGTTTTCACCCTTTTCTCATTCAATTCTTTTAATTCTTCAACCCTTGATGCTTACCGAGACTTCATAGCTAGAACCTTGTTGGGTTTATTCCAAGTACTAGCTCGGTCTTAGTCCGCACTCTTCCCATATCTCATTTTCTCCTTTTATCATCATACCTAAGGACTTCTACACTAACTAGTGGATTATCCTCGGTAGATCCTCCGGTTACGGCGGATCATGGGAACATATACCTAACCTTATCATCCTTATATCACCGTACTTAAAGTAAAGTTGGTCGGTCTATTTGGTATTGTTAAATCCGCCATTGGATCCAATTGAAAACCATTTGAAAATCAATTCGATACTTGTGATATATTATCTAAGCATTTTGTACCGAATTGTTTTTGATATTTTAAACGAGAACTCCCCTCAACATGTGCATCAAGTATTGAAAATGTTTTGCACACGGAGGCAAGAGAAAGAATTAACTTCTTTGATTACCATTTTCTAAAAGATATCAACATCACTTCCCACATCAAGTCAAGTAGATAGAGTATTTTCGGGAAGGATGAGGTTTCCATAAATTTGCTCCCCCTCAATATGTGCCTCGAGGTTTGAAAAGAATTTTGCACATACTAGAGGGAACCTGCACATTGAAATGAATGATCACGTTTCAAATCAAAGGTTTAAGATAGATGCTCCCCCTCAATATGTGCATTGAAAATTTGAAATCGTTTGTCACATGTGGGAAGGACAGCATGTACATTCTTATGAAATCGTTTACCGAATTATCAGTTTAAGTCCAATTTAAATCACACATTCTCCCCCGATCACAATTATCAAAACATTTGAGATTTGTGATATCGTATAGATTTAAATTGATTTTGAAAGCTTTTAAGGAGAATTGTGACTTGATTGTGAAAGTGTTTGAACTCCATTGAAAAAACATGCATGTATATCTTTTGAAAACAATTTAATGCCAAATAACTTTTTAATTTAATTGAAATCATTCTCCCCCTCAGTCAATGACATAGGTTGTTGATTGAGAGATAGAGATTTTGACAAATAAGTCCTGATGATTATCAAAAATAGACACTGAGTTATTTTTCAAAGCATTTGGTTTTCAATGAGATAGGAGTTTATAGAATCGAGCATGGTAAAACATGGCTCGTTCTTTCTTTAAAAACGGGTTATTGCACGAAAATGACAATAAACCATTTTCTCTTTCTCCCAAAAATATATATATATATATATATATTTTTTTTTTAATTCGAACAACATCTAAAGTCCGTGTCATTCTTAGAATGACAACACAAAGACCGTAGATATAATCGAATGGAGAAAAACATGACAAAATGACAATATTTTTGAAGATTTTTGAATTTTTCAAATTTTATGGATTTTGAAAGTTTTATATTTTCTATTTGATTTTTGAAGGTTTTATAATTTTGTATTTTGTTTTTCAAATAAATATTTACAAGAGATAGATGAAGATAGACCTTTACTCCTCGTCTTCCTCACGAAGGCGTTTGAGTGTTACGGTTGAAGGCTTTTCAAGCCAAGGCGTGGAAGAATAAACTCAAACGTTCTCTTGGAAGAGCTTTGGTGAAGATGTCACTAATTGATATTCGAGACCTCACAAAATATAGTTCCACCACACCTTTTTCTACTTGTTCCACGATGAAATGATGTCTAATGTCGATATGCTTTGCTCTTGAGTGTTGAGCGTTGTTGCATGAGAGCAATAGCACTTTTATTATCACGATGCGAGAGGATTTTGTTGAATTCAAAGCCATAGTCGATAATTGAGATCTCATCCATAAGATTTGAGCACAACAAGATGACATGGCTATATATTCGACCTCAGAGGAAATAGAAGTACTCATTTGCTTCTTTGAAGACCACTCACAAGCTTATCACCCAAAAGCGAGCACCTCCCGACGTACTTGACGTGTATCTTGACAACTGCATGATCGGCATCTCGCATAGGCCGTTAGTGACATACCGGTGTCCTTGGTACCAAAGACCCATATTGATGGTTCCTTGGAGATACCGAAGACCCGTTTAATCGCTTCAAGGTGCTTTTTAGTAGGCTTAGCACGGTATCTAGCACACATGCAAGCAATGAACAAGATGTCCGGTCTACTAGCGTGAGATACATCGGGGATCCAATCATACTCCGATATTTCGTTTGGTCAATCATGATCCACGAGAGGTCCTCATCTAGTTTGGTTCGGTCAATCATGGGGTGTCAACGAGGTCACTTGAATCAAATCCAAATTTCTTTAAAATCTCTGTTGCATATTTAGATTGATTTATGAAAATGCCTCGGGACTTTGAGAAATTTGTAATCCCAAGAAGAATGACATTTGTCCCATCATTGATATTTGAAACTTTGAACTCATTTCATTTGAAAACGATCACATTCCATTGGGTCGATCGAGGCAAAAATAATATCATCAACATAAATTTGAACATGAATCAAATGTTTGCACGACTTCACGGTGAACAATGTAGGATCAAGCGCTCCTTTGATGAATCCGGTTGATAGAAGAAACTTTGTGATGTATCATACCATGCCTTGGAGCTTGCTTTAAACCGTAAAGAGCCTTCTTCAAACGATAAGCGTGAGTAGGATGCTCTTGATTCACAAATCCTTCGGGTTGGGCGGCGTGAGCGACTTCTTTAAGATCTCCATTCGAAATGCCGTCTTTACATCCATCGATAATCTACCATGTTCTTACTAGCAAGCATTAGCAGACAGATTCGATTGCCTCGATTCGAGCAAGCGGAGCAAAAGATTCTTCAAAGTCTATACCCTCCTCTTGACGATATCCTTTAGCAACTAATCGAGCCTTGTTCTTCAACACATCACCATGCTCATCAAGTTTAACTTTGAAGATCCATTTTAGAGCTATAATCATAGCACATTCTGGAGCAGTACTAACTCCCATACATCAAGACGATCAAACTCATGAATTTCATCTTGCATGGCATTGAACCACTATCTTCATTCATGGCGGTTTAACATCTTTTGGTTCGATCTTAGATAGTACGGAGTTGAAGAAGCACCATAAGGCATCGGTTGCGAGTTGTTTTCGGGTTGATCTGAGACGAGAGGATTTCCAATGATGTTGTCTAAGGGTGATCGTGAGTCCATTTTCTCGAGGTGTTCATGTGGCGGTTGTTGAGGAACCGAGGTAGGCGAGTCGATGTCTCTGAAGAAGATGGTTCGATGATGATTCGGGAGTAGCAAATATGTTTTCAAATGGAGCATCTTCGAGGAGTAGCAAAGGATTAACTTCATCATTGATGCGAAACATTTCCATGATGTACATTTGAAGAATGATGATTTGTTGATGAGATCGAAGGATCGTGACGGGTGCTTCTTGACTTAAAGATATTGAGGCCGAAGGATTGACTTCATTCATCGGAATATGAGCAACCTCATTGTAGGGATCGGCACCACATTAGTAATTGAATCATACAGTTCATCAAACATAGGATCAAACAATTTCTTTACATCATCTTGGATGGAGGTACATATGGAGTTTCTTGAGAGGAGTTTGGAACAAGGGATGAACCAATGGGACTGTTTTTGAGCGTGGGTCTGAGTGGAGTGTCTAGGAGCCATTTGACGGTCGACTCATCAAGCGTAACGTGAATTGTTTCCATGATATTTCGGGTTCTTTTGTTGTAGATTCGGTATCCCTTTTGTTTGATGCATATCCTACAAATACTCCAATGTCGACTTTGGCCCTAAGTTTGCCTAAGTCTTGACCTCATTAGTTGGATAGCACAAGGCACCAAACACACGAAGGAAAGATAGATTAGGTTTTCTGTTGTGGACAAGTTCATATGGAGTTTTCCATGAATAGTGTGAATCAAGGAGCGATTTTGTGTGTAGCATGCGGTGGCAATTGCTTCACCCAAAGAAACATTGGAACCTTTGAGTAGATCGGCATTGTTCTAGCGACTTCAACAAGAGTACGATTTAGTCTTTCAACTACACCGTTCGTTGAGGGGTTCGTGGAACACTTCTTTGATGGTGATTCCAACGCTTTCATAGAATTCACTAAGTTGTTTGTTGACAAACTCGGTTCCATTGTGCATTACGATAATTCGGCGGTTTTGTTTAGTCGAACTGCATTTGTTTGATGATTTTGATGATGATATTAGAGTTTCGTCCTTTGTCCTTAAGAACTTGACCCGGATAAATCTAGGTAATCATCAACCACAACTAACACATATTTCTTCCCAAAGATATTTTGCACCCTCATTGGTCCACATAAATCCATATGAATCATATGAAGAACTTACGTGACGAGTTAGTAGGTTTGGGTTTATGGACGTACTTCTTGCTTTTTCCCAATTGACATCTTGAACAAAGATGATCCTTTTCATACTTTAGTCTAGGTAAACCTACAACTAAGTCCTTTACGGAAAGATCGTTAATGGTGCGAAGTTCAAGTGATTGAGGCAGCGATGCCATAACCATGACTTTGTTTTAGAAGCCTTTGATAACAAGTGATTGAGAGGCCCTCATCATGTCATCGATAGAGATGGTGTAAAGATTTGAGCCACGAGTTCCTTTTAACAGTTCCTTACCATTAAGATCTCTAACAAAGCGGTATGTTTTCGAAGGCTACTTCTAGATCGAATCACATAATTGACCAACGAGCAGTTATGACCTAAACCTTCCACATAATACACTCTAGAGATGACACTATCACCAACAACATAATCTCCATAACCCATAATAGCACCGAAATGATCATTACCAAATCTAATATCCCGATGAATTTGCTCACGAAGTTCATGAGCGCGACGGTCTCGGTCATATGCTTGGAACGACTGAGTCCGGTACCACGAGCGATTTGAGCGATCTGCAGTTGAACACAGACAAGAATGGATAAGCGGATAATTGGGATCCCCATGCAAGAATGGGTTCCATTTGGTTAGTAACAATGTTTGGAACACCCACATCGAAATAGAACCATTCATATCGTAAAGTGAGGCAATGGAATCGATGTGAATAGATACGATACTAGTGTCGATATTAGCCACATTCACGGTGTGATCACTTCTTAAGGGAATAGTTCTACGGTGAGGCATCCATTTTCTAGTGGGCATTATCGATTAGTCTTAAGACCAACGGTGTCCAATAAAAGCCTATTTTCTTGAATGTTCTTCTGTGGGTTTCCTTTGTTTTCTAACTTTCTTACGTTTTGCCTTTTAGCCTTCCTAGCATGAACTTTAGCATTAACAATATTAGCTGGACAATTAACATCATTGGGCGAACATTAACACCACATTCATGATTAGAAGCGAATTCAAGCGGACATCGGTACAAGGTTTGCAAATAGTATCGAATTGAATTAATTACGATGCGCCTATGGCTAATACTAGAATCAACATGATTCGTTTTATTCGATTCAAACATAAAGTTCCTAGATTGTTCTTTCTCTTTTCGGTGGACATTCTTAGCTTATGAGGTCCTATCATTCCTTGTATTGTCTTGAGACTTTGACTGCTCCCTTTAATGTCACCGATTACTCTGTAGAGGGAATGGGAACATTAGTTTGTTTCTTGCTCTTTGCACCACCTGTTTAGATGTGCTGGGATCTGAACTACATGCAGGTGCACTAAGGTTCACTTTCTTAGAAGGCACATTTGAGTTCTCTCTCCTAGCCTTGACAGATCTAGAATCTGTACTACTCAAGGGTACACTACGGCTCACATTCAAAACATTGGGAATCGAGTGCATATCATATTTGGCCTTAGGCATTGAGCATGGAATCAAAGGGTTAACTCTCTCACCTAATGTCTTAGGGCATATTGTGATCAAGCATTCTAAGATTTCTTGAGATCGTTTGGCATATAAGCATGCATGTCCAATTGCATTATCATGAGGTTTCTCTAGCTTATCCTCTTCAACAATCTCACGCAGCATTCTAAGCAATCCTTAAGGGATGAGAAATATGTTTGAATGGCAAGTTTGTTGTTCCTTAGATGAGGAGGACATATGTCACAGATAAAGCATATTTATTACAAGAGTGAACCTTTGATACAACATTCTCCCCATTGGTCATTGGCATTTTCCCTTTTACGACTCTTGATTCTCAATTTCCTTTTGCAATGAAGCTATTTGTTCGTTGTTTTGTTACGAGTGACTTTAATTGATTCAAATAACTCATTGAAATGACGTTTTACCTTTTCATTTTCTTCTAGGAAACTTTCGTTTTCCTTTTGTAAAGCATTTACTAGGTTTTGAAGATGAAACGTTTGAGAATTCGAGAATCTAAAGGAGGAGGCATTTGGGAGCATGTCATATTGTTCGTTTGACCCTTTAATTGAGAGATTTGGGCTTTCAACTTTCGATCGTGTTACGGTGAGCTTGAATCATTCATCTCGTTTGTTAATTTGAAAAGCGCATCAAACTCGGAGCATCCGAAGATGTCTTGATATTTGAAGTTTTGACATTTTCTTTGAGATGTTGATATTTTAGTTGTAGATTAAAATACTCAACTTCTAGTTTAGAAAAATGTTTAACCAAATTGTCGTGATCATCAGTTCAATTTTCTCATTTAGTTTAGAATTGGTTTTCAAGCTCAATGACACGATCATGGGAGACTTTCGGGGCCACAGATAGTTCATGAAATTTGGAAGCATTAATAGAGCAATTTGAAGCGATGAAAAAGACATCTTGAGCAACACATTCGGTAATAAGATTCTCATTTAATGTATGCGGTTTTTCTCTCAATCTCATTATATTTCGAGGCACGCTCATAGTCACTAACTTCAACAACCATTGCATCAAATTCCTTTTCCATTCCCTTAATATCGGTTTCTATCCCTTTTAAGACTCTCAAAGTGATCTTTTAGAAGTTTAAAGAAGGGCATGACCTCGTTAAATAACATTCTTTCATTTGTTCAAAACCCTTTCTCCTTGATTATACCGTGGGTGTGATCCTTTTCTTGCAAGTTTTCTCAAAGTCAACAAATAGTTGAAATAAAGCGTATTGACTAATTAATGTCTTGCTTTTAGTGGCAATTGTTCTAGGTACAAGATGCATTGGTGTATTAGGAGGATACACATCGCTCTAGGCATTTTCCTAAGGGAGGGTTTGTTTCAACAATATTTTCCGCTTTCGCTTATCTAAATCCTTTTTCGAAGGCTTGTTGGGAGTCAACAAAGTATGAGGCTTAAACTTGTTCAAGGAAATCCGTTTTCCTTCTTGTAATCATGAGGAGTGATAATTATGTTTTCTCTTTGCATTTTGGATCATTTTGTTTCTTATTCATCTTTTCCTAGTGATTTCATTTGATTTCTTATCTTCCTCGGTGCACTCAACGCATGACTAGGTTTACGCCTAGGCTTAAGGATTTCATCACCATCATAAAGCACCTTATGAGCATTTTAGCCTTTTAATTACCTCTGGATTTGGTTCCTCAACAAGGGAATGCTATGCTTATCGCTTAAGACTCGATGTTTGGTGACCATGTGAGCGATCGAATGGTGTTTCCTTGTATGTACAACTTGTTTTCAAGTTTGTTTTCAAAGTTGTCGATTAGAAAAATCTCTCAAGAGTTTTGATTCCTTTGCATTAAAATCTTGCTTAAGCATTTTCACATTTTCTTGAAGTTCTTGTTTTTGTTTATTTGTTTTAGAAAGTTTTTCTTGCAAGGAATTTACTTCTTGTTTCAATACTTCTTCTCTAAACTTACTTTTTCTAATTCTTGTACTCACTTGGTCATCCATTTCACGCTCACGAGTGGTCAACTCAAATTTTGCACGTTGTTCATAAATGGCAACACGTTCCTTATAGGCATTTAGTTCGAAATTATGGAATCATCGGGAGCACATGCGATATATTCATCAAAGACATAGTCATTTTTGATGCAGAAGATGCATCACTAGATACAACTTCACTTTCACTTTGTTTCACGTATTGATCGTATGGGACAATATTGTTATTACCCATATTTTCAATATTTGATTCAATAGTTTCGATTGATTGTACTTTGTCATGCATCATTGCATATCGACATCATCGTATAGTTTTAATACCTCCGAGATGAGTTTGTCCTTGGATGGGCCGACTTGTGGTGAAGAAGAGATCTTGGTAGAAACCATTGGAGAGATGCTAGCCATAAAGATTGTGTGTGCGATGGGTCCATCATCTACATCAGTCGTATGCATCACGATCGTGACTTGAAAGGCATTCGATGATTGTGACCTATCTCCGAATAGGTTGCTCATCCACATCGCATCATAGGTCTTGGCATTGCCCTCGAAGAAAGCGGCAATTCCTCTTCATCCAACGCAGCACCATTGTCCCGAGCTTGTGCGGCAACATCTTATCTCGAAGTAATCGGCGTTCGTGGACGCTTTGGAGATGTGCGGTTCCTTGCAATGTGTCCTTCACCACCACGGTTATAGCATTTGATTGGCTTAGCTAGACCTTGGTTACCATTTCTTCCTCGATTACGGTTGCCAACATAACCTCTCCCGGCTCCACCTCTTCCCCGATCATCTTGTCTTTCCGGCTGGTTGCACCACGATCCTCCATCTTTAACGGTGGCTTGATTATGTGGGTTAGATGCGATTACGAGGTTGTTGTTGGTTTGTGGGAGAGAATTCATGTTTTGACTAATGAGAAGAGCTAGTTGATTAATGATGTTACCACGTGTGCATCGACATCGGCTTGTTTGAACATAGGATCGGGATGAGTTTGTGATTACCATTACCCAAGGGTATGACTTGTGATGCTTTGGTTGTGATTCCGATGTTTGAGTAGAAATTTGTTGAGTCATTGGACGAGCTTGTCTCTCCCTGGTTGGTTTTGGATGATTGAGAATCAATTTTCAAACATAGCATGTCTCTCATTCGAAGGAGGAAGGCATAGAGTTGCTCATAGTTTGTATTCTTCAATCCTTTAGTGAGTTTCACGGTGTGACAAACTTGTGCCATTCGGGATTCATGTTGTTCACAAACTTTGAGTTCGGTGAATGTTGGGCATAGTCATTCGATGTTCCTCATGTCATTCACTAACTTATGAAATCTCACATAGTACTCATAGACACTCTCATCCGGTTTCATCTTCAAGTGCTCAAATTCGTCATAGAGTTGGGATTCTCTGTCTTCCATAGTTAATTATGAACACGAGAGAAGCATCTTAACGTTATCCCAAACCGCCTTTGCATCGGTGTTATGATTGATCGACTTGTAGATGTCTTTAGGAAGACCTTGAAGAACAATGTTTGAAGCCACGATATCGCATCGAATCTCTTTTCTCCTTATCATCAAGCTCATCATACATCTTAGGTCCATCCATTCCGTAGCAGAGTACCATCTTCATTAGTATCAAGTATGTCTCTAGTCGTCTCAACTCGATATGGTCCTTCATCAATGGATTTGAGAATGTTGACACCATTTTCCTTTCAAGGCAATACAATCGATTCGTTGAGCCCAAGAATCGTAGTCGATTCTATCAAGCATGGGTGGGCGAGTATCCGAGCCATTGCTTGTACATCCTCGACAGCAGATGGAGATGCGGTGAGGGACGTTGGTAGACATGTTAACAGATTATACGGGATTTTATAACTCTATGATTAAACCGGAAATAGATTCTTTCACGGGATTTTACTAAATCAAGAAAACCGTAAACAAACACTCAAGTCGCTAGAAGATAATACACTAAGTCGCTAGAAATTAATGCACTAAGTCGCTAAAATTAATGCACTAAGTCACTAACACTTAATTCGCTAGCCAACTAAGTCGCTAGAGTCCCAAGTCGCTAGACACAACGCGAAGTCGCTAAGTAGTAACTCGCTACCCCTCAAGTCGCTAGCAAAATTTTGGCGATGATTCGCCACCCAAGTCGCTAGAAATGCAAGTCGCTAAAGAGCAACTCGCTCTGAGACCAAGTCGCTACCACCAGTCGCTACTCGTGTAGTGGAGAGTCCACTACTTGTACTTTAACTCGCTAGATCTAACTCGCTGGGTTTAAAGCGTAACTCGCTACAATTTTGTGAAGCAAGTCGCTATGAAGAAAGTTATCCGTGAACTAAGTCGCTAGCATGAAAAACCATATAAACTTTACTTTTCAATCCAAAAACAACCCAACCAAGATGATTCAAGCTTACCAAATGAAAACCTAAACACTTGTGATGATTCTAAACATGAAAGTACTAACAAAATTCAAACTTTAACACAAGAGATCAACCAAATGATGCAAAAACCACTAAACTTTTTCAAACTCAAAAACCACCTAAAACCACTAGAAATCCAAAGATGTGCAAGATATGATCTAACCATGGCTCTTGATACCAATTCTAAGATATAACTTTTCACATACACGTCAAACCATAACACAAAGTAGCATATAGATGGAATTCTAGAGAGAGAAAGTTAGAGGTTTAGGGAACTTAGTGAGAGAAAGTGAAAGATATTATTATGAGCTCCAACTCTCTACCTTGGAAGGTAGAGAGTATTTATAGTCTTACATAACTCGCCACACTTTGGGGCATGGATCGGGCATACGGTGGGTAAAGACCGTCCGTCCTCCACGGTGTTACTTAACTAAATTACTACTTAACTTAAAAGAACTACGACTACGAGCTTTCTAACGATTACATATACTTGAGGTGACCGACTCTTTACTACTGGGAATTTCTAATTCCTAACATGATGAACAACCCATTGTAGTGCCTTCTTTCTCCCCAAACAATTTTGTAGGTGACACTTCTAAAGATTATACGGATGTGAGTGAAGATGAATTCCATTATGCTGAGGACCTTGCTAGACTGAAGAAACAAGAGTATGTAGCCAATTTAGACATTGAGAGGAATGTTGAGAAGAGTGCCAGTGAAGCAATCAGTGGAAACATCAATTCTGCTGAAAGTGATTCTGTTTCTCCTTACCTCTCCCATTCTGCTGAAAGGCATGTTGACTTTACTCCTATCTCTACTAGAGTGTCACTGAGACCTTGGAGAACCTTATACACGGTTTCCAAAACCTTGGATCTTGGTCATCATCAACCCAAAGCGGGAATCTTCAACACACCTTCCTATGACACCGACTTTGAACCTCATGTGACTAATCTTGATTCCTCCATTGATGTCAACACCACTACTACTACAAGGATCAATAATGCTCATCCACGGTCTAATATTATTGGTGATCCTAATGAACTGTTAGAACAAGGGTGCAGTAGCACTTTCTAAATATGGTCGGTGGCTTTTATCTCTTATGTCTCAAATCAAGAGAGACAATCACACGACTATGAACATTGTTTGTTTGCTTGTTTTCTCTCACAAGTGGAACCAACCGGTGTTACTCGGGCTCTTGATGACTCAAGTTGGCTTGAGGCAATGCGATATGAGATGCAACAATTTCAAAATCGCGAGGTTTGGATATTGGTACCACTACGATGGAAAGTATGCTATTGGGACTAAATGGATTACGAAGAATAAGAGAGATGCACGAGGTGTTGTCATTAAAAACAAAGCTAGATTAGTTGCGGGGGTATAGACAAGAGGAGGATAGATTATGATGAAGTGTTTGCACTGTGGCAAGAGTTGAGGCCATACGGATTTTCTTAGCTTATGCATCCTATATGGGTTTTATGGTCTATCAGATGGATGTTAAAGGAGCCTTCTTGTATGGTGAAATTGAAGAAGAGGTTTATATCACTCAACCTAAAGGATTTTAAGATCCAGATCATCCTAATCATGTTTACAAGGTAGTCAAAGCTCTCTATGGACTACATCAGGCACCTAGAGCCTGGTATTCTAGGCTTTCTACATTTCTTCTGAAGCATGGTTATAGAAGAGGTGCAATTGATAAGACTCTGTTCCTTAAGAAGAATTCCACAGACATTATTCTTGTGCAAGTGTACGTGGATGACATTATTTTTGGATCTACAAAGGAAGCTTGGTGCAGGGAGTTTGAGGAGCTTATGAAGGGAGAGTTTCGGATGAGTGCCATGGGAGATGACTTTCTTTTGGGTCTCCAAGTTCGTGAACTTGATGGTATCTTTATCGGTCGGGACAAATATGTGAGGACATCTTGAAAAAGTTTGGTATGGAGGTGTGAGGGCGCCACTACACCTTATGAAGCTCCCAATTCAAAGACCAACAATGAAGCGGATCCACCGTGAATGTTCATTTATACGGTCTATGATTGGCTCTTTGATGTATTTAACGACTTCAAGGCTGATATTACTTTTCTTTGTGAGTGTTTGTTTACGACATCAAGTTACTCCACCGACTTCCCATCTCAATCTTTGTTAAGAAGATCTTTAAGTACCTCAAAGGCCAACCTCAACTAGGTCTTTGGTACTCAAAAGAGTCTCCTTTTGATTTGGAAGCTTATAGTAATAGTGACTATCTTTGGTGCAAATCGGATAGGAGGTCCACCACTGGAGGTTGCCAATTCCTTGGAAGAGATTGATTTCTTGGCAATGCAAGAAGCAGACTATCGTGGCTACCTCATCTACTAAAGCGATGCGTTGTTCTTTGCAAATTCTTTGTAGACGAGGTTCTTTGGATTCAAAATCAATTGTTGGATTATGGGTACAATTTCATGAACACAACAATTTTATTGATAATCAAAGTACCATATGCATTGTTAAAAATCCGGTTTTCACGGTGAGAACAAAACATATTGAAATCGGCACCACTTTATAAGAGATGCATATGATAAACATTTGATAAAAGTGGTCAAAATTCATCGATGATAATGTGGCGATTTGTTAACAAAGGCTTTTGAAGGACCAAGGTTTCAACACCTTGTGGTCCATATCGGTATGCTTAACCCTTAGCGCAAAGTTTAAGGGAGGCATAAACCTCGTGGGAGGCATATGCCTCGGGAGGATTGTGTATACTTTGCATTTTGCTATGTAATTTTGTATATTTGTTTGATTTTATCTAACTCTAACCAGCTAATGTAATCTTAGTTTGTGTTTCTTTGTTAGTTTGTGTGTTTCTCTGTGTTTGTTCTGTTTTGGAGATTGGTTTGTTCTGGGATATGGTCATGAAAGCTCTAAAGCTGGTTTCTACTGAATTCAAAGTACTGAAGTGAGTCATTTGTTTCCACTGAAGACAATCACCTGAAGTTATATGGTTCATTCAAAAGAAGTACTGAAGCAAATTGTTCATTCATTCATTCAAGAAACAGTTTACAGCTTACAACTTACAGTACAAACAACATCAAATGCATCTAATTGATCTGCTAATCCTAATCTATTACATATCATCTATTCCAACATCTAACAGACTGTTGGATATGCATGATCGCTCACATCTTTCACACTAGATGCTGGACATGCATTTGTCAAGTCTTGCATAACCACCCATTCATTCTATCTCGATGGCTGGAGATGCATAACTACTATGATGAGGATGCTAAGGATCAAAATGGAGAGGATGGATTGATGCAAATCATGATGATGAAGAAAAATAATGTGTCCTTTGTGCTTCATCTATTGATTTCAACCAAAATGCAACCCATCTACTATCCTGAAGCATTTCCTCTATACGATGTATGTTGATGCACCAAAACCAGATGCAGAAAGACCGAGAACCACCTCTCTATCTTTAGGGAGTGGTGGATTTCTGGCTCGTGGCCTTCGTTGAGGCTGAGGTGCTGGAGGTTGGGAGTAAGATGTTCTCTCCTTATAGGAGTCATCAGAATCATCAGCAGATTCACTTGGATTCACTAAACTATCATCTTCTGAAGAAGGGAGAAAGGGTGATTTCTTTGGTCGTGGATATGGTCGAGGAAAGTAATGAAGCCATGGGTTTGAATCATCACTTGATGATGATGATGATGATGATGATGATGAGGATGATGTTGTGAGATCTATGATCTCAGGTTTGGTACTCATGTTTTTATTGTGGTTAATTTTGGAGCATTGATGGAATTAGGGTTTGGAATGATATTTGGGGGTTTTTGATGAGGTGATCTGTGTGCATTGGGATTGTTTTATAGACGGTTTCAAGTGTTAATGGGATTTAAATGCGAGTGGGTGAAACAGTAAAAAGATATTTACTGAAGCTTCTTGAATACGTGATCTGTTTCTGCTGATTGGTATTCTTCAGCAGAATGGCGAGTGTTTCTACTGAAGTTGAAAGTGATATTGAGTAAAAGTAGTAGTCCACGTCAGCATTGGTCAACTTTGACCAAAATTGGGAAATTCCTACTTATTCGCTACTTGCATATTTTCGTCTCATATTAAGTGATCTCTTTTACTCTCATTCAAAACACTTCCATTTGTGTAAATCGTAACCCTAACTTTCAAAATCTTTCATGGCGCTTCAATTCAAACATGATCATAATAAGGTCGCTTTTCTGGGAACTGCTAATGGTGACGAGTTGTATAGACCGATGATTGAATTCTTACAGAGATCAAAGATTCAGTATGCTCTAACACATTCTCCAAATGCTATATATGAATCATTGGTTACTCAATTTTGGGCATCGGCTACGAAAGGGTGATCTGAGATTGTAGCAAGGGTTGAAGGAGCAGTATGTGGTGTGGAGGAGGCGATCGAAGACAACCGTTTGAATGATGAAAATGGGTTTATCATTCTAATGCTGTGGTGGTACTTGATGGGCTTAGAGCAATTGGTTATCAAGGTACAAGGACCGACATGTGGTTAAAGAATCAACTTTGTCCTATGTGGAGGTTTTTGGTTCATACATTGCTTCAGTGTTTAAGCAATAAATATGGAGGATGGGATCAGTTTTCGACTCAATTGGGATGTGGTATTATTTGTCTATCTCAGGGTTTAACTTATAATTTTTCTAAGTTTATTTTCGATAATATGGTTGAGAATATAACTAGCAAAAAGGGCAAGTTTTTTATGTACCCTAGGTTTTTACAGATGATATTGGATGTTTCCACCCAAACCCAAGCTTTTCATCCCATAGGAGTTTTAACTTCTAAGTTATTTGCTTCCATGAGAACTAAATTTGAGGGAACACATTTTCCTTTATTAGCAGCCATGTTGCCTCAGGGGAATGAGACTACTGATGAGGATAATGTTGATACTTTACCTTCTACCAATACTACTGATGTTAATCCTTCTGTTGCTGTTGATGAGGGCCCTTCTGCTACTGTTGAGGTATCCTTACCTTCACCTAGACCTTGTCCTATTCCATCTCCTACACAAGTTTCTCTTGATGAGGTTCAGGTTGATACTGATAGATTGCCCACACCTAGTCCTGAAAGTTTCAATGAACCTCCCATTACCACTGAGGAATCAGTTGGTGGAACTGAGGAATCTATTAGACTTACCTCAATATATGCTCTAGTGAACAAGTATGCAGGTGAGGTGGCTGATCTCAAGAAGGAGCTTGCAGAGACTAAGTCTACTCTTGGTGATAAGATTGTGGAGTTGCAGACTAAAGTTGAGAACTTGGAGGAATTACTTGGTAAAAGGGGCAAAAAGAGAGTTTTGGTTTCTTCTGAAGAGGAACAAGAAGAGACTCAGCTTGCATCACTAGGAATCTTGGTGATCGACTCTTACATCGATGTTTCTTCTCCTATTCTGAATCTTCAAGGAGAAAGGTGCCTATTATATTTACTAAAAGAAGAAGAAGACAATATCTGAATAAGGTATCTACTGAAACTTCTGAGGAGCCAAATGTTGTTGATGCTACTGCTGATGTTCTAGTTGAGGAGGTTGTTTCTAATCATGGTCAAGCCTCATTTGTACAAGAACAACCAAATTCCTCACCTTTAGCAGATGATGATGAATTTTTTATGGCTGGGAGAATTTATAAGTTGAATTCTTCTTACGAAGTTTCTCTACACTGTTGAGGATTTGTCTCAACATGTTTCTTGATGATGGTTTGGATGTTCCTCACGAAGCTCAAATTGGTTCTGTGAGGAATCTTCGACAAAGGAAAGGAAGTTGTGATTCTTGATATGATTGGTTCAGTGCAGTAGCGAAGATGAACATCAAGCTCAAGCTAGGATGTTTGTTGATTATGAAAATATGCGGAAGAGTCGTGTAGTTCTTTGAATTTCTTCAAGCTCGATCGATTCTAATTTGTCCACGAAGAAAATTAGAGCTTGATGCATTACTTCCTAAGATCCGATGATCAATGGGATGCCTATACTACTCAAGGTGCATCTGATCCAAATCTTGCAAAACTTATATTAGGAGCATCTTTTGATGATGAGAATTTTGTGGATCAAATGATGGCTCTTGGTAATCAAAAGAAGATAGAAGCGGCTGCAAAGAGGAGAGCTCTTATTGCTCAAACACATAAAGCAAAAAGAGAAAAACCAATGAATGTTGCTCAGAAAAGGGCTCATATAAGGAGAGTTGTGAAGAATCATAGTTCTACTATTTATAATTCTGGCATGTCAATGAAGCAAATCTCTGCTTTGTCTGATGATGCTTTGATCAGACAGTATAAAATGATTATGAAGCTTTCTTCTTCTGGTTCTACTTCTTCTTCTAAATTGGAAAGGATTGCTACTATGTCAGATGTTCCTAAAGCAAAGAGACCTAAAACAGTTGAGATAGTGGATAATTTTGATGCTGTTTTGCCTCTGGTGCTCTCTCCAGTTGTTACTTTTGAAACACCCTCTGAAGCTAATCCTTCTACTGATAAGGTTGTTTCTACTGAGTCTTCTGTTATTTCTTCTGCAGCTTTGCCTGGTGTGGATTTGGGTGATTCATTGAGTAAGAAAGATGATCTACAGATTGATACAGATAAATTAGCTGGTAGGAGGCAGAAAAGTTTGGTTAAAAGGAAACTTAATTCCTTAAGGAGTTACGTCCGTCGGCTGAAACATTCTTCAAAGAATACTTCTTTAGATCTCAAGGTGATGAGTCAACTTTTATTCTGATTAGACTGTTGAGATTTTTCTGTGCAGGTACACATGAGGTATTGGTTAATTGAAAGCTGGGACATTCAATACTATTTATTGATTTGGATGATCTCATTATTCAGTTCAACTTCTTGAAGGATATCTTTCATTTGGTGAATAGACATGATTTAAAGATCTTTGTATGAACATGTCACTCAATATTATAATATTCATTCACCAACGGGTTCGGTTTATATTTATTGGGTGATCTTGAGTCTTGTTTGACTCTAATTCTCACGAAGGTAAAGGGTATTCTATTTGGAAGAATTCACATAAGTGGGAGATTGAGAGTTGGAGGTTCTATGCTCTACCATGTATTCATGTGGTTCGGACACAATGTGGTATGATTTTGTGTATGTTCTCGGATAAGATTTATCCTTTGTACTGTTGAATTCATGGAAAGAATGTTAAAGGCAGTTGGAAGTATCTTCTAATCCGGTTGGCAATGATGAGCTTCATGCTTCTCAATGTGTTGGTTTGATTAAAACTCTGCTTCTGCAACATAAAGGTTCATCTTGATTGTAATAGTTTGTTTCTTTTGTAATTTTTGTTCTTTTAAAAAAAATAAATAAAAAAAAAAAAAAAAAAAAAAAAAATTGGGTTTGTCTAATTTTTCTTGCAGGTTTGTTGTATAATTTTGGTGGTTATTAACTCACGAGATATACCTTGTGTATGTCAAAGAGTTAGCTAGTCCAAAGTGCAGCTTTGGTAAAGACACATCAAATCATTGATAGGCGTAATGATTTGCTCAAAATCATAGGGTATCAACCACCCATGCTTAATTCTTTGAGTGTTGTATGGTTTTCAATTCACCATGATTTATTCTAGTTGGAATCCAAGAATTGACTAGCCCACATGTATATGGCTTGTGGTAAAGCGGTGGAATACCATATTTGGTTATCAATTCACCAATTCTAAATTGACTAGTCACGAGCAAGCGGCTACGGTAAAGACATATCAAATCCGTTTCTATGGTTTCGGTTTGCTAATAAATCGAGATGGTTATCGATGTACCATAGTTTACGAACTTAAACATATGGCTACTCCGGTAGTGATGGTTATTGGTAAAGAGACATCAAATCCATTATTTTCAATGATTCACCTCTCACGAGGAGTTTACACACCGGATGTGATGAGAATAGTCGAAACTAATATGTTTTGATGTACTGTTGTCATTGTTCTTTGCAAAGATATGGCGTTTCAAAGTTTCTTCATCAAAGAGATGTTCTTATTTGGATTCTTTCTTTCTTTGTTGTTTGTGAACAATCCTCAGTGGCGATTAATTCTGGATCTATCAAGCGGAACTTAACCAAGTCAAATTCCAGTTTAGGGAGGATTGTTGGGAATTATGTGAAGTTTGGGTATCTTGAAATTAATGCAGAAGGATTCTCTTTGAAGTAGAGTGGATTCTTGAAGACATAATCTGCTTGAAGTTTAATAGTTATTAGTTTGTTTCTGCGGAAGTGTTTATTCCGTGTTTAGTATATTTAGTTTGGATATACATGAGCTTTATTAGGAAGTGATTGTGTATATCTTCTTTAGTTTTATGATTATACGTTTCTTGGGAAATGGTTTAGGGTTTTGTTTAGGGTTCCTTGTCTATAAAAGGAACACATTAGAATGAGTTATGTACCGATTGAAAAAACAAAGTTTTAGTTAATATAACGATCCATAGAGGATCACAGAGTTCTTAGTTATTTACTTGTGTTTATATTCCGCTGATAAATATAAGTAGTAGAGATTGTCTTTTATTGTGCTTGTGATTACATAGGCATATATAACGATCCACGAGCTCAAGATCTATCAAGGTGCATACTGTTTCAACATCTAAGATTCATCGAGACTATTAGAGGAGTTCTTTAGATTTAAAGTGCGATTCAACTTTTATTAAAGAAGGATGCATTCTTTGTTTTTCTGAAGGATCTCATCTTTGTGTTGTAATTGGACACCGGTGATGGGGAGCTTAATACTATTTATCGTCGGATTATACTCGTGGTTTCAATTTCTTGAAAAATCATCATCGGTGGATAGGCAAGATTTGAATACTGTATGGTATTGTTACTAAGCATTATGATATTCATACACCACAGGGTTCCGGTTTATTATTGTTGGGTGATCTTCAAGTGTTGTTTGATTCTAAATCTCCAAATGGTAAAGGGTATCATATTTGGAAGAACTCACATCGATGGAAGGTTGAGACTTGGAGATTTTATCCTTTGCCGTGTGTACATGTGGTGGAAACACAGAGTGGGATTACTATCTGTATGTTTGCTGATAAGAATTATCCATTGCCTATGAGGTTGATGGAAAGAATGCTTATACAGAAGTTGGAAGTTCCTCCAGATCCAGTTGGTAATGATAAGTTGCATGCTGAACAATGTGTTGGAATCATTAAGACTCAGCTTCTGCAACATAGAGTTTCATCTTGATTCTGGTATTGTGTATAGTTTGTATTATATTTGTTTTGTGTTAATTTTCTTAGTTAAAAAAATGGTTTTGTCTAACTTTTATTGCAGGTTTGTTGTACATTGTATATGGTTTTTGACTCACCAGATGTACCTTGTGTATATCAAAGAGTTGGCTAGTCCAAAGGGTACAACTTTGGTAAAGACACATCAAATCTGTTGATAGTTGTAATGGTTTGCTCAAAATCATAGGGTTTGCAACTACCCATGCTTCATTGCTGAGAGTTGTATGGTTCTCAATTCACCATGGTTTATTCCTTTTGGAATCCAAGAATTGGCTAGCCACATGTATATGGCTTGTGGTAAAGGCATTGGAATACCATATTTGGTACTCAATTCACCAATTCTAAGAATTGACTAGTCCTGAGCAAACGGCTACAGGTAAAGACATATCAAATCCGTTCATGGTTTCTGGTTTGCTAATAAATCAGATGGTTATCAGTGTTCCATGGTTTTTGAACTTAAACATATGGCTACTCCAGTAGTAATGGCTATTGGTAAAGAGACATCAAATCCATTATTTTCAATGATTCACCTCTCACAGGAGTTAACACACCTAGATGTGATGAGAATAGTATGAAACTACTATGTTTTGATGTACATGTTGTCATTTGTCGCTGCAAAGATATGGAGTTTCAGAGTTTATTCATCAAAGAGATGTTTTTTCTTTAATTCTTTGCTGCTGCTACAATCCTCTGAAGCGTTGAAGGTCTATCAAGAAACTGGAACTTAACCAAGTCAAATTCCAGTTTAGGGGAGGAATGTTGGGAATTATGTGAAGTAGGGATTATGCTGAAGTTTCTGCTGAAAGGATTCTACTGAAGTGTATGGATTCTGCCGAAGACATAATCATGTTGAAGTTATATAGTTATTAGTTTGTTTCTGCGGAAATAGTATTTCGTATATTCTAGAATAGTTAGGATATGCATGAGCTTTATTAGGAAGTGATTGTGTATATCTTATTTAGTTTTACGTTTCTTTATGAACAAGTTAGGGTTCCTTGTCTATAAAAGGAACACAATAGAATGAGTTATTGATTAGACGTTTACAAGTTATTAATATAATGATCCATAGAGGATCAAAGAGTTCTTAGTTATTCGTGTTTATACTTGTGTTTATATTCCGCTAAAGAATACAAGTTGTAGAGATTTTCTTTTAGTTTGTTTGTGATTACATAAGCAATACTAACGATCTACGAAGCTCAAGATCTATCAAGATCTGTCTAGTTTCAACATTAAGTATGGATGTTGTGAGCATGCGGCTTTGGATTGACTCCTCGATTACGATCATTTGCAACAGTCAAATGTACTGCAAACAACAGTTAGCAATAAAACACGAAAGTGTCTTTGATCACTTCGTTGAATTGAGTACACGGCCCACGGTTCCCGTTGATCGATACAAATCTTTACTGTGATCGGTATAATTCGAAGAATCTCCTTGACGGGGTTTCGCATTTGTTCAAGCAGTTCTCAAACCGAACGTCTCAAAGAAGACAACACGGAGTGAGTGAACGGTAATTGAGATTCACTGATTGATGAAAATTGATTTGAAAAACAATTGCGTATTGCTTAGAAGAAAGAGTTTTGCAATACGATGAAGGTTTTATAAGAAAGATCAATTTTCAATCAAAAATACCTTTTGTATTTGAAAAGAGACCACATTCGACGTGCTAGCAAAAAGAAGAGATTCGCACATCGAACGGTTTTTCCAAATGTATTTTTTCAATCAGAGATACTTTTTGAGTTTGAAATATGAATACACATTCGATGTGCTAGAGAAAAGAAGATTTTCACATCGAACGGTTTTTCCAAAAGTATTCGTCAATTCCATTCCTGGACCAAGGTTGATTCATGAGTGAATCTCCCCATTGTTTCTATCCAGTTGTCACAAGCATGATCTTACGAGAAGATCTCACATGTCACCCACCAAGAGCTTGTTTGATGTTGGCTCTAGAAGGATTTCCATCTTCATCGTGAATATATTTAATATATCACTCAGATGTTCTGGAAATACCACAAGGATAATGCGTAGTTCTCTTAATATATTCTTACTTTCCACATTGTATGAAACAACAAGTCTTCATTGATTTTGTGTCCTAATGAGATATTGTGGACGATCTCTTGGCTCTAGACTCAATAGTGCACATTTGGTTCCTATCTTGGGAGACTAGGGAGAGGTCTCCTTCTTCAATATCAACAATCTCTAAGAAAGTCGATAGATAATGTCGGTTCCCGTGAGAATGAAACAAGCCCTTTTAAGAGGAACTTGAGTAGCTTGGGATGTTTAGTGCGGTCGTCCTTTGGGTCCATGACGTCTTGTCTTCAATACCAGTGTTACCTTAGTAACCACCAGTAGCATATGTATTGAACCGGTTTACGCCCTAAGGTTGAATTTTGGAGGCTATTTCTTTTCACCCTTTTCACATTCCAATACTTTTTATTCTTCAACCCCCAAGCTTACCGAGACTTCATAACTAGAACCTTGTTGGGTTTATTCGATTACTAGCTCATCTCGATCCGTACTCTTCCCATTTCTCATATTTCTCCTTTTTTCAATATTCCTAAGGACTCTACACTATCTAATGGATTATACCTGGGAAGATCCCTACGGTTCTGGCGGATCGTGGGAACAAATACCTAACCTAACCATCCTTATAACTCTATGCATAAAATAAATTGGTCGGTCTTTTGGTATTGTTCTTTCTTCCTTGAAACCAATTGAAAAATCATTTGAAAAAACAATTAAGGTACTTGTGATACGAGATCAAAGCATTTTGTACCTTAATAGTTTTGATCATTTAGAAAATGCTCCCCCTCAACATGTGCATATGATTTTGAAATTGTTTAGCACATGGAGGCAAGAGTTCTTTGAAATAATTTCTTGATCACAATTTCCATGGAAAAATCCATTTGATTTTCTTTGGTAAATTCTCCCCCTCAATATGTGCATAGGATATTTGAAATCATTTTTATCACATAGAGGCAAGAGTTCTTTTGAAGCACATCCACAATTACAAAAGCCATTTAAGAAACCATTTGAAAACTCAATCAAGGTACATTATGTTAAAACATAAAAGCTTTTGTACCTCGATAGTTTATTTTCTTTTAAAATGCTCCCCCTCAATATATGCTTCGATATTCAAAAGCGTTTAGCACATACGAGATAGCAGCCTGCACAATTGAATCAAACCGATCACCTTTTATCAAATTTCATTATTAAATCACAAATTCTCCCCGATCAAAATATCAAACCCTTTGAGATTTTGGATCCCAAGTGATTAATTCGGTTTAGAAAACATGGGAGAAAATGTGTCCTTGTTTAAATACTCATCGGTCTTTGGATAAATCCTCCTCCTCAACATGTGCATTTGTATTTGAAATCGTTTGGCACATGGAGGAGTGCCTTTGAAGGACTAAAATCAATTCCATTTAAAGCAGTTTGAGATTTAAATCACGATCTCTCCATGATCAAAATTTCAAACCATTTGAGATTTGTGATCCCAAAAGATTTAAATCATTTAGAAAAATTTTGGGGAAAGACGTGGCAAGATTTGATTTTGAAAAATGACAGATAAGGACCATTTTAAGACATTAAAGATTGTTAGTGTCAGGTATGATTGTTTTAAGAGATCTTTAAGTACAATAAAACAGTTTCACAATCAAACAAGAACAGAACAAATTTCATTTTGAAAGACCTTGATTCTAAAGAAAAATCATACCATGACATAACATTAAATCTTTAGATCACCACTTTATTTCGTACAAATCGGAACTTTTGTGAAGAAATATCATTTGAAAATATTATAATTTAAATCACTCTCCCCCTCAATCGATGACCGAAATCGATAATTTAGTGACATAGGTTTTGATAAAAAGAAGTCCGGTGATTTTCAAAATTTAGTCCAATTTATTTTCAAAACAATATTTTTCCATTTTCAAAACAATTTTATTCAAAAATTTTCAAAATTGTTTAAAAATGGTATCCTGCACAAAGATACGTTAGGTGGTTGAGAAGCTTCTGTTGTTGCTGTAAGGCTTGGAAGAAAAACCGTCTGCAGATGCAGTGAGACTTCTTCTTATGTTGCATTTTGAATGCCAATTGAGGTCAAATTAAGCTCCGTTTCTTCAATCACTTAGAAGAAAACCCTCTGCTGATGCAGTGAGACCACTTATGTTGCATTCATGCCAACTCTCCATTGAAATCCAATTAAGCTCCGTTTCTTCATTTGTCAACCCAAGATATAGTTACCCTTTCCTTTCGGCATCCAATCATCTTCAATTGTGGGATCCAGATCGGGAACATTCTTATATACCAATATACCTGCATACGTTAGTGAACACACACACAAATATATGGTGGTCGACATCACCCAAACATCAATCGACTAATAAAAGTCAATTCAACATATCAATCAGATCATATATGGCATGGGAATAATGTGTTCATCAAACTTTAATCATCTAAACCTAACAATCACATCCTAGAAACCTAGTCCTTCAACATAGGCAATTGTATTTTACAGATAAGCACTTAGGATGATTAAGATAATCTCATTATACAGATTTGAAAAACATTATCCCCCTCAATCCATGACTCATTTTATGAAAAGTTTAAAAGCGCTAAAGTCATTGATTGAGTTTTCAATTTAGCGAAAACTACAAACCGATTGAATTTCAAGCAACTCATTTACCACCATTTTGAAAACACCAAATATTTTTAGAAGAATTTTAGGCGGAAAAACATTTGTGTAGGAGCAGCGATCTTCGACATACTTTCCTTGTTTTGTTTTAGGAAAAGTGCACGAAAATTGTGAAAATCGTTTAAGCGTAGCACTTTCCTTCCTTGAAGAGCGGGTTGCTATCGAGAAATAATAGCAAGCCGTTTTTAGCGCTGGTTCTGATCGATATAAGCGTAAGCCATATTTTGAACATGTTTAAAAATAAATATTTACACCTCTGCTCGAACTTCATCTAAAGTCCCGTGCCATTATTGAATGACATTTCTAAGACCGTAGATGTTATCGATACGAAGACATGTCTTGAGAAAACATATTTTGGTCTTTTTCAAATTTTCGATTTTTATGGATTTTGAAGATTTATATTTTCTATTTTCTTTTGTTGGTTTTATATTTTGTATTTGGTTTTAATAAATATATACAAAGATAGAGAAGATGATATAGTTAAAGAAGATGATGATATGAGTACCGAGATAAGGATATCGAGCGACGTCGTAGAAGATAGAATTCGTCATCTCTTAAACTTCCACCACCAAAGCTTCCGAGGCTCGAATAGGAGATAGAACATGAGCCTTTGAGAAGAGAGACTTTGGCGACTTCCCCAAACCGAAAATCCTTATGTTGAGCGATTCGAGGCTCTATTTCAAGCTTGCTTTAGCAGTGCACAAAGAAGCACACCATTATCATTGATCCATTTGCTCCTTTTAAGAATAATCAACGTGATTCTTCGTTCGAGGCTATATCATCCAATAGAACAACGACAACATATCATCCCACATTTAAATAATCTTCTCAAATTTCCTTTTCACTTTGAGTGCAGGCGATCCATTCCAAAAGGTGTCAGAGAACAATTCCCCAAGTAGTTGAATTGATGCGATCGACCTCTTTGTATAATGCTCAAGAACTCTCCCAAATACACATCATGAGGGAATGAAAACACCTCCCCATGTTCACATTCTTCTTCCACGATGATCGTGTATGAAGCTCAAGAACCAAGTACACCAATATCCAAGAGCTCTCCCGAATACACATCATGGGGAATGAAAACACCTCCCATGTTCACATTTTTCTTCCACGATGATCGTGTATGAAGCTCAAGTATCCAAGTATACCAATACACAAGGAATGAATAAGCGATAACATTGAAGAAGCGGGCCAAGTCATCGATTATCTGCGGGTGACAATCTGCGGATGTCAACTCCGAATAAGTGATTATATCTACGAATCAGCGATTAAGCACTCAATTGAAACGGTGAGCATCCCCAATGCACACAATCTCTCCACGATCATTGAGATACCATCGAAATCACCACACACTAGTGTACCTCTTTTATCTTGAAACTTTATCTATGACACTTCCCACGTGGTGGAAATACTAACACTAAACACCTTGATGAGTAAAACCTTGAGTTTCTCTGCGGTCATGACATTTGTCTTCCCGAGATATCTTCAATCACTTAGAAGAATTAAGTTCATCAAGTTTACTCGCGTTTAGATGCTTGTCTCCTTCCCCTCTTTGGTTTTGACACTTGAGTCATCAAATCATTATAAGCCCGTATACTAGAAATTTGTTGAGAAGAACACTTGAACTCTTGTGAGAATCAACTTCTTGAAGACTCTCTCGACTATTTTATCAACCCTTATGTAGACAATTTGAAGTGACCACGAAGAAGAAAACCCGATATACCATACTTGGCTGAAGTCAACTTCCTCACATTTGTATCTTAATCTTGCACCTAATGATGGAAGAGCGGTGTAGAGAATCAATGCTTCAAGCAAATCTCTAAGTACTCACTACCCAAACAAAGTATGAGACATTAACACCTCTTGCGATTATCCACACCGTCATATCGTGTGACCTTTGAGTAAAACAAAGTAACTCCTAATAGTGATAGTTAACGTGTCTTCAACCATCCACCTCATTGCGCGGTAACTAGATAAACCAAGTCTTCAACTCAAATTCTTAAGATCGAGCAAGTTATCAAATAAGAACACGCCTTTGTGAAAGTCAACTTCAATCTCTAATAAGTGATAAATGATTAACTCGAAGTAATCAACTTGTGTCAAATGTCCAATACGTGAAATAGTCAATAACAACGTCTCGAGGAGTCATCGCTAAAGAATATGAGCAAGTCTAATTGGGGATTGAATTTGACTTATAACACTCTCCCAATTAGTGCTCTCCCTAAACCGACAATCATTTGATAGATGCCCGATTAAGAAGAAGTCTTTAGATCGTTAAATGCAACTCGTCTTTAGTCTTCTAACATGTAGCGAAAATGTAGAACAGGCTGTAGACTCGACATTCTTCAAGATTGTGCGGTTGGGGAATAGATAGTTAACATCTTCAACTCACACCAAAAATCATCCCACCAAAAGCATCCCAATTAACATACATCTTGCAAATCCCTTAACTAAAATCCTCCCAATCAAACAAAACGAAAGATGTTCATCAAGGAAATCGACAATCGGGGCATAGCGAACACACAAGATGGTAACACCAAACTACCAATCACATCAAACAAGAGTAGAGAGATTGTTCGGAATCATCATGTTAATGTATACGTGAAGCATTAACCGGAAGCACTTTGTCGATAAACTCATCAATCCGAGTGAAGATGTCAACCAACGGCTCTTAGATGAGAAAAACTGTAAAACCCTAAAATCGTGAATGCGTTAAAAGACCATTATACCCCTCATGCTAATAATTCGTAAAACAAGTCAAGCCCATTAAATACGTTAAACACTTAGTTTGTAAATGATTTACGCAAGACAATGATAATAAAACTTACACTTATGTTGCAAAATAAATATAACACAATATAAAGTTAATTATATGTACAAGTTGCTAGACAATTAAATTAAGATGTAACAAGTCAATATTGGTAAACTAGGAAAATGGATTTGGTCACTTATTTCTCCCCTATTCGCCAAAAATACACGCCCTTTCTCCCAATATATTTTCCCATTTATTCTCCTTGATCTCATCATTTGTAACCTCCATATCTCCTCCCAAATAAACACACCGCAAACCCTAAACTAAAAGTGGCGGCTACAAGTATTTTTTCTTCCATCGATTCGAGTCAAACAAGCTAGCACAAAGAGATTCGTAAGGTGTCGTGAGGAAGCTGTGGTCATGAGTTTTGGGTTCAAGACTACTAGTTGTCGTGGGTTTTGTTCTTTCATCGAGAGGTTTTGGTAACCTAGGCGTGGTCCTTTTTCACGGATATCTGGTACATCTTTTGACACACGACAAGGGTAATATATATAGATTCTTGTTTCACTTTTCCTTCCTTTGTTTTCTTACGCACATTGACGTGAGGTCACCATCTCGAATGCATGCAACATCCTTGCATGAAATAAGTAAAAGGAAATCACATGAAATCATGGGCCCTTGATTGTTGTCGTGTACCATTTGCTATATATGCATGCATGACTTATGAATTATAAAAATAATGAACTTGTGTCACATGATAGCACATCTCGAATATATGAATAGCGAATGAGAAGCTCTAGTATTCGACCATATGTAACCCTTTTATCTTGGAATTTTTAGACCCACAACTTCTGACGTGTTGCATGTTTTATTTTAATGTATAAAGGGATGAGAAACTTTCGTATGTGTATATCTTTGGTTAGATTAAATCGACAACAAGTTGGTTAAGGGTCTCGGTTGTTTTCTTTTATGTGTCGAATGGATTTTAAAATGGGATGAGGGTGGCTCGACCTATAATGAAATCACAAAGGTTGTATAATCTTGTAATAATCGGGTTTAAATGGTTTAAAAACGGAATGGGTAATGAAGATATAAAACTAGAGTTCTCATGAGTTATACGATTAAATAAAAGTTAAAAAGGTCAGTCTTGTACTTAATAAATAAAACTTGAAGGTTTAATTGTTAATATGGTAAAGACATGGACTAAATAAGTAAAATCGGTAAACATGCGATATTTACACTTAAGTCCCTATATTTTGTAATATTTAAACTAGTGACCCTAAACTTGTAAGACTGTCATAATTAACCCTTAAAACATGATAACACTTATTTTCATCATTTGACTTGATTATATCATTTATGACCAAATCGCTAAATACGAAACTTGCTAATTATGGAAACACGCTATTTATAGAAAGTTCCGATTATGGAAACACCTAAAATAGAAAGTTCTTAAAATGGAAGGATTACTAAAAGTGAGAACACACTAAAATGGAAAGCCGCCTTAAATAAGTAATCGATTCTTATAGAGCGTTATTTAATTCATATAGGTTCGGACGACGGATTGACCTTCTTTTCTTGGTTTTACTTCGTTGTGATTTGCTCGGAATAAAGGCGGATATTCTATCCCTTTTCGGTAGGGTTTCTCATGATTCGTTTACATCTTTCGATGTTAGCTTTGAACCGTTATATTTGCTCGAGCCTTCTTATTAGGGCTTCCTATAACTTTGCTATGCTCCTTTTGATTGAATCTCTAAGTGAGCTGTTTGATATGAACCTCATTATTGAACTATTGTTATTGAACCTATGATATTGAACCATTGCTATTGACCAATTTTCCCTTTACCAATATCACCAAATTTGATTGGTTATCGGAAACCAATGGGTTATCCGGAATGCCAACCCTTTAATGATTCCCCTATTCCTATATAGATTTATGCAATTCCACCCATATATTTTGATTTCCCAAATTTCGGGGGTCCATCAAACCCTCCTGTTATCCCTTTGATTCCCTAGTCGGGGCCCCTCAAAGGTCTTTTGGGTATTCCACCCTTAATTTTTTTATTTCCATTCCCAAACCATTTTGACCCTACCTTATTATTATTTCCCATTTTCCATTTTTTTTTGGATTTGTTTATTTAATTCCGTTTATATTATTATTTGATTTTCCTTAGTTTCCGGGTTTTTTTTAAATTTTTTCCCTTGTCTTTCTTTGTTCTTTTCCCTTTATAAGTTTCATTTACCCTTTTATTCTTTCCCGTTAACCATTTTTGGGTTTGTCCTTTTCACCAATTTGCTTTTGATTCGGTTCCCTGTGTCGCACCATGTTATGCCCGTTGAACTGGCTTTATTTATGTTTGTTTTCCCTTTCTTGTTTTTTATTTCTTTATTAATTTTCCTTTCCCTTTTCCTTGGTTTTCGTTCCTTTTTTTACCGTTTTATTCCTTTTCCGGCTTTATCCCTTCTTTTTCCTTTTGGTTTTAAATTTTTCGGGTTTTTTCTATTTTTTTGGTTATTTTTTTTTTTATTTCTGTTTTTTAATTTTATTTATTTAAATTTTTTTTTAAACCCTTAATTATTTTGGTTTAATTTTTGGTTTTGTTTTGACCGTTTGGATTTACCTGGTTTCATGTTTCCCTTTTTTGCTTTGGATTGGCTTGCAATTTTCTTCTTTTCTTATTTTTTTGTTTAATGTTACGTTGGAACCGAAATTGCCGACTTGTCGACGAGAGAAACGGTCCACCGGGCCGATTTGAAAGGGGGAATTACACCAGGGGGCACACTGGGGGGAACAAAGGCCGGGGATTCCTGTTAGTTACCTTTATTTTCCCGTTAGTTTTCCTTGGTTTTTATCGTTTTTTCTTATTTAAACCTTTCTTATGGTTTTTGGTTTTGTTATCTTTTTTGGTTGTTGAATTTTATGTTTTTTGTTTTTGTTTTTAGATTTGTTTAATTGGTTTGATGGATATTTGAAATTATTTTATCCCGATAAGAAATGGCTTTAAACTTGAAGACAGGAATCCGGTTTAAATAATTTAATCGAATTGGGAATTGTCGTTGTTAAAATTTAATTAATGACCTCTTTAATTCCTTAATCGGTTTTATGTTTAATTTGGGCAAATTTTGGGAAAACCCAAATCGGCAAAATTTTTTAACAAAATTTAAAAATTAAACCCATTAAATTGAAACTAAATAAATTAAAGTTGAAATAATTAAAAATATAATAATTAAATTTGAAATAAATAAATAAATAATTTTTAAAGAATTAATTAATTCCATTTAAAATAAAATTTCAAATTTTTCCCTTATTCCCTTTCCCTTTCCCTTTCCCAATATTTCCATTATAATTGCTCATATTCTCCAATAACCCAAACCTAACAAAAGGGCAGATTTTTTTCAAGCTACAAAGGTTGTTGTCGGGGGTTTGAACCTAGGCGGGTTTTTCCGAGGTTTTGAACCATGGTTTTGATTTCACTTTCCCTTTTGTTCTTTTTCATTTCCTTTGTTTTTCTGCACATTGACGTGAGGTCACCATCCGAATGCATGCAACATCCTTGCATGAAATAAGTAAAAGGAAATCACATGAAATCATGGGCCCTTGATTGTTGTCGACATTTGCTATATATGCATGCATGACTTATGAATTATAAAAATAATGAATGTCACATGATAGCACATCTCGAAATATGAATAGCAATGGAGAAGTCTAGTATTCACATATGTAACCCTTTATCTTGAATTTTAGACCCACAAACGACGTGTTGCATGTTTTATTTTAATGTATAAAAGAGAAACTTTCGGTGATTCTTTGTTAGATTAAATCGGCAACAAGTTGTAATGGTCTCTTTTTTTTATGTGTAATGGATTTTAATGGATAGGTTAATATAATGAAATACAAAGGTTTAAATTGTAATAATGTTAAAGTTTAAAAGGATGGGTAATGAAATAAAACTAGATTCATGTTATAGTTAAATAAAATAAAAAGGTATTGTACTAATAATAAACTTGAAGTTAATTTAATATTAAACATGGACTAAATAAGTAATCAATGATATTTAACTTAAGTCCCTAATTGTAAATTTCATATAACTTGTAAACATATAACCTTAAACATGATAAACTTATTTCATCATTTTGACCATTATATAATACCAATGAAACATTGCTAAATGGAAACCGCTTTAATAAAGTTACATTAGAAACCGCTTAAAATGAAATCTTAAATGAAGGTTAAAAGAATCTATAAAGTATTTAATAGTACTGTTCTTTAACTTAATTCATAGGTTACTACTGATCCTTTCTTGGTTTTCTTCATTTGCCAAAGGTATATTCTCCTTTCATAGGGTTCATATTGCTATCTTCTTTAGTTGACCTATTTGCTGAGCCTCTTTAGTTAAATTCTATGCCCTTTGATTGAACTCCTATGAACTTTGATATGAACCTATATTGAACATTGTATTGAACCTTGATATTGAACCTCTATTGACCTTCAATCGAACCTCTTATATGAACCTCAATCGAACCTATGATATTGAACCTCCATGAACCTTTGATATTGGACACCGTATGACCTTGAATGGATCACATATTGAACCTCCGATTATTGCCATATATTACACCTGGACCTTTGTTCCTTCGATATCCACCAACATCGATTAGTAGGGTTCATGTGTTGGCCCAATACTGATTTAGGGTAGTTGTTCCACACCCAACGATGATATCGCACCGTATGAGCCACTAATTTTCGCAGGGGTGATCCCAGTCCGACTGCTCATATTTACGTTGTGGGCACACCCCGTGAGTGCTACTCCACTACGAGGTCTCCTCCATTGTCCGGTATTCCGACACCCTCAACTGGTACTTTGATTACACGCATTAACCTTACCCACTGCCTTTTTTGACACCTACCGGTATACTTATATTTACCTTGTTACCACGCATATTTCGTATGTATGACTTTGACTTATCCTTCTACCTTCATTCACGCATGGTTATTATATGTTATTGATTTATGATATCGTTTTTATTTCTGTATGTGTATGCTTATAAGTTAATTGTCCGTTGTTTCCCTCGCTATGTTTCTTTTCGTTGCTACGCTTGATCACGTAAGTCATTTTGACTCGATTGATAATCGTTAGTTGCTCGCTATTTAACATTAATTTGTTCTACCGACACTTGTTCGCGATGCATTTTGACCCGTATGTACGTTATGTTTTCGACAGTTTGCCTTGATTATGCTCACGACTTTGTTCTCTTAATCTGCTTGGCTTTGACATTATGTGTTGATCCACGCATGTCCGCTATTCGCTTTGTATGTTTTTTTCTTTTATGTTACCTGCTTTGCTTTTTTCTTCTTTTATTCGCTTATATCGTATGTGTTTGCAGATCTATAATTCATTGTCCCTTCACGCGATTTGTATCCGTTTTTTCATCTGGATTTCGATTTTATTTAGTTTTTATCTGCTATTGGCTTTTGTAATTTCTTTTCTAGCAGTTTTAGTTTGAAGATCTTGATATGTGTTACGATGACTACCCTAGTTACCTTTAACTTGGATTATTCATTTGTTTGAGACATTTACTGCTTGGGTTTAATTTTCCTGTAACATTGTTTGCTTGATACTTTATTCTTAGTTCCGCTTATTTATGTTGACATGCCCCTTGTCTTCTACCTTGGCCGTGTTCAATTTGTTCACGCTTGTTCGCCTTGTTGACTTGGTGACCCGAGCTGGTGCATGTGTCAGATCAGTGACCTGATGTCGCCCGCTTGATTCTGTTCACCTTGCCCCCGATTAAGTCCGCACCTGTCGAGAGGAGACTACCTGGGGAGAGGTCAATGGAGAAGCTCTAGTATTCGACCATATGTAACCCTTTTATCTTGGAATTTTTAGACCCACAACTCTGACGTGTTGCATGTTTTATTTTAATGTATAAAAGGGATGAGAAACTTTCGTATGTGTATATCTTTGGTTAGATTAAATCGGCAACAAGTTGGTTAAGGGTCTCGGTTGTTTTCTTTTATGTGTCGAATGGATTTTAAAATGGGATGAGGGTGGCTCGACCTATAATGAAATCACAAAGGTTGTATAATCTTGTAATAATCGGGTTTAAATGGTTTAAAAACGGAATGGGTAATGAAGATATAAAACTAGAGTTCTCATGAGTTATACGATTAAATAAAAGTTAAAAAGGTCAGTCTTGTACTTAATAAATAAAACTTGAAGGTTTAATTGTTAATATGGTAAAGACATGGACTAAATAAGTAAAATCGGTAAACATGCGATATTTACACTTAAGTCCCTATATTTTGTAATATTTAAACTAGTGACCCTAAACTTGTAAGACCTGTCATAATTAACCCTTAAAACATGATAACACTTATTTTCATCATTTTGACTTCGATTATATCATTTATGACCAAATCTGCTAAATACGGAAACTTGCTAATTATGGAAACCTGCTATTTATAGAAAGTTACTGATTATGGAAACCTGCCTAAAATAGAAAGTTCTTAAAATGGAAGGATTACTAAAAGTGAGAAACGCTAAAATGGAAAGTCACTTAAATAAGTAATCGATTCTTATAGAACGTTATTTAATTCATATAGGTTCGGACGACGGATTGACCTTCTTTTCTTGGTTTTACTTCGTTGTGATTTGCTCGAATAAGGCGGATATTCTATCCCTTTTCAGTAGGGGTTTCTCATGATTCGTTTACATCTTTCGATGTTAGCTTTGAACCGTTATATTTGCTCTGAGCCTTCTTATTAGGGCTTCCCTATAACTTTGCTATGCTCCTTTTGATTGAATCTCCTAAGTGAACTGTTTGATATGAACCTCTGTTATTGAACTATTGTTATTGAACCTATGATATTGAACCATTGCTATTGACCCTTCATTCTTGAACCTCTCATTATATGAACTCATCATATCGAACCTATGATATTGAACCTCATTCTTGAACCTTTGATATTGGACTCCGCTATGAACCTTGAATTGTGGACTCATCGATATTGAACCTCCGATTATTATGACTGATATATTGCTACACTGTGGACCTTTGTTTGACCCTTGATTTATACCGAGCCAAATCGTAACTAGTCATGGGGTTCCATGTCCGTGTCATTGATGCACCAATGACATGACTTTAGTGTGGTTGAGTGATGTTCCACACCGTCCCTATCTTGTATTGATTATGCGCTTCTGTTATTGTTATGGCCACTAATATTTCGCAGGGCGTATGGATGCATCCTAGATGCATCGCATCTTATCGATATATATACTTGTTCTAGTGATGTGGTGCGTGTGCAATACACCCTCACGGTGCGGGAGCTAGCTACTCCATCGTTACCGAGGTCTCCTCCTATTGTGCGGTATTCCGAGGCCACCCTCCGAATCGATGGTTACTATTGATTCTTGGGTCGCTATTGCCCCACTCGATATTCTTGTCTTTGTCTTGTTGGCTCGGGATATATTTTGACAACCCTTACCTTTGTTGATATACTTATATTGTACCTATGTTTACCCCAACGCACCATATTACGTATTGATCGCCGTTACCCTGTGCACCTTATGCGACTTATCCTTCTACCATTCCATTCACGTCTTAGGGTTATTATATGTTTATTGGATTTGATTATGATATTCGTGCTCTATATGACTACCGATTACTCTTGTATGATATGTATGTATGCGATATAAGATTTACATTGTCATCCGCTTGTTCTTGCCCTCGCTATGTTTGCTTTTCTGTTTATGCTACGTTTTGATTGGGTGAATGGTTCAATTTGTGACGTCTGGATTGATAATTCGTTTAGTTGCTCTGCTATGTCTTTAATACATTTAATTAGAGTGTTCATACTGTATTCCCACTTGTTACGTGTGACTGCCATGTTTTGACTGCTGTTATGATACTGGTTATGTTTTCGACTAAGAGTTTGACCTGTGTGAATTGCCATGCTCACTGATTAATTAATTGCTTCCGCTTTCCTGTAGACATCTGTTTGGCTTGTATGACATATATGTGGTTTGGATGCGACACCTGCCATGTCTGCTTATACTTCAGTTCTTGTATGTTTGGTTTGTATGTGCTTGTTTATATGTTACCGATGCTTTGCTTTGCTTTCTTCTCCTTGTTATCTTCGTTTTGGATATCTGTATAATTGTGTTCGCAGATCCTCATAGATTCATTGTCCTCTTTCGCCGCGACTTTGTTATCCGTTTCCTTTGTTTCATTTCGCATTTGATTTTATTTAGCTTCGTTTTGTTATATCCTCATTCACCTGGGCTTTTAAGCTCACCGCATTTCTTTTCTGCGGCGGGTTTTAGGTTTGAAGATGGGCTTTGATTGGGGTGAGGTGGATTATCCGAGTGGACTAACCCTAGTTACCTTATAATCTTGGACTTATTTTGGCGGGCTTTTGTTTTGAGATTTCATTTTATCTTAGACATTTTGGGTTTTGTAATTTTCCTTGTAAATCATTGTTTAAATGACTTGATACTTTATTCTTAAGACTTCCGCTTTTAATTGTATGTTCGATATGACACCGAATGTGACACTTCTACCCTTGTCGGGTTGGGGTGTTACAATTATGGTATCGAGCCCTGTGTTTAAATCTTGTTGACCTTAGGATTGACCTGTGAGGACTTGGGTAGACACTAGGTTTCCGTCTGTTATGATCTATTGCGATTCCTTTTGATTGTCGTTCAGTTCTGACTTCGATAATCTTTTGTCTTCACTGTTTTGGTCTTCTTCTCTTCACATTCGATTTTATTATTTTGTCTTCGCACATCCGTTTGTCGATCGTTAGATGGAGACTACCCGTGGAGCCGAAGATGATGGTGCCGAACTTTGTGTTGCCGCAATCTTTGGTGGAGAGGTTCGTGAAGCGAAGCCACACCCATTGCCGTCTTCTTGGAGGCATCGTGACGCTTGGAGGAAGCGGACGGACCAACCAAAGACGCAAAAGCGAAGACAAGATTCAACCGTGGTTGAGAGGGTTCATCTACTTCATATGATTTGGGCGACGTGTGTCACTCGATTCGTTTGTCATGCGTTTTGAGGCGGTTTGATATTCATTAAGTGATTACGACCGTATTACGTTTCCTTGATTTTTTGAACTCGGTTTGAATCGTGAAGCTTTATCGTTTGGTATTTTGTTAATATCTCAGCTTTTCTTTTGGATCGTCAGTAATGAGTCATGAGGAACCGTTTTATGCTAGTTGATGGCCTTCTCTCTTTTGTGGTATGGTAAGTTGTTTTGATGTGATATATGCTATATATTGTGATCTGGTCTGCTTTGGTATGTTATTTGGTATTTGTATGTGATATGTTTTGTTATGATATTGGTTATGTGTTTGTCATGACCCGGGACATAATATGATGACAATAAGGGCTTGTTATGTGATGCAAGTATTATGACGCCTGATCAACGTGATAATACCGAGATCATATAATCTGAACTTATTGAAATCGTACGACGTCTTGGGAAATGCCTGGGGTTGGTACGTGAATGGAACAAGGCTTATATCTGTTATTTGGGACCCTTCATGATCGTTTTGAATTCCGTACAACTTTGAGAGAATTCGCATCGACATCTGTTATGTATAAGTTTGATACGTTTTGGAAATCGAAATCGGTATGGTCTATGTGGGACTATAAATTGCTACGTCTGCCCTAAACTCGTTCGTCTCGGTGTACCCCTGCGATTTCAATTTTCGAGGACGAAAATTTTTTTTAGAGGGGAAGAGTTGTAAAACCCTAAAATCGTGAATGCGTTAAAAGACCATTATACCCCTCATGCTAATAATTCGTAAAACAAGTCAAGCCCATTAAATACGTTAAACACTTAGTTTGTAAATGATTTACGCAAGACAATGATAATAAAACTTACACTTATGTTGCAAAATAAATATAACACAATATAAAGTTAATTATATGTACAAGTTGCTAGACAATTAAATTAAGATGTAACAAGTCAATATTGGTAAACTAGGAAAATGGATTTGGTCACTTATTTCTCCCCTATTCGGCCAAAATACACCCCTTTCTCCCAATATATTTTCCCATTTATTCTCCTTGATCTCATCATTTGTAACCTCCATATCTCCTCCCAAATAAACACCGCAAACCCTAAACTAAAAGTGGCGGCTACAAGTATTTTTCTTCCATCGATTCGAGTCAAACAAGCTAGCACAAAAGAGATTCGTAAGGTGTCGTGAGGAAGGCGTGGTCATGAGTTTTGGGTTCAAGACTACTAGTTGTCGTGGGTTTTGTTTGTTTGTCGAGAGGTTTTGGTAACCTAGGCGTGGTCCTTTTTCCGGATATCGGTACATCTTTTGACACACGACAAGGGTAATATATATAGATTCTTGTTTCACTTTTCCTTCCTTTGTTTTCTTACGCACATTGACGTGAGGTCACCATCGAATGCATGCAACATCCTTGCATGAAATAAGTAAAAGGAAATCACATGAAATCATGGGCCCTTGATTGTTGTCGTGTACCATTTGCTATATATGCATGCATGACTTATGAATTATAAAAAATAATGAACTTGTGTCACATGATAGCACATCTCGAATATATGAATAGCGAATGGAGAAGCTCTAGTATTCGACCATATGTAACCCTTTTATCTTGGAATTTTTAGACCCACAACTACGACGTGTTGCATGTTTTATTTTAATGTATAAAAGGGATGAGAAACTTTCGTATGTGTATATCTTTGGTTAGATTAAATCGGCAACAAGTTGGTTAAGGGTCTCGGTTGTTTTCTTTTATGTGTCGAATGGATTTTAAAATTGGATGAGGGTGGCTCGACCTATAATGAAATCACAAAGGTTGTATAATCTTGTAATAATCGGGTTTAAATGGTTTAAAAACGGAATGGGTAATGAAGATATAAAACTAGAGTTCTCATGAGTTATACGATTAAATAAAAGTTAAAAAGGTCAGTCTTGTACTTAATAAATAAAACTTGAAGGTTTAATTGTTAATATGGTAAAGACATGGACTAAATAAGTAAAATCGGTAAACATGCGATATTTACACTTAAGTCCCTATATTTTGTAATATTTAAACTAGTGACCCTAAACTTGTAAGACCTGTCATAATTAACCCTTAAAACATGATAACACTTATTTTCATCATTTTGACTTCGATTATATCATTTATGACCAAATCTGCTAAATACGGAAACTTGCTAATTATGGAAACCTGCTATTTATAGAAAGTTACTGATTATGGAAACCTGCCTAAAATAGAAAGTTCTTAAAATGGAAGGATTACTAAAAGTGAGAACCTGCTAAAAATGGAAAGCCGCCTTAAATAAGTAATCTGATTCTTATAGAACGTTATTTAATTCATATAGGTTCGGACTGGATTGACCTTCTTTTCTTGGTTTTACTTTCGTTGTGATTTGCTCGAATAAGGCATGGATATTCTATCCCTTTTCGGTAGGGTTTCTCATGATTCGTTTACATCTTCGATGTTAGCTTTGAACCGTTATATTTGCTCGAGCCTTCTTATTAGGGCTTCCCTACAACTTTGCTATGCTCCTTTTGATTGAATCTCCTAAGTGAACTGTTTGATATGAACCTCTGTTATTGAACTACTGTTACTGAACCTATGATATTGAACCATTGCTATTGACCCTTACATTCTTGAACCTCATTATATGAACTCATCACTTGAACCTATGATATTGAACCTCTGTTACTGAACCTTTGATATTGGACTACTGCTATGAACCTTGAATTGTGGACTACTGATATTGAACCTCTGATTATTATGACTGATATATTGCTACACTGTGGACCTTTGTTTGACCCTTCAGATTTATACCCGAGCCAAATACTGTAACTAGTCATGGGGGTTCCATGTCCGTGTCATTGATGCACCAATGACATGACTTTAGTGTGGTTGAGTGATGTTCCACACCGTCCCTATACTGTATTGATTATGCGCGCTTCATTGTTATTGTTATGGCCACTAATATTTACAGGGCGTATGGATGCATCCTAGATCATCTTGTCTTTATTCTTGATATATATCTTGTTCTAGTGATGTGGTGCGTGTGTGCAATACACCCCTCACGGTGCGGGAGCTAGCTACTCCTTTCGTTCTTGAGGTCTCCTCCTGTTATGCGGTATTCCGAGGCCACCCCTCCGAATCGATGGTTACTATTGATTCTTGGTTGCTATTGCCACTCGATATTCTTGTCTTTGTCTTGTTGGCTCGGGATATATTTTGACAACCCTACAATGTTGATATACTTATATTGTACCCTATGTTTACCCCAACGCACCATATTCTGTATTGACTGCCCGTTACCCTGTACCCTTATGTGACTTATCCTTCTACCATTCCATTCACGTACCGGGTTATTATATGTTTATTGGATTTGATTATGATATTCGTGCTCTATATGACTACTGATTACTCTGTATGATATGTATGTATGCGATATAAGATTTACCTGTTGTCATCTGCTTGTTCTTGCCCTGCTATGTTTGCTTTTCTGTTTATGCTACGTTTTGATTGGGTGAATGGTTCAATTTGTGACGTCTGGATTGATAATTCGTTTAGTTGCTCGCTATGTCTTTAATACATTTAATTAGAGTGTTCATCTGTATTCCACTTGTTACGTGTATTTGCCATGTTTTATTCTTTGTTATGATCTTGGTTATGTTTTCGACTAAGAGTTTGACTGTGTGAATTGCCATGCTCATCGATTAATTAATTGCTTCCGCTTTCTGTAGACATCTGTTTGGCTTGTATGACATATATGTGGTTTGGATCGACACCGCCATGTCCTTATACTTGATTCTTGTATGTTTGGTTTGTATGTGCTTGTTTATATGTTACCGATGCTTTGCTTTGCTTTCTTCTCCTTGTTATCTGTTCGTTTTGGATATCTGTATAATTGTGTTCTGCAGGATCCTCATAGATTCATTGTCCTCTTTTCGCTGCGACTTTGTTATCCGTTTCCTTTGTTTCATTTCGCATTTGATTTTATTTAGCTTTCGTTTTGTTATATCATTCCTTTGGGCTTTTAAGCTCACCGCATTTCTTTTTCTGCGGGTTTTAGGTTTGAAGATGGGCTTTGATTGGGTGAGAGGTGGATTATCCGAGTGGACTAACCTAGTTACCTTATAATCTTGGACTTATTTTGGCGGGCTTTTGTTTTGAGATTTCATTTTATCTTAGACATTTTGGGTTTTGTAATTTTCCTTGTAAATCATTGTTTAAATGACTTGATACTTTATTCTTAAGACTTCCGCTTTTAATTGTATGTTCGATATGACACCGAATGTGACACTTCTACCCTTGTCGGGTTGGGGTGTTACAATTATGGTATCGAGCCCAGTTTCGTCTTGTTGACCTTAGGATTGACTGTGAGGACTTGGGTAGACACTAGGTTTCCGTCTGTTATGATCTATTGCGATTCCTTTTGATTGTCGTTCGATTCGACTTGATAATCTTTTGTCTTCTTGTTTTGGTCTTCTTCTTCACATTCGATTTTATTATTTTGTCTTCGCACATCCGTTTGTCGATCGTTAGATGGAGACTACCCGTGAGCCGAAGATGATGGTGCCGAACCCGTGTTCTTTGCAATCTTTGGTGGAGAGGTTCGTGAAGCGAAGCCACACCCGATCGCCGCCGTCTTCTTTGGAGGCATCGGGCCTTCTTGGAGGAAGTGGACGGACCAACCAAAGACGCAAAAGACGAAGACAAGATTCAACCGGTGGTTGAGAGGTTCATCTACTTCATATGATTTGGGCGCGACGTGTGTCACTCTGATTCGTTTGTCATGCGTTTTGAGACGGTTTGATATTCTGTTAAGTGATTCTGATCTGTATTGCGTTTCCTTGATTTTTTTCGGAACTCGGTTTGAATCGTGAAGCTTTATCGTTTGGTATTTTGTTAATATCTCAGCTTTTCTTTTGGATCGTCAGTAATGAGTCATGAGGAACCGTTTTATGCTAGTTGATGGCCTTCTCTCTTTTGTGGTATGGTAAGTTGTTTTGATGTGATATATGCTATATATTGTGATCTGGTCTGCTTTGGTATGTTATTTGGTATTTGTATGTGATATGTTTTGTTATGATATTGGTTATGTGTTTGTCATGACCCGGGACATAATATGATGACAATAAGGGCTTGTTATGTGATGCAAGTATTATGGCCTTTGATCAGCGTGATAATACCGAGATCATATAATCGAACTTATTGAAATCGTCTGACGTCTTGGGAAATGCACAGGGTTGATGCGTGAATGGAACAAGGCTTATATCTCGTTATTTGGGACCCTTCATGATCGTTTTGAATTCGTACAACTTTGAGAGAATTCAGATCGACATCTGTTATGTATAAGTTTGATACGTTTGGAAATCGAAATCGGTATGGTCTATGTGGGACTATAAATTGCTAAATCGCCTAAACTCGTTAGTCTCGGTGTACCCTGCGATTTCAATTTTCGAGGGCGAAAATTTTTTAGTAGGGAAGAGTTGTAAAACCCTAAAATCGTGAATGCGTTAAAGACCATTATACCCTCATGCTAATAATTAAGTAAAACAAGTCAAGCCCATTAAATCGTTAAACACTTAGTTTGTAAATGATTTACGAAGACAATGATAATAAAACTTACACTTATGTTGCAAAATAAATATAACACAATATAAAGTTAATTATATGTACAAGTTGCTAGACAATTAAATTAAGATGTAACAAGTCAATATTGGTAAACTAGGAAAATGGATTTGGTCACTTATTTCTCCCCTATTCGGCCAAAATACACCCCTTTCTCCCGATATATTTTCCCATTTATTCTCCTTGATCTCATCATTTGTAACCTCCATATCTCCTCCCAAATAAACACCGCAAACCCTAAACTAAAAGTGGCGGCTACAAGTATTTTTCTTCCATCGAGTTCGAGTCAAACAAGCTAGCACAAAAGAGATTCGTAAGGTGTCGTGAGGAAGCTGTGGTCATGAGTTTTTGGGTTCAAGACTACTAGTTGTCGTGGGTTTTGTTTGCTGCTGTCGAGAGGTTTTGGTAACCTAGGCGTGGTCCTTTTTCCTGGATATCTGGTACATCTTTTGACACACGACAAGGGTAATATATATAGATTCTTGTTTCACTTTTCCTTCCTTTGTTTTCTTCTGCACATTGACGTGAGGTCACCATCTGAATGCATGCAACATCCTTGCATGAAATAAGTAAAAAGGAAATCACATGAAATCATGGGCCCTTGATTGTTGTCGTGTACCATTTGCTATATATGCATGCATGACTTATGAATTATAAAAAATAATGAACTTGTGTCACATGATAGCACATCTCGAATATATGAATAGCGAATGGAGAAGCTCTAGTATTCGACCATATGTAACCCTTTTATCTTGGAATTTTTAGACCCACAACTACGACGTGTTGCATGTTTTATTTTAATGTATAAAAGGGATGAGAAACTTTCGTATGTGTATATCTTTGGTTAGATTAAATCGGCAACAAGTTGGTTAAGGGTCTCGGTTGTTTTCTTTTATGTGTCGAATGGATTTTAAAATGGGATGAGGGTGGCTCGACCTATAATGAAATCACAAAGGTTGTATAATCTTGTAATAATCGGGTTTAAATGGTTTAAAAGCGGAATGGGTAATGAAGATATAAAACTAGAGTTCTCATGAGTTATCGATTAAATAAAAGTTAAAAAAGGTCTTGTACTTAATAAATAAAACTTGAAGGTTTAATTGTTAATATGGTAAAGACATGGACTAAATAAGTAAAATCGGTAAACATGCGATATTTACACTTAAGTCCCTATATTTTGTAATATTTAAACTAGTGACCCTAAACTTGTAAGACTGTCATAATTAACCCTTAAAACATGATAACACTTATTTTCATCATTTTGACTTGATTATATCATTTATGACCAAATCGCTAAATACGAAACTTGCTAATTATGGAAACACCGCTATTTATAGAAAGTTACCGATTATGGAAACACCTAAAATAGAAAGTTCTTAAAATGGAAGGATTACTAAAAGTGAGAACACGCTAAAATGGAAAGCCGCCTTTAAATAAGTAATCGATTCTTATAGAGCGTTATTTAATTCATATAGGTTCGGACGACGGATTGACCTTCTTTTCTTGGTTTTACTTTCGTTGTGATTTGCTCGGAATAAGTCATGATATTCTATCCCTTTTGGTGAGGGTTTCTCATGATTCGTTTACATCTTTCGATGTTAGCTTTGAACCGTTATATTTGCTCGAGCCTTCTTATTAGGGCTTCCTATAACTTTGCTATGCTCCTTTGATTGAATCTCCTAAGTGAGCTGTTTGATATGAACCTCTGTTATTGAACTATTGTTATTGAACCTATGATATTGAACCATTGCTATTGACCCTTACATTCTTGAACCTACATTATATGAACCTCATTCTTGAACCTATGATATTGAACCTCATTCTTGAACCTTTGATATTGGACTCTGCTATGAACCTTGAATTGTGGACTACGATATTGAACCTCGATTATTATGGCGATATATTGCTACTGTGGACCTTTGTTTGACCATGATTTATACCGAGCCAAATCATGTAACTAGTCATGGGGTTCCATGTCCGTGTCATTGATGCACCAATGACATGACTTTAGTGTGGTTGAGTGATGTTCCACACCGTCCTATCTTGTATTGATTATGCGCGCTTCATTGTTATTGTTATGGCCACTAATATTTACATAGGGTATGGATGCATCCTAGATGCATCTTTGTCTTTATTCTTGATATATATCTGTTCTAGTGATGTGGTGCGTGTGTGCAATACACCCTCACGATGCAGGAGCTAGCTACTCCCTTTGGTTCTTGAGGTCTCCCCTCCTATTGTGCGGTATTCCGAGGCCACCCCCTCGAATCGATGGTTACTATTGATTCTTTGGGTCGCTATTGCCACTCGATATTCTTGTCTTTGTCATTGTTGGCTCGGGATATATTTTGACAACCCTTACCTTTGTTGATATACTTATATTGTACCTATGTTTACCCCAACGCACCATATTCGTATTGACCGCCCGTTACCTGCACCCTTATGTGACTTATCCTTCTACCATTCCATTCACGTCTGGGTTATTATATGTTTATTGGATTTGATTATGATATTCGTGCTCTATATGACTACCGATTACTCGTATGATATGTATGTATGCGATATAAGATTTACTGTTGTCATCGCTTGTTCTTGCCACCGCTATGTTTGCTTTTACATTTATGCTACGTTTTGATTGGGTGAATGGTTCAATTTGTGACGTCTGGATTGATAATTCGTTTAGTTGCTCTGCTATGTCTTTAATACATTTAATTAGAGTGTTCATCTGTATTCCCACTTGTTACGTGTATTGCCATGTTTTATTCTTTGTTATAATCTTGGTTATGTTTTCGACTAAGAGTTTGACTGTGTGAATTGCCATGCTCTTGATTAATTAATTGCTTCCGCTTTCTGTAGACATCTGTTTGGCTTGTATGACATATATGTGGTTTGGATCGACACACCATGTCCGCTTATACTTGATTCTTGTATGTTTGGTTTGTATGTGCTTGTTTATATGTTACCGATGCTTTGCTTTGCTTTCTTCTCCTTGTTATCTGTTCGTTTTGGATATCTGTATAATTGTGTTCTGCGGGATCCTCATAGATTCATTGTCCTCTTTTCATTGCGACTTTGTTATCCGCTTCCTTTGTTTCATTTCGCATTTGATTTTATTTAGCTTCGTTTTGTTATATCATTCCTTTGGGCTTTTTAAGCTCCAAGCATTTCTTTTCTGCGGCGGTTTTAGGTTTGAAGATGGGCTTTGATTCAATGAGAGGTGGATTATCCGAGTGGACTAACCTAGTTACCTTATAATCTTGGACTTATTTTGGCGGGCTTTTGTTTTGAGATTTCATTTTATCTTAGACATTTTGGGTTTTGTAATTTTCCTTGTAAATCATTGTTTAAATGACTTGATACTTTATTCTTAAGACTTCCGCTTTTAATTGTATGTTCTGATATGACACCAGAATGTGACACTTCTACCCTTGTCGGGTTGGGGTGTTACAAAAACTCCATGTGAAGATGACCCGATAAGAAGAAGCTCGGTTCTTACATGAGTTTAGAGCCGTATGACCATTTATATTCTCAAATATCAATCAACAATGCAAAAAATTCACACTTCTTCTCCACCTCAAGAATTGCATACGGAGATGCCATTCTTGATTAAATAAGTGAAATCATCCAAATGTAGTCTATTCACACTTCTCCCCATAAAATTAGCACATGATGTCGCCATCGTCATTATAGTTGAGCAAGTGGAATCGGAAAACAATCAATCAGAGCCGGTTCACTTGATAATTGAAAGCACATGGAAAAGCATGAAGCATGTTGATGAGAATGGTCAAAATGAGAAGATTTCTTCTTCGAAGATAAAGCGATCAAGCGTACACTTTTCTTTTCTTTGATGTACGAGGCTTGAACTGTTGTGTTCAAACGTCATAATGTTGAAGTACGAGGCCTGAACGGAAGTGAACAGACGTCATAATCTCTCTCTTTTCAACTCTCTTAGCAAAACATGTAATCATCCCCATTATCATTTTGTAGGCTCTTTGTCGTGACAGCTGATGGAGAAAACCCAATATGATGAATTTGACCGTGAAGTAAACTACCCCGAACTCGTGACTTAAACTTGCACATATGTAACAAAAGAAAGTGCCGATTTCCATTAGCATCTCTAAGTACTCTATGTACTCTATACTCTTCAACCAACCAACCATCAAGTATAAGGCGTACATTACCTCTTGAAAATCCACAATTGAATGTGACCATTGAGAACTACAACGTAACTCCTTAAAGTGATAGTTATTTTGTGGTGGTATGATCCCAATTCCCCAAGTGGTAAAAGAAAAGGTAAAAGACACCCAACAATAACTAGATTTCCAAGTCTTCGTTTATGATAATAAGCTCGAACAAGGATCATGAAGAATCTTCATCCAACCATCCCGATACCTTCAGATACTAAGTACACTCGCCGTGATATTTCACTTCAACCTCAAATAAATAATCTTGAATTAACTCCGTTGTCACATCTTCTAGTTAAATGCTCAATTCTAGCCTCCTTTGGCGTTTTAAGTGAACTCGATAATGGTTTCATCCGACCATGGTTAAAAGCACATAACCCCGTAAAACCATGTAATAACCAAATTGCCATGAAGAAAACCCAAACACACACCCAATTCATGGAGTACACCCTTTTATCCCTTCTTTGAAGCAGAAACCGTAGCATCAGCATCAAGTAAGATCCAGAATTACACTTTCTCTTCTCCAAGATGGTTCCATCATTATGTGATTTTACAACTCTATGGTTTAAACCGAGAAATAGTTTCTTTCGCGGGATTTTACAAAACCAAGAATAAACTATAAGATAGATCCGGAAATGCACTTTACTAATACCAGGATGTTTCCATTGTCACGGGATTTTACAAGTCTATGATTTAAACCGAGAAATAGGTTCTTTCGCGGGATTTTACAAAATCAAGACAAAACCGTAAACAATGTCAGCTTGAATGTGTTATGACAACTTTGGTTTCAGAGAATATCTGTTTTAGGGGAACATGCAGCGGTTCATCAACGGTCCATTATCCAACATCATCAACCATCCAATAAACACTTCGGTAAACACATCATTCATGTATTTTGTCGGCTATTGTAGTGACCACATGGAGAAATAGACCCGATATGCCAAACTTGAATAAGACGTAACATTTCCCGGATTTGTTACTCAAGCTTGCACTAATCCTCGTGAAAAAGAAACGGTGTACCCAATGTACAAAACCTCTTGACGTATCCTCAACTGCGTGAGACACCAAAGTGATAGCTACGTTGTGGGTTAAGCGAGAAAGGAATCAAAACCGTAACTAAGTAGCCAAGTCTTTATCACCATCAATAATCGCGCAAACAAGTCATCTTCGCGAAAGGGTAGAAATAAAGAAGATGAAATAAGTAAACGCGCCCGGAAGACCTCACTTCAAATCCAAATAAGAAATGCCGTCCAAACAACCCCGTGGTCAACTTTGTTCAACCATTAATTTAAGCCGTGAAATAGTATTTTCCGTGAAAGTGTATAAACCATAGTGACAAACCTCATAACATAACGACTCATTAACAAATCTCAACAAATCTCACCATCACCAAATCTCATAACCCAAAACTCATAATCAACTCTCATGATTAGATCTCCTAAACTCCAAATTTCATAGGTTCGCAAGACTTATTATCAAACCATATCGGCCCACTTCAATCATCCAATTCAAAATAATCAAATTATCATCCAATCAAAAATCCATTAGTTCAGACCAATTTATCTTTTTAATCCATATTCCCAAGATAGATCACGGGTCCAAGTCCATCAGAAATCGTTAGTCCATATTAGCAATATCACCCATTGCCAATATAAAATGTGTACCCTCAATATTTAGTGATAAGAAAACGGGTAACACATTTTATCCGTGATATCTAATACATCATATATATCATTTAAACGTATATATATCATCACGTCACATTCCATTCACATTTTGAATTTTAGCCCATATTGAGGTGATACCAAGTCCATGTTTCGAATCAAACTTGCAGCCCATGTACGTGCCCTACACATGATCAGCCCAAACAAATAGTCACCCAATACATAATCCGGCCCCATTGATGAAACATACCACACACAGCTCACCCTAAAATCGTGGGTATTTAACACAAGTATTACACCACTTGTAACCCTAATATATCACACATATGTGTGCAGCCAAGTAAAACAAAACGAAACCCTAAATAATCTCTCAAAAATCCGCCCCCACAAGTCAGCTAACTACAAACGCAGACCAGAAAAAATGCTACTCTCCTCTCATTATTCTTCCCTAATTAAAGCACATTCAATCCTTAAAATGATTCAAGCACATCTATACCTTGCCACAGGGATGGCGAATGGTTATGACTTGATATTAAGAGCTTTCGATGAGAAACAGGTAGGCTCTTTATCAATTTTTGATATGAATAGTTTATACGAGTTCATGAAAAATGTATTGACATCAATTATTAACGATGTTTCATGACTCGTACACTTTTACTTTGATTTTCGTTTTACTTGACCGAAAGAAAAGTGGACTAAACAAATTTCTTTAAGTCAATCTTTTGAATTTCGAATATTAACCATAAACCGATTAAATCTTTTGAAAAGAATTTGAATAGTCAATGAAGGCTTGAGACTTTTTAACACCGAACGAAAAGAAAGGAAGAAATCATAACAGAATAGTTATGGTTTCATCTGGGTTTTTCGGATATGATGAAACAAGTGTTTTGAAAATGGTCCATGATGATTTGTATACGTGTGATTGTTCTTTGAGTTGCTTGAAGCTTAGGTGAACACATGGTACATACAAACTGAGATCCATAATTGTTTTCCATTAGTTTAATTTGTTTATGAGATTTGTATGGTTGAATCTGTGAAGGTTGTGTTGTGATTAAATCGAAAGAGATCTATGATGATGAGTTCGAGATAAGTGACCCTCGAGGTCATGAAGAATCATGTATTCGAACATATCTGAGATCAGTTATCTTAGATGATAGATGAGTCTTAGTATTGTTGTTGAGGTCTTGGTCACTTCTTATTCTACCTTTCTGTCTAAGTCGCTAGGTCAAAGTCTGAGTCAAGTCGCTAGCTATTTTCAATACAAATTGCTATTGACTCAATAATCAATAGTTAAGTCGCTAGCTTTTCAAACATTTCAAATCGCTACATCCTTTTTTATGGCATAAGTCGCTACTCTTAAAGCCAATAGACGAATCAACAAGTAGCTAATCTTCAAGTCGCTAACTTGTTTTAGAGTCAAGTCGCTACCATATGTAGCATTAAGTCGCTATTGACTTTATTTTAGAGTCACCTATTCGCTACAGATTTATTTAAGCAATTCGCTAGCATAACTCGCTACACTTATGCAATGAATTTAGACGACTTGTAAAGACAAGTCACCACGAGTACATGTAACAAGTCGCTAGGAAGAGAAACATGACGAACAAGTCGCTAACATGATTATGTGACAAGTCTCTACCATTAACTCGCTATAAAGAAGCATTTTTAGACAACTCGCTAACATGAAAAACAGCAAGATTTGACCATTTGATTTTTTTCCGGTGATGTTTCCAACCATGTTCCGACCATCTTCATATTAAACCCAGAAAAAGTGACATAAAAATGTTACTTTTTGCCTTGTTTAGACCCTGTTTGACCATGTAAAGATGTAAAACCCGAAAAATCATAAACGTGTTAAATGACTATTTTACCCCTCAAGTAAATAGCTATGAAACTCGTAAAACGTGTCAAGCTCGTTAAATACGTCTAACACTAATTATTTATGCAAGACAATAATAACTAACTTACACTTATGTCTACAAAATAGATATCCCACATTATATAAGTTAAATGGACTAAATAATATGTACAAGTTACAAAATAAATTAAATGCTAACACAAATGTAATTTAGGTAAATTAAATTTACATTGAAGAGTCCATGGTTTCTTTTTCCCCAAATTCAGCCAATCAATGCTCATTACTCCCCATTCACCATTTACCTCAAATACATCTCCTTATCCTCATTGTAATTCCCTAATTCAAAATCACACTAAAACCTAGAAAACAAAAGTGACGGTGGACTGGGTTTCTCCTTTTCATTCGATCGAAATAAAACAAACGAGTACAAGAATTGATCGTGGGTTACAAGGCTCGAAGGGCTAATTGTTGGTGTTGTCGACACAAACTAGGGTTTAAGCAATCTCCTTCGTTTTCCTCATTTTGTTTCTTTGATTTTATGCCGTGGGTTCTCGAATCAAAGGGAGGCTTGGGTCGTGGCTTCTTCTTCTTTGTAGTGGTGTTTTAGGATGAAGGAGGCTACTGTGGTTTGGCTTGTCGTGGGTTAGGTTCTCTTGGGTCATGTCTCTCTCACTCGTACACGCTACAAGGTAACCTCTAATATCGTAAACTCGTCTCACTTTCCTTCTCATTGTTTTATTGATTCCGGTCGTTTTCTTTCACCCATATGAATACTTATAATCGAATCATGGTCACATAAAATGATAAAAGAAGGACCCATCTATGCAACCTATACACATCTCCTTTGAATCTGTTTTGGACTCCCTTTGATTTGCATGTACACGTTTGTAAAAGCTTCACATAAAATAATTACCATGGCTGCATGAAATCATGTTTAAGCACATGTGAAGCATCAAGTGAGATACCTTTTTCTATGACCTGAGTGGACCTCCTTTTGAATGCATGGTCATCACATAATAAGAGGACCCATCACATATAATACACATGAAATCATACCTTTGTCACATGAAAGCACAATTTGAATATAGGAATTAACGAATGGAAAAAGCAGACAATCGACCCATATGTGACCCACAAAGGCACGTCATGTGCATGTTTTGTTTAATTTATGAAAGGGACTTGAAATATGTGTGTATATATATCCTTGGTTTAGATTTAAATCGACAACAAGATTGGTTAAGGGTCTCGTTTGGTTTTAATATGGGTCGAATGGTTTGTCTTTGGGTTGAGGGAATCACGACAAAAAAATGGTATTTCACAAAGGGTCATATAATCTTGTCGTAAGCAAGTCTAAATGTGTTAAAACGTATATGTTAATGATATTCTAAAACTAGGATTGTGTACATATGCAATTTTATAAAGTTAAGGGTTGGTTTTGTGAAATTATGAAACTTAAAGGGTTGACTTGTTAAAATGATAATTAAAGGTATTAAAAGAGTAAAATGACTAAACTTGCTAATTACGGAAACCTGCTATTTTTGGAGAGTTACTAAAAGTGGAAACATGCTAAAAAAATGGAAAGCCGTCTAAAATGAGTAATCCGACTTTAATAAGCGTTATCAAATTCATATAGGTTCCGGACGAGGGGATTGACTCATCGTGTGATCGTACTTTCCTATTTTGCTTGCTTCAAACGAGGTACAGATATTCTATCCCTTTTCAGTAGGGATTTCTCATAACTTTTCGATCCTTGACTTTACTTCACTTATGATATTCCTTTGCTATAATTTCCTTATGCTATGATCCTTTTGATATGATTCCGACATAATCCTTTGATATGATTATGTTCGCTATGATATTCGTTTGTTATGATTATGAACTTCTGATTATGAACCTTATGATTATGAACCATCTGATTATGAACCTCTGATTATGAACTTATGTTATGGAAATCTGATATGAACCTTTGACTTCTGAACCTTTGATACGAACCCTTATGATATGATTATGCTTTGACCTTCGTTTGATACCCGAGCCAAATATGTTTCCTAGTCATGAAGGTAACATGGCCGTGTCATTGATGCACCAATGGCATGACTCCGGTGTGTATGAGTGATGATACACACCGTCCCCATTATGATATGATATGATTATGAGCTCACTATATGTATATGATTTGGCCACTATGATATGTTCCAGGGGGCGTATGGATGCATCCTAGATATGATATGTTTTGAGGGATTTGATCTGTTTGATAGATATATATGGTGAATGATGTCGGGTGCAATCCGCGTCTTTACAATTCTGGGAGCTAGCTACTCCATTTGTTACCGAGGTCTCCTCCTATTATGTATGGTATTCCGAGGTCACCCTCCGAATACAATGGCTACTTATGATATGATATGATATGATATGTTTAGGGCTCGGGTAGATTTCGATAACCCTTACACTTTTGATAAACCTATATTGTACCTTCCAGTATTCCCCAACGCACCATAATCAGACACTTGTTCATTACTCAATACCCTTATATGATTCACTTTTACCAAGATATAGATACTCCATTACATTGATCTATCACACTTTCATTCCGTTACTTCAGACTATGGTTCCATTCACGTACTAGGTTATTATATGCTTATTGAATTTGATTATGCTATTCATGTTTTATGTGACTATTGATTATCCTGCTATGATGTGATTAATATGCGGTTATCTGAGTTACCTGTTTTCATCTGATGATATGTGATCTCACTGTTATGTGACCCTCTGAATTGTCTGGTGACCATGCTAGTGTGCAATCGATAGTTTTGTCTGTTTGTTATGTGTACTTCGTTCAGATAATCTTCGTGGACTATGACTATCCGTTGTATCCTTATCCGCTTATGGTTGACCTGCCATGTTTACATATCTGTCTATGCTACGGATTGATTTGGTTAAATGGTTCAACTTATGATGTCTGGCTTGTTAACGTGTTCAATTGCCCTGCTATGTCCCTACTTCATTTAATTATAGTGTTCATACTGTATTCCTACTTGTTATGTGTGACTGCCATGTTTTGACTGCTGATATGATACTGGTTATGTTCTCAACTAAGGGTTTTGACCTGTGTGAATTGCCATGCTCACTTATTAATTAATTGTTTCCGCTTTCTGTAGATATCTGCTTGGCTTGTATGTCTTCCGATTTCTGATTTGATTGTATCTTTGTATATGTTGTGTGGATATGACGCCCGCTATGCTTGCTTATGTTTCAAGACTTGTATGCATTGGGTTGTATGTGCTTGTATGCTTGTCTTGATGCTTTGCTTGGCTTCGTTCTCCTTGTTATATGTGCTTTGATATCTCGTATAATTGTGTTCTGCAGATCCTCATTGACTCATTGTCCTCATTTCATTGCGACTTTGTTATCCGCTTCCTTTGTTTCATTTGCATTTCAAATTTTATTTAGCTTCGCTTTGTTATATCATGCTCCTTTGGGCTTTTAAGCTCACCGCATTTCTTTTCATGCGGGTTTTAGGTTTGAAGATGGGCTTTGATTCATGAGAGGTGGATTATCCGAGTGGACTAACCCTAGTTACCTTATTATTTGGACTTATTTTGGCGGGCTTTTGTTTTGAGATTTCATTTTTATCTTAGACATTTTGGGTTTTGTAATTTTCCTTATAAATCATTGTTTAAATGACTTGATACTTTATTCTTAAGACTTCCGCTTTTAATTGTATGTTCTGATATGACACCAGAATGTGACACTTCTACCCTTGTCGGGTTGGGGTGTTACAAAAGATGACCACTTGACCACTTGGTTTCACGAATTTGGTACCAAAAAAAACATCATATAAAGATTGACCAAACTGTTTGGACACAGTTATTAACACAAGACACGCAAGATGTATGGACCATATGATAATTTTGTTTGACCAAGATATAAGATACATCAAACCATATTAAAACAGTTTACCATAAAAATAAGTTGAAAAAACATTTCGACCACATACAAAAAAACACAAACCAGTTTAAAACAAGGTACAAACGACCAACATAAATCATAAAAACACAAAAAGCATGGCTCTGGTACCATTTGTAGGATCGATATATTTATTGTGTTGATGATTCGGGTGGTCTTGGATGATCAAAATACATGTTTGCCATATTTAGAGAGAGAAAGATAGAGAGGGTGTTCTTGCTAGAGACTTGGTTCTCAAATGTAAAAGGTTAGATTGAATGAAGCACCACCCCTTCCATGGATGGAAAGGGTATTTATAGTTACAGACTCAATGACCTCCTATCGGCCTGTGGATCAGGTATACAGTGGGTAAAGACCTGTCCTTCCTCCACGGTGTTACACTACGCTAAACTACGCTACTAAATAACTAATAAACTACTAAACAACGAAAATAACGACATGTCTACGAGCTAACTTATGCTAGATCATAATTGGGGTGACCGACACTTTAACATGGAATTTTCTAATTCCTAACACTAAACCACAAAGAGAGCTAGTGGACGAAAACTCTGAAGATACACAATCGGACGAAGAGGTCTTCTACTCTGAATCTGCAACCGAAACACCTCCTTCAGTAGCAAAACCTCCCATTCCACCAGCTATCGAAGGAAAAGGGAAGACTCCAGTTCTTGTGCCTTATGAAGAGGAAAGCTCGGAAGAAGAGCCACCGAAACCGGTTACGGAGGAAGTTCAAATTTGTTAGACTCCAACACGCTATGGAGGAATTTGCCAAAGATCAAATGGGTGGCCACGGAGGGTCAAGTGGTGAGTTCAACCTACACGGATCCTCGATGCGGTTAATCAACCCGATAAGGAACCGGTGCCACCACTCTTGAGCAACAACAAAAGCAACAGGAGGAGTCTATTAAGTTTGACATTGAGGAACCAGACATCGAGAAGTCCGAGAAAGATAAAGATGATGAAGAAGCTAAGTCTAGAAATGATGAAGATGTTGATTATGAAAAGTTTCTTCTTGACGGTCCGTGCGGTCTAAGGAGAAAACGTCTAAACCTCCTAAGGACCCCGAATCTCCTCACATCTCATCTTCATCGACTCATCTTCTCACCTCACCACCACCATCAAAAGAACAACAAGATCCACATCCGGATCGGTGAAGAAGCCAACCGCCTCTTGGATTTCTCAAGTTAAGACACGAATCGTTAAAGGCATCAAGCAGATCGGAAAGAATGACGTGCTCTACAAGAAAATGAATTTCTACCGATCGGATCTGATATCTTCATGATGAGAATGACAAGATACAAGTTGAAAGGAAATATGTCCAGAAGCTCATGAAAGATGATCTTCAAGGGAAAATGGACGAGATGATCAAAGGATACACTCACAAGTTCCTTCTTGACGTCGTTCCTAAACTGACAAAGGAGATGTATACCAGACAACTTTATCCGAATCTCCTACAAATGGCCAAGCAAACCATGAAATCAACTCCAATGAATGTGAATATCAATCCAGTTGAACCCACAATCTTCTCAAATGATGAATTGGTGAACCGGCTAGTATCTTAAATGTCGAAACGCCTCGCAACGTTTGCCTCCCACGAAGCTAAATTGTTTGAAGCATTCTTTGGAATACCAACTCAGTCAAGATACAGAGAAGAAGTCGTAAGGCCTAAACGTTCAAGAGGCAGCGAAGACAAAGATCGGGATAAGGAAAACGAGTCCAAAGCGCTCAAGAAGTCGGTGAATCATCTTCTATGCAACCTCCACCCCAACGGATCGCGGTGAACAAAGGTCTCCTCCTTGTTCTTCTTGAAAAACCTCAAGATTACGAGTTACCACCCGCACTCGAAAACCGGTGATCATTTTGAGTATACGGTGGTGACGATGAAGAAGTCTCGAGCCCCAACAACAACCCATATCTCCCGACACGCCCAAGAAACCGAATCCTCCTCAGGCCAAAGAAGAAGAAGAAGAAGGCACCTTTGACCGACGCCTTATCATGGCTATCTGAGGATGATCTCAATTTGAATGGTTCTTGAAGCTTTTGATTCCACTCTCTACCCAAATGAAGGTCAAGAGGTTCTAGAATGTAGTACATTAGAGCATGCGAAATTATCGCAAGAAAAATTCCGTGAAGAAGATGACGAAATCCGAGTTGAAGCGAATCAAGAATGAAGCATTTCAACTTCTCAAAGACACTCGGAAAGTGCTATTGAAGTTGAGTATCACCTCGATAATATAGCACGAGCCATGTCTAACAACATGGATTGGCTCAACCCGAAGCAAACATCGACTTCACCAAACGGACAACCCTCCATATTACAATCGAGTGGTCAAAACCTCTACCAACAATTGGCCAACCGGATCGACCTAGGATTCCATTCCGATATTTCTTCAACAAAGACACGGAATTTCTTCTACACGGTGGCGATGGTTCAAGGAAATACGCTACATCTCTCGACACTTCCATTCCGGCACCATATACTCTAAGCGCATAGCCATCGAGGAAGAGCTAACCACATGTTCTCCAACAATGTGGCGGTATGACCGTGATGCACCGTATGGGATTCACCATTGGCGAGCGAAAAATCTACTACGTGTCGCCAGTTGAAGTCTCAACATGAAGTGTTCAAGACTAAGAGTATTGTTGCCATCAAACATGTTGATCTTTCGTCTAAATGGGACTACACTTTCCTCAAGAATATTGTGGTCAAAAGGCAAGACGAAGGGATTATGCATTCTCTGAAGCGGACTTTGAGAATTTGTCCATCAACGACATTGAAGACATGTACCTTGCCAAAGTATGTGGTCGCATGAGACAATTTTCAATCAAGTACAACGTGAATTCATCAAGTCCTTGCTTATCTTCATCGAAGCATAGTCATCAAAGAACGTGTAGAAGATCTTGACTTGCGGTTGAATCATATCGAGACCGTGTCAACTTCACTCCACCTCGGCTAGATCTTCCCGACATTAACCACTTTCACAACACACACTCATCACCAACCATTCGGAGTGGTTTACATTAGTGAAACACATCGCAATAGCTTGATGGCGTGTAAAGATCTTCACAAGTTTGGGGATCACACATTGAAGAAGGTTAGGGACGGATTGGCTTATAGGTTGAAGGATATTCATGAAGGCATTGGGTCACAAAAGCGATGGAATTCCAAGGAAAGACGGGATGTGAGGAGGATCATCAGAAAGATTGATGAAAGGTTGTATCGACGGGACGATTCGTAACTACGGAGAGCTTTGTAGGCGGTCGTCCGAGATTGCTCTCGCGGCTATCAACGCCCGTTCGCATTCACGGAAACATTGATGGACTTCACGGTACCCTTGAACCGCTTCTATTTCATAATATTTTGGATGTGTGATTAATTATGACTATGGCTTGTGCACATATCGTTGTACAACTTTGGTCTTGTCAAGAAAGGACCACGTAGTACGCTTGATTGCCACAATCCTTATAAAAGGAGGAAAGCTTCTTACTTTTGAGTAAAACCTATCAAACCTTTCATCTTTCAAGGTTTTGCTCAAAGAACAAGTACTTCCGTATGATTTTCAAAACCTCAACCGTTTATATCACTTGTTGAGGGGAGTATTTGAATTAAAACTTTGTTCACAAATTGTTCACGATGGTCATCTTCCCGCAACACTCGAAATGGTCATATTTATTCTCAACTTTTCAAAAATAACATTTTATATGCCATTTTTGATGGGGAGAAAATTATGTGATAAGAAATATGTTGTGTAAATGCAAATGAATCTTTGTGCTATAGACTTAACCAAGAATTGACGATACTTAAGCGTTAGTAACTCGAAAAGACTTGTCCGGGACGGGTAATAATTTCAAGCTAGTTCGCTAGTGATGTAAACGTGTCTCACAAAGGACTTGTCCGAATAGAATGTACCATTCAGGAAACTCTTGGTAGACATGAACTCTGATGGGTTTGACAACCTGTCGAGGTTTGTCTACACCTTCAAGGTAGTTATTAGAGCTAGTTGTCACCTAATAGCTGACAATGTAACTCTTTAACTATGCAACGTAACCGTGTCTCGCGGGGGATTGTCTATCTTGAATTGATCAATTCATAAAGTGCACGCTCTTTCCTCTTTGTCTGATTTCCGTAAAAACTCTTAAGCACATGTGGAGGGGTAGTATTTGCAAAAGATCAAACTCTTAAAATGGTACAAAATGTTTTACAATCATAACCGTTATGAGAGATTTTCTTAAAAATTGGTTTTATGGCAACATAGGTTAGTCATGGAGTTATAAGGTGACTAAGGTTAGGAATAACTGTCCTATGATCCGCCAGAGTCGGAGGGATCTACCCAAGGACATCACAAATAGTTAGTACTTAGAAGTCCTTAGGTACGATTATAAAAGGGAAAATGAGAATCGGAGAAAGAAGGAGTTGAAGAATTAAAAGAAATGCAAAGAAAAGGGTGAAAAGAAATAGCCCTCCAAATTATTCAACTTAGGCGGACACGGGTTCAATTCATATACTCTTGGTTGTCACTTAGTGATGCCGGTATTGAAGATTAAAAGTCGTCATGGACCCGATGGCGCATGCACTAAACCTTCTTAGCCACTCAAGTTTCTCTCAACGAAGCTTGTTTCATTCTCACGAGAATTCTACATAATCTATTGGCTTTCTCTTAGAGATTGCGATATTGAAGAAGGAGACCTCTCCTAGTCTCGCTCGGAAAACCAAACGCACTATTGAGTCTAGAGCCACGAGATTCATTAAAAGATCTCTTAGGTACACTTGACATTTCATCACTTGATGTTCAACAATAAGAACATCGGTGGTACGTTATCGAGTCCTTCACGGATCTTAGCAATGCATCGAGAACATTTATGAAAGACTCACAACTATGATCCTCGGTGATTGAATGGAAACTCCCGCCGGTCAACATCAAACGACCGACGGCGAGTCGCCGGTAACTCCACGTGGATTACGCTTAGTGTGTCTCAAGCGGTCTGATCATGAGGTGATGCTTGTGTACCTCGGTGACTCATCCGAACTGTAGGTGTACTTGATACATCGCGTTATCTCACTTGTGGGACTCCAGTTCAGAACGGATTTTGTGAGAATTAGAGTTGTGTTTTCACACTATCTTGTTAACACTCTCAAGTTCAAACTTGTAAGTGCGGAATCCGCTTATTACTAACCGTTTTCATGTTTTCTTCTTATGGAAGCTCTAGGCGGAATGATCATGCGATTCTTCACATGTTCATGCCAACATCATTTCTAATGGAAGTTCTATCCAAAAGCAACACAAAAGTCATAATGATTCTTCGTCAATTCAAAGAATCTACAAAGTTAAAGACTTAAAGAACTTCACAAGACTATTATCAAGCGTTAAAGGCGTGTGAGCATGATGAAGAATGACATGGAACCTTGTAGCGTGAAGCGGCACTGAAGCGAGACTTGATGCGACAACAAAACATACTATCACTTCCATCACAAAGAACAATGACCAAAGAACAAAGTTAAAGATGACGTCAAAGCAAAGCTGTTTAAAGAAAACAATTTCTCTACTTTGGGAGATTGTTCAAATCAAGGCAATTCTTCTCACAAGAAAGAAGAATGTTAGAAGACGTCAAAGCTACTATTACATCAACACCTTCACCGTTCATATTCATTCATCACCAACACTTAGGGGGAGATTGTTGGAATCACTCCTAAACCTAAATCAAGTGTTAGTAATTCATATGTAATAGTTAGCTTAATTATGGCCTTTATGTTTGTTTTTAGCCTTAAGCTTACGTAGAAGGCCCATGAGCTTAGGCCCAAGCCCATAGGAGAAAGGAAGGGACTAGGAGTGTTGCCTTAGCTTCCCTCCTATCAATACTATGTAATAACCCTCACTTGAGGGTTAGTTGTTCAATTTATTTCTTTCACACATACTCTACGCATAACCATCCAAGTATATCGTGTGTGTGTGTTTGGTTTATTGTTCATCCGCCTCTCTATCTCTTTCTTGATGCTTGTGTTGTAAAACTAGTGACCTAACACAATATGTTCTTCTCTACTTTTATACTTCAAAACTTGTTTAGCAATACCTTTTCCCTTTCCAATGTCTGATTGAGCCATCATTTTCTTCAAAGGCTCACCAATAATCAAATTCTTACTCAAAGGTGTAGGCATAGGTGAAGTAGATTTAAGAACTAATGGAGCAAGTGCAATGTTAGGTGTTGGATTAGATGAAGTGTTACTTAGATTTATCAATGTACTTGCAACTTCCTTTTCAACTTCTTTGGTTTTGGGTGGTAAAACCGAGGTAGTTGTGACAATTGTAGATGTGGTTGTAACAGCAGTGGGTAAGACTAAAGTGGAAGTGGTTGTGGTTACCTTATTGAAAACTGCAGCAGTGTGTTCATTAACACCAGCCGTGGTTGCAAAAACACTAGCAGTGGTACTATTTTGTACCACCTCATTTTCTTTATCTTCTACCACAGTCTTCAAACCTTCAAGAACAGCTTCATTCCCATCTTTATCATATATCACAAATTGCTCTCCTTGATCTCCACTATCCACATCCTCTTACACACTCACATCAATAGCCTCCCCTGAATCCAAGCCTTCACTCCTCCCTGTTTGGATACATCCTCCAAAATAACATCCTGAGAGAAGTCCACCTTCTTTTTCTGAATCCTAGCCTTTCTTAAAGCAGCAATCCCAGGTCTTCTGACTTTTTCCAGCACAAACATTCTGTGCTTCAACCTCCTTATCTCTTTCCCCCGAAACACAACTAACTCCTGAAGACTTGAGATTTTATTCTCCAAAGTTGTACATTTAACCGTTAAATCATTTAAGAGTTCAAGAATATGCTCCCCACTTCGACCTGTGTTAACTGGTCCGAGAGGTGGTTCATTGGAAAAGTCATCATGTACCTGATCATTAGCCGTCAATTCAACATCATGTTCCAAACTACCCTCATCACTTGACCTATGTTAAGCGGTGCGAGAGGTGAATCCTTGGGTAAAGAAAACATAGCACCGGATCTAGCCTCGATCATCTATGCACCTCGATTGAGCGGTGGCGAGATTCCTCCACTAGTGTTGAGTTCACGAGAACTCTCTACAATAGGAGTTGCCAAAGGTTGGGTCTTATATATGTTTCCACCGTCCCGACCGACATCTAAGCATGAATCGATGGTGGAAGCCTTCCAATCATGTCACCTCCACACCTTGTGACAACCTCATGAGCTACACCACTAACACCCGACTGAGGTAGCTTGGTGCTCTTCCTTCTCCTAGTCCACAAAATAGGTTTAGCAGTAGAGCCAGATTGACTAGCCGTGGGTTTAGGTTCAATAGCAGTAGGTGCAGGTTCAATAGCAGTGGATGCAGGTTCATTGAACTGGGGTTCTGGATCATTATCAAACTCAGGAATATCATGTAAATTGATCATGTGTGGGAACACTGGGACAACCCTTATTTGAAAATTGGGGTTCTGATTCCTCATATGTGCAAAAACCTTAGGAAGCATATAATGCACCTCATACTTCCTATTATGTTCAACAGGCTCTGCTATTTGGCTTTCCACAATAAGTTGAACAAACCTAGGATACAAGTAAAATTTACCCTTCTTCCTAATATTCAAAGACAAACCCTTCATAAAGCATATTAGACCAATTAAATTTCCTACCTTGGATAAGCAGTTATTGTAGTTGCAATTTTGGAAGGAAATTCATCAAACCCGATGGTCTTGTTACTCACACACATCAATAAAGTGTGAATCAAAAACTTCCATTTAGGAGAAAACATACCTTTCAGAAATTTTACCTTGTCTCCCCTTCTTTTATAACCTAATCTTTCTAAACCAGCAAAGATTGCATCATCAGAAAGATTAACTATACCATCAGCATCATCCAACTATAAAATACCTCTAATAACTTCCTCATCAACCAAAACCTCATTCTCATCCACAACAGTACTAAAAACCTCTACACCATCTCTTTCTTCAAGCTTAGCATTACCCCAGAATTGATGTACATATGCTTTAAGAATAGTGGGAGCTACAGTTAGTGCAAAGTGTATAGGACTGTGGTTAATGAAATCAATCATGTCATGAAAACCTTTTGATTGATTGTTCTTGACCAAATAAGCAACTAGGTTATGGGTTTTGGATACAGTTAGTGCAAAGTGTATAGGACTGTGGTTGATGAAATCAATCATGTCATGAAAACCTTTTGATTGATTGTTCTTGACCAAATAAGCAACTAGGTTATGGGTTTTGGAATACTGTGATGGCATTGTGATTGATTATGTGATATGATGTGGGATTTGTGAAAGAAGAAGGTGGAAGTGGTTAGGGTTTATGTTGAGCGCCAATTGGAAGTGATTTGAAGATCAATTAAATGATCTGGCAGTGATTTGGGGGAATTTATACATTATCATCAAAGTTACAAAACAACCCCTCAAGTATCCACCATCAGCAAAATACTAGCAGTGGTTTGAAATGCCCTAGTAGTGGATACAGAAACCAAACTCCAATCAGTTGACCAAGATAACAGCAACCAAATCAAGGCCAAAAATAGTGAGATTATGCAATAATATGAAGGATTACAAAGATTCACAATTTTTTTTTAAACAGCAAAGGCTCCAAAAACCTCCAAAGTATACAAACAATCCTTCATACTTGCATATCACAAACATAAACCAAACAACGAAAGTATAGTTAAGATTAGCAGTGGTTAGAAAAGAACTAGAAGTGGATGCAAAAATTATACTAGCATGGTTAGACCAATACTAACCACCCAGTCAACAGGTCAACTCCCAGTCATTAATCCGACCACCAAAGTCAAACACTTCATTAACTCCACAACAACTTATACCTTCCCCACATTAACTTACTGAGTTCATCTTAACTTCTTATTAAAGAACATCATACTCACATACTTCTAACACACCAATACTTCTCTCTCCTATAATCTTTCAATGTCTGCAATACCAAAAATCACTATGAGCCATTCCAATCCAATCAATCTTTCATCAGACAGTTCATTCTCTGATAGTATTTGGGATGATAGTGCTTGGCAATTTGTTCAGAACAATCCAGGTAGAACAAAGAGAGAGGTGTTTAAAGAGGTTTCTTCAAGAAAAAGAACTCAATTTTCCATGAGCACTACCCCTTCAGTTGCTGGTCCATGATCTCTCCAACCAGTACCTTAGGATGCCATCATCAAGGAAGATAGCTCAGATGATGACACTTCTTCAAGAGTCTTGGTTGTACCTCCCCTTGCAGCAATAATCCCTCCTGAAGAGCTGCAAGCATCACCCAGTTTACCATTGTTGACAGCACCACGATCAGAGGGTCCTTCATCATCCTCACCACCTGTTGGAGGAAAGGTGATTGGGCTTACATGTCCAAAGGTGTGGAGGGTGATTGAAAGGCGTAGGGCACCTAAAGTGATGCCTGAGTGGGCCTTTCCAATGAATCCTTAGGTGATGGGGTGTTAGATGAGAAGCTTGTGTCCTGTGTTGGTTGTTTTAAGCATGTTGTAAAGTATTCTCCTGTTAGGTTGTAGCCATGGTTGTAACCAATGCATACATGTAAGCAGTTTATAAGATATGAATAATAGAACCATGTCTTTTCTTTTAAGTCTCTTGTATTCTTATAATAGTGATTTTGTTTCATTAATCTGCAAAATGGTTAGTGGGAACACAAAGAAACAAGCAGTGGTTGCAGCAGAACTAACAGTGTTTAAAACAAAAGTAGCAATACTCAGATTAACTAATAACAGTACATAATTTTACAAACTTTTACAAAACAATTTGAGATTTAGAGATTAATCATTCCAATACTAACTACAAGGTCTTGAAACCTCCCACATCAAAAGCTTTAGTGAGAAGATCACCACATTGAAATCGGTATGGATTTTGACCATTTGAATCAACCTTTTCTTATTACAATCTCTAATAAAATGGTGCGTATCTCAATATGTTTAGTTCTAGAATGTAAAGCAGATTTTTAATGATGCATATTGTCTTGTTATTATCAATGTAAATCTTAGTATGCATGAAATTGTACCCAAAGTCCAACAATTGATTACGAATCCAAAGCACTTGTCCTGACAACTAGCAGACCACATACCACATACTCGACAGGTTGTAGAATTGGCCACAATTGTTTGCTTTTACACTGCCATGAAATTAGTCTACTTCCCAAAAACTGACATCCACCAGTAGTAGACTTCTTATCCAAACTAGCACCAGCATAGTCATTGTCTGTATAGGCAACCAAATCAAATTCAGAATCCCTAGAATACCAAAGGCCCAATTTAGGATGACCTTTGAGGTATCTAAAAATTCTCTTAACAGCATTCATGTGTGTTGTGTTGGGTGTTACTTGAAACCTTGCACACACACAAACTGAGAACATTATATCTCGCCTAGATGCAGTGAGATACATCAAAGATCCAATCATGGATCTATACGACTTCAACTCAACTTTGGGACTTCCATCATCCGGTAGCAAGTGGTTTCGAGTCTCTATAGGTGTACTTGCACTCTTCACATCTTGAAACCCAAACTTCTTCAAAATATCGCTACATACTTGTCTTGACTAACGAAAATACCATCGGTCCTTTGTTGAACTGCAATTTAAAAGAAAGTGAGTTCTCCATAGAACTCATCGAAACTTATCATGCATAAGTTTCTCAAAATTCTTGCATAGCTCCTTATTAGTTGAGCCAAAGATGATGTCATCTACATAGACCTGAACCAGTAAAATATCATCCTTGAGCTTCCTAATGAACAAAGTCTTATCAATCAACCCTCTTTTAAAGCCATTGTCCATCAAATAAGTAGACAGGCACTCATACCATGCCCTTGGAGCTTGATGCAAACCATACATAGCCTTTTTCACCTTGTAGACCTTATCAGGATGATCAGGATCTTCAAAACCAGGAGGCTGACAAACATAAACCTCCTCATCAATAGTACCATACAAAAAGGCACTTTTAATATCCATCTGATACACAACAAAGTTCTTGTATGAAGGATATGCCAAAATCAATCTTATAGCTTCTATTCTGGCAACGGGGGCAAACACTTCATCATAATCCAAACCTTCAGTTTGTTTGTATCCTTGAGCAACCAACCTGGTTTTATTCCTTACCACAATACCTCTTTCATCTCTTTTATTTCTGAAAACCCATTTAGTCCCAATAGCCCTTTTTTCACTTTGAAAGGTCAACCAATGTCCAAACTTCTTGAAGCTTAAACTGCAATAGCTCCTCTTGCATTGATTCAACCCATCCTTCTTCTGATAAAGCTTCTTCAACTCTCTTGGGCTCCTTTTGAGACAGAAAACAAGCAAACAAACAATTTTGCAGATCTTTATGACTGTTCCTTTTATGAAGTGATCTGGCAAACAAACCTTGTTCAGGAAAAGGGTGTTTGTTCATAGCTTTGCTTCTTGTTTGAACTGGAGTATTCAGATCTCCAAGAATTTGCTCTTTGGGATGATTCTTATGAACTCGGGTAGTAGGAATTGGACTCTTTGTGATGACCGTGTCTAAATTAGTAAAATCAGTATCATTGAAGTAGTCATCCAATATTTCATCATCAGTAGGAGTATCCCTTTCTTCCAAATCAGGCATGTCAGGATCAGTAGGATACTCATCATCACCAAACAATGGCTTGGCAGGAATTCCAAAGTAAGAATCATCATCTATACTTGTAGTAGTGTTTGCACTTGTACTAGCAGTGGTAGAGATTGGCTTAGAAGTGGTTTTATTAACCTTAGCAGTGCTTTCATTTGGCTTAGCAGTGCTTTCAGAATGCTTCTTCTTACTTTCAATTTCTTCTACCGACACAAAATTATCTTTCAACAACTCTTCCTTATCTTGAGGATGATCAACCTTACTTCCAGAATTCAAAACATCATCATCAGTGGGACCCTGCTTTTCAATGATGGGTGAGACAGAACTAGCTTTCCACTTTTCAACCAAATATAACTCCTTTGGAGAATCAGCTTCCTTAGAATTTGTTTCTTCATCAGAATCCTTTGGTGTACATGTATCAACATTAGTGGAAGTTCCTGCAATGATAGGCTCATAATTTACAGATTTGGTTAGCATATCAATGTTAAACAACCATTCTGGTCCTTTGGTCTCAACACTAGGAGTCTCTTCACTAAACTTAACACGTAAGTTTTCTTTTACAATCCTGGTCCTCCTATTGTATACTCTAAAGGCTTTACTATGTGAAGAATAGCCCATAAAGTATCCATCATCTGCTTTCTCTTGAAACTTGCCTAGATAGTCTATGGTATTTAAGATAGTAACAGGACACCCAAAAGGTTTTAGGAATGCAATCATAGGCTTCCTATCATGTAACAGCTCATAGGGGGTCTTGTTATGAGGCTTCACTACCTTACTTCTATTTTGCACATAACATGCGCCCTACAACTTCACCAAAAGGTAGTTGGTAACTTAGATTACGACAACATTGTCCTAGCAACCTCAATTAGTGTCCTATTTTTCCTTTCATTACACCATTACATTGTGGTGTCCTAGCAACAATAAACTATCTTTCTAAACCCTTAGCCACATAGAGGCGATTCATCACATCATTCTTAAATTCGGTTCCATTATCACATCCGTTACTTTGACTTTCGGTTTACTTGATTTTCTATCTTAGTAATGAAACTTTTGAGGATCTCACTAGTCTCATTCTTAGCGACCAAAAGTATATCCAAAAAATCTACTATAATCATCAATAATCACTAGGCAATCGCTTATGGTTCAAACTTTTAACAAAGGTAGGTCCAAATAAGTCCATATGAAGCATAAGCGATGGTTGTGTAATGGTGTTCATAGTTTTGGTCTTACAAGAGGCTCTATGTTGTTTTCCTTTCGACATGCCACACAAAGTTCTTTACACTCAAAACCTTAGAAGGTAACCCTCTCACTAAGTTGCCCTTTACCGGTTTATTGATTGTTTTGAAATTAAGGTGTCCTAGCCTTCTATGCCACAATTTAGACTCATCTACTGATGCCTTAGCAAACAAACAGGTTAAGGACCTATTAGGAATTACATCTTTAAGATCAAAACAATATATGCTTTCCTTTCTAGGAACCCAAAGCTGTATATACTTTTCATCAGGCATTTTGAAATCATGAGACAACACCACACACTCATTTTCCCCAAAAAGTACCCAGTTTTTCTTATCACACATTTGAGAAACACTAAACAAATTGTACTTTAATCCCTGTACCAGATAGACCTTTTCAAAGTCTAATTTCCCTGTTCTAATTGTGCCTCTTCCAAGTATCTTTCCTCCCTTTGGATCATTGCTAAATGCCACATATCCTCCATCATAAGCTTCAAAATCCTCCAGGTTGCTCTCATCCCATGTCATGTGTCCAGAGCAACCACTATCAAAAATTCCTATGGCTTTTAGCTCATCTTGTAGATTGCCCGCACATGAATTTAACCAAGTTAGTTCTTTTGTGGACCCAAGCCAATCTTGACTTGGGTGCGCCACTGCATCAACATAATCAAACTTCTTTAGGTCCATTGATGCACGGTGGCATGATGTAAAACCTTGGTCTTAGGCTTCCATTGCCACTAGTGAGGCCTTAACATCATAAAAATGGTTTCCAACCACTGTGTTAGTTATCACCTTTGGAATTTTTAAAACTTCTTTTGAATCAGTGGTGATATTCTGCTTAGCAGTGGAAAGATTTTGCTTAGCAGTGGAAAGATTTTGCTTAGCAGTGGTTGGAACCCATTTAGGTGCAGCAGTGATTATAGATTTTGTTTTACCATTCCTCATTAACACTGCTCTGGGGACCATATTTTTGTTAGGATGAGGGATAGTTTTATTTAAAAAGTTTTGATGATTTACCCTCCTCCAATGGTTCCAAACTTGTGGTTGATTCTTATAACAGTTTCTCTATAGATGCTCAAAACTACCACATTTAAAACAAGCCTTCTTAACACATTGAAACTCATCTCCTAACCTATTTAAAATTAGGCCATTAAAGTTTCTCTGATTACCTCTAGGTATGTATATTTTCATCTGTTCCCTAGGTATCTCCTTGTAGTCTACTACTTTCCTAGAAATTGGTGCTCCAAATCTAGGCAAAAGGTTGTCTTGTTTAGAATCAACAGACTTAACATTTTCTATCTTCTTGGACTGTGTTGATTCAGATCTATCTTCCTCAGAATCTGATTCCCAGTCTTCAATAGTTGGAGCATCAGATGATTTATCAGAACCTATCTTAGGAGATTCAGACTTACTTATTACTCCTACAGGTTTGTTGAAACTGAATTCACTACTAAATGATAGTTCTTTAGTTGGTGGTGCATGACTCATAAAAGGTGGTGGTGGCATATCATTGTAACCTATGTTAGGTCACCATTTATGTAACACAAGCATCAATAGAAGAAATAAGATAAGAGAGATCGGATGAACACAAAACCAATACACACGATATGATAGTAAAGAAAGGATATGCGTAGGTGAATTAGTGAAGTGAACAACCAACCCTCAAGTGAGGGTTTACAAGGATTATTTATAGGGCAAGGAGCTAGGGCAACACTACTAGCATCCTTCCCTTCTTATGGGCTTGGTCCAAGGCTCATGGGCTTTCTACATAAGCCTTGGCATGATAACTAACATAAAAGCCATAATTAAGCTAACTATTACATATTAATTACTAACACTTGAATTCTAGTTTAGGAGTGATTCCAACAATCTCCCTAAGTGTTAGTGATTGACGATATAAACGTTGTAGGTCTTGATGTAATAGTAGCTTTGGCGTCTTCGACATTCTTCTTTCTTGTGTGAAGAAGTGCCTTGATTCGAACAATCTCCCAAAGGTGTAGAGAAATTGATTCCTTTGAAGTATTCTGCTTTGATGTCATCATTTTCTTTGTTCTTTGACATTTTTTCTTTGTGATGGTAGTGATAGTATGTTATGGTTGTCTGCATCAGGTCTGCTTCATTGCTCCAGTGTCTCCACGTCTTTCTCTAACATGCTCACACGCTCTTTAACGTTGGATTTCAGTACTGATGTAGTTCTCTTAGTCTTTAAACTTTGTAGATTGTTTGATGTTGACGAAGAATCATTTTGACTTTGTGTTGCCTTTTGAGAGAACTTCCATTAGTGATGTTGTAGGTATGAGCATGAAGAGAATCTGCACGATCTTTTCCACCCGCAAGCATCCATAAGAAGAAAACATAAAACATGGGTTAGAAATAATCTAGCACTTACAAGTTTGAACTTCGAGAGTGTTAACAGCATAGTGTGAAAGCACAACTCTAATTCTCACAAAGGCTGTTCCTGAACTGGAGTCTCACAAGTGAGATAACACGATGTATCAGTACATCTGATTCGAGATAGTCGAGGTATACCAAGCATCCTCAGAACCGTTTGAGACACACTAAGCGTAATCCACGGGAGTTACCAAAGTGACCTGTTGTCAGGGCTGTTTGATATTGACCATGGCAGGAGTTTCCATTTAATAACTGAGGATCACATATGTGAACTTCTCATAAATGTTCTCGTCAGATTGCTAAGATCTGTGAAGGACTCGATAATGTATCACTTGCGTCCTTATTGTTTGAACGACAAGTGTTGAAATGTCAAGTGTACCTATGAGATCTTTTGATGAATCTCGTGGCTCTAGACTCAATAGTGCGCTTTGGTTTTCCTGAGCGGAGACTAGGGAGAGGGTCTCCTTGCTTCAATACCGTGAATCTCTAAAGAAAGCCGATAGTTTACGTAGGGTTCCTGTGAGAATGAAACAAGCTTACATTGAGAGAAACTTGAGTGGCTAAGAAGGTTTAGTGCATGCGTCACTGGGTCCATGACGACTTTGATCTTCAATACCGGTGTCATCAAGTGACAACCAGTAGCATATGAATTAAACCCGGTGTCTGCCCTAAGTTGAATAATCTAGGGGGCTATTTCTTTTCACCCTTTTATTTACTTTTCTTTTTAATTCTTCAACTCCTTCTTTCTCCGATTTTCATTTTCTCCTTTTTATAATCATACCTAAGGAATTCTAATTCTAACTATTGGTGGTGTCCTTGGGTAGATCCCTTCGGCTCTGGCGGATCATAGGACGGTTATTCCAAACCTTAGTCACCTTATACTCCATTGCCATAAAAACATTTTCATCAAAAATCTCTCAAAGGGGTTATGAGTAAAAGCATTTAATACCACTGTTGAGAGTTTGAGACTTTGCAGAAATACTACCCCTCCGCACGTGCTTAAGTATTTTTATAGAAATCTACACGGTGAGGGAAGAGCGCGCACTTTTTGAATTGATCCACTCAAGATAGACATTCCCTCGCGAGACACGGTTACGTTGCATAGTTAAAGAGTTACATTGTTAGCTTTTAGGTGACAACTAGCTCTAATAACTATCTTGAAGGTGTGGACAAGCCTCGAAAGGTTGTCAAACCCGTCAAAGTTCATGTCTACCAAGAGTTTCTCGAATGGTACATTGGACAAGTCCTTTACGAGACACATTTACATCACTAGCGAGCTAGCTTAAAATTATTACCCGTCCCAGACAAGTCTTTTCGAGTTACTAATCATTTAAGATCTCGTCAATTCATTGGTTAAATCTGTAGCACAATGATTCATTTGCAATTTCACAACATATTTATTATCACATAATTTTTCTCACCCTCAAAAATGGCATATAAATGTTATTTTTGACAAAATTTTGATATCGAATATGTCCATTTCGAGTTTTGCGGGAAGATTAACGTGTAGAACAATTTGTGAACAAAGTTTTAAGCAAATACTCCCCCTCAACAAGTGATATTAATTTTTGAGGTTTTGAAAATCATAAGGGGAAGTACTTTTGCTTTTGAGCAAAACTTTGAAAATGAAAGTTTTGATAGTTTTACTCAAAAGTTAGAAGCTTTCGCTCCTTTTATAAGGATTGTGGCACTGAAGCGTACCACAGGGTCCTTTCATTACAAGAACGGGTTGTACACTGTTATGTGTGCATAAGCCATAGTTAGATTAAAATCACACATCCAAAAAATATGAAAGAAACACATCAAGGGTTACTAGGAGAATCCGGTAGTCCAGCAATAACTCCAGGAATGCGTTCTGGACGTTGGTAGCCTGTGAGAGAGATGCTGGGGTGACCTCCTACGAAACTCTCCAAAGTTCTGAACTGATCCTTTCTGAACAACCTTTCAACAATCTGTGTGATGATTTTCTCCACATCCCTTCTCTCCCTTGAATTCCATCTCTTCGGTGACCCAATGCCTTGTTGTATCGCCTTTAACCGGTAAGCTAACCCATCCCTGACTTTCTTCAGTGTATGATCCCTAAACTTATGAAGATCTTTACACGCCATTAAGCAATTTCGGTGTAGTTCACTGCGGTAGACTACTCCAAATGGTTTGATGATAAGGGTGTACTGAGGAAGATGGTTAATGTCGGGAAGGTCGAGCTGTGGTTTAGTAAGGTTAACACGCGTCTGATACGATTTCACGGCAAGTTGTATGTCTTCTACACGTTCCTGGATCACTATGCTTCTGATGAAGATTAGCAAGGACTTGATGTATTCACGTGGTATCTCTATAGAGAAATGTCTCATTCGTCCACATGCCTTGGCAAGATCTGGATCTTCAATGTCGTTGAGAGACAATCTCGAAAGTGCGCTTCACGTAATTCATAGTCCTCTTCATCTTATCTTTTGACCACTATTTTCTTGAGAAATGTGTAGTCCCATTTAGACGAGAGAGTGAAATTCTTGATAGCAACAATCCCTTTATCACTTGACACTTCATGCTTTGATGTGAGTACCTGGCAGCTCTTGTAGTAGATTCTTCAGTGTTTAGGCCAGTGATGAATCACATACATTGCATCAAGATCATACTTTTCCACAGTGTCAGAGAACATATGGTTGGCATCTTCCTCGATTGCTATGTTGTTTGAGTATATTGCTGCCGGAAACGGAAGTGTAAGTGATGTAGCGTATTTCTTAGATACATCGCTATCGTGTAGAAGAAATTCCAGGTCTTTGTTGAAGAAGTAGCGGAATGGAATATGTGGTTGATCCGGACGGCCAATTGTGGGTAGAGGTCTCGTCCAATCTGTGTAATATGGAGCTTTGTCTTTGCGGGTGAAGTCGATGTTAGCTTCGGGATTGAGCCAATAGATGTTGTTCGACATGGCTCATGTAATATTGTCGAGGTGGTATTCCACTTCAATTGCACTTTCGGAGCTATCTTTGAGCAGTTGAAAGGCATCATTTTTGATTCGCTTGAGCTCATCCTTCGTCATCCTCTTCACTTTAAATTTTTCTTGTAATAGCTTGACATGCTCCATGGTACGACCATCTACCATTTCTTGACCTTCTGGTATTGGGGGAGTAGCATCACAAAGTTGAGAAAACCAGTCGTATTCAGCGGTTGTATCGTCATCTAGCCAAGAGACAACATCAGACTTAGTCGTCTTCTTCTTCTTCTTTGGCTTTGATGAGGATTTTGGTTTCTTTGTTGTGTCGGGAGAGGTGGGTTGTTGTTGGGGCTCATGGAACTCTTCATTGTCACCACCAGTGTATTCGAAATGATCACCGTTTTCTCTGTGGATGGTGGTAACTCGAGTCCCGAGGTTTATCGTGCCAGAGTGTGGAGGAGATCGTCTTTGTGTTGGAGTCCTTTGGGTTGGAGGTGGCATAGAGGAGGGTTCACCAGACTTCTTTGGACATTTAGGCTCCTTATCCTTATCCTTATCCTTATCGTCATCGTTTCTTGGACGCTTAGGCCTTTCAGCTTCTACTCTGCATGTTGTTTTGAGTTGGTATTCCAGCAATGCTTCAAACAGTTTACCTTCATCAGAAGTAAATGTTGCAGATCATTTTGACATTTGCGTTACTAGTCTGGAAACTAATTCAGCATCGGAGAACACTATAGGATCAGTTGGGTTGATTGTTACGGTTAGAGGTGTTGATCTTATAGTTTGCTTAGCCAGTTGCATGAGATTTGGATAGAGTTGTCTGTTAAACATCTCTCTTGTCACGCCAGGGACAATGTCGAGAAGAAACTTGTGAGTATATTCTCTAGCCGTCTTCTCCATTTCCCTTTGGAAATCTCCTTTGAGAAGCTTCTGGATTTGCTCCCTTTCTTTTAACATCTCGTTTATCCTGTTTTGAAGAAAGTTGATTACTCGACTAGTTGATTCACTTTTTGTTGATCACGTCTTTCTTCTTGACTTGCTTGATAGCTTTGACAATTTTTGTCTTAGCTCGGGATATCCAAGAGTCAGTTGGTTTCTTTACAGACTTGGATGTGGATCTGGTTGTGCCTTTGGATGGTGGAGGTGAAGAGTGAGAAGACGAGTCTGATGATGATGAGACATGAGGAAACTCAGGGTCTTTTGGTGGCTCAGAAGTTTATTCCTTGGAGCGTGCTGGACTATCTAGAAGAAAATCATCATAATCAACTTCGTCATCTTGTCAAAACTTAGCCAATTATTTAGCCTTAATCCTGGCTTCTTCATCTTCTTGAGCTTGAGCTTCTTTATCTGCTTTTTCTTTAGCTGCAACGTCAGCATCTTCATCAGAAATTTTCTCAGACTTCTCCCTTTCTGGTTCCTCAAATTCGTAAGTGATAGAGTCCTCCAGTTGCCTTTGTTGTTGTTCGTGGGTGGTGGTACCAGTTCCCTTATCAGGTTGATTCACCGCATCAGGAACTGGTGTAGATAGTGCACCACCACTTGACCCTCCGGGGCCACGAGTTTGTTGTTGTTCAAACTCTTTGACAGCGTGTTGGAGTATCAGATTCTTCACCTTTTTCCTGTACTCTCTGTCTTCATCCAGTGGCTCTTCTTCTGAGCTTTCCTCTACCTCCGGCAAAGAAGCCGGGTTTTACCTTTATCGACTTTTGGACTTAGAGGTTTTCAACGATCGGTGGGTCATCGACGGGAGTTTCGAGTAGGTAATCTCTTCATCGGTGTCGATATCCTCCGAGTCCTCGTCCTTGATTGTGGTTCGGGTTTGAGGATAGGGATAGCATCCTTGGACGGAATTTTCCTTTTGAGAACATGAGTCCTTTTAGGATACTTTCTCGTACTTTCAGTGCTCGTTACACTTCCAGTACTACCTCTTCTTGTTTTCCTAGTAGGTGTACCAGAGGATTTGTCATCAAGGAAACCTACTTTGCCTGCTTCAACTGCTACCAGATATCGTTTGTACGAGTAAAGTTCTTTGATATCATCAGTAAGGAGATGATCTGGAAACACTGCACCTTGTTTCTTTGTTGTTGAGTCCTTAAATTTGACAGTGAGTGTGGGCTCATACAACACGGAGTGTTGTTTGGGATCATCAAGTCTCAAGGGAATATCATGATTATACACTAGAGCTCTTTGGATCAACAGTTTGGTGTATCTGATATACGGGATCTTGGTGCCAGGCCTTTTAAGGTAAGACATCATGTCATCCCATATCAGAGCTTTAACTTCTATGTCTCTCATGTTGACCAAAGCCCAAAATATTTGTAGTTCCAAGAGCTTGGGATGCTCATGACCACTATCACGTCCGGAAACGGATTTGGCAATCATTATGTAGAGGGTTCTCCATGGCTGGGGAATGTTCTTGAGATCAACATATGAGTGCTTTGTGATTACCCCGGTGACTTCATCATCTTGGTTTAAAATTGCGTTTTGCGATCCGATGCGCTAAAGGTCCAAAAAGCCGATGCGTGATGCGCTTTGCAAATGAGAGCGCATTTTAGACGCGATGCGTTTTATATTAAAAAAAATTAAAAAAAAATTATATGTCGTGATAATACAACGTACCAAGTAAATGCAATAAATTTACAAATAAGTCACCAAGATATAAAAATTAGGCGAATAATCTATTTGTAAAACAAATAAGTCACTATGTCCTGACACAAAATACTTAGAAACAACATTATAACCTCCAACTAAATGTCATTTTAAACGAGACCCTCTTCCTTTAGTTACTTTCGAACGGATCACACATGTAAAGTAATTTTAATTTTTGGATCTTGAATTCCATAATTTATACATGGATCCTTGTTATTGTTACTAGTCAATGCGGTTGCACGCGAACAATTAGAGTCCATTCTATACATATGCATGATGACATGATGTTATAATGTATCAAATGTATACTATAAGTTATACTAATAGCTAACAAATTGAATTTGTTCCTAACTAAATAAATAGCAGAAGTCAGAACTTTCAATTTTATTCAAATTTGAATCACATATGATATCCAACTCAAATATTTAACATATATGATTATGTATGATCAAATAACAATATGAACTCTTGCACATCATGATGCTAGAATAATAAGATTGTTAGCAAGATTTTAAATCATGTAAATGGTGCATGATCATGAACCAAAGGGTAATTTGGATGTGGTTGTTGTGTTTGATTGAACGTCTTTAAACAAAGGTCCATTAAATATTTTAGCTTCTTCTAAATAGTTTAATTTTGACAAAATGACCTAAGTTTCGTATTGCGACAATTGCGACCGTTGCTAGCATTACACAAATGCAGAAAATTGCGGTCTAATGCGAGTGCATTCTGGGATAGCCTCGCATTAGGCACCATGATGCGAAATCCTAAATGCAATGCAATGATGCACGCATTTTACGCAATGATGCGCGCATTTTTAAACCAAGTTCATCATAGCCGATGTCGACCATGAACTGGAGAACGACCTTTTTCGTTGGAGTAGCATTGTATTCAGTAGGCTCGATGACAAGAATCAGAAGAATAGCCCTCAAATCTGCTGGCATGATGGTGACTTGTTTGTTGTTAAGAGTCACAGTCACGACACTTTGACCTTTCACCTTTCGTATTGTGTGCTAGAATTGGTGAATGTAGATCTCAGGTACAGTAGCGAGTTTGTGAGCATGTTCTGATAAGGGTGAGTCTTCAGAATATCCGCTGCAATCTGACATGAAGACTCAGAACAAGAGAAGTTATCAAAATCAACTCTGAGGTTTTTCTTTCCGATCTTCATTGGGTAACCATTAGGGAAGATATCTTCAACGGTGAGAACATTTGGTACATCCACATTTTGCATTTGAACGTCCATATCGTGATCTGAAAGATATTTAGCCAAAAGAACCAACATATCGAAAGACATTACGTTAGTCAACAGTTGATTTTATTGTCTATTTATTGAGTGTGATATATCAATGATTGTTACGAGTCCAATGTCACGTGTTAGTCTAATAGTCCAGAGACGTCGTGATAAGTTTCGTGAGAAGATTAACTTTGGGTTTTAAAGTCCAAGTTTTCACTTATTTTTCACAACTTATTAAACACTTTAAGCTTATTAGTAACATTTTTGGTTTCGTGGCGTTATGATTTATTTATTTACAAGTTTACACACGTAACAATTCATAATTTTGGTTGATTTTAGACTTAGGTGTAAAATACTAAGCTTATGCGAAAACAGGAGTAGTTATACGCGTAGGCATAAGCTTATACGTAAGGTCTTGACTTACACGTAAGAAATATTACGCGTAGGAAAAGAGGGCCTTATGCATAAAGCTTACGCGTAAGCGTATGTGGAACCTTACCCGTAAGGCTTACTCGTAATAGTGAACCTTATGCGTAAAGGTTACTGTTTACGCATATCCTTCACAGGATACGCGTAGTCCCCATTGTAGAACCTTACGCGTAAGATTTCTCTTACGCATAACTTGCTACGCGTAAGGTGATCCTTATGCATAGAAGTTCTAACAACCTTGATTCTGAATTTTCACGCGTAGAAATCCTGAAATAAGTTCATCATAACATCAATATTAATGCATACAATCAATACCTTTCAGTTATCACATGGACACTTAATTAACACAGTTTACGCGTAGAACACACATACGCGTAAAGCTTAAACCCTAGTTTTCAAGAATTACGAGTAAGGGATTTAGCCATAGGAAATGCACCAAAGTGTTTCTGGGTGATCTTAGAGGCCTATAGAGATGTTCTAAACAAGTTTTAACATTAAAACCCCTATGGATCAAAAATACCCAAATCTTATGAACTTAAACCCTAAAGATTTGATTCTCACACAATTGATGTTACTGGGTAAGTTTTAAGCACGGATATAATCAATTCAACATATAAACAACATCTTTTAACCATCTAATTAACCAAAAACATTCGCACTTAAATATACCCAATTCACGCATAAAACCCTAATTATTAAAATCATTCAATTCGTGTTTCTGGGTGAGTTTTAATGATAGAAGTGGTTTCAATGTGATTAAATAAACATTTTGACACAACAATTTTAACCAATAACACTCAAATGAAGAATTTGTGTTCATGGCTTACGCGTAGAACACAAATCTCACTAAAACACGAGATTAAACCGTTGGATGTTTATGATATCAAAAACATTTGTTTATAATCATGTTAAAAACGTAAAAACACTTACAAAATGATGATCAAAAACACGGATTTGCAGGTTGAATGTTATGCGTAGATTTTGGGTAATAAATGTGGTGGAGTTAATGCGTTTTGAAAAGTTTTATTAAAAAATACTTTGAATATTTGACACTTTCAGTCCCTCCACCTTAACCATTTACATCCAACACCCATAACTTCCATTTTGGTTACCAAACGAAAGATATTTGGAAAGAAACTTGACGACACTCCCCCTCGATTTAAGAAATGATGAAATTTTATAAATTTGAGTCCGGGAGTGTCGATGAAACCGTCAATGTGACCACCATTATCAAAGAAATAACAGGGATGAGGTAACATGAAGTACAAGGTTTTATGAAACCGAAAATATTTGCTTTCTCCCCTCAACACTTGATCAACAAAATCTGAATTTTGAAAGATAAAGTGTTGACGGAAGATTTGTACTTGCCATGTTAAAAGAAATATAGATAGAAGAATATTTTTGTTGTTTTATCGATTTTATAATTTTGTATTTTGTTTTGAAAATATTTATAAAAGAGGTTTTGGTGTTTGTTGGTTTTAAGAATGTTTTAAAAGTTCATCCAGTTCCTCGAGTCAAACAACGATACCAATCCGGTGGACCAACTCATTAAACCTAGCAGGAGCTAAGGCTTTGGTGAGAAGATCCGCGATTGGTATTCAAGTACCCACAAAGTATAATTCACGAAGATTATGTTCCACGTGCTCCTTGATGAAATGATATCAAGATCGATGTGCTTTGATTTGAATGTTGAGCGAGTTGCGAGATCGCAATAGCACTCCGATTGTCGCGAGACATCGAATTACATCAAACACGTAACCATAGTCTTTGAGTTGTGTTCTCATCCAAATGACTTGAGCACAACACGCCGACATGGCTTCATATTCGGCTTCGGTTGAGGACAATGATGTACAATCCTCGCTTCTTCGATTGCCATGACACGGTTTATCACCAAGAAATTGTAATGCTCTCAAGTACTTTTCCATGAATCTAAGCATCCTGCGTGATTAGCGTCTAAAAAGCTATTAATTCAAAACCAGAATCCTTCGGATACCAGATCCCCAAGTTAATGGTTCACTTGATGTATTGGAGGATTCTTTTAGCCTCGGAGAGGTGGGTTTCAGTTGGTCTCGACTGATAACGGGAGCAAAGATATACGATAAAAACAATATCATGCCTGCTAGCTGTTAGATACATGAGAGACCCAATGATACTTTGGTATGTGCTATTGGTGTGGCATAGGTGTCACAGTTTTGCATTCCAAATTTGTTTAAAAGTTCAATGGCATATTTGGACTGAATCAAGAAAATACCACGGGGTTGTTGGGAATAATCTGTTACTATGGATAGTTGTGGTTTACATTGCTCGGATTAACACTAGCAGTGGAAACGTATTACCACTGCTATAGGAAAACGTGTTTAGATAAGTATAGAATAGATCTTGTGTATATTCTATAATGTTAGCTTTATACTTATCTTGAAAAGGACTCCTTATTGTATAAAAGGAGGTCCTAGGTCATTGTCTTAGGTACTTGTCTAATTACCTACGTATTACTTACAAAAGCTTCAAGGTGTAACCCTAGTGATAAGCTAAGATCACTCGTATTATTTATCAATAATATTGGAGCTTAAGTTTTGTGTTTAATCTGTGTTTACATACTATACATCATACAATCCATCTTCTAAGTATTACTAAGTAAATTCCACGTGCTTAATAATATCATACAAAATATCATTGACACAAGGTGTGTGTCTAGATCCATCAAGTGGTATCAGAGCAAAGGTTCTGATATTTTGTTTTAGAAGATCCAAGGAATAAGCTTAACCTACGCACTCAATTCAATGGAGATGGAAAACAACCAGTCCAACTCTTCTACACCAAGGCTACCTAAGCTCAAACTTAATGAGTTTGAGATGTGGAGGATCTTGATAGAGCAATACTTTCTCATTCGGGACTATGCTCTTTGGGAGATCATTCAAACCGGTGATTCTTTCAAGCCCGTGACTAGTATCTTGTGAAGGTTGGTGACACGGATGTTGTGAAAGTTTACGCACTGAATCTAGTATTGAAAAAGCTTGCGGGAAGAATGCTCTTAAGGCTAGAAGTTTGTTCTCGATGACTCTTCCTAGAGATCGATCATTGCATTCACAAGTACATGTTGCTAAAGAAGCTGTTTGAAGAGATTTGCTAAGTATTTGGTGGTAATGATGCTACAAAGAAGACACAAAAGACATTGTTGAAGCAAAGTTATGAAAACTTCTCTGCTCAAGCAATGACTCATGATAGCATCTTCACCAAACTCCGGAAGATTGTTACACAATTGATGTGTTTGGCATTGAGGTTGAAAAGGAAGACCTCAATTTGAAGTTTCTAAGAAGTTTGCCTTGAGTTTCAAACTAATGTTACCGTGCGGGAAAACAAATCGGACATAGAAACAATGAAGCTCAATGACCTTTACAACAACTTCAAACTCATTGAGCAAAGGTTGAAGAAGGCGGAAACTTACTACAAGCTCTAGTAGCTTAGCATTATTGTCAACCTCATTGGCGGTGATGATTCGATGATATGATGATGATGATGTTGCCATTCTTTGGTTCTAAAGTTTCCACAATCTTGTTAATGTTACCACCGCAGTTCAAAGAAGAAGGTTGCTAGTATTGGAGATCCTTCCTTTTATGCTTTCATCTCTACTCAAGTAGATGGCTCTGTCTTAACTCATGAAGACATAAAGCAAATTGATGAAGATGACTTGGAGGAGATGGACATAAAATGGCAGATAGATCTTCTTAGCATGAGGGCTAGGAAATTCTACAAGCAGACTGGCAAGCGTATTTACATCAATGGTAGTGAAACTGCAGGCTTTGATAAGAAGAAAGTGGAGTGCTTTAACTGCCACAAGTTTGGACATTTTGCTAGAGAATGTAGAAGACCAAAGACCAAGGATAACAGGTCAACTTGGTACAAGCAAAAGAAGGAACCAACTGTGGAAGAACCAAAGGCAATGTTGGCTATTGATGGTGTGAGCTATGATTGGAGTTTCATGGTGATGAACAAATAGAAGAACATTCGATGATCTTGCTCTTGTTGCTACCGAATTTGCTCTCATAGCTTTCTCGACTCGAGGTACAAAACTTTGAAAGTTGTTCTAAAACATGTAGGGCTGCTAGAGAAGTTGAAAGGCTTAATAATTTATATTCTAATGAAAGACAAGAGTTATATACTGCTAATTATACTATGTCTAACCTTAGGAGAGCTATAGCAGTATTAGAGAAACAAATAGATCATTATAGAGAAAATGAAACAAAATATAATGATGATATGATTCTTCTTAGAATAGAGGTAGAACATACCACTGCTGTGAATGAACCATAGCAAAAGGAGTTGGAAAAACTTCAAAAGAAAAATGAAAATGTCAATTTAACATTAGACACATGCTATCATCAGTCTAAGTCAATTGATAAAATTTGGAATGCTCAAGTACATAGTAAAGTTAAGTCTGGTATGGGTTATAATATTGTGCCTCCTCCTCTAAGGGGTGTTCATTCAGCTCCAGGTATAGATTTAGCTCATACAGGCTTAGAAGAGTTTCAGGACTTTGAACATGAATATGGTCCTTTAAAGGACGCAATGGTGAAAAGTGAGGAAGAGATTAAGCAGGATTATGATGTTTTTGATGGTTCTAGTGACTCATCTGTTGTAGATGAGAATGTTAAAAAGAATGTAGAGGCTTCTATCCCAAAAGTTGTTAATACTGTTATAGAGGAACCTAGGAAACCAGTTAATAAACCTAGATCAACTGTAAGGTATGCTGAGATGTATAGGAACAAGCCTACAACTCCTAGGGGTAACCAGAGGAGTTGGAATCATGTTAAATCTCAACAACTAGGTAGTGATTTTGTGATGTACAATAAGGCATGCTATATCTTGGTAGTTTTGATCATTTACATGCTTATTGTGACTATCATAATGGGAGAAGGGAAGTCCATGGGAATAAAAGGGTGAATTATAACATGTTTCAAAATAATGTACACCCTAATTCACATTGCAAAATGGTCCCAAGAGCGAGTTCAACTAAGAAGTGGCCTCAAAACTTTTCCATCGCAAAAGCTATAACTGCTCACCCTAAGTCACACTGTTAAAAGTGCAAAGTCCAAAACAACTTTTTCAAAATCTGCACAAGCAGGAAAAGGAACTTTCGAATAAAAGGTTCATTATAACCAACGATGGGTGCCAAAGAAACCGTAGCTTTCCTTTGCTCATTCAAAAGTTACCACTTGCAAGGGTTGTAAACAAGAAAAGGGGGCATGGGCAATCTTGTGAAGGCCTCAAAGACGTTGGGAATGGAAACCTAAAGGAAATACCTCTATAACCAATCCCAATGGTGTATCAATGACCTTTGATAGATTTAACTATATTGATAGACGAGGCGGATCCAAGTCAATCATGGTTTGGGTCCCCAAAGAAATTAATTCTTTACTCTTATGTGCGGGAACATCCAAGGACAAAAGATCGGATCAAGGATATACGAGATAGTGGGTGTTCAAGGCACATGGTAGCAACAAGTCCTATCTTTGATTTTGAACATTATGATGGACGGTATATCGGTTTTGGACGTGGAGTAAATGGAAAAGTTCTTTGGTAAAGGTGTTATCAAAGCGGTAACTTGGACTTTGAAGTTGTGTACTATGTAAAAGAGCTAAAGTACAATCTTTTAGTGTGTCACAAATGTGTGACAAGATGAACAATGTTCTTTACCAAAGATATGTGCTTTGTTCTCTCTAAGGATTTTAAGATGCACGATGAAAGTCGATTCTTCTTAAAATTCCTAGAAAAGGCAATCTCTATAGCTTTGATATGAACAACATTGTAGCTAAAGATGATTATGCTTGCTTGCTTGCAAAGGCCACAGTGGATGAATCCATGTTATGGCATAGAAGGCTTGGTCATGTTAACTTCAATACCATTAACAAGATTGTCAAAGATGGTTTGGCGAGAGGTTTACCTTAGAAAAGATTTGAAAATGATCAAACCTGTATGGCTTGTCTTAAAGGCAAACAACACAGAGCTTCTTGCAGGTCAAAGTTGGTTAACTCTATTGCTCATCCACTTTAAATGTTACATATGGACTTATTTGGTTCTACATCAGTGAGCAGCTTGAATCTAAAGAAATATTGTCTAGTGGTGGCGATGATTTTAGCGAGGTTTACATGGGTTTTCTTTCTTGGAACCAAGGATGAAACAACAGCATCCTCAAGATCTTTATCACAGTAGAAAATCAATATGATATGAAAGTTAAAATCATTAGGTGTGACAATGGGACGAATTCAAGAATAGAGTTATGGATGATTTTGCAAAGATAAGCGTATTAAAGAGAATTTAGTGTTGCTAGAGCTCCTCAACAAAATGGTGTTCTTGAGAGGAGGAACAGGACACGATAGAAATTGCTAGAACCATGTTGGCCGATTCTAAATTGCCAATCACTTTTTAGGCTGAAGCAGTTAACACTTCATGTTATGTGCAAAACAGGGTTTTAGTGGTAAAGACAAAGAAGAAGACACCTTATGAATTATTTAGGGGTAGACCACCTATCCTTGACTTCATGAGACCATTTGGATGTCATGTATCTATTCTCAATACCATAGATTATCTGGGCAAGTTTGATGAAAAATTTGATGAAGGGTATTTTGTTGGGTATTCTATGGTTAGCAAAGCTTTTAGAGTATTCAACTTAAGAACCTAAAAGATTGAAGAGAATCTGCATGTGGAGTTCCTAGAAAACAAAGTTAATCTCAAAGGAACTGGTCCAGAAAGGCTGTTTGATCTTGATACTCTAACAAATACTATGAATTATGTGCATGTTTCTATAGGAACATCTTCTTTTGATTTTGCGAGTTCGGAAGAGTTTCTTGATGATGATGAACCAAGCAAGGATCATGAGATGATCAAGATGAATTGATCTACCTCTTTGGGACTATGCGGATAATGATGATATACCTAAGCGGAGATGCTCATCCTTCTAGTGATTTAGAAAAGGAAGGAAGTAGCAACTTGAATCTTGAATCTGGATACTGATGAAATTGATTCCACTGGTAGGCAAAATGTTTCCACCGCAACACCGAAGTGGAAATTACAACTCGATTCTGAGAGGAAGCTCAAGCCAATGATCTTTGAAATATCAAATATGCCAAGTGAGATTGCAGTTCCTCAGACTCCCCACACTTCTAGAAGACAAACAAAGCTGCCTGATGTTCATTGATTCATAAGTAAAATATATGAATCTAAGATTCATGAAGGCAATAATGAATGTCTCTTTATGTGTTTTCTGTCACAAATGGAGCCAAAGAATGTTTACAAGGAACTTGAAGATGAAAGTTGGGTGGAAGCAATGCAAGAAGAGCTGCTCCAATTCAAGCTTCAAAAAGTATGGGTACTTTGTGATTTGCCTTCTGGCAAGAATGTAATAGGTACTAAATGGGTGTTCAGAAACAAGAAGGATGAAAGAGGAATTGTTATCAGAAACAAAGCTAGGCTTGTGGCTCAAGGATACACTCAAGAGGAGGCTATTGATTATGAAGAAGTGTTTGCCCCAGTTGCACGAATTGAAGCAATAAGGTTGATCTTAGCCTATGCATCCTTTATGGGCTTTAAAGTCTATCAAATGGATGTGAAGAGTGCTTTTCTATATGGGCAGATAGATGAGGAGGTTTATATCTCACAACCTCCAGGCTTTGAAGACCACGAATATCCTAACAAAGTATCTGAGGTAGTTAAAGCTCTGTATAAACACATCGAGCACCAAGGAAATAGTATGAAACCTTAACCACATATCTACTTGCTAATGGGTTTCATAGAGGCTGAGTGGATCAAACTTTGTTCATCAAGAAAGACAAGAATTATATCTTGCTTGTTCAAGTGTATGTTGATGATATCATTTTTGGATCTACAAAGACAGAAATGTGCAAAGAATTTGAGAAACTTTATGAAAGAAGAATTCCAGATGACTTCTATGGGTGAACTCACATTCTTTTTGGGACTTCAAGTACTACAGAGGTCAGATGGTATTTTCATCAATCAAGATAAATATGTGGCTGAGATACAAAGGAAGTTCAAGTTCAACGATGCAAAGTCATCCAAGCACCCTATGCAGACAAGACTACACATCTATCGAAGGAAAATAGTGGTAAAGTGTTGATGTGTACATGTACTGGTCTATGATTGGTTCTTTGATCTATCTTACATCATCTAGACCGGATATCATGTTTGCAGTGTGTGCATGTGCAAGGTTTCAAGTTACTCCTAAGTTCTCTCATTTGACTGCTGTGAAAAGATTTTCAGATATCTTAAAGCATTTCCTACTTTGGGATTGTGGTACTCCAGAGATTCTCCTCTAGATCTGGTTACTTACTCAGATAGTGACTATGCTGGAGCTAGCTTGGATAGAAAATCTACAATAGGTGGATGCCAATTTCTTGGCAATAGACTAGTGTCATGGTAGTGCAAGAAACAAACTATGGTGGCTAATTCATCAACTGAGGCAGAGTATGTGGCTGCTGCAAGTTGTTGTGCTCAAGTTCTATGGCTTCAGAATCAACTTTTGGACTATGGGTACAATTTCTTGAATACCATCATCCATATTGACAATAGCAGTACCATTTGCATCATTAAGAATCTTTTTCAACACACAAAGACCAAACATATTGAAATTAGACATCATTTCATTAGAGATTGCTATGAAGAGGTGTAAAGATCGTTGTAGCTCTTAGACGAGGTCTAATATTATATCTAAGAACACATAATAATGAATCGGAATATTCAAACATAGAATCAACATTATTATGAATAAGGTTTTTCATTATCATAAACTAACTAACTATAATAAAGATCAAAGACTTGATCTAACACTAACTAACTAAACCCTAGACGTTTTCCCTACGCCTAGGTCCCCCACACACACACCTTTAGACGTCTACATCTTGTACGTACGTCCTAAACTAATGACCCTATATCTCTTTATATACTAGAGACATCTAGGGTTTACAAGAGGAATCATAATATAATTAGGAAACTAAATATTCTTTTAAGCATATCTTCTAGAATCTTCCAAATCCTCCATCTTTTTGTAGTTTCCTTTCTTGTCACTTTAAGTCCTTCATGTTTCATTCTTCTTGTTTTGTATCATCAAATATATAACAGACCCAACAATCTTCCCCTATTTGATGATGACAAAACAAACACGATTCTTGTACGAACTTCCCTAGACGAAGTAGAGAAATTGAGATAATTAAATCTCACCATGAATGAAACAATCTTGTCTTCCATGCTTCCCCTTGACTTGAACATGTCACTCAAACATCTCTTCCCCTTTTTGTTATCAATAAATAGAGAACATATGCAAACTTGATCTTGACCACCACGAACCAATATCATACTTCCAATCTAAGACTTCCAATGCTTCAAATCGCCCATCATTACGCACCATAGGAAAAATGGATCCAAAACAGTAGAAAACTCCAACTAGCAGTAGTAATAATGATCAACAGTAGTAAAAATCAAACACTTCCTCTTGAGTGATGCATGTATATCAATGATTCTTCAAAATCTATAGGCTTTATGTAATGATTACTTGTGAAGAAAACCGAGTATAACGAATTTGATGAAGAAGTAGAATTTCCCAAACTTGTGTCTTAAATCTTGTACTATCCACGGAACCCCATACTTATACGTATCACCAAATATAAGTAGACCGCAATCCCTTGACAAGAATCCTCAACTAGTATGAGACATTGAGCACTACAATGTAACTCCTTCAAGTGATAGCCAATGTATGCATAGAGCATCATAAGAAAAATCACACATTGCAAGATTCATCAAGCTAGATGATAAGAACACAAACCAAGTAATTCCACTTCACCTTCAAATAAGTGATAAATAACCTTCTTCGTAATCAATTATTCAATGAATCAAATACAAGCCTTTTTGAATCCTTTTAAGAACATAAATTTCTTCCTGTGTGTGTGAACCAAATAACCATTCTATGTGTGTGTCATCCAAAAATCCATAACCATTATCACGCTCGACTTCCCCTTAAATCGAAAACCATATGAGAAAGAATCGGTACCTTGAGCGGTACTTTGGAGAAGGAGCGTACTTTCATCCAATCGGTACTTTCGTGTCCAAGTGCGGATTTTGAACTCGAGCGATACTTTGTAAAAACCCTAACGAAGACTTTGAAAAGGGTAGCGATGCTTTGCTTGTTCTAGCAATACTTTCACACTGACCAACTTCGACAAGATATATCTTTCACATAAAAGCTCGGATCGAAGATCCCCGGTGGAAAGTTAGATTAATATATAGAGAACATCCACCCAAAATTTCGTTACGATCCAACAGTTAACGAAAAAGTTATGATCGTTTAAAGCAGTCCTGCGAAGCCTTACGGAATTTTCTTGATTTATTGCAGACTTGACACCCTATAACTTTCTAACGAAGCTCAATTGACAATCCTTCGGTGAGATTAAAGTTATGCCTTCTAGAAAGCAGTCTTTGTAGTATTACAATTTTTACGACTTCAAATTTTTCTTCCTTCTTCTTGAAAAACCTTGTACCTAGATATCACGAGCCCGGGCTCGATACCACATGTGAAGATCGTTGTAGCTCTTAGACGAGGTCTAATATTATATCTAGGAACACATAATAATGAAAGCGGAATATTCAAACATAGAATCAACATTATTATGAAGAAGGTTTTTCATTATCATAAACTAACTAACTATAATAAAGATCAAAGACTTGATCTAACACTAACTAACTAAACCCTAGACGTTTTCCCTACGCCTAGGTCCCATACACATACACCTTTAGACGTCTACATCTTGTACGTACGTCCTAAACTAATGACCCTATATCTCTTTATATACTAGAGACATCCAGGGTTTACAAGAGGAATCATAATATAATTAGGAAACTAAATATTCTTTTAAGCATATCTTCTAGAATCTTCCAAATCCTCCATCTTTTTGTAGTTTCCCTTCTTATCACTTTAAGTCCTTCATGTTTCATTCTTCTTGTTTTGTATCATCAAATTTATACTGATGACAACTATGCTGATTTATTAACAAAAGGACTTGATGTGGGAAGATTTCAGTACTTGGTAACAAGTATTGGAATGCTTAATCCATAATATTTTTGGTCAAAATGTTCTCACGGTGTTGAGGGAGGTCATGAGGTCTTGAAATTGTTGTATGAGTTTGTATATGCTTGCTTGTATTTACATTTATGTTCTTATGAAGCTTTGATGGGAGTTGATTTTAAAAGGTGTATATCGAGATACACAACAAATGGTTATTGATTCACCATGTCTAACCACATAAGAATCAACTAGTCCGAGCAAACGACTCTTGGTAAAGACTTGACAAATCCATTTGTGGTTGATAGTTTACCAAAACTATATGTTTATCAACTTACCATATTCTTTATGATTAAGAGTTGGCTAGTCCATAGCAAGCGGCTCATGGTAAAGACATATCAAATCCGTTGATAGTGGTAGTTTGCTAAAAACTATGAAAAGAGCGATCTAGTTTTCAAATGATTTTATTTACCAACGCTCTTTGAAATTTTTGTGAAAAATTACCACGCTAGTTCATAGTTTCCATCGACGGTGTTATTTTACCATTGTTGTTCTAGCCGTTACAACCGATTGTGTCAATAACTTATTTTTACTAGCCGTTGAAAGTAACCAGCGATTTATATATATATATAGGGTTAAAATTTTAAGGAAAATATCTTCTTTCCATATTGTGATAAATACTTTCTTAAGATAATTTTTCTTGTAATAATTCTAAACCCTAACCCTATATATCTTTCTCTCTCAATTGGCTAGTTATTACTTCAATTCTTCTTGACATAATATTGTTTTTCAACAAAAGTTTCTATGGCACCTTTGAAATTTGCGAGATGAGCACAACCTAGTGGCCTACCTACAAAAGTATAACGAGAAGAGTGGCCTGTTTTTCATCGATTGTGGACTTTCTCAATACCACTCATATAAGGTATGCTTTGCTTTTAAAACCACAATCTATATCTCTCAAATAAAGCAGTTTTGGACTTACGCTAAGTCCATAACACTTGAGATTGGAGATACACATGAAGCGGTGGATGCTCTAAAAGCCATCGTGGATGGGGTAACTATTGATGTTCTTGAGGCATCCTTGAGGAGAGTACTCCAATTGGGTGATCTCAATGGTTTCATCACATTACCTATGTCCGAAATTCATGATACTTTATCATCCATGGGGTATAATACCACGACAAAAGGCTACTTTCAAAAGAGTAGTTTTGTCCCCAATGGAGATTTTGATTCATACTACTGTTACATTGTCTCGGTCAAAGAAAACATTTTATGAGCAATTTAGTTCAACCATGGCTTACCCTTTGGTTTGTCTAGTCACCGATAAGATTTTTAAGCGGTCAAATTATATTTTTACAAGTATGCAAGGCAATGTACGAGTAAAACAAAATTTTAATGTATCCAAGGTTTGTGCAAGCGATGCTAAATGAGTTTCAAGCGCAACCCCATACTAATATTTATGAAATCGATTATCTAAAGCCTAAAGTTTTCAAAATTAGAACAAAGATGGCAATATGATTTTTACACCTCTCCTTCCTCAAATGCTTGCAAAGATTACAACCGAACAAAACACACCCATAATCTATGTTCCAAACATTGATTATACTCCACTGTTCTCAAACCTATGAGAGGAGGAGCAAACGACCACCTTCTTTCATAACAACACATAAAGTTTACGAACCTTTTGGTCTAGGAACAAGCGGTGGTGGTTCTAGACTTCAACCTAGTCCATCTAGGAGGAATCGAGCCAATGCCCCATGATTCACCTCTCCCAAGGTAACACGGTTGGAAGTGATGAGGCAATGGGCAACAATTGGAATTGATGGTTGTGTGTACAAAGTTAGCCAAGCGGGTTGAATCTCTGAAGGACTTGGCTCATGTCAAGAAGAAGCATGCCATGGATGTTAAATACTTACAAGAAGAGATTCGGACCTTGAAGAAAGAGTTGCGGGGGTTGAAAAAGCACAAGAAAAGCGCAAAGTTGGTGATTTCATCTTCATCCTCACCCTCGATGGTGATTCACTAGTTTTGATCATGATTTGGGAAATTTTCCCAAGCAGGGAGGAAAGCAGTAATGACACTAAGGGAGGAAAATTGATTTTGAAGATGAAGGAGATTCTAGTAAAGGAGCAAAGGAAGCTAATACTCGAGGAGAGCGACTTGATGATCAAGATATTTTACATCGCAACCGATTTTACCACTAATTTAATTTCCACCTGCGAGCTAAATATTGCCACCGCAAGTGAAGAATTTGATAAACTAAAGAAAGAAAATGGTAAAGCGGTTATGGAAAGTTAAGAGCAACTGGAAGAAAGATTTCTAAGAAAGAACAAGTTGATTGCTCATGATAAAGAAGTTCTTTGAAAAGATCTCGAAGAACATATGGTGAAAAGAAAAGGTTGAAGAATTGGAAGTTGCAAGCTTTATGGAAGCTAAAGGTTGGATAGAATGGAAGAAGATCCATTTTTCATAGTTCAACCTACAATTCTTAGAGAGAAAACTCCAGAGTTTAGTTATGTTCCTACTGAAGAAGATATTGAGTTCTTGATTGATAATAATCAAATAATCAAGAAAAAGGCAATTGACCTGGTAGCTGATGCATCCTTAATTGAAGAACAAAGAACTACTCAGTTGAAGGATTTCATTCAAATGAAGAACAATCAAGCACTTGAAGATGTGATTAGTACAGTCAAAAAGGGCCAAAAGAAATCAAGACAACCAACCAAAGCACAAATTCTTTCATATATGAAGACTTATTGTTGTCATGTTGGTGGTTGGAAGAAGCATCAATTCAAAGGAACGTCTGACGATCAAATTGAAAGAGGTTACTACAGAGTTCAAAAACATGATCAACATTTTATTGCAATGGGCTCTAAAGAAGAAGCAAGAAGATTTCCTAGATTGAAGAGAAAGGTCAAAGAAAGTGATTCTTAAACTGTTAAGAAGACTAAGGTTGCTGAAGAACAAGATGTTCCTACTGAGAAATTCACTGAAGAACAACTAACTGGAATGATTGTGGTTGTAGAAGAAGATTTTTATCCAGAACCACTGCAAGTAAGACATCCTATCATTGATTGGGAAGTTTACACTGCTAGCAATTTTGCTCCAACATGGAAGATTACAATGCTAGGTGGTGAAACTTCATCATTCATTCAATTTGAAGATCTTATAAAAGCTTTTGACAGAGATGACCTTGATACACTATGAGGTTAGTTTAAGAAAGGTTTAATGCTCAAGATCTCAAAGACATGAAGGAGATGCAGTTGTGGGTTAATCTTAGAAGGCTCTATGAACCGAATGTTAATGATGATTTCTGGAAATTCTCATGCACATGTCCTGGTACTAAATGGTTTTATTATGATTCATGTGAAGTTCATCATGTATCTACAGAAATGGAGAAGATGCATTCATGCTTTCGAGAAAGAATATCCACTCGAGTGGAACTCTCACAGTGATGTTATGTACAACAATAAGAGTTCATGAAGACAATGAGAAGGTCAGAGCATTGTTACATAGGCTTCAAGATCAATGTTCCAGAGCTATTCAGAAGTTAAGGAAGAAGTAAAAGTGTTTGGTTGAATTCCCAAATCCTTGAAAATAATTAAGATTGAAGAAACTTATTGATTTGTAGAGAAATCAAAAGTTTAGGGGAGGATTGTTGGGAATAATCTGTTACCACGAATAGTTGTGGTTTACATTGCTCGGATTAACACTAGCAGTGGAAACGTATTACCACTGCTGGTACATTATTACAACTGCTATAGGAAAACGTGTTTAGATAAGTATAGAATAGATCTTGTGTATATTCTATAATGTTAGCTTTATACTTATCTTGTAAAGGACTCCTTATTGTATAAAATGAGGTCCTAGGTCATTGTCTTAGGTACTTGTCTAATTACCTACGTATTACTCACAAAGGCTTCAAGGTGTAACCCTAGTGATAAGCTAAGATCACTCGTATTATTTATCAATAATATTGGAGCTTAAGTTTTGTGTTTAATCTGTGTTTACATACAATACATCATACAATCCATCTTCTAAGTATTACTAAGTAAATTCCGCGTGCTTAATAATATCATACAATATATCATTGACACAAGGTGTGTGTCTAGATCCATCAGGGGTGATTGATGAACTTGAAGTCCTAGAAAGAACGTAAGTTCAACCATCATTGACATTTCAAAATGTTTTGTCATTAGTTTTGCAAAAGCATTTGAGTATTTTAAATGTGTTGACCCAAAAATGATGTCATCCACGTAGATTTGAACGATTAAAATGTGAGCCCCGTGATATTGTATGAAAAGTGTAGGGTCGACCGAACCTTTGGTGAAATTATTGGCAATGAGAAAGGATGATAACTTATCATACCACGCCCGAGGGGCTTGTTTGAGACCGTAGAGAGCCTTGTTCAGTTTGTAAACGTGGTTCGGGAACTCTGGATCAATAAATCCTTCTGGTTGGCTGACATAGAACGTTTCTTTCGTTTCCCATTCGAAAGGCGGTTTGACATCCATTTGAAAGACCGTGATGTTCATGTGAGCCGCGAATGCGTAAATATTTGAAGCGACCTCAAGACGAGCAACCGGAGCGAATGATTCTTCAAATTCAATACCTCTTCCTGTCTATAACCCTTAGCCACCGACGTGACTTGTTTTTATTACGGTTCCTTCAACATCCAATTTGTTTTCCAAATCCATTTTAGACCAATGACGAAGACCCCGTTGGTCTTTCAACCAATTCGATACTTCAAGACGTTTAAGTTGATTGAGTTCTTCTTGCATGGATTCAATCCGGTTGTCTTTGGTCATTGCATCTTTAATGTTTTAGGTTCAGATTGGCAGACAGTGAGTGCATAAATGCAATGTTCACCGTCTGTGTGAAGACGTTGTCTTGTTACGACTGGTTGATTCGGGTTACCAATAATGTTCTCAAGAGGATGGTCTTTCGTCCAATGATGTGTGGAAGGTTGATGTTGATATACATTATGCAGATTGGGAGGATTCAAATGGCTTGTAGATGATTCCGCAACATCTGGTGCAGCAGAGTCATTAGCAAACGGGTTGAAGAACGCATTTTGATCAAAATCTGCAGGTGGGGGTACTTCATTGTTCAGAACATCATCGGTGGTTCGGCGTCATTGGATGCGCTTTGTTCAATTGTTGTTGTAGAGACAATGGTGGTGCTTCTTCAACGATGAGTTGTTGTAGCAGTGTATCAAGTATTGGAATATGATCAAGTTGAGCATCGAAACATTGGATACACCGAGCACGATCATCAATATCATCACTAAACATCGGAGCAAATAGCTTTTCCATTTGTTGACGAGTAAGTCGGGGCTTGCTTCACCGTGATGATGGGGTTTGGGGAAGTTTAAGCGGTTGTGACGGGTTCCTAGCTATTATGCTCGAAGCCATTTCGTAAGCTAATCGAAATTTGCATGAATTGTATCCATAACCCGCTTTGTCTGACGATTCGCATCCGGAAACCCTTAGAATTTTCACAATATCCTATAAAGACTCAATGTCGACTTTGGCTTTGAGCTTACCAAAGTCATCACGATCATTATTCGAGATAACAAATGGATCCAAATACATGAAAGTGTTTGAGATTCGGTTTATGGTTGTGGATAAGCTCATAAGGTGTTTTGTTATGGCGCTTGGTAATCATTGAGCGATTTCGAGTGTAGCATGCGATTGACACGGCTTGACCCATAAGTAATCTGAAAGTTTAGCATTAATTAACATCGTTCTTGCAACTTCCACTAACGTGCGGTTTCGTCTTTCAACAACTCCGTTTTGTTCTCGTGTACGTGCAATAGATGTTTGATGCTCAATTCCACTTTCTCATAAAATGCACGAAGAGTTTGATTCACAAATTCGGTTCCTTTGTCTGCTACGATTTGTCTCGATCGTGTTTTGAGCTAAACTTGAATTTTCGTAAGAAAGGTGATGATCATTTGTGGAGCTTGATCTTTACTTCAAAGAAAATAAACCCAAGTCCATCTTGAGTAGTCATCTAAAATTACCAAGATGTAGCATTTGCCATTAATCGTCTGCACGCGATCGGGCCACACAAATCCATGTGAAGAAGATAAAGCACATGATGTGAGTGTGTTCCACCTTTGAAGGAAAATGAGCACGAGTGCTTTTCCCTTGTTCACAGTGAGCATAGGTGATCTTTAGAATACCGAAATCTTGGGAGACCTTCAACTAGTTTTTATCGAGCAAGGTTGGTTATGGTTTGAAATTTTAGATGTCGAGAGACGACGTGCCATAGCCGTGGATTTTGTAGATGTAGCTTTAGAGAGAGCGGATGGGAGATGAAGCAATCATGTCTTGCATTGAGATTGTGTAAAGACTTGATGTGCGTTGACCGGACTTAATATCGTTTCCTTGTAGATCACGAATGAAACAAGTTTTCTCCTAAAAGCAACTTCCAAATCTCCATCACAAAATTGACCGACTAAGAAGAGATTGTGACCGAGACCTTCCACATAATAAACTCGCTAATTTCGATGTTGCCATTGATGTAATCTCCATAGCCCATGATAGGCGTGAAGTGATCATTCTCGAATCGACGGTGCCAATGAACTTAGCAATAAAGTTTGATAATAGTTTGAGATTGCTGTCATGTTTCGGGAACATCCGCTATTAACAACCCAGAGGATGATCAGATCACCGCATTCAACATAGACGACACGGATGGAATAGAGGTAGATGTGGAACCCAAAGAGTTAGAGGGTTCCGATGCAGATATAGATGAAACACACATGTCCATGATTTTAGTTATCCATCTAAAGCCAAGTGTATTATGTAACCATTTTTGCCATCTCCAACTAGTCTTTGCTTTTTTCTTAGTGAACGCACTAGGTGGTACTACGATCCATGGAGGTGATAATGGAGCTATAGGGACATCAATGCTTTTCTTAGAATCTAAAGAGGGAGGTTTACCAAGCACCGACTTAGAAGCTTTAGTGGTCCTAGAGGTATTCCGTTTCTTAGGATTTCGTAAACGAGACAAGATAGATTTAGCAATACATTTATCATGACAATCAGAAATCATACTTTTACGACATATAACATAAGAAGCTTGGACTTAACATCAAAAGTACTTAAAGGTTCAAGATTTGTTACATCACTTTTCCATTACATTTGTCGACGCAATATCTAAAGTGGGAGCAAGCGGAGTTTTATTCAAAGTCCTAGGTGTGCTTCTACTTGAGATTCTTTATTGTTCTTTTCTTACGTTGCAACTTCCTATTCTTCCTTGTATTGCTCCTAGGTTGTGAAGTACATGCGTTGGGAAAAGAGGCAACTATTCTGCTTTTAGTAGAGGAAGCACATTAGTTTCTTGTGGTTTGTCATTAGATGTTCTAGAGTCATTTTGAATCATTTTGGTGCATTTATATTTGTGTTACTATCCCTATCTTGCTTAAGTAGCACCAACTCGCCTTTAGATCATGGATTTTGTGTAACAAATCTAGATTTTCTAAACGAGTGAGTCCGTCTCTGTCTTAAAACATCTTTGGTATATGCCGATGATTATCAACATCTTTTGACGCTTTAGCAACGAGTCTTTTTTAGTAACTCAAATATGACACTATATTCTTTTTTCACTTTTGAAATTTCTTGTTCATATTATGAGATTTGACACTTCAAAGACACATTTTGGTCATCCAGTTGCTCAAGTTTAGGACAAAGAGTTTTAGTATGCAACTGGTTGATTTTGTTTTGCAAAGCGATTTCACGATTATGACAATCTTTTTGACACCATTGAAGACGACGTTTTGCATTTGAAAGTTCGTTTAACAAACGTTCATTTTCAACTTTTAAAGACTCGATTTGTGACACAGTATCAGTATTCTCAGCAATTTCAACAGAATCAATAGTATCAGCAGAGGTATAATGAAATGCATATGCAAAAGAATTTAATAACACAACATTATGGATATCAAGACAGATAACATCTTCCAAGAGTCGATCAACATCTTTTCGTAACTTTTTCTTTTTATGCTTTGTATTTGAAATTGATGTTTCGCTTTTCTCGAAAACTATTTTCATCACCCAAGTTCCTTATGAAATTCCTTTCCCAATACAATGCATAATTTTTCAAAATTTTAACATGGGGTAAAATTCTTTTCGAAAAATGTCTCTTTGTTCTCGCTACCGAGGCGATTGAAAATGTTCAACTTTTATTTCGAATGAAATTCAATCTTACGCTCTAAAAGTTTGATGTCGAAGTGAAAATGTCAAAATATCTAAGAATTTGAAGATTTTCGGGTGTTGATTTTACTTCACTGAGTGAAGGTAAAGGACCATAAATTTGTGCATAATTTGGTTGGGGAGCAACTTTAGAAGACTGAGACATTGGTGTGATAACCCAAGGTATGTTAGAAGAATCCTTTTGTGTGACGAAAGTGACGGCTTTTGAATAGTTAAATGGTTTGTTATAAACAACATTTTCTAATTTTGATCTACTCTCGTCTTCTGCATCTAATTCATCTTGACGATGATATTCAACAACACTCATGACAGAGTCATCAATTTTGTGTTATGCACTATGAACTTCAAGATTTGGTTTGAATGCTTTGTTTGAAAGCTTTGGTTTGTAATCAGCAAGATTCGGTCCATATCCATTTGGATTTGGTTTTAAAGTAAACTTTTGAATAGTTGTGATTGACTCACCGTGTTTGTAAACAACATTTCAAAACTCTTTGAGTTTGTTTTGTAAGTCGACAATTTTTTCAAGATAGTCATCTATTCATTTCGTTGAATGCTTTTTGTATGCAGAGAACTGTTTTTGACAAGTTAACAACTCAACCTTGGCTTTTTGAGTTTCCAAATTAAGAGCGTTAAGTTGTTTTTTATGTTCATGTTTCAGTTTTTCTATTTGAGACAACAAAGCATTCTTGGATGCGGCTAGATCACGATCCGTCGCTCTAATGATTTTTCATTTTGGTGTGATTTAGCAAAGCGACTTCAAAACCTTGTTCACGTTTTCTTGAGTTTTAAAAAATTGAGTTGCCGTTTTAAGCATTCAATATCCACAGTTAATGATGCATTTTACTTGTGTAATTGCTTGATTCAAGGCACAACATTCTTCCATTCGTGATTGTTGGTCTTTAAGTAAGAGGTCAACATCCGGATTAGGCAAAGGTTCAGCGTGTTCAACGTGAGTCACAACATGATCCTTGCTCGGATCCTCAAGTATGACCACGAGTCAATTTTATTAGCAAAGGTAACCATAAGGTCATCTTGATCGTCAAATGTAACTCTGGATCTAGTTAAGAATCGCCGAATGAGATGTGGACGGCTCATGTTGAGCGATGCCCGAGCCTCGTCGGATTCGGATGTTACCGAGATATTAGATCGATGATGAATATGGTTTGTTGGGTACACGAGACAAGCCATCGATGTCATACACTGGGCTGTGTCACTCATGTGGAGTTCGTGCATATTAGCCATCAACATAATCTTGCCGCATTAGCCTGCAAGTCCTCCATATCATCATCTCGAGTCTCGCATCGCCATAAAGCTCTGTTCTTTGTTTGTGAGGGTTCCACCACTTCATCCTTAAGAGCCAAAAGTAAAGCCTCCTTGTGATAAGCATTGCCTCTAGTCCTCGGCTTTGGGCATGCATTAGCCAGTGACCCTTCTCATTATAGTTGTAGCAACAAATACCATTCATCCCATTTCGAGCATTCCCCGTTCAATCACTTGAGCTCGTTGTTGTGGAGCACCCATGTTATTCCTTCCCATAGCATTAAACCCTTGACCACCGCCCATCCGGCGAACATTACCATGATTCTGAACTTCAACACGTCCATTGTTCACAACAGCCTGATTCCTTGTGTTTGATGAGGAACGAATGCGATTGTTGGATTTGTTTGTATAACAGATGAAGGCTTTAGCAATCATAACAAATCCTTGTTGCAATGCATCAAAAGCATCGGAGTCCTCATTAGCTTCACTGTAAAGTGCTTGATCATTGTTGTTGTTGTATGGAACCAATTGAGTTTGTTGAGATTGTTGCTGTGACGGATCATATGGTGTAATTGTTGCAGTTGGTTGAGGAGTGGGTTGAGGAGGATAACTAGTTTGAGCCCACAAAGCAAGTTGTTGATTGTCCGGAAGTGACGGTAGGACCAGGAGTCTATGGATAGCCCTTTCTTTGTCAACTTCTTTTTGGTGGGGCTTCAAATAGTCGTACAACAATCCATATGTAGCATGATGGAGATTTTTAGCTTGACGGATGAAAATGACATACTTTTCCCAATCTGGACCAAGACTACTTAGGAACTTAGTGTTGACTGCAGTTCTTGGCATAATGATGTTATGTTTGTCCAAGTCATTGATGATGTTTGAGAATCGATGATGATATGACTCTAATGTCTCTCCTGGTTCAATCATGAAGTGTTCATAAGCCAAGTATATTTTGTATTCCATGTCTTCTTGATTGAGTTCAGTGCCTTCCATGAGAAGATGAATATGTTCCCACATTGCTTTTGCGTCTTTTGAGCATCAACACTTGAAGGATTGGATTGGGTAATCCTTAAAGGATATATTGCATTGCTAGCTCATCACTTGAAATGTAGAAGTTCATCACCGAAAGGTCGAACAGCTTGCAATGTTTGTGAGATCATCTCTTGGTGGAATAGCATTTGGATCTCCGGTGTAACGACAATAGGCATCCGAAATGGACCTTCCAAGATGACCTTCTTTAAGAACTTTCCATGTGACTTCTTTAGATCGCAAAACCTAAAGAACCTAATTACCCATTGATCATAGTTTCCAGGAGTAAGCATTGGAGGTCTATCAAGTGATCCTGCCTCATGAATAGATTGTTGGCTACTTAATGCTTCATACATCTTTGCAAACCAAGACGGTTCCTTCATAGTATTCCTGGATGGATGTTGATTGTAAAAGTTTATGTAAGGTTGTACTTGAAGACTAGGTGGTGGTTGAACCATTTGAGGTGGAATTGCTCCTTGTTGTGGATAATGTTGTTGGTTGAATTGTTGTTGATACACTTGTTGATGTTGATTAAATTGTTGATGTTCTGGACTGAGTTGTTGTTGTTGTTGTTGATTATACGTGTAAGGAAAGTAGTTAGAGTATGGTGGTTGAGACATGTTGAAAACTTGTGTTGTAAAATGGATCTTTGTAGTCGAATGAAACGTTGTTGATGAAGTATCCTTAGGAGTAGAAACCAAGTTTAGGAAAAGTAATACTTAGGCGTAAAAACACCAAACTTACGCGTAAAAATAATATTTGGCGTGAGGATTAGCTTACGCGTAAGAATTGAGAAACACTAAGATTAGGCGTAAACTGAAAGTTAGACGTAGAAAACTTATGCGTAAGATTAGCTTATGCGTAAGACAAGGCTTAGGTGTAAGAAAATGCTTAAGCATAAAGAGTTCTATGTGTAAGTTTAAGCTTATGCGTAAAATTAGGGTTTTGCCCAAAAAAAATCCTTTACACTAATCTCAATGTAAAAGATATCCAAAGTCGAAGTGTTTTCAGGCTTATCCAAGCAAGAAAACACTGAGTAAACCAATTTCACTGAAGATCAAACCAAGGAAAGCTTATGCGTAACACTAGGGTTTTGTTATGCGTAAAACTTAGCCAAATGGATTTTTAGCCCAAAGTGTTTCTAAACCAGATTTTTGTGATGAGACAGCTTCAATATAACCAAAATAACACAAAAGTGTGAAACTTGATGATCCAAAACTTGTAGACACGTTACGCGTAGAAATGAACACACATTTAAAATCAAGCTTAAAGCCAATGAAATACACGTAAAGTTCAAAACTTTTTGCCAAAAACAGAAATTTTAACACCTAAAAACCTTGAAAGTACAAGAATCTTGGATTGTAAAGTGTAAAAAATGAGTTTTTATGCGTGAGAAAGTTTATAAACCGAGAGTTACGCGTAACACTAAAAACTTCAAAAACAAATTCTTTTCACCCAACTATTTGGCGATTGATACCACTGTTAGGTCACCATTTATGTAACACAAGCATCAATAGAAGAAATAAGATAAGAGAGATCGGATGAACACAAAACCAATACACACTATATGATAGTAAAGAAAGGATATGTGTGGGTGAATTAGTAAAGTGAACAACCAACCCTCAAGTGAGGGTTTACAAGGATTATTTATAGGGCAAGGAGCTAGGGCAACACTACTAGCATCCTTCCCTTCTTATGGGCTTGGGCCAAGGCTCATGGGCTTTCTACATAAGCCTTGGCATGATAACTAACATAAAATCCATAATTAAGCTAACTATTACATATTAATTACTAACACTTGAATTCTAGTTTAGGAGTGATTCCAACAACCTATTCTAGAACCCTTTTTCATAAGCTGACACCCTATGGATTTGTTGACCAAATCAGAAGCAAATTGTGTTTTAGCAACCCTAACTATGTGTTTTTCTTTTTCCTCAAAGGCCTCATGTTTTACACTCTCTGCTTCTTCAAGTTTCTGTTTAAGCATTTTAATTTGCCTATCCTTAAGATCAATTTCACCACCCAGTATGTTAATCTTATCTACATACTCAAACTCACATTTAATACAGAATTTAAGTTTCTCTTCAACACTCTCTAGACCTACTTTATAACCTAAGTTATCTAGTGAAAGTCTTTCTACCTCTCTTCTCAAACTCTCATTAATAGCTTTAAGAGATTCTAAGTTATCTTGACATGATTTAAAAGAACAAGTAGAATTTTTAGAATCATTAGATACCTCAGAATCTGAACCAGAAGATGAAGCATAGGCCATAAGAGCAAAGTTGTGCTCTCTTGAAGCTTCACTAGCAAGAAAAGCTGCATTTGGACCTTCTTCAATCTGATCACTCCAATCATAATCACCAATACCATCTTGAGCAACCAATGCTGAAGAAGAAACAGGCTCTTCAGTAGTCTTCTTGATGCCTTCAACCATCCTTTTGGGAGCTCTACAATCTCTAGCAAAATGACCCTTCTTCTTGCAGTTGAAGCACTCCATCTTGCTTTCGTCAAATCCAGCTCTTCTTTGACCATCATATTTGACCTGTCTACCAGTCCTCCTCAAGAACTTCCTAGCTTGCAGTGTTAACATTGCCATTTGCCACTGAAGATTGATTTCATCAAGATCATCAGGATTAATTTGATCCAGATCCCGATTTAGTACAAGAACACTGGTTATAAGATCAGCTAGGAAAGCACAGATGGCACCATCACTAACATTATCACTAACAGTGGTATTATTAGCAACAGTAGTGGATACTTCATAAGCAGGAGTGGAAACATCCTGAGAATTCCTGTGCCATGTCGACACGAAAACAATGTTTTGTGGTGATGAGGATGAGCCAGCTATGTTCTTTTCAGACTCATAAACTTTCAGGTTGTTGTAGAGATTGTCCAAAGTCATCGTTTCAAAATCATCTTTCTTCCTCCACACAACAATATGCACAGCCCATTCTGGTGATAAACTTCTAATGAACTTAAGATTTATATCTTCTTGAGCAACTTTGTAGTCCACCAATTTCAGTTGGCTGATCAGTTTCTGTAGTCTGTTATAAGTGCCATCAAGTTTTTCTCCACTGAGAGCAGTGAAGTTTTCAAGCTGATGCTTGAGCATGTTTTTCATGGATTTCTTGGTAGCTTCATTACCAGTAAATCTTGTTTCAATGGCATCCATTAACTCTTTAGCAGTCTCATATTGTTCAAAGTCCAAAGCATACTCATTAGGTATTCCCATGGAAAGAATACTATGAGCTTTAATCTCCAGCTTCCTTCTAGCCTTGTCAACCTCACTAACAATGGCTATCTCATTACCATCATCACCCTTCTTGGGAAGAGTATCACCTTTTTCAACAACATCCCAGATTGTGTAATCAATCATGCGAATGTATTGCCTCATTCGCATTCTCCATACCGATACTCACTTTGCTTCAAAGATGGGCACCTTTGATGCAAGAACCATGTGAGTTTCACGGACATCTTTACTTTCTTGAATTGAACTTAACTTGACTTCTTCTTGATTACGGTTTCTAGATCACAAGCTCGATACCACTTGTTGATCCCAATTGAGCAAACGATCCTTATAGAAACCGACTTGATAATAACTTGTTAAATATTACGCGAATTTAATATTCAACCTTAAGAAGAACAATAACAATAACTCTTAAACACCTCAATTATATTAATAACGAATACTCTAACCAGTATTAGGGTTTACCACCTTGAAGTGTATCGACCTTAGATATAAAACATTCGTATATCTAAACTAACCTAGGACCTCCTTTTATAGGCTAAGGAGTCCTTTACATAATACAATACGTAACCTACAAGATAAATATCTTTTCCATATTTATCTAATACAAAATATTAAACCGACTATACACAACTAGCAGTGTTTACAATACAATAGCAGTGGTTCTACTTTACTACTAGCCGCGGTTTAACTTCAGCAGTGGATTAATTCTTCTGGCAGTGGTTTCCCTTTCTCTAGCCGTGGTTCCAATACTTAGAATAATTCTTGTTCTGAGGAACCTAAAACCCAACACAGATTGGTGTCATGGCAGTGCAAGAAACAAACAATGGTGGCAAATTCATCAAGCGAGGCAGTAGTATGGTCACGTAAGTTGTTGTGCTCAAGTTCTATGGCTTCAAAATCAACTTTTGGACTATGGGTACAATTTTATGAATACCATCATTTATATTGACAATAACAGTACCATTTGCATAATTAAGAATCCAGTTCAACACACAAAGACTAAACATATTGAAATTAGACACCATTTTATAAGAGGTGAGAAAAGGCTAATCCAAGTTGTGAAAATCCATACTGATGATAACTTTGCTGATTTCTTAACAAAAGGACTTGATGTAGGTAGATTTCAGTACTTGGTAACGGTATTGGAATGCTTAATCCATAAAATTTTGTGTCTAATGGTCTTTGGTGTTGAGGGGAGGTTTTTGGGTTCTAAAATTGTTGTATAAGTTTGTATATGCATTGTGCTTGTATTTTTGCTTGTTCAATAACTTTTATGCAGCAAAGTTGGGAGTTGATCATAAAAGGTGTGTAACTGAGACACACAACAAATGGTTTTTGATTCACCATGTCTAATCCACATAAGAATCAACTAGTCTAGAGCAAACGGCTACTGGTAAAGACTTAACAAATCCGTTTATGGTTGATAGTTTACCAAAAACTATATGGTTATCAACTCACCATATTCTTTATGATTAAGAGTTGGCTAGTCCATAGCAAACGGCTCATGGTAAAGACATATCAAATCCGTTGATAGCTGGTAGTTTGCTAAAAACTATGATAAGAGCAGTCCAATTTTTCATATGTTTTACTTACCACTGCTCTTGAGAAATTTTTTGTGAAAACTTACCACTGCTAGTTCATAGTTTCCACTAACAGTGTTATTTTTACTACTGTTGATCTAGCCGTTACAACTGTTGTGTCAGTAACAAACGTTTTACTAGCCGTTGAGAGTAACTACTTTCTATACTAATAGGGTAAAATTTTTAGAAGATTATCTACTTTCCTATTTGCAATTTATCATCTTAAGATAAATCTTTTCCTTAGATAATCTTACTTGCGTAAAACTCTCAAACCCTAACAGTATATATCTTTCTCTCTCAATTGGCGAGTTCGTTATTCAATTCAAAAGATTCTATGGCACCTATCACTTTTGCAGATGAGCACAACCAAGTGGCTTATTTGGAAAAGTCAAACGACAAGAGTGTCCCTGTTTTCATCAGATTGTGGATTTTATAAACACTACTCATATAAGGTATGCTTTACTACTCAATCCCACAATCTATATCTCTCAAATCAAACAGTTTTGAAACTCTGTTCAGTCCATAACATTGAAAATAGAGATACACATGAAACAGTGGATGCTCTTAGAGCCACAGTGGATGGGGTAACTATTGATGTTACTGAGTCATCCTTGAGGAGAATTCTCCAATTGAATGATCTCAATGGTATCATCACATTACCCATGCCAGAAATTCTTGAACATCTTTCATCCATGAGGTATGATACCACTGACAAAAAGGCTACTTTCAAAAAGAGTGGTTTCTGTCCTCATTGGATATTTTTAATACATACTCTATTACATTGCGTAAGTCCTAAGAAAACATCTTATGAACAATTCAATTAAACAATGGCTTACCCTTTGGTTTGTCTAGCCACTGATAAGATTTTTAATTGGTCTAAATGTATTTTTACAAGTATGCAAGGCAATGTAAAGAGTTCAACAAAAATTTTGATGTATCCAAGGTTTGTGCAAGCAGTGTTAAATGAATTTCAACTGCAACCCCATACAAGAATTTATAAAATCCATTGCCTTAAGCCCAAAGTTTTTCAAAACATGAATAAGGATGGCAATAGGGTTGTTACACCTCTTTTTCCTCAAATGCTTGCAAAGATTTCAAAGGTACAGGGTGAAGATGCAACAATCCCAGTTGTATCCCAAAACACACCCACAATCACAGTTCCAAACATCAACTATACTCCACCAGTTTCTCACACCTATGAGAGGAGGCAAAAACAGCCAACTCCTCCCATTACAACACACCATGTCCCTGATTCTTTTGGTTTAGGAACAAGCAGTGGTGGTTCCAGGCTTCCACCTAGAACAACTAGGAGTGAGTCTGAGCCAATGCCCAATGATTCACCTCTCCCAACAGGTCACACAGTTGAAAGTGTTGAGGGCAGTGGGCAAAATATAGAATTGATGGAACTATGTACCAAATTAGCTAAGCAAGTTGAATCTCTGGTGACAGACTTGGCACAAGTAAAGGAGCAACATGCCAAGGATGTTACAAAACTGAAAGAAGAGATTCAGACTTTGAAGACAGAGTTGCAGGGGTTGAAACAACAAAGGAAAACTGCAAAGATTGTAATGTCATCTCCATCCTCACCTCGTGATGGTGATTCAGAGGAATTCAATAAAGATTTGGGAAATTCTCTTAAACAGGGGAGGAAAACAGATGCTGAAACCAAGGGGAGGAGAATTGATTTTGGAGATGAAGGTGATTCAGGTGCAGGTTTTGATTTTGGAGAAAGAAAAGGTACTGAGGAAGGTGATATTCAAGAAGAAGTTCATCAAGAGCAACTTGATACAAGTCAACCAGAGCTAGCATCTTTCACTACTGCAACTGTAAATATTTCCACTAAAAACTTTCCCACTGTAGAGCAAATGGTTTTCACTGCTGGACAAAATATTGCCACTGCAGAGGAAGAAATTGAAAAGCAGAAGAAGGAAAAAGGTAAAGTAGTTGTGCAGAGTGAAGAGCAACCAAAAAGGAAGGTTTCAAAGAAAGAACAAGCTCAAATTGACCATGATGCAGAAGTTTCTAGAAAACTTACTGAAGATGAAGTTTCAAACAAGAAAAAGCTTGATGAACTAGAGATTGCAGACTTTATGGAGTTTAAAAGGCTGGACAGAATGGAAACCACTGATCCAATGGATGTAAATCCACTTTCCACTGTTCCACCTACAATTTTCAGAGAAAAGACTCCATAGTTTTCTTATGTACCTACAGAACAAGAAATTGATTTCTTGATTGCTAATGATCCAGTAGTCAAGAAGAAGGCAATTGACCTAGTTGCAGATAAATCCTTAACTAAAGAACAAAGAACTGCACAGTTGAAGGATTTCATTCAAATGAAGAATAGCCAAGCACTTCAAGATACTATTGTTTCAGTCAGAAAGGGTCAAAAGAAACCAAGACAACCAACCAAGGCACAAGTTATCTCAATGATGAAAGATTATTGTTGCGGTGTTGGTGGTCGGAAAAGAATCGATTCAAAGGGATGACCGATGATAAGGTTGAAGGTATCTACTACAGAGTTAAAAAGCAAGATCAAGACTTTATTCCTATGAACTCTGAAGAAGAAGAAAGAAGATATCCTAATCTGAAGAGAAAAGCCAAAGATAGTGAACCTTAGATTCTTGAGAAACTCACAGAATAACATCTGACTGGCATGATTTTGATTGAAGAAGGAGATTTTTATCCTGACCCACTGCAAGTCAGACATCCTATTGTTGATTGGGAAGTGTATAATGCTAGAAATTTTGTTCCAACATGGAAGATTACAAGGCTAGGTGGTGAAACTTCATCATTCATTCAGTTTGAAGAACTCATCAAAGCATGTGACAGAGTTGATCTTAATACATTGTGGAGATTAGTTCAAGAAAGGTTTGATGCTGACAAGATTAAATATATAAAGGAAATGCAGTTATGGGTTGATCTAAGAAGGCTCTATGAACCAGATGCTAATGATACTTTCTGGAAGTTTGAATCTTCATGTGTTGCTACTACATGGACTTACTATGATTCATGTGAAGTTCATCATGTTTCTACAAACACTGGAGTGGATGCATTCATGTTTGTTGAGAAAGAATACCCACTCAGAGCTGGAACTCTCACTGTGATGTTGTCTTCAACAATAAGAGTTCATGAAGATACGGAGAAGGTCAGAGATTTGTTACATAGGCTTCAAGGTCAATGTTCAAGAGCTATTCAGGATTTAAGTAGAAAGTGAAGTGTTTTGGAAGAATTCCCCAAATCCTTGCAGATGATAAAGGTTGAAGAAACTTATTGATTTGCATAGAAATCATAAGTTTAAGGGAGGATTGTTGGGAATAATACTAACAGTTACCACTGATAAGCTTGTTGAAGACACTGCTAAAGAATGCATTAGCAATGGAAACACATTACCACTGCTAGTACATATTATTACCACTGCTATTAGGGTAATTGTTATGTATTCATGTATAGATAAGTATAGAAAAGATCTTGTGTATATTCTATATATTTAGCACTATACTTATCTTGTAAAGTACTTCTTGTGCTATAAAAGGAGATCCTAGGTCATTGTTCTAGGTACGTAAGCTTCAAGGTGTAACCCTAGTGATAAGCAAGATCACTCGTATTATTCTTAATAATATTGGAGCTTTGTGTTATACTATTCTCACTTACATTACATCATATAATCCATCTTCTTAGTATTACTAAGTATATTCCGCGTACTTATTAATATAATTCAAAGTATCACTAACACAAGGTGTGTGTTTAGATACATCACTTGCTGATGAGGCAGTTGTTGTTCTGTTGGAAGAGATCTAGATTGATAAGCGTTTGAACTTTGTTGAAGAACCTGTTGAAATCATGGATCGTGAAGTGAAGCGACTTAGGCAAAGCCGTATTCCGATTGTGAAGGTTTGTTGGAATTCGTGAAATGGTCATGAATTTACGTGGGAACGTGAAGATGAAATAAAGATGAAGTATGTTCATCTCTTTTCTACTCCTGTAGTCAATTCTAAGTGAAACACGGGATGAGTTTCATCTGAGGCGGGGAGACTGTGACAACCCGGTATTTTCCAAAAGTTATTTAATACCACATCGTACTGATTTTTTACTTATTGGTCACTGTGTAAGGCTTTCGAAAATAAATGAGTTGATATTGTGAATTATTTGGTGTTACGTGAAGTTATTTGGTGATAAGTGATATTACCTTATGGTTGTGAGATCGTTAGCATAGGCATTATGGCACAAATAGGACCTAATACACTTTGAATTAAATGATTTTTTTTATCATTTTCGGCAAAGATAGTCATGTGACTACTCTATTTTATTGGAAATTTTATTTTGAGCACAAGGGGTATAAGTTTCGTGTTTTGAATCGATAGTTTGCTAGTCTAATTTTGTCCCGAACGAGTTTTTATGAAAGATTAGACAAATTACGGCTTTAGCCCCTGAATTTAATTACAAAACGCGCCCTTGTGGTTTGTGTTGGAAAACCTTCGGCCCTCCCACAGACATAAAATGAGTTTAGGGTTATATTTTCAAAACCCGGAAACACTTTGTCTCCCTCCCCACTCCTCCCTACGCCGACAGCTGCCCAACCACACCCACAGTCGCCACACCGCCACCCCACACCACACATCACCACCTCTAACACCTTATTTTGAGCCTTGTGGTTCATTTTCTATTGTACACGCGTGGGTAATAACTCTAACGCGCCGTTTTTATTTGATTTTTGGTTCTGGTTTATGATTGTGGAGAAGGTTTAGAGTCTTTTGTGTGTAGATCGAAGAAAGCTCGTGTTCCTTTTGTGGTTTTTCAACCTTGCCATCGTGTTCTCCTTTTCTTTTTGATTTGTTCGGTTTAATTGGTAAAGAAATGAGTGAAGTACATTTTTGCTCGTGATTTTGGATTGGTTTTTATTGTCAAAAATGTATGTGGTAATCGGTTTGTACAAAACCATATGGAAAATGATTTTGAGGTTGAAAATGGTAATAAACTTGTGGTATCATCAATTTAGAGTCATGTTTGTATACGTGTTTGGATGTGCTACACGGGATGAGGTCTACGGGGCTTATTTTCGTTTTGACATATAGCCTCAGCTTTTTTTTGTTTGTTCGAGTGTTCGTTTTAGCTTATCATTGTCATGAAGTGCTTATTTGAGCTTACTTTGAAGCTTGTAGATTTGGCTTATTTCATAAGCTTCTCGGCTTATTTGTTTTAGAGGGGTAACGGGCCGAAGCCCGTTTGAATTGGAAGCCCGTTTGGTTAGTTAAAGTGGGCCGAACCCACTAGCCTTAAGGGTTCGTTTGGTTCTACGTGAGTTGGGCCAAAGCTCAATGTAAATAAGGGTCTGATTGGTTTTGTAGTATTACCCGACCCAAAGTAAGTTTGACACGGGAGTATTATTGACCCGAGACTCGAGTAAGACAAAGAGACTCGTGTGGTTTTATAAAAGTACATGGATTAATTTGGACAAAAATAAAAGAGAAAAGTAAATAATAAAACTAATTATAAGAGTAAATTGTTATTATAATCATTTAATAACAAAAAGAATTACTAAAATAAATACATGATGCTTTATGATAAAAACAAGACACACGAGGGTGCGTTGGACTTTTCGAGTTATGTGAGTATTTATGACTTACGAGATTGTTTGGGATTGATTTTAGACTTTGATTTATTTGATTTATTATAAGTTTCGGATTGGTTTAGGGTTAATAGACCCGAATAATATGGTTGTTGGACTTATTGAGCTGCCGTGTTCAATAAGAGCCCAACAAGTGTATTAGAAGGACTTTATTATCACGTGACCTATCCTATGGACTTACTATTTGTTTTATGTGTAGGTTGGGCTTTGGATTAATAAACAAGGCGAATGAGTTATTGGACTTATTGGGTTGACGAATCAAATAAAGGACCAATAATTTGTCCGAATACCTTATTAAGTTTTAGCCTAACCTAGTTGACCGTTGACCGTTATTCGTGTAAGTGTGACTTGAAGTCGATTGGTAATAGATTTGGTACATGGTATTGCAACATGGATTGGGACGGTTATTAGAATTTGGATATCATGGACCTTTTGGAATACGATACGAATATAGTACATTAGACTTGTAATGAATTTAATGTATTCGATTTGTAACGGATAAACAATAAGGGAATAATGCCTAAACGCTAATAATACAAAGTTTGCTGTTAAATGATTAATAAATTGAATTGGGAAATTGAAACTTAATGAAGTCATTCGACTTGGGGTTGTTCAATAAACGAATGGGTCATGCCCAAATTTTGCAAATTTTCTATACTTAGAAATATTTTTTAAATTCTTTAATAAAACCATAAGTCCAACATTGTTTTAAATAAGAATACAATTGGATTAAAGTGTAAATGCGGATATTACCAATCGACTTATCAATGTACGTGTTTGGCTTTGTTATTGACTGCGACTATTTCCTTCTATTTTCTCGACTCAAGTCTTCACCGTTATTCCTTTGACTTTTGCTTTGGTGTGAGTATTCTTGAGTCCTTATGTCTTTGTGTACACGACTGATGATACCAAAACTCTTTTGGAATTTGAAAATGATTTGGAAATGAACGTGTTTTGACCATGGAAAACCGAGTTCATTTATATAAAATTATGGGACATGTTTTAAGATGCGCTGTTATGTATTAGGCCGTGCCATAAGCGTCGTGCTATAGGGTTTTTTTGTTACGAGACTTCCCATTTGATTCTGTTGTGTGTTTGATTTGCTGATCGAGGTGAGCTCATAGCCCATTTTTGCTCATATTACTTGTTTTTTGAAATCTTGAGGTAAGAAACATGCAAAAAATTTTGATTAGACCTGAAATTATTTTGGGGTGATTGTGATTACGCTTATAGGCTAAGATATGATCTCTTGGTTTCCTTTCATGACCGTTAGTTCCTTAGGGAAGCACGAATGTTATAAATAGATCTATTGTGGTTGACAACCCCGTCTGGACTTTGGGTACCAACTTGCCAGGAATACATCTGGACTTGGGTATCCCGACTTGCCATGACGTATAGCATGTTGAGTTTTTGCATGATAGGGAATGACCCTGAATTATTAGCCATTATGTGATGTTGAGTGTCGGTTGCATGACTTATCCTGTGTTATTCTTATTTTGGTGTGACACTATATGCGTTGTTGTGTGCACTTGCGATATGGTCCAAAGTTGTTTTACGACTAAAGCTATGAACTCACCAGCATTTTGCTGACTTTTAGCATGTTTTCTCAGGCAATTGATATGGTTGAATTTGGCTTATGATGGGAAGGATCTTGGCATGGCAGTGGCTTAGTCTTTGATCTACTTTGACTTTGATATATTACTTATGGGACCTAATGACTTTGATTTTTGGCTTTTATTCCACTTTTGAATAAAATGTAAACTATGATGCTATGTTTGGATTGTGATTTTGGTGATTGAATGAGTTTATTTAGTTTTCTCATGTGTGTGTGATATACCAATACGTAGCACCCCTAAAGTTAGTAAAGTCTTCAGCTGAGCAAATTTTGGGAGTGCTAGATAGATCCTTATTCCAAAGCGGTGGATGTTTGATCCTTTATCAAGCTTATTGTAATCTATGTGCTATGACGGGTAGAGAGTGTTTATTTTTCCGTTTTCATACACGTTATATAACCTATACACCCGAGAGATGAGAGAATCCAAACACTTTATGTGAGGTGCTAGTATATAAATTTTGTTCTTGTTTTGACTATTGTAGAATGAGTTGTGTTGTAAATTATCTTTAATCCAATGCTAAATGCCCCCGAACTTATATTATGATTATGATAAAAGCACATTTGCTTGAGGACAAGCAAATCCCAAGTGTATGGATATTTGAATGAGGTGTAATTTTATACATTTTTAAGAGGTCATTTAACCTCTAAATCCGTACATATTTGATCAATTAATATCCTAAATCGTTTCTATTTTAGTTTTAGGCACTTGGAAAGCAAATGCTGGAAATTGGAACATTTATGGATCGATTGGACAAGAAAACAAAGAAAACAACAATGTCAAGTAAAATGCTGGAAATGGTGATCTGACGGCATCACTAATAGCAAGTGACAGCGTTACATGGAGATTAACGAAGATGATCAAGTTGTAAATTTTCCCAGCGAAGCTTCAAGCGATGGTGATGGTATAGAGCTGACCGCGTCATGACCAAGAAAGTAAAGAGTGACGGCGTCACAACCCATAAGGCGACGTCGTCACAATAAGGCGGCTACACTTCATGAAACCCTAATGACGGCATCACACCTATAAAGTGATGCCGTCACAAATGTAAATCTATATATTTTTCACATTTTTTTATTCAATAGAACATCTTGGAGTGTAACTTAGACCATGAATTTCACAGCTTTTGTAAGGGTTTTTAGCCCCCTTGACTTCTATGTTTCATTGAAGATAAGTTATTCAATCCTTAATCAATAAAATATGTCTATGTCATGTGTGATTATTTGTTTATCTTCCTTTCTATTTAACATTCTAGGATAAATTTATTAGTGTTTACTTAGATTTGAATGAAACCTAGTTATTGATTATCGATTGTCGTCTCTTATTTTGATTATTTTTTATTGTGTTAGGAGTAGGAAAACTGGATAGATCTTAGGATATTTGCTTGAACGTCCGACTAAACGCCCCACTATAGTGCAATGGTTGGTTGATTCATTGTATTTAATGCTTGAATTACGGTCGCCGACAATAAGAGCCTTAACAAGATCAACACATTCATTAACTTTGGGGATTGCGTTTGCTAACATTAGGATTCTTAACGAGATCAATACATTCATAGAGTTAGAGAAATTGGCACCACCCTACGATTGATATTAAGGAATACAACACGCTAATTAGAATAAGAAAGTGATAATTCTACTAATCAATAGGATATAAATAGAGAGTAGTGAGATTTTAAGTAAATACACTTTACCTATCATACGAGTTTACCAATTTATCTTTTTCGCATTTTTAGTTTATTTTAGTTTAATTATTAGTTTTAAACCCAAACTCTTCAAACCTCAATATTTTACTTTGTTTTAAAAAATATAAAAATACAAAAATAATCATCCCTCTACCTTTAGACTTATTTCATCATACCCTTCGAGCCTACCCAAACTATTCCCCTAGAGAACAATTAATTCTCCGTGTCTTACTTATACTATACTACAACGGTTAGATACTCTGTCTAGGAGGATTGTAAACCTTAGAGTGTTTACAATTATCTGTATCATTAACCTTGTAGACCTAACGAGAGCTAATAGCTCGCTTCATGCTGGCAATGGTACCAAGTCCCACGAGTCTGATGCAATGAAATAAGTTCCTCAGCCATAGCACCCTGCCAAAGTTGATCAAAAACAGGTTTGTATATGATACATGTTAGTGCAACATTGACTAAGTCTCATTTATGTTATCATGATGATAAATAAACCTCGTCGAGCGCTAGAGACGTGCCAGCCGTCTATTAAGATCGACTTGATTTTTGAAAGTCAGCTTTCCCCTTACCTGATAAATGTGGTTCTTTCATTACAGGTATGAATATGATAATTGAGTAATTAGGTAAACTCGCAACAAGTTTTAGACTTAGAGAGATGCAAAATCAAGTCCTGTTTTTTTACAAAACGCCAACTCAAAATGATTTTACCAAATGCCTCTAGCCAAGGCCAAAACGCTTTTTCCAAACCTAGGACATTGATACTTTCAATATAACATCAAACAAAGTATTCACATGACCATAATTAGTGTGTACGTCTTCTTTAATCGTGCAACGGGTTTACTCCCTTATTGGTCAAACTAAGTCAAGGTTTCTTTGCGTAAATGCATCATTTCCCTTTTATGGGAAGTGTTTTACTTGTGCTGCATAGCACTTAGCTTGTTTGAATCAAGATGATTATTGAATATGTCAAGTTTTTCTTAATCATGGATTATGTTATTTGAATAATTGTGTTTGGATCATTTGGAAGTTGATTGTCCTTTGTGTGTTTCCACGTCCCAATCAATTAAATGTTTTACCAAGTCTCACAATAAAACATTCTATGTCTCTCACATTACCACACAACCTCATTTGTTCCAAATCATTTTTACTAACTCCTTACAAAAAATTCCTTTAATCATTTGTTTATTGTTATCTTTCCAAACAAATGATTGATCACACTTTATAAAATATTATAACTTCTTTCACCACTTTGATAGTATACCATTTCATCATTCTTTCATAACATACTTTCTTCCCATAAGCATGAATTCAAGTTTGAACTTGCTAACTCACTTCTCATCCATAAACATTCTTTTACATTCTCTTACACATTCTTGTACTTTCTTGTCCTTTACATTCCAACACAATCTTTTATATCTTCTTCACACCATTTCTCAATATTCAAATTTTAAATATGAATTTTAAATAAACATTCCTCACCTTCTCAACATTCACATTTTGAATTTAAATTCAAATAAGCCTTCCTCAACACTCAACCTATGACATTTCCATCACATGATACAACTCACTTCCAACTCAACCGAATTTTGAAATTTGAATTTCAAATTCTCCCTCTTTAACATCTATACCTCTTCTCCAAGCTTGGTATATTCCAAAGTATATTCTATTTTATTCTAACCCATGCCAACTCACTTCTCACTCAATAATGGTTAGTTCCTAACCCTTCCTCACCATCCACACTTTGTCTCCATGTTTAGATTATCCCAAAGAATATTCCATTCTATCATAGCCCATGCCAACTCATCTTACTCAACCATGGTTAAGTTCCTAACCTTGCTTCTCATTTACTCAACCATCTTACATAATATTTGAATTTGAATTTCAAATATGTCTTTCCCTCTCATCGCCTTAGCATATCCTTGGAATATTCCATATGCCAACTATCTTATCCCATCTCACTCTCAACCTCCAAAAACTAATTTTTAAATTTGAATTTCAAATATGAGAGAGAAACTTTTATCTAATATGTATTATCTAATATTTCTTCTCTTTCTCTTTCATATAGACAAACATCCTCAAGACTTAGTTTAAACACTTCACAAATTATTTTTACAAAATGGCTATTTGAGTTGGTTGACCTTATAATACTTTGAGTGTTGGAATGATATTGTAAAGGTCAAAAGTGAAGTGCATTTAAGGGTTTAACAAGACAGGGTTAATGTAACCAAGCCTAGACCAAACAGTGGTCTGGCGTGTCGTTGACGCTCTAGCGCGCCAGGTGACTGAGGTCTAAGGATTGGTCTATAAATAACCCCTTTTATCTTGGGCATTCTTTACCCCTTGCCATTCATTCTTTATCTCTTACTTCTTTTCTCTAAACCCTCTAAGTCAACTATCTTCTTGTGTTCTAATTTCTTATCTTATCATTCTTGAAATAACACATCTCCGCAATGGAAGATTCATAACAACTTAATCCACTCTTGTGAATTGTGTTGAGCGTCTTCTTCTCTATACCATTTCTAATAGAATTGAGTCTCTAAGTTAGGTTAGGCTTGGTTAATATCAAAACAAACTTATTCATTTGTTTACGGATGTAAGACTTGTACCTTTGTGATAAAGCCAATATCAGGAAAAGATCTTGTTGGTTTTTGATACTTCCGAGGGAAGTTCTTTGTGGTCTTAGTGGTCTTAGTGGGTAAGTCGAGTCACGACATTCTTGTGGGTGGTTTCTGAGGGAGGAATACCGTTGGGAGTAACTCTTCTTAGTGAGCCATCGATCTTTATGCATATCGATGGAGAGAAGTTGTAACGGTTTGTAATCCACTATAAGGATTATACTTAATAACTGTATCGGTGTCGTAGATTCATAATTGTACGTACAGATGGTATAAACCCCCATCTTGAACCAGTATATAACGTTGTGTCTTTACTCGCTTTATATATTGTGGTTGTGATTGTTGTTGTGCTTGACCACTTGTTGATCTTTGAGACTTGAAGTTGATAAGAAAAAGTTAAAAAGACTGTATACCCCATCTACAGTTCTACACAGGCTCATGAAATCTATGTACATAAGAAACAAAAGAAGCAAACAAACTATAATAACAAGAGTAAACAAAATCATCTTTTTAGCAGTCTTATGAATATCTGTGTATGGAACATTTAGAGGAGGAACCGTTGCTACTTTAGGTGATGATTGGGTAGTCATGGTAGGGGGTTGATTAGCGGTTGATGTAGCCTAGAAAATTACAAGTGGTGGTGTTTCGATAGTGGTGGTGCTTTGTGAAGTTCTTGCTAGTGATGTTTGAGTGGTTTCTGAGGTCATTTTTGGGCTAAATTATATTATTATGGGAGACAAAAAGGTGGATGTTCTTGGGTGACAACATCAGAGGGATCAATTTTTATAAGTTCCGATCGTGTCAACTTATGTGAACTAGCTAGGATAGAATAGTACGAGATGTATTCTAAAAACTCAATATGGCGAGAGGTATACAAATTTTGACTGAATGGATTGTTGGGTTTATTATTTGAGTTGATAAAGACAAAACATGTGAAACATGAGGGACTGAAAGCAACAAAGCGGAAGAGCTTCAATGTTAGGAATATTACAGAATATGTGTATTACGTTAGAAAGATTTGTCTATATTATTTTATTCTTATCCCTTTGTAACCCTAACTCTCTAGTATATAAAGAGAGGCACGGAACGTATATTTAGTGTGTCAAAGATGTAAACACCAGGAAAAAGTGTGTGTGTGTGTTACTAGGCGTCAAGTCCTCTAAGTGGACGCCTAGGGTTTGTTTTCTAGCCCTAAGGATCTTTATGATTCCTGTTAGATTAGGTAACTGTCCTACATTGATCAAGTAGGATTGGGGCTTTTGGTTTGTATTGTAGTTGTTAAAGATGATGACGAAGAATCTTAATAATAATAATGCTGTTTTGTTTAATCTGATGTGCATCTTATTATCGTTGGTATTGTTATCCCTAGTTCTCTAAACGATATTCACAATTGGTATCAGAGCGAGGGGCTCTGGATCTAGGGATCTACAAGGTTTTTCGAATAAAAAGGTAAAAATTTGAATCTGAAAAAAAAATCGTAACCTTTCTGCAGGGTTATTTTCAAATAGCGATATCTCATTCGTTAACCGTTGGATCGGGACAAATTTTTTGGTGGAGCTTCTCTGTATATAAGGCTAACTTTTCACCAAAGAGATCTTTAATTGGAGGTCTCAATCGCAAGATATTCAGTGTCAAAAACGGCTGTAGAGAAAGAATAAAATTGTCGAATTTTTAGGGCTTTTCTTAATCTCAACTTCCCGAGTTCATGTTTACTTGTTATAATTAATTATGGAAGTTGAATTTACATTGTTTACTACATATAATTCGTGTATACAAGCAGCTATGTTATGATCGATTGATTTGTTTAGGGTTTCTATGGGAAATTGCTAAATTAGGGTTTTTCAGAAACATGATGTTTAGGGTTTGTTAAGTTCATGTGGAACTGCTGGTTTGAAACCCTAATTCTTCAACTAAGTATTTTACATAATTGGAAGTTTTATAATGGTGTTATTCCTTAGGTTGCTTCTGCTGTAATAATGAATCTGTGATCAGTTATGCATAACACTACATACAAAATTTTCTCTTAAAAACCATAATAGCTATGTAAAGGTGTTGATTATGGTGTTCCCCTAAAGCTGTTAGAGATTCATAAAACTCTCTATCTGTTAGTATCACGAAGCTGTAAGGTTTATAAACTGGTAGGTCGCGACAAGCAATTCTTGGTCGTAGAGAGCAGTGGATTCACGTGAAGGATACAAGGTTGAATGAGCTTGGTTTCAGATTTGTTTACATGTTTAGGAGTGAATTTGAAGCATGACAATTAATGTGTGTTGATCTGGGTTATATTGGTACTACTGCTACATAGTACTACTTCCTTGATTTATTAGTACTGCTTTCACAACTTTGTACTACTCATTTATAGCTGCCAGTCGATTAGTACTGCTTTCAATATGGTCAGTATTGTTGTTCTCATTTTCGTACTGCTCGTATATTTTTGAAGGTTAGTACTGCTACGCTTTGTTCATTAATATTGCCATCACATGTTAGTACTGCTCGTTTGACGTTTGTACTGCCCGGTTGAGATTTTTAGTAATGTCATCAATATAATGTATGGATGGGACGCACATTCGTGAATGGAGTGATTACGGCTGAATGGTTATTGGTCTTGAGTGATTTGCTCTTACAATATCTAATGTTCTAAATACATTTTGTGCTATGTGATTGTGAAAATATGTAAGACAGATTGTACATGCGATTATGTGTATTTATTGGAAATTGGATTCAGATTCATGTGACTTAAGCTTGAAAGATTATTCTGAAGTCATACATGGATTTGGTATGGAGATTGATTGGTTTGACAACACACACAAGAAGTTTTGTTTTGGGATTCATGGTGTGACCTAATGTTCATTGATTATCATTCTATGTCAGGTTTATGTTCAGGATGTTGAAAATAGTTATCATGTTCATGTTAAGGGGAAGCTTTCTACTTTCTACATGGTTTCTATTGCTCAACTAAAGAATTATTCTTCAACGTTACTACTACTTGGTTTCAGATTCTATTGTAGTCATTTTTTATTAGTATTCTAGTAGGTACTATGTTCATTCATGGATGGTACTATTTGGTGTTTGTTGCTATGGTGGTTAGTTATTCGAAAAGTTCTTATGGTTATTTACATGCATCATTTAAGGGGAAGGTTTCTAATACTGCTTGTTGGTATTTGTACTGCTAGTTCGGATTTCTTTTGCCTTAATTTCATTTTTAGCAAGCTTTTTGGTGATCATTCATGGAGGGTATCTTGAGGCTTTAGAAGGATGGATTAGTCGTATGATATTGGTTCGTGGTGCTTGAAATCAAAGTTGCTTATATTCACGGTTCTCCTAGTGGATTATGACAAAAAGAGGAAGAAATGCGACAAAGACGATTTGCAACTTGAAGATCCTTACATGTTGTAAGGGGAAGTTGCATGTTTCATTCATATTAAATTCAGGGAAGTTCATGCTTATTGGTTTTGTCATTTTCAACTAGGGAAAGATTATTGGGTTTATTATTTGAGTTGATAAAGACAAAACATGTGAAACATGAGGGACTGAAAGTGACAAAAAGGAAGAGCTTCGATGTTAGGAATATTACATAATATGTGTATTATGTAGAAAGATTTTTCTGTATTATTTTATTCTTATCCCTTTGTAACCATAACTCTCTAGTATATAAAGAAAGGCAGGGAACGTATATTTAGTGTGTCAAAAGATGTAAACACCAGGAAAAAGTATGTGTGTGTTACTAGGCGTCAAGTCCTCTAAGTGGACGCCTAGGGTTTGTGTTCTCGCCCCAAGGATCTTTATGATTCCTGTTAGATTAGGTAACCGTCCTACATTGATCAAGTAGGATTGGGGCTTTGGTTTGTATTGTAGTTGTTAGAGATGATGACGAAGAACCTTAATAATAACAATGATGTTTTGTTTAATCCGCTGTGCATCTTATTATCGTTGTTATTGGTATCCCTGGTGTTCTAAACGATCTTCACATGGATCATAACAACAGTATCCATTTTGACTCACACAATAACCCTATAAGACATATATGGCGGACTTAGGAAACAATGTGGTACGTTCAACATGTGGTCAAAGTTCATGCTTATTGGTTTTGTCATTATCAACTTGGGGAAGATTGTTGGGTTTATTAATTGAGTTGATAAAGACAAAACATGTGAAACATGAGGGACTGAAAGTGACAAAAGGTAAGAGCTTCAATGTTAGGAATATTACATAATATGTGTATTATGTTAGAAAGATTTGTCTGTATTATTTTATTCTTATCCTATTGTAACCCTAACTCTCTAGTATATAAAGAGAGGCAGGGAACGTATATTTAGTGTGTCAAAAGATGTAAACACCAGGAAAAAGTATGTGTGTGTTATTAGGCGTCAAGTCCTCTAAGTGGACGCTTAGGGTTTGTGTTCTCGCCCCAAGGATCTTTATGATTCTAGTTAGATTAGGTAACCGTCCTACATTGATCAAGTAGGATTGAGGCTTTGGTTTGTATTGTAGTTGTTAGAGATGATGACGAAGAACCTTAATAATAACAATGATGTTTTGTTTAATCCGTTGTGCATCTTATTATCGTTTCTATCGTTATCCCTAGTGCTCTAAACGATATTCACATGGATCATAACAATGGTATCCATTTTCACTCACACAATAACCCTATAAGACATATATGGCTGACTTAGGAAACAACGTGGTACGTTCAACATGTGGTCGAAGTACAAAACATGTACAACCAATGACACGCAAAGAGGAGTAATCAGGAACATGACCATATAAACATTCAAAGGGTGATAGACCAAGGTTTTTTTTTCAATCAAGATCATATTTATGACATATGAAGTTGTTAGAACAGCTTCCCCCTGATAGAAACTAAGACCTTTGGCGTAAAACAAAAACGATCTCGTAGTCTCAACAAGATGGTGTTGCTTCCTTTCAGCAACACCATCATGTTAAAGAGTATATGTGCAAGATATTTAATACATTGTCGCATCCAAAGCAAGCAAAGAGGTAAATTCTTTAAAAGTATATTCACCTCAAAAATTACAACAAAAACATTTTATGCCACTTGAGTGTTGAGTTTTAAGAAAAGCTCCAAAATCCTTAAAAATGATAAGATGATTAAAATGATGTTTTAGAATGACTTAACCAAGAAGCATTGGAAAATGAAACACTTATATTAAATGGTTTTGCATGTTTACAACTACCACAATCAGAAATATCATGACTTTCTAACTATCCCAAAGCTCTTGAAGATAATAAAAACTTTAAACGAGATGCAAATACATGACCTAAATGAGAATGACGTAAATAAAAAACTAAAGAAGAACGACTTAACCAAGAAGATGATAAATGGACACTAAAGGCTACAATATTGCCTAGATCTTTGAAGTTATCCAAGAAATAGAGTCCCCCTTCCCTACGGCTTGTCCCAATCACCTTATTATTTTTCTAGTAATAGAAAATTTGACATCATATTTGGCCAACTAAGCCCCTATAGATGGCGTGACAGAATTATTAATCCAATTTATAACCTTGGAATTATCTATGTCCCATGAATCTAGTAACACATCATTATTTTCAACTAACAATCCATTAATAGGTTTTGTCTTAGTACCAGAAACATAACCCCACATCGATTTTCACTTCAATTTTTTTTATAACATAACTCCAATACGAATAATTCTTACCACCTAAATGAACACTAACTGATTGCAAATAATCATCTTTACCAGCAACCATGATTACAAATAACCAGTTAATGAAATATCAAACCCTAATACAAATAACCAAATAACTAGAAACAAACAAGCCCTAATCAAGAATCGCGAAAGCATATGACAGGAAAATAACAATCCAGATACATCAAAAGTACCATCAAACATAAACACAAAGTCAGAGTATCCGATTACCAAACAGAAGTAAAACCATAATGCTAACAACCCAAAGGATGTGATACCATATAGAAACTAACGAACCAAAACTAACTAACTTGTATCATTTGACAAAATAAAAAGTCTACACAAGCAACATATATAGACACAAAATAAGGAGACAATGTCCTAATCATAGACGGGCTAATGGACCAACACAAATGAGCCAACCTTATCAACTATCAGTACTTAAATCGCTTTGTTCATTTTACATTCACAACGTGTCTTCATCTATGTCAAGCACAAAATTAGATATTCGAGTTAGTCAATCCTTTTTCAAAAATGAGTATCAAGGGTATGTTTGGCAAAACAAGACATATAACGTAAGGTGTAAAGTGTAAGATGTAAGTTATAAACTACAAGTTGTTATATGAGCTACAAGCTATATCTTTTTTTAACAAAATTTTTTGGTAAATTAGCTGTTAACTGTAATATAAGATGTAAATTGAAATAAAAGGACATAATTATAGTTGTAAACAAATGTAAAATGTAAAAAATAATAAACTTGTTTTATTAATAATAATCATAGTGCTTTAAGACAACATGCTAGTAATAGTCATTGACGACATGCATTCCATGTTGTTGTATCAATATCATTTCAGATATGTTTCATCTCATTAGATATTATTTGAGAGACATTTTCAGTGTTTGTTTAATGGGTTTTATTAGAATCATAAAATGTATATCACATATTATAATTCGAATACTACAACACATAGAAAACTTTTATTATGTTAGAAAATATTGCATAATAAAGATGTATACTTACTTATGAGAGGTGAAGAAGTTTACTGCCAAGGAAGAAAAGAAAATTAGTGTTTTTAGAAAGACGTGATATAATATATGGTTGGAGGGTATGTTAGGAATTAGAAATTCCATAGTGAAGTGTCGGTCACACCATATATAATCTAGCATAAGTTAGCTCGTAGACATTACGTTATTTACTAGTTATTTAGTTAGTTATTTAGTTTAGTGCAACACCGTGGAGGACGGACGGGTCTTTACCCATCGTATGCTCGATCTACAATCTGCTAGGAGGACGATTATGTAAAACTATAAATACCTCTACCTCCCAAGGTAGAGGTTGGACCTTTCATTTATCTTAATCTAACCTTTTATGTTTTCTTTCACTTTCTCTCTAGAAAGGATCCCACTTTCTCTCTAAACTATACATAATTCAACCATATATTGTTATGTGATGTGTTTGTGAAATCCAATATCTAACAATTGGTATCAAGAGCCATGGTTGGATCATTCATCTTTCATGCTCTTTGTTTTGGTGGATTTCATAAGGTTTTGGGTATTAAGGGTTTAGGAGAGTTTGATTCATTTGGACAAATTCTAGTGTTAAAGTTTGAATTTTGCTAGTACTTTTGTGTTTAGGATTATCATATGTGTTTATGTTTTGAATTAGAAGGCTTAAATCATTGTGGTTTGGTTATTCTTGATTGATAAAGTGGTTATTTTTGAAGTTGGTACAAAGCGAGTTGAGTCTCGTAGTGATTTTCTTGGAAGCGAGTTGCTTGGAAGAGAGTTGACAGCTAAAGCGAGTTGAGACTCGTAGTTGAGTTTCTTGGATGCGAGTTGCTTCTTCATTAGAAGCGAGTTGGTATAAGCGACTTGGCTACTTAGCGAGTTGACTATTTATGCGACTTGGTTATTAAGCGACTTGTTTATTTAAGCGAGTTGAGTGTGTAGCGAGTTGATACTAAAGAGAGTTGCCTATGCGACTTGTCCAGATTCAACGTATCTAAAGAGAGTTGCCTATGCAAGTTGCTTAAGCGAGTTGCCTATGCGAGTTGTGTTTTATGCGACTTGTCTATTAAGCGAGTTGTATGTTTATGCGAGTTGTGTTTCATGCGACTTGTCTATTAAGCGAGTTGTCATCTTATGCGAGTTGTGCCTTAAGCGAGTAGTCATTTAAGCGAGTTGTCTTGGAAGCGAGTTGTCCTGGATGCGAGTTGATTGAAGCGGTTTGACCAAAAGTTGACTTTTACAAAGAAAACTTCAAACGGCCATAACTTTTGAACCAGAATCTGCTTTCAAATAAATACCACCAAAACGAGCGGAACAGTTGAATATGGTGAGGTTTCACCGCAAAGCTGTGAAACGAATTTTTGAGGCCCAAATCGCCTCCGAAGGAAGTTATTGAGGTTTTAAGTTTTAGACCTAAATTTCTCCGTAAAATCATGCATCAACCACCCAAATCTCAACCAAACAACATATCCGCTATTCCTACAAATAATCCTAAGTCCTAACACACAATTGTCTATCATTGTGACAATTCATCACCATCTTAACACATTCCATTGGTTATCGCTTAACGGTTTGGTCTTGATTTTAGTAAAATCCCGCGAAGATTCTATTTCTGTTTAAATCATAGACTTGTAAAATCCGTGGATTCATCACCATCATGTCTTACACTCGATTCGCTGATTTGAAGTACTCAAACCGTATGATGTCAGACAACCATGAGAATATTAGCTATACCGAACGGTTACAGATGATGGAATCAATCAATGATGATTTGAGTTCTTCATGCTCCGAGTCCAATGAGAAAGATTTGCACTGCTCGTGCTACGTAATGCCATGCAAAAGGAAAGCAAGATTGAATCTTATCAACAACTTCACTCACACCTCATGTTACTCACTCCGTTAAGAATGGAACGAACATGCATTGCCATTTTCCGTCAAGACTTAACCACATTAACGGGAACGTTGCTATTGAACTTAGAACAACTAGAGCAACAACTTGATAAACAAAAGGTTCAAAAGGATAGTTCCAGTGCTGCACTTCATGTGATCCACAAACAATTTCATCCATTCATCAATGGGGAATACTCATCAGATTATAATCAAGACTTGACTGAGATATCTTTCAAGAGGCACACTGGAATGGAAATTAGCATGTTCATTGAGTCACTTATTCATCTCATGCATAATGTGGAGAAGTATATTGAGGAAGTTACTCGTAAAGATGAAAAGTGGATGTGTGTCCGTGCGCTAAGAGATTGTTGTGATGAGTCGGGTAATGTATCGAAAGGTCGGATGTTGCCGAATGCGTAATATCGTAAACAACACGTAATGATGTAACCAATGCTCAAGAACTCCCCGTCACACAAGAAGTAGATGCTGTGATCAGAAAGGCAAATGAATCTCGGGTACAATCAATAAATTGTTGTGTTGAGACCGGTACGGCACCAGATGTTGGATCAATGGACACTGAATACAGAGGCTCAGTGATAGATAACCTTGACACAGCCAACGGTCCAGTGATTCTTGTTACACATGATGTGGATGCAGATATCAGACCGACAATTGAACAAGTATCATGTGATGAGGTACCCTTAACTGTTCAACATAGTGCATCTGCTAATGTACCTATACATACTGGTCTTAATGCTGAACATGATTCTGATAAATGTTCCTTGGTTGAGGCTGAGTCTAATAACTTCAAAACAAATGATATGATTGATAAAAGGGCTTTTGATGAACTTTCAAACAAACTCTCAAATCTTGAAAACATTGCATTTCACTTGAAATTGCGATACAAAGTAAAGAAGAAAGTTTCCAAATTAACAAATCAAGTAAAAATCCGAACTTCCCGAATTCGTGAACTTTTGAAATAAACACTTTGAAAGCTCACCAAGACAAAGACTCACCATCAACAATTTGAAGAAATATATTTCGATATGCATGTGAAAAGTAATTTGGTTACAAGTAATTACGATATTAATGCTATTGATGATATTCAAATGAGAAATGATGAATTAGCGGTTTGTGTGGCCAAATTACTAAAGGAAAATGAGTCTTTGAGAAAGCATCACATAGAACTAAGTGACTCTATCAAAGAAGCTAGAACTACATCAATGGAACAAACAAACTCTTTGATAGCTAAAATTGATGATCTCAAAGCTCAACTTCAGGAAAAGAGTTTCGCCATTGTTGCTTTAAAAAATGAGCTCAGAAAAACAACAGGGAATAGTTTGAACACTAAGTTTACAAAACCATCAACCTTGGGGAAACCAGTTTCTCATCCCATTAGAAACCGGTCCGTTGTTAGGCAACCCATCGCGTTTATATCCGAAGACCAAAATTTTCAAAACACGGTTTGCCTCCCAAGTTGATGAGAAACAAGTTTTGTCAAAACCGGTCACTTCACCGAGTTACCTAAGAATAAGGCTTCTAGTCTGCTAACCTCAACATGTAGCCACTTCTACTCCTAGCACCTCTAGGATTAGTTCGAAAAAGTGTCAAAACCAAGCATTAAAACCCGTAATTCATATGATATGAATGACTTGTGGAAGAACTATTATCTAGAAAAGCTAGAAAAAAGGAACAGATTCGAAAAGACGGAATTTTAGGTGCAAGACCTAGGGTGATGCATTCCACGAGATTTCAAGGCACTACTAGTAGTTATATGAAGAAGAATGCTAAGCATGTAGAAAATGAACCTAGAATTTCTGAGTCTTTTCCGAATAAGAAACATTTTCCTAATTCACATACTAAGGTGCAATCCACTAAGGCTACTAACATGACTAAGGTTCAACATGCTATGAAGCAAAACAAACCTAAAACTTCACCTAGATGGATCCCAACTGCTAAATCTTTGGAAACTAGGGATAAGGATAAGTCTTCCACTATACATAATAAGCCTAACAATCCTAGACCTTGCCATAAGTGGATTCCGTCTGGTAAAATGTTTAAGGATGTTGGACTTAGGTGGATGCCTACCGGAAAGCTGTTTTTTGATGACAAAATCAAGGTTGACTGTGAAATACTAATGTCACTAACCAATATATATGCAATCAAGCTTGTAATGTTAGTGCAGGTAGTCCTTACTCAGTTGCAGATACTTTGATCCTTCAATACATGGACTGGTTTAAAGTATGGATAACACAAGGATTGATATCCCATAACTCACGGGTTCAAGTAACTCAATCTTGATATTCTTTCGCTATGACGTCTGCTCAAACCGGCTCAGCCTCGACTTCATCATTATGGCGTCTGCAGATATCACTTCAGCCCCGTTCCTCATAGAAAAGAAAGGTGTACGTTTCAATTGCACTTTATCTTCTAAAGAAGATAAATCTTCTCATTTATGACCATTCTCATCAACATGCTTCATGCTTTTCCATGCGCTTCACCATCAAGTGATCCGGACTACTCATAATTACTCTTATTCCACTTGCTCAATATAATGAAGATGGCGACATCATGTGCTAATTTTATGGGGAGAAGTGTGAATAGAATACATTTGGATGATAATCACTTGTTTAATCAAGAATGGCATCTCCGTATGCAATTCTTGAGGGGGAGAAGAAGTGTGAATTTTTTGCATTGTTGATTGATATTTGAGAATATATGGTCTAACGGCTCCTAACTCATGTAAGAACTGAGATTCTTCTTATCGGACCATCTTCACATGTAGTGTCTTCTTAGAGCCGCTGGTTGACATCTTCACAAGCTGATATGAGTTTAACGACAAAGTGCTTTTGGTTAATGCTTCACGTGCACATCAACATGATGATTCCGAACAACCTTTTATTCTTGTTTGATATGATTGCTTGCTTGGTGTTACCATTTCGTGTGTTCGTTGAGGGCTGATTGCTTATTTCCTTGATGAACATCTTTCTGTTCTTGTTTGATTGGGAGGGATTTTAGTTAAGGGGATTTGCAAGATGTAAGTTAATTGGGATGCTTTTTAGTATGATGAAGATGTTAACTATCTTTTCCCCATTTGGACAATCTTGAAGAAGGTCGTGTCTACAGTCTGTTCTACATTTTCTGCTACATGTTAGAAGACTAAAGACGAGTTGCATTTGATTATCTAAAGACTTCTTCTTAATCTGGGCATTTATCAAACAGATTGTCGGTTTATGGGAGAGCACAAATTGGGGGATAGTGACAAGACATATTCAATCCCCAATTAGATTTGCTCATATTCTTTAGCAGGGATTCATTGTTTTGATTTTTGATGACTCTCCTCCAACGCCTAATGCTTCACTTACTAAGGATAACTGGATTCATTGTTTTCAAAGATATGTTTGATGAGTTCTTCCAACCTCCGACGAATGTTGATCATCCAAATCAAGCTCATGCTCCGCTTTCACCGACTCAACTAGTTCACAATCTAAGAAGTACTTCTCGAATTCACAAGAAACCTTATCTCCGCCACTTCACAAGGCGTTGATAATGACTATCATGATATTGTAGTTGCACCATCGAATAATGATTCGCTCTTTGGTATTCCTTTGCCAAATCTTCACGGATTATTGTTCCTCTCATTGTGCACGCTTATAAATCAACCACATGAACATTAATGAAAATGACTACCTCATCCGCTAGAAGACATTTTGGTAAATCTTCCGGATCGCTTCTACATGTATACCTTAAGGAAGAATGCATTGATGTTGAGGTATCATTTGCTCCGGCTCATTCATTGGGTCAATGTTCATCCGATTGTATGTTTATTCACGTGTTGGACATTTGACACAAGTTGATTACTTCCAAGTTACTCATTTATCACTTATTTGAGGTTGAAGTTGACATTCACAAAGGCGTGTTCTTATTTGATAACTTGCTCGGGCTTAAGAATTTGAGTTGAAGTCTTGGGTTATCTAGTTACCAGTAGTCGAGGTGGATGGTTGAAGACCTGGTTAACTATCACTATTTGGAGTTACTTTGTTTTACTCAGTGTCACATGCATATGACGGTGTGGATAATCACAAGAGGTGTTAATGTCTCATACTTTGCTTGAGTTGTGAGTACTTAGAAATTTGCTTGAAGCATAAATTCTCGACACCGTTCTTCCATTATTATTAAGTGCAAGCTTAAGATACAAATGTGGGAATTTGACTTCAGTGTCAAATTTGGTATATCGGGTATTCTTCATCAGTGGTCTCTTCAATTTGTCTACATATGGGTTGATATAGATAGTCAGAGAGTATTTTCGTTGCAGTTGATTCTCACAGGATTCATTTGGGCTATTTGAGTTCTTCTCACAAGATTTTGAGTTTTTGGGTAAATTATGTTTTGCTGAATCTGAGGTATCAAAACCAGCAAGGGGGAAGGAGACATATATCTAAAAGCACAACGAGTACACATGATGAACTTAACAATTCTACCCGATTGAAGTTATCCCGAAAGACAATGGTCATAACGGTCATAACCGTAGAGAAACTCGATGTTTAACTCAGTAGCCTTTGGTGTATTATTCCAACTAATTGGGGAAATGGTCTCGAGACTTTTGGTATGTGTTACTTCATTCGATTAGAAGAAATGTGAAAAGAATATTTGGTTCATGAGATGATATTGCATATCGACATCTTCTATATGTGCTTTGGATAGTTGATTTATGATAAAGTGCTTCCGGTTAGTGCTTCATGTACACAATGTAATGATGATTCGATGAGATCGCAACGATCGTGGGAAATATATGTGTACATCGTGGTCGACAACATATTCACGTGATCGAGCTTAATCGCTATTCTAGAGTTGACATCCGTAGAGGTGATCAGTGATTCAACCAGACAGTGTGATGTTGTTGTCTCTACTCTGGTTGGGTACTTGTGTACATTATGGGCTGATTGGTTATATGGAAGATAACTGGAATGCATTTAGTAAAATGAAGATGTTGATGTATTGTTCCCCTGAATAAGACAATTGGTCAATCTCGAAGAGTAATGTGTACATTGGGGACGCACAACAGGTTCATGTGATCGGTCTTCATCAGTTATTCCGGATTTGATAACCACTAAGACGATCAATGTTTCAACTTGTTACTTTGGTGTTCTCATGTTCTTCGGGGTGCTGAGCTTCATTCAATAAGACCGTTTTTGTCCATTTCTACTCTTGGAGAAATGGTCTTTGTTCTTAGTTTGTCGGTTTGGGGAAGCTACCAAAGTCTCACTTCGTAAGGCTCAAGTTCGACGACGATTCAAGAGCCTCGAAAGCTTTGGTGGTGAAACTTTAAGAGATGATGACTTCTATCTTTTACAAAGTGCTGAACGATTTCCTTATCTCGGTACTTGTATCATCATCTTCTTAAACTATTTCTCTACTTTGTATATATTTTTCAGAAAAACCAAATACAAAAATATAAAACCAGCAAAACAAAATACAAAAATATAAAACCAAGAAAAAGAATATAGAAAATTATAAAACCATCAAAAACCCATAAAAATGAGAAAATTTGAAAAAGACCAAAAATATGTTTTTCTATGACATGTCTTCTGGTATCGATAACATCTACGGTCTTAGAAATGCCATTCAATAATGGCACGGGACTTTAGATGAGGTTCGAGCAGGAGGTGTAAATATTCCTTTCTAAACATGTCTCAAAAATGGCTTACAGTTATTTCAGACTGTAACCCGGGCTTCAAAATATGGCTTACAGTTATTTCAGACTGTAACCCGGGCTTCAAAATATGGCTTGCAGTTACTTCAGACTGTGACCCGTGCTTAAACAATGGCTTACTATTATTTCAGATAGCAACCCGTTCTTCAAGAAAGGAAAGTGTGCGCTAAACCATTTTTCAAAATTGCACTTATCCTAAAACAAAACAAGGAAAGCATGTCGTCAAAAGATCGTTGTTCCTACACAAATGTTTTTCCGTCTAAAATTCTTCGAAAAATATTTGTTGTGTTTTCAAAATGGTGATAAATGAGTTGCTTTAAAAACAATCGATTCGTAGTTTTGTAAATTGAAAGCTCAATCAATGACTTGAGCTTTTAAACTTTTCATAAAATGAGTCATGGATTGAGGGGGATAATGTTTTTCAAATCTACATCATCTAACGGGCTTTCTTAATTAGCCTAATATGCTTAATTAAAAAATGATGTTAACCTATGTTGAAGGACTAGGTGCCTAGGATATGATTGCTAGGATTAGATAATTAGAGTTTGATGAACACATTATTCCCATACATTTATATGATCTGATTGATATGTTGCATTGACTTTTATTAGTCGATGGTTGTTTGGGTGATGTCGACCACCATATATTTGTATGTGTGTTCACTAACGTATGCAGATATATTGGTATAAAAGAATGTTCCCGATCCGGATCCCACAATTGAAGATGATTGGATGCCGAAAGGAAAGGGTAACTATATCTTGGGTTGACAAATGAAGAAACGGAGCTTAATTGACTTCTATGGAGAGTTGGCATAAATGCAACGTGAAGAGGTCTCACCGCATTAGCGATGGTTTTCTTCTAAGTGATTGAAGAAACGGAGCTTAATTTGACCTTAGTTGGCATTCAAAATGCAACGTATGAAGAAGTCTCACTGCATCAGCAGATGGTTTTTCTTCCAAACCCTACAGCAACAAAAACGGAAGCTTCTCATCCACCTAACGTATCTTTGTGCAGGATACCATTTTTAAACAATTTTTGAGTAAATTGAATTAAATTGTTTTGAAAATTGAAAAATGTTGTTTTGAAAATATATTGGACTAAATTTTGAAAATCACCGGACTTCATTTTATCAAAACTTAAGTCACTCAATTATCGACTTCGGTCATCGATTGAGGGGGAGAGTGATTTAAAATAAATTATTTTCAATCAATATTGCTTCATAAAAGTCCGGATTGTACAATATAAGTGGTGATCTAACGATTTAATGTTATGTCATGGTATGATTTTCTCTTTAGAATCAAGGTCTTTCAAAATGAAATTCTTTCTGTTCTTGTTTGATTGTGAAATTGTTTTGTTTTACTTAAAAGATCTCTTAAAAACTATCATACCTGACACTAACAATCTTTAATGTCTTAAAATGGTCCTTATCTGTCATCTTTCAAAATTGAATCTTGCCACGTCTTTCCCCAAATTTTTCTAAATGATTTAAATCAGTTGGGATCACAAATCTCAAATGGTTTGATACTTCTGATCGGGGTAGAGATCGTGATTTAAATCTCAAATTTGTTTTAATGGAATTGGTTTTAGTCCTTCAAAGGCACTCCTACCTCCATGTGCCAAACGATTTCAATATACATAATGCACATGTTGAGGGGGGGCATTTATCCAAAAACCAGATGAGTATTTAAACAAGGCCACATTTTCTCCCATGTTTTATAAACCTTATTAAATCACTTGGGATCCAAAATCTCAAAGGGTTTGATATTTTTTATCGGGAGAGAATTTGTGATTTAATAATGAAATTTGATAATAGTTGATCGTTTTGATTCAATTGTGCATGCTGCTCTCTCATATGTGCTAAACGCTTTCGAATCTTGAAGCATATATTGAGGGGGAGCATTTTAAAAGAAAAGAAACTATCGAGGTGCAAATGCTTTTATGTTTTAACATAAAGTACCTTGATTGAGTTTTTTAAATGGTTTCTTAATGGCTTGTGTGATCGTAAATGTGCTTCAAAAGAACTCTAGCCTCTATGTGATAAAATGATTTCAAATATCCTACGCACATATTGAGGGGGAGAATTTACCAAGAAAATCAAATGGCTTTTTCTATGAAAATTGTGATCATGAATTTATTTCAAATAAATTATTTCAAAGAACTCTTGCCTCCATGTGCCAAACAATTTCAATATCATATGCACATGTTGAGGGGGAGCATTTCTAAAATGATCAAAACTATTAAGGTACAAAATGTTTTGATCTCGTATCACAAGTACCTTGATTGTTTTTCCAAATGATTTTTCGATTGGTTTCATGAAGGAAAGAACAATACCAAAAGACCGACCAATTTACTTTATGCATGGTGTTATAAGGATGGTTAGGTTAGGTATTCGTTCCCACGATCCCGTCAGAACCGGAGGGATCTACCTAGGGACAATCCACTAGATAGTGTAGAGTCCTTAGGTATATTGAAAAAAGAGAAAAGTGAGATATGGGAAGAGCGGATCGAGATAGAGCTAGAACCGGAATAAACCCAACAAGGTTCTAGTAATGAAGTCTCGGTAAGCAATCAAGGGGTTGAAGAATGAAAAGAAATGAAATGAGAAAGGGTGAAAAGAAATAGCCTCCAATAATTCAACCTTAGGGCGTACACCGGGTTCAATACATATGCTACTAAGTGGTTACTAAGGTAACACCGGTATTGAAGACAAGACGTCATGGACCTAGTGACGACCGCACTAAACTTCCCAAGCTACTCAAGTTCCTCTTAAAAGGGCTTGTTTCATTCTCACGGGAACCGACATAATCTATCGACTTTCTCTTAGAGATTGTTGATATTGAAGAAGGAGACCTCTCCCTAGTCTCCCAGACAGAACCAAATGTGCACTATTGAGTCTAGAGCCAAGAGATCATCCACAATATCTCATTAGGACACTATTCTTGAAGACTTGTTGTTTCACACAATGTGGAAAGTAAGAATATATTTTAAGAGTCCCACGATTATCCTTGTGGTATTGCCAGAACATCCGAGTGATATGAAAATATTCACGATGAAGATGGAAATCCTTCTAGAGCCAACATCAAACAAGCTCTTGGTGGGTGACATGTGAGATCTTCTCGTAAGATCAAGCTTGTGACAACTGGATAGAAACGATGGGGAGATTCAATCTAGAATCAACCTTGGTCCAGGAAAAGGATTGACGGATACCTTTGAAAAACCGGTCGTTGTGCTCATAAACTCTTTTCTCTAGCACTTCGACTATGTATTATCTTCAAAATCAAAAGGGTATTTATGATTGAAAATTGATTTCTTCTTATAAAACCTTCGTCGTATTGCAAAACTCTTTCTTCAAGCAATACGCGATTGTTTTTCAAATCATTTTTCATCAATCGATGGATCTCAATTATTTGGTTCACTCACTCCGTGTTGTCTTCTTTGAGACGTTCCGGTTTGAGAACGACTAGAACAATTGCGAAACCCCGTCAAGGAGATTCTTAGAATCCTACATGATCACAAAAGATTTGTACCGATCAACGGGAACCGTGGGCGTGTACCTCAATTCAACGAAAGTGATCAAAGACACTTTCGTGTGTTTTATTGTCGATCGTTGTTTGCGGTACATTTGGACGGTTGCGGTGATCGAATCGAGGAGTCAATCCAAAGCCGCATGCTCACAGCATCCACACTTAAATTGAAGAAATCATGACTGGTGCATATCTACAGAACCTGGCTCAAATTATTTTAATACATTATATCCTCGATCATATCAAAATAATTTAAGATTATAAAAGCATCTGATGATTAGTATCTTTAATCAGCGCATTTGTAAGGGTGGGTGACATAGGCCACTTGGAGATCTAATGTGCCCAAGGGACATATGATTATTTCATGTATTTTTGTACTTGTAAAGTGAAATGTAACATTTAAGAATATTGATCTTGTTTTTCTTTTTATAATGATGTATGTTCTTTAATTTGTGTTTCAAACATTCAAAAAAAATAATAATCATATAAAAATATTGGTAGGTTGATAAAAAAAGTGTTAGCTAAAAAAAAACATGGATGCACTTTGACTAATTAAAAAGATGTATGCACTTTGACTAATTAAAAACTTGTATGCACCTTGACTATTTTGGAGAAAAAACATGTATGCACCTTTGCCTATTTAAAAAACAAAATGCATGCTTCTTTAGACTTCAAAAAATAATGATTATGTATAAAAAAAACATGTATGCACCATCACTATTTAAAAACATGTTGGCATAAATTAAAAAAAAAAGAAAAAAAAACTGAACTTTATGATTTATGAAAAACGGGAATTATAAAAAAAATAAAAATAATATGAAAATATCTTTTACTATTATACCATTTTGAATTAAATAAAAATTATAAAATACTATGGAGCATTAAATGATGTACATTGTGTATTATTAGTTGTAAAAAATGGTTCTCAGACTCTCGACTTAAAGTGGGTTCGAAAATAAAAAGTATATATATATATATATATATATATATATATATATATATATATATATATATATATATATATATATATATATATATATATATATATATATATATATATATATATATATATATAGAGAGAGAGAGAGAGAGCTAGATCAAATAAGAAGATTACTTAAAATAAGAAGGAATAAGAAGAGCTATAACCGCAAATTCGAGATGCACCGACCTAAATTAGATGCATCCATATAATCTTAGATGCATTATAACGCACCATAGTGTTTTTCTAGCTTTTAATCAGATGCATATACGTATATTAGATGCATTTCATAATTTCTCTTGTTTTTCGTTCCTCTACATGTGCCAAAATAATGAAAATCAATTTGCACAATTTATACATCAAATTAAATTTCGAAACTCAAGATGTTGTATCTATATGAATAGAAATGCATCTAATGCAAGTCGTTGCATATCAAATGCGTGGTTTTGGTCACTTCTCACCACTTCTTATTTTAATTTACTTACCATTGTATCACTCTCTCTCTCTCTCTATATATATATATATATATATATATATATATATATATATATATATATATATATATATAGAGAGAGAGAGAGAGGATCCAAGAAGAAGAAATTAAAATAAAAGTGGTGAGAAGTGATCAAACCACGATTTGAGATGCAACAACTTGCATTAGATGCATTTCTATTCATATGATGCAACATCTTGAGTTTCGAAGTTAATTTGATGTATAGATGGTGCAAATTGATTTTCATGATTTTGCACGCGTAGTGAACAAAAACAAGAGAAATTATGAAATGCATCTAATATATGATATGCATCCGATTAAAAGCTAGAAAACACATTATGGTGCATTATAATGCATCTAAGATTATAGGATGCATCTAATTTAGGTTGGTGCATCTCGGATTCATGGTTATAGCTTTTCTTATTACTTATTTTAAGAATTTTCTTATTTGATCCTAACTCTATATATATATATATATAGGGAAGGGATCGGGTGGGTTTTAGCCTTTTAAGTAGGGATGGTGCGGAAATATCACAAGAGCTTTTTAAAAACAAATTCAAAAATCAAAAATTAAAAAATAAAGAGGATGAAAAATATTTAAGAATCATTGAAAAAATTTCAAAAAAATCGTTTTCATGATTAAAGGTATTGTGATATTAGGTCGATTTTGACTTTTTACAAAAGTCAAGATTTCATCTTAATATCACGTAAAGTTTTTTTTTTTAAATACAAATTGTTAATATCACACTAACTTTTCTTTGATATCACGTTACTTTTTGTTTTTTTACTAATATTATTAATATCACCGCTCCTTTTTAATAAAAATGTTAATATCACGGTTTCTTTTTACTATCATAGGAACTTTTTTCTTTTTAATATAATTGTTAATATCACCGTAACTATCATATGTTTTTTTAATAAAATTGTTAATATCATAAGAACTATCATATGTTTCTTAATATCAAGGTTCATTTTACGTGTAAAAACTTAATATCATGATTGGTTTATAATATCATCATTTTATAATATCACGGTTCATAATATCACACTAGAACTCATAATATCGTTAATATCACTTGTGGGACTCATAATCAAGAAAACAAAAAGTGGTCGAAAAATCAAAAATAAAAAAATGAAAGAAGATAACAATAGTAAGGATCGCTCAAAAGGAAAAAATTAAAAAATCGTTTACATGGTAATTAGTGCAGTGAAGTTAGCGCAGATCTCGACTTTTTACAAAAGTCAAGATCGATATGAATGGGTGGTCAGGATCGTCCGTACGTCCGCACTAAAAATAAAAATCCGCATGATCCTCATATATATATATATATATATATATATATATATATATATATATATATATATATATATATATATATATATATATTTACACACACTACCGGCTCGCACCACCAAACCAATCGCACCACCAAAACAAACACTCTTTGGCGTTGTCGAATCAAAGTCAGTTGAGCAATATTTAATTTAAACATATTCTATTTTTCCTATTTTGAATATACTAAAAATTCGTCACCAACCGAGTTTACAAATGGTAGGTTAAGTTTTAAAAATTAGGTAAAATAATGTCGAAGTTGAGACAGGGTAAAATATTTAAGTCTAACAAAGACAACCAGATCTTTCTTAGATTTTTATCATGTTATTATAATGCAATCCGTACAATGCTATATAAGAAGACAAAGCCATGCCTTGATTAATTATGCATCCTGCTTTAATTAAATAATTAAGTTAAACTTAGCTACAAAGCATTAATCTTTTGTTTTCATTTTAGAAATTTCAACAAAGTGGTACTCAATTCAAATCAATCACTGTATTAGGGGCTTTTTAATAAGAATAATATTCTCCCACTCCTGAACTAGTACGTTAAATAACATGAGTATAGTTTTCTACCTAAAAAAATAACCATGAATATTAAACTTGCTAGAAAATGTGCTAATTGCATACGTTGGATGGTGATAGACTGAAAGGTAAGCATAACGTTATTATTTTCCTCTTAACTTTGTATCTAGTTAAATTAAACGGCATCGTTTGAAAAACTCAAGTACAACTAATGAAGCCAACAAAGAGAAACTTATTATCAATTTCATAGTAATCAAATGCAACTGTCAACAATTTATACACCTTTGTAAGCGTAACAAGTATGAATAAAGGACCAAAGTTGATGTCCTCAAACAAATTTTGTGAGTGTAAACAATTTATACATATTCTAATTGACTAATTGAACTGAAAATCTCGCACTTTTTAATAAGCATAGAAAATGCAGTGTGAGCAAATGACATACTTGGTTTCGAAGTCTAGTAACGCTTTGATCAACAAATTATAATTTCCAATAAGTTCAGCTAGCAAAAATCTAATTTCCAAAATTAAAAAACGGACGTGCAAAACATGTTTTGAGTCAAACATAACACTTAGCCGTTTGCATTTTGGAATATCCTAAACATAACACATACATTGCATGTAGGGGTGCTATTCGGGTCGGGTTGGTCGGGTTCGGGTCAAACGGGTCGGGTCCAAGTCGGGTCGAGGCTAAAAATAATATACCCGAACCCGACCCTATTTGAACTCGGGTTAGTCGGGTTCGGGTCAAGTCGGGTCGGGTCAGGTCGGGTTCGGGTCTGTGCCATTTACAAAATCATAGAATTTAAATGTGTAAATCATGTGCTGCTGGACCTTCGATTCGACTGTGTAAATAAGTTTAATTATGGTAAATTAGCATCGTAGTTGATAAATGGGAAACAAAGATTAAAATCTTGTTCAATCTATTATTGAATATAACAGATGCTGTTAAGAGCATAGATATTATTATAAAAAAAAAAAAAAAAAAAAAAAAAAGACTCAAATCAAATGTAGTTGTGAAGATTTTTCGTCAGCGCAAAGAATTTAAAAACAGAAAACAAGAAACAAGACTTTGACATGAAAAACACAAAGTCAAAAAAAAGTTTCCAAGTCCACGATGATCCAAACAAGCAAATTGAATAATCACAATACCATAAGCATTTCTTACCCATTACGACACATCCTAAAGATAACACAAATCTTGACAACACACCATTTTACGACCATCCTGTTAAAAAAAAAAAAAAAAAAAAAATCCTAACTCGGGTTATTCGGGTTGACCCGAACCCGACTAAGCAAAATATTTAAACCCGATACCCGACCCTAATTCGTACTCGGGTTAAACGGGTTGACCCGAGTTAGACTTTGGACCCGAGTAACCCGACCCGAATATGCTTAGTCGGGTTCGGGTCCGGGTCGGGTCCGGGTCGGGTCGGGATTTTTGACACCCCTAATTGCATGACATCAAAATGGGGGCCATCTCAACATTTTGAGAGGCCCAAAGTGAAATTTAAAAACTAAAGCTTACAATTTACGACTTGTCTACAAAACCTTAATTTTTAGTTGCTTTTGGGTATTTAAATAAAGCTTTCATAGTTAATCTCTTTGGCTAAAACTGTTGGTTTGTGGGAGTTGTAAACACACGTAAACGGCTAAATGTGTGTGAGCCGATGGGGGCACACACGATAAACATGAGTTATGTGTCGAACGTATAATTATACTTGAATATATACCATGCATGCAAGTTTACCCGATTATTGATAACGACCCATGGGCTTTAAGGCTTATTGATTGGGTCGGTTTTGGACTGCCATGGGCCTTGTGAATCAACTGATCGGGCAAGACAAAGGTGATTGGGTTTTGCTTGGATTTAGACTTGTCGACCAAGTCTATATCTCAACCAATAGTCGGTTTGTTTTGGGTATAAAAACAAACATACCCCTCCTAAATTTGTACGCATAATCTCACTGTCCTATACCCTAAAACCGATTCTATGTTTCCATATTTTCCTAAATCCTAGTCGACTCCTTTGTGAGTTGAATTGGTTTTGAAGGTTGTTTGATTCAAACCTAAACTTGTACTTGATTCAAGAGTTTGAGGTTTGTTAGATTGGTTTTATTGTTGGTTCCTAGTTCTCGCACAAGCAGCAAGGGATGTCTTTTGATGATATCGGACAAAAGCACATGGATGATATCGGATAGCACTTATCCGATATCGGGTAAAGAAGCTTTTAGCTTCTTGGTTTGGTAGCTTCTATTCTCGGACAGGAGTATATATATTGGGCAGGAAGTTGACTGGTTCTTGGAGGTTTCTTGTCCATATTATATTCAAGATGGTCACTTGTTGATTGGTTTACTATTACATTCTCGACTAGCTTCATATTCGAACGTATACGTTATCGAGTTTGTGTGTGATACTCATTGAGGTATCTATCTTTGATACTCGGGTTTCGTATTGGTTTATTGTTCGTTAATAAAGTCCAATTGCCAAGCAAGGTTAGGTTTTCTTTTATCCCTTTTATTAATTAATTGTTTATTAATTAATGTTTATTAATTACGTGTTTAACCTAATTGCGATTACTAGATCCTTATCCGCTGCGTACTTGTAGAGGTTAATTGGTTAACTTATTCTAAAATCCCAACAGTGGCATCACGAGCCATCTCGTTTTTGCGATTATGGGTTACACGTTTCTTATTAATAAACATGTTTAAAAAACTGCATGAAACCTAATTTAGTTATTCGGTTTTATTTTGCTTTGACAACTATATGCAATACTTGTCAATTTTTAATAAATAATAGAGTAAAGTCCAAAATACATCTCTGTGGTTTGCCCTGTGGGTCGGTTTTCATCCCTAAACTTTTTTTTGGCACAAAATCATCCCTCCGTTAGTAAAGTTGGCACAAATACATCCCTCTGTTAGTAAAATCAGTTAATGAGGACTAACGGTGCAAATATATCTCCGTTATCTCACATTTGTTAAGAGATATTTACGTAAATCATCCTTGTGGCAAGGAACAAATTGCAACCAAAGTCCTTATTTAATGTTAAAGTTATTTGCAGAAATGGTCCTTGTGGTTAGGCCAGTCAAGTGCCACGTGTCACCACCAGAGTGGTGCCACGTGTCATCGGGTCGGGTCGGGTCGGTAAACGGGTCGGGTCAGTAAACGGGTCGAGTCGGGTTGCCACGTGGACCAATGAGGTGGTGCCACGTGGCATTGGTGAAATATATCACCAATTTGTCACCCCCTGGATTCGAACCCAGGTCATTTGGGTGGGAAGCAAAGCTTTGCCCAACTGGGCTAGGCATAGCTTCAAGTATATTTCTTTAAATTTAATACATAACCCTTTCTAAAAGTTAAAAGCCCAATTCATTATCATTAAAAGGTTCCATTTAGTTTTTGGTCTATTAATTTACGGAGTTATATGGACTGTAAAAAAATAAATAAATATACCGTCGGACTCGTTTTTTCGTGCTCTTTCCAATGGTATGCTCGGGGAATTTTTTTGACTTCAAACAAACCTCGAAAAGTGCGAAAATTGATACGCTTAAGCAGCGCGTTCGGGGTCAAAGGAACTTCCTTTTCGTCGAGCAAGTTTTTCAACACCCTAGGCAGTGAACCTAATCGTTGTAGTGTAGTATTAGGGTAAGCCACGGGTATTGATATCGTTCTCTAGGGGAATAGGAATGCTAGTGAGAAGTTACTACGCTAAGGTTAAGGTTGAGGAAGATTATTTTTTATCTTTTTATGTTTTAGGAAATTGAAAAGTACGAATCTCGGTATTGGATTTGGGGGTTTGTATTTCACCGATTACTCTACTATTATCTAATTATCTAAACTAAGGTGGTGGTAGTCTATGTCTAATTAATGTGTGCTCGTATGATAGTTTAAAGATGTGTTTACTTAGGTTTTACTACTCATTAATTATCTCCTATTGATGGTTGAGTTGTCACGTCCTTATTCTTAGTTGCATTGTGTGTCTAAAGTTGTAGGGTATGCGTTTCTCCCTAACTCTTTGAACTTACCAAAGGGTCTCGTCTACAAAACCCACTAAGGATAATAAACTCTTACTCTAAGGCACTCTTTGGATGGTTTAGCTTACAACTACTCGTGTAATTATATTCTAAGGTTCACAAAGATGAATCAAGCATTAGTACACAACGAATGACCTATCGCATTACTAGATCATTAATCAACTAAGATAAGAAACAACCAATCAATATTCAATAATTAAGTTTCATACTCCCTAAGCAAACACACAAATAAATTAGCCGGACATGGAGAACATGCAAGCATACACACAAATAATCAAAGACATAATTGAATTGATGAAGTAAATACTTATCTTGATGTAAGATAGGGTTTGGAACCCTAAAATACTGTACAAGACACCTTTGGTTCGGTTTTAGGTTTTTACTCCAAAAAGACTCTTAAAACTGAAAAATTCGGATTCTATATATAATATTACATATGCGACGGCGTCACCTTATGTTTTGTGACGCCGTCGTGTCGCCGTCATTAGGGTATCGTCTTGGCCACGTTAACCTTTGCGACGCCACCTTATATCTCGCGACGCCGTCTCTTGACTTCGACGTCGTCGGGTCGCATCTAGGCCGCCCGAGTTGCGACGGTCTACTCCTTTAAAGCCCGACGCCGCCCTTCGTAACTAGCATTTTCTCTTCGAGCCATCACAAATTCCTCCGACGGCGTCGCAGATTAAGCGATGGCGCGTGCCGCCTGCTTTCAGTGACTTTGAGTGTCTCGATTCGACTTTGGCCATTTTCTTCGTATATTCGCCTTTTCGTCCAAATAAGTGCCATTCCAAAGATTTTGCCTTCAAAAGACCTAAAAGTGAAAAGGAACGATATTAAGCAATAACGGATACAAAAGTGATCAAATAAGGGTTAAAACGACCCCTCAAAATGGTACCTTTGTAAAACCTTATCAAAAATCATCGTTTTTTCTTTGTTTTCGCATTTTTCGAGGTTCGTTTGAAATCGAAAAAATTACCCGAGCATACCATTGGAAAGAGCACAAAAAAACGAGTCCGAAGGTATGCTCGGGGAATTTTTTCGACTTGGTTGGGACCTCGAAAAATGCAAAAACAAAGAAAAAACGATGATTTTCGCATTTTTCGAGGTTTGTTTGAAGTCAAAAAAATTCTCCGAGCATACCATTGGAAAGAGCACGAAAAAACGAGTCCGACGGTATATTTATTTATTTTTTTACAGTCCATATAACTCCGTAAATTAATAGACCAAAAACTAAATTGAACCTTTTAATGATAATGAATTGGGCTTTTAACTTTTAGAAAGGGTTATGTATTAAATTTAAAGAAATATACTTGAAGCTATGCCTAGCCCAGTTGGGCAAAGCTTTGCTTCCCACCCAAATGACCTGGGTTCGAATCCAGGGGGTGACAAAATGGTGATATATTTCACCAATGCCACGTGGCACCACCTCATTGGTCCACGTGGCAACCCGACCCGACCCGTTTACTGACCCGACCCGTTTACCGACCCCGATGACACGTGGCACCACTCTGGTGGTGACACGTGGCACTTGACTGGTCTAACCACAAGGACCATTTCTACAAATAACTTTAACTTTAAATAAGGACTTTGGTTGCAATTTGTTCCTTGCTACAAGGACGATTTACGTAAATATCTCTTAACAAATGTGAGATAACGGAGATATATTTGCACCGTTAGTCCTCATTAACTGATTTTACTAACAGATGGATGTATTTGTGCCAACTTTACTAACGGAGGGATGATTTTGTGCCAAAAAAAAGTTTAGGGATGAAAACCGACCCACAGAGCAAACCACAGGGATGTATTTTGGACTTTACTCTAAATAATAACTAGTCACACACAAATTAAATTATATTGATAATTAGAATTAATTTGTTAATTAAAATTAATTGTTAATTAGAATTAAACTTGTAGAATTACATGATAATTAGAATTACTTGTTAATTAGAAATAAAAGTTAATTTGAATTTAATTAATTGTTAATTAGAATTATTATGATAACTAGAATTACATATTAGTTATTAAATACATAAAAATGCGTAATTACTTGTTAATTGAGATTGCCATGTTTTATGTGTTTTCCGGCCACAAGACCCACTCAATTGCTTTTAAGTGATGTATGGGGCGATCTAGGTATTACACCTAGTGATGGTCTTATGGTTCTCCTTTTGGGGAAGACTCGCGAGAGAACTCGGAACAATATGTGGTTATATATTGATGTTTATGTTTATATGTTTGTGATTCCATTATGTGCATTATTGTTACTTGCTTTGACACCTAATTGTATGCAATATGGAATAATACATATCGTAACCATAACATTAATATTTGTCTTTATTTACACGCCTAAATATCATGCTCAATTGTGACTTGCTATTTGATTCGTGGAAAATCGTTTTTGTAAAATAAAGTGACCTAAGATATAAAACACGGTTTCAAGAATTTAAAAACTAGACGCTATGGACACTTGGGATGTACGGCTCACCCACTAGAACAAACTCAAAAGGGGGTTCAAAGAGGTGCGCACAGTCGCACCGAAAGGATGTCTAGGTTATTGCTTGCGCACACGGTCCTCCGCCTCCTTGTGCGTTCGATTGGAGCTACCGTGAACCATGATGATCACTACATTGTCATTACCAAAAGTTTTTAAAATTAGTGTTACAAACTTGTTTTGCATGCTTCTTTGTACACGACTTTTAACACATTTATATGTGCATACCTATTTGTTAATTTTAAGTCTATGTCATCCAACTATGAACACGTGCATTTGGATTGACTTCTCTGGTCAGACCTAAGGGCCTTTCCAACCCATGGTAATTATTTCGCTTTGGTCAGACCTCTGGTTAGTTTTACACGTTCATACTTTGTCGACTTATTTCGAGTTGGCTTGGTCAGACCTTGAACCTGAGGCATAAGATGAGAACTAAAAATGCTCATGACATTATTACTTGTCTATTAATGTCTTGATCAGTCTAATAAATCTAAGAGTTGCATTATGCAATTAACGCTCGTCGTTTACCTCTTGTCCTATTTTTTTACGCCCTGGTCAGACCTTTGGTAATTAAGTGGGAGTGCAAGATGGATCTTAGTCTTAATTAGTAATTAATTGGGTAGTTAATTCTTTTAAGAATGTAATTATCGAAAATACTAGAATTGAACTTTTTATGTTCTGATTAATTGTGTTATTTCAATATAATTCGTAAACAAAGTTGTTTTTCTTTGAAAAACAAATTCAGTCTCTTTTTCTAATAAGAAGAGTGAGACTTATACCTATCTTTTCTCCTTAGTTGACAAACTAAGATAGGATTTACAAATTGATAAACTCATTTATGATCTTTCATTACCCTTTGTGGTCTAGAGTTAATTGAAAGATAGAATATTTTGTGTAACTGGAAACATTGTGTTTAGAGCTACCAAAATAAATAACATCCCGCACTTGTCACGATGTATGAGTTTAAACCGCAAAGAGTAAAGAAATTACTAGAATATTCGCTAGGTAATTTTCTTGGACTCTTGTTTATTCCTAAAGTGCTAAATACCCTTGGGGCTTTGTAGACGATAAAGGAGGAATTGCATGCTAAAGATTCAAGTTAATTGAATGAAAGAATGGCTAGTCCATTGTCTACATAAGTAGAACATCATATACTCTGTTCAATACCTAAGTACATGCTACTTGTAGGCATTTGAAGAGAATAGGAAAGTATATAAAAAAAATACTATATGCTTTCTACTGGAAATGTAACACTTGTAATGTTGACAAATCCAGTGGGAGCAATTGCATTTTATTATTGAAATAACATTCTTGTAATATTGTCAATTTCAGTGGAGCTATGGGATTTATTTCCTGTTAGTCACCCATATCATTTCAAACTAGCTTTGAAATAATTCATTACTTTCCGAATATAAACAACCATTGCTTAAAGGAAAATTGCATTTTATTTTATAAGATAACTCGTTGCCTTCCTGCTATAGCTTTCTGAAGCGTTATCTATAGAATAATAATCCACAATTCCTTATTAAAGGTTATGGTTCTAAAACTACTTATGATATCTATGACATTATCATATCATTTGAACAATCAATCACGTGTTGTTTGTTTTCATAATATGATGTTGTACCTTACACAAGTGGGAGAAATCTCAAAGTGTGTGCAAGGAACAACAATATTATTGGTATCTCTTGACCGCAAGGTAAAGGAAACTAATAATTCTACTAGGACTTAAACACATTAGATGTTTAATTCCCTACTACATGTAAACAAGAATTCTACTAGGACTTAAATACATTAGATGTTTAATGCCCTACTACATTCAAATGTCATGATATAGTGTAAAGATACTTCAACATTTGAATACATGTTTTAGTCAACATAATTATAGTTATATGATAATGATCATAATTATGAAGTATATAATTAACTTGAAATTATTATAGAAATTAATAGTTTGCGTTCATGATTACTTTTGTTAGTATAATTATGCTTACATGTTAAGACATAATTATAAAATCCTTGAATTAATCAATGAATTATAACATAAAGTATATATAGTAAATATGTTATGTCTTCTCGTTAACACATAAACATGAGGCTTTGAGTTATTCAAAGACTGATAATATATTATTGAAATGTTTTGTTTTCTTGTTAACACCTGAGCATATAATCCTTGAACAGTTATGTCTTCTTGTGAACACGTGAACATAAGGTTCTTGTATTATTCAATGAATATACATTATTGCATGCACTTGGTTCGTAAATACTTTATATGCAATTTGGCTTGACCCAATTGACAAGTATTTGGTCCAAATAGAATTAAGTTATCTATGGAATTCTGATATAGTTTCATAATTCTAATAACTCATAGGATACCACTTCATTATGGTATGTCTAATGTGTTGGATCAAACCTTATTCATATTGTTTGGTTACTGATAGCTTTAATTGCTCTACCTCCAAAAACATATCAAGGTTAGAAATAGCGTGTGTCAAGGATACACTCAATATAGTTCAAACCAAGAAGGTATTCAAGACAACCCATAACTGAAAACCCTAATTCATTAGGGATTTTAGGTTTTTCACTCAAACCAATTGAATCCTAAATCCTTTTGGATTTTTGATTATTCTATACTTCCTAGCTTGAAGATTGTAGTTTTGGTGATCTTCCTCGCTTGACGAAACACAAAATTGTTGCTAGAACTTTTGGTTATAGAGTGATACTAAATTAGAGTTTTTCTATAAACCCTAATTTGAGTTGTTGGAATGAATTTCATTATGTCTTGATTTAAGTTCTGAATTTGTTAAAATTTTATGAAGCATTTTATTAACAAATCTAGAGATGAGAACTTAAAATGTATTTTTTTGGTTCCCAATAAAGAACAATTTATTGTTGCTTAAATACTTAGTATTTAGAGAATTGTCTCTACTTACAAAAGTAAGTGGGAGCATATACAAATCTCAAAGTTTTGAGAACAAAATACTTAACCTTCTAAAATTCACTTATTAATGTCATACTAAGGTTAAACATGAAAAAGTTGACCGAAGTATCATGATTACTCTCATTCATAAATCCGAAAGGATGCCTCATTACTTGAGTGATATTTTATATTAATGATGAGGGATATAAGTTAGAAGATTGTTGTAAATCAGCTAACTAATAAAATATATTATCACATCTTGAATCTGATAAATATTTTAGAACTATGAAGACAAGATGCAATCCTTAAAGGCAAATCGAGTTTTGAGCTTGATTGTTATTTCGTCTAATTGTTAACCTATGAGGTTGGAATGAGTTTCTTTTGAAGAAAGACTCAAAAGGACGAAATTGTATATATATTAATGTTTGGCATTTAATAAGAAGTTTTTAATCATACTTAAGCAATTTTTCGGTGATTAAATTTTCTTATATAATACATGCATTAATTATATAAAGATATTTAATTGTCATACATGTGATTTGTATGTGGAAAATGACAATTAAGATTTTATAACTAATCCTTTATGATTACCTTTTGCGAGGACGGTATGTAATCAAAAAGGGTTATGAATGTATATTGTCTTTATATAATATACAATATTTAAGCAATCCATATTTTTGGATTGGATGTGCATCTAAGAGCTGAGATCTTGAATTTAATTACAATATCATTCTAATTGAATTAAGATAACTCTTGAGTACATCTAACATTGAGTGGGAGCAGTGTGTTTTTCCTTAAAATTTAGATGTTGAAGATATCATTCCATTTAAGCTTGATATTGATCCTTAAGCTTGGAATGAAACTTCACTTGAATTTAGGGAATAAAACAAACAATCTTTGAATAAATGTTTATCTAGAATAAACAAATGTGAAAAATTAAGTCTGACACAAATGCAATATATCATTTGAGCAAGTCTTAAAATGGTATATTTCACTTGGAATAATTTACATGGATGGAAACCTTATGTTGTTTTAATTAAGGATTTATCATGTATATATTATATTGCGTATAAGACTAGTTGTTGCTTTTGTATAAAAACAAAATGAGCTGACAACAACAATATCTAATTGAGAGTGTTTAGATTATTGTTAATATAGATGTTTACGAATTATAAAGCATAGTGTTGTATAAGTACAAATGATGCTAGAGGATTATTAATAATAGTCGTAGTAGGATTTCATCTTTTATGATAAATCTGCTAACTAGTTGTGCTCAACATAGAGCATTGTTGCATTACACATTAAGGAATGAGAATACTTTACACTTTTAGAAATCAGAAGATGATTGTCGATGTCGTTGACTTCTAATACCTCATGCAAGGTAGGGCGACATCTCCATACTATAACTCTTGCAATAGTATGAGCATATGAGATAAGACACTCATCTTATATTTCAAATCGCTCACTATATGTGAAATTTGAAACAAGTATTCGGAAAGTTTACTCAGATAACTATTTAGTTTTTCTTGTAAAAGAAAGGTTGAGAATGTTGTAAACATTAGGCTTCAACTTACTAAACGAGTTTCATGCATATCTGTTTTAGTATTTGGATAATTGGGATTGCAAGACAATTTTACTTTATGATGAATAAAGATACTTGGTATTTGTTATTCATTCATATAATAATTGTTATCCTATATTTGCATGTTTAATCCTTGAATGATTTTATTGTTCTAAACATGTCCATTATCGGTTAACAATATGGGAATATTGTTATGATAAGGCAAATATGAGTGTTGGTTATAATTCTAATGAGAATTTGGATTGTTCCAGCCAAACTCATATGTATTCACTAGAGATGCATATTGAATTCCCCAACTTTCAAACATTTACTTTTGGATCCTTGTCATAAGTAAAATATTGAAAATGGTTTGTTATCTTCGTCCTTAGACTTGAGATGCAAGTAAGTTCTATTATGTGTGGATATCATTTTTTGTAAGTATACGCAAAACGCTATATAAATAAGGTAGTTATAAAGGCTATATTTCGGAGTGATGTGAAGCAGCATCCACAACACTTGTAGTCAATAAAGGATTTGTTACTCCACTTGATATGTGCAGAAAGATACCATGGCGCCTCTCCAAATTTAATCGATAATCTGTTCGGCAAGACCAAAGGGTAATGCAAGATGATTCTTGATTACATTTGGTATATCTGAATTAAAATCTATAACGAGATTCTAAATGGTTAAACTATATGGAATGATTTAAGATCCATTATCCATGGTTTAACAGTATCTATAACAAAGGATGATTAAAGCAAGACATTGAATGACCATGTTACTGAGAAACTTTTACGAAACTATTCTCTCAGACACTTTTAGTTAAAAAGCGATTGAGAGTGTTTGCTAGGCGTTTCCGTCGTTAGTTTTATGTGCCATTCGACACACCAACTCCCAAATGGGATCTGTTAGTTTGTGGGAATTGTAAAAATACGTAACTGGCTAAAGGTGTGTGAGCCGATGGGGGCACACACGATAAACACGAGTTACGTGTCGAACGTATAATTATACTTGAATATATACCCGTTACATGCATGCAAGTTTACCCGATTATTGATAACGACCCATGGGCTTTAAGGCTTATTGATTGGGTCAGTTTTGGACTGCCATGGGCCTTGTGAATCCACTGATCGGGTAAGAAAAAGGTGATTGGGTTTTGCTTGGATTTAGACTTGTCGACCAAGTCTATATCTCAACCAATAGTCGGTTTGTTTTGGGTATAAAAACAAACATACCCCTCCTAAATTTGTACGCATAATCTCACTGTCCTATACCCTAAAACCGATTCTATGTTCCCACATTTTCCTAAATCCTAGTCGACTCCTTTGTGAGTTGAATTGGTTTTGAAGGTTATTTGATTCAAACCTAAACTTGTACTTGATTCAAGAGTTTGAGGTTTGTTAGATTGGTTTTATTGTTGGTTCCTAGTTCTCGAACAAGCAGCAAGGGATGTCTTTTGATTCCTGGTCGTGTATCACTTCTCGGACAAAATCACATGGATGATATCGGATAGCACTTATCCGATATCGGGTAAAGAAGCTTTTAGCTTCTTGGTTTGGTAGCTTCTGTTCTTGGACAGGAGTATATATATTGGGCAGAAAGTTGACTGGTTCTTGGAGGTTTCTTGTCCATATTATATTCAAGGTGGTAACTTGTTGATTGGTTTACTATTACGTTCTCGACTAGCTTCATATTTGAACGTATACGTTATCGGGTTTGTGTGTGATACTCATTGACGTATCTATCTTTGACACTCGGGTTTTGTATTGGTTTATTGTTCGTTAATTAAGTCCAATTGCCAAGAAAGGTTAGGTTTTCTTTTATCCCTTTTATTAATTAATTTTTTATTAATTAATGTTTATTAATTACGTGTTTAACCTAATTGCGATTACTAGATCCTTATCCATTGCGTACTCGTAGAGGTTAATTGGTTAACTTGTTCTAAAATCCCAGCAAAAACTTCATTTTCGTTTTAAAGATTGCTAGCCTAGTTAATCTTGAATACGGGGTTGTATAAAATTGGAGGCCTTATAAGAAATTGGGTGCCTTTAAAAAAAATAATTAATTAAATGTGATGCAATATGACAAGTGACAATAATAGTCATACAATAGTAATAACAGGGAGGATAAAAGAGAACTTATCAACACAATGCAAAACAATAAGTAAATGAGAGATCAAATCGGACACGATTATTCATAGTGGTTCGTTACGAAACTTCTCTTCGCCCTACTCCACTCCTCAAGTTTCCTACTCGAGAGTTTATTCAGTAGTTCAACAAGCTCCATTTTCGGCAGAGAAAACCTTACAATGTTGCTTACAAGTTTACCGATGCTAAGCCAAATATCGAGTTCTTCTTCAGGTACAACCAAACTCGTAGTGTTTTATGTGTTTTAATGCTTAAACATAACAAACCTATAACCCTTGCGTTTTAAGGCCTAAACACAAACCTCATTAACATCTAGTTGGAATATAGTGGGTGATACAAGGTGGTGTATGGTGATTATACATGGTGTTGTATAATGGTGATGCAAAATAAGATTGTCTAATGGATATAAATAACTTATCGAAACCTCAAGTACTTTATCTCTTGATAAGAAGTTTCAATGGGTGAAGATGAAAAGAGCTCTAAGTTTGTTGTGGTTTGAGATGTTCAAACCAGGAGGGTAACTAAGATTCGATTCAACACCTCTTTCTGCGAGCACTTTATGTTAAGGTTTGTCCATATATGGAGATGTGATGTTGTCTGCCATTTCAATATTTTCACTTTTTTCTTTCTTCGAGGGTAATATATCTCCCTCATCACTTATATCCACTTTTTGTAAATATTTTTCCCAATGATTTTTCGAAGCTACCTCATTAGAATAAGATGTACTAACCACATCTTTAATGAAATGGAAACTTGATCATATTCAATGTTGAGGCTCCAAGATCCTAATGTGGAAAACAAGAAGGGGGGGTTGAATAGTTTTACCAATTAAAACTTGTTTTAAACTATTTAGATCGACTTATGTCAATCTATTTGGATGTGTGTTGGATGTTGATAAACAAACATATAGAGATATAAATATGTAATGAAAAGGTAAAGAGTAAGAGGCACAAAACCACAACATGAGTATTTATAGTGGTTCGGCTACAAGGACACCTTCCTTGCCCTACTCCACTCCCCGATTCACCTACTCGAGAGTTCTAATCACTACACAACACCGACTCCTTATGGTCGAGAAACCTTCACAACATCGCCTACACTTTAGCCGGTACAAGGCTAGATACCGGGTCCTTTTAACCAAGGAGAACCAATCCTATCACAACGTTGCCTACCCTTTATCCGGTACTAGGCTAGATACCGAGTTCTATTACAATGGAGAAACTACTACCCAACACTACACCAATCACCTAACCCCAAAGGAGATCTACTCCTTATAACAACATCAACAAGGATATCAATATCCTTTGACCCAATACTAATCTATCTTGTACATCGAATCACACCATATCGAATGTACACCTTAGGCACCTTTTACTAATGCCTTTGACTCGATCTTCAAGACACCCTTCACTAATGTCTTGTGTCTTGACTTCTAGGCACCCTTCACTAATGCCTTTGGTCTTGGCTTCTAAGCACCCTCCAAAAGTGCTTATGATACGGACGATAGATACCCTTCACTAATATCTTCGTCTTGACACTTGAGACACCTTTCACAAATGTCTTCAACACTACATTGCTTAGGAGAAAGAAAACAATCATCAACAAGAGGACTTCAGTAGTCTTGATGATGAGGAAGCATGGCAACTCATGGACTTGAGCTTGCTTGACTTCAAAAGTGGTGATCTCACCTTTAAGAGGAACCTAGAGGATCACACAAAAACAAAACTACATACATAGATCACTTGGAACTGGGGTTAGTGAGTTTTTAACTCAAAGGGGAAATTGTGAGAGAAAGGGTTGAGAAACAATGAAGAAATGGCTCACTATTTATTGAGAGAAAATGTCCACTGTTCCACGGATCCCACAGATCCCTCCCTCAAGGGATCCGTCTAGTGTAAAACTAGGGATCCGTGGGACGCTCCTCTTTGCCCATGGGTATTTTGGTTATGGGTCATGGGTCATGGGTTATGGGTTGATCCATGTGTATTTCTTTAGCTACAATGTATCTAATGAGTGCAATGTATCTAGTCAAGTGGGTATGGATCAATACCATGGGTTATGGATATGCTCCATGGGTTGTAGTTTTTACCCATTATAATACATACTAGTTATGTATATATTTGCCCAATATGTAAACACTAGTTGTTGTACATATGTATTACTAAATCATAAAATTACTTATACTTGTTTTAGTGTTTTATGTGAAAACATAAGTGTGTTAGAAAACTATTGGCTCAAACCATTTACGTATTTTATTTGTTTCGTTAAAATAATTTTACGTTTGTTATCGACAAAACATTAGAAGATCGTAAAATATAAATAAACGTTTTTACGGCTTATTTGTATTAACAATCTCCCCCTTTTTGTTGATGACAAAACTTAAAGTTATTTTAAGGAAAAACTAAAATTCGTAAAAGTTTGAGTTTGTAGTTTTTACTTTCTTCTCCCCCTTTTTGTCGAAACAAAAAGAGCTTCGAAGGTAAAATAACACATTGTTCTTAAGAAAAACATGTGAGAAAAGAAAAAAAAATAATAGAGAGCAAATAACGGGAAAAGATCTCGTCTTAACTCCCCCTTGACGAGTCCATCCCTATGTGAGGGCATCAAGAAAATTAATACTAAGCTAGTTCATTTGCAACTAAGTTTGCAAAATATTTCGTCTATGTGACGAGTATGCTCCCCCTTGATGATTGCAACTTTGCAAAGGGACGTCATGAAATGTAATCCTAATATTGCAAGTGATTTTGCAATTTATTGCTTTGACACAAAGCTCCCCTTAGCTTTATGGTGTTAAAGTCTTCATGTGTAAATTGAATAACTACAAAACAAAGGTTAAAAAGCAAGTATAATGCATAATTTCCTGCAAATATGATTCAAGTTAGTAGAAAAATAGTTTTCTGTTGCACGGATCCCACGATTCCCTCTTTTGGGGGATCCGTCTAGGAAAATATCAGGGATCCGTCTGGCTGATGGTTAAATTCAGCAATGGTGATATAACAAATAATGTTAACATCAAAGTGAGATATGTATTATACAACATAATCATATACTCAGAAAAATAGCAAGTATCATGTAATTTCATTTAATAAAACTAGAGGTATGATATACATGACTCTAAAAACTAAGAAAATGAACGATACATGACTTGGAATTACTAGACTTAAGTAACGCTTGATACTAGGACATCACTAAAATCCTCTAGCTCAAGTTTGTTTAGGTTTAATCTTGTCAAAATGTTCGAGGAGGTGATAGAACATGAAACGGTGATCTTCCCGTACTTCATGTATCAAACTTTCAACATGTTGACAATGATAACAGTCTTTGTCATGGCTAGGTAGTGGTGGTGGAAGAAAAGAAATTGCTTGATGCGAAGGATCAAGAGAAGCGGGTTTAGGAGCCTCAAACGATGGAGGAATTGGTGGAGGCGCATTTGAAGATGGCTCGACCAAGAATGATGGTGGTGGTAGAGAAGTGTCAACTTCCATATGGTCGGGTGGTTGACTTTGATAATTTCTCATAATCCAAATGGGATTATTTGATGGTGAAGATGAAAAGGAAGCCGGAGCTAGTGTTGACTCAACACTTTGATTTTGTACCATTATTCCTCCTAATGAGGAGAAAGTTGCCGGTGGAGGAGTGATGTGGGCCCAAGTGTTGATGAACAGGCCATGATGTTTCTGGAGGCCCAAGATCGTGTGACAAAAGGGGCCTTACTAAAATGGGCATAACTTGGGCTACGGGGCTCCGTTTTAGGCGAATGACCAGTCAAATCGAAGCTTGAAACGAGGAGCACGTGGTGGGAAACAGAATTCATTGGTTTCCAGAACTTTCGAGCCTCGAAACACTCTATTTTATGAGTTATTTGCATTTTAGTGTTTTTTCGGGTTTTTTTTACTTTGTTTATGTAATAGCTTTCAGCCCGTTTGTCTTCTAGGGCCCGCTTGCTTTGTAGTCCTATTTAAGACTTCCTTTGTAATGTGGAATAATCGGTTTATGAAATACCAAAAGTCTATTTTGGCAGCTTTTGCTAAGAATTCCCTATAATCGCCATTCGTGTGAATCAACGATTATTGGTAGGATCGTTCCTGGTATTCGTGTGAATCAACAGGTCCGGTTTGTGTTATCTCATTATTTAGTCTACATCAGTTGGTTTCAGAGCTAAAATTCCTGATCATTATGCCTCCAAGGAGAAATAGGAATACTAATGACGTCTATGAACAAGAATTCGAGCATCGGCTTATGACAAGAATAGAGGAGCGAATGGGTCAGTTTGTTGATCAATTAACTAATCAGATGGCTGACTTAATGAATCAAAGAAGGCCTCGTAATCATAACCGTCAGGAAAGTGAAAACGAACAGTCAGAAAATCCGTTCGGTGATGGTGAGGGTTCATCTTCTGATGAACAACAAGAAAGGCGACCAAGGCGAAATGAAAGGGAGGATAATAGGCGTTGGGAATTTGGACTGAGGGTCAATATTCCCGAGTTTAATGGGGATACTTTGAATCCCGAGGGTTTCATTGATTGGCTTGTTACGGTTGAAGAAGTGTTTGAATTCAAAGAGATTCCTGAAAACAAGAAGGTTTCACTGATCGCTACGTGGTAGGGCATCTGCATGGTGGCAGCAACTGAAACTGACACGGGAGAGAGTTGGAAAGCCAAGAGTCACGACTTGGAGGAAGATGAAAAAGTGCATGAGAGCCAACTTTATTCCTCATAATTACCAACGGTTGATGTACCAATGATTACTGAATCAAACAGGGGCTAAATTTGTTGAAGATTACACAACCGAATTTTACCAATTAATTGCAAGGAATGATATTCAAGAGACCGATGAACAACTAGTCTCCGTTACATTGGTGGTTTAAGAGTCCGGATCATGGATTTTGTTAACATGTTTGATCCAAGGACACTTTCGGATGCATATCAACGCATTATCTTTTGAAAACAGAACCGACGTGTGGAGGTTCCTCGTTCTGCTACAACAGAGGTAGTTCTCGTTCGGGTAACGTAACATCACGCTTTGTTCCTAATCAGCGAGACAGGTGGTAGCAATCTTGGACCGGTTTCTAAAGGGGTTGGAAGTAGTACCTTGAAGTGTTTTAACTATGGTGAACCCGTCACACCGGTCGATGTAATGTAAGAAGGCGGGGAAAAGGCACCTATTTGCCGATCCTGATGGCAATATGTATACTTGGGAAGTTGATGACGTGGCTAATGAGGGTTATGAAGAAGCCCCAAATTTTGATGAAGATGTTGAGTATGAAGAGGAAGTTGTGAATGGAGATGTGGGGGTAGCTTTGGTGGTAAGGCGCTCTTGCTTAACACCAAAAGCTGTTGGCGATGATTGGCTCAGGCACAACATCTTTCACTCAACTTGTACTATCTCGGGTAAGGTGTGCACCTTTGTGGTTGACCCGGGTAGTTGTGATAATTTGATATCCAAGCGCCCGTGTTGGGATCAAGACAGACCCGCTCCAAACCTTACAAATTACAGTGGCTTAAGAAAGGTGGTGAGGTTATTGTTTCCAAGCGTGTCCTTGTTCAATTTTCTGTTGGGACAACCTATAAAGATAATGTTTGGTGTGATGTGGTGCCCATGGATGCTTGTCACTTATTACTGGGTCGACCTTGGGAGTATGATCGCAACACTAATCATAATGGGCGAACTAATACTTATAGTTTCCTATTTGATGGTGTGAAGATAACATTGATGCCGAATAAGCCCAAAGAGCTAGTTAACAAACCCAATGGTACTTTACTAACCCTTTCCCAGTTTGAGGACGAGTTAGAGCAAGGAGATGAAGTTTTTGTGCTAATAGGGAAGGAAGTGGTTGAAGATAGCGAAATTCCCTAAGCTATGATTCCTTTACTCAAGGAATTTTCTGATGTTTTTCCTGATGATTTGCCTGACGGGTTGCCCCCTTTGCGTGACATCCAACATCATATTGATTTAGAGCCTGGTTCACAATTGCCTAACAGGCCACATTACAGGATGAGTCTGGTATAGCATGAGGAATTGCGACGGCAAGTAGAGGAACTTGTTTCTAAGGGTCACGTTCGAGAGAGTATGAGCCCTTGTGCTATGCCTGCCTTATTGACTCCGAAGAAGGATGGAACATGGCGTATGTGTGTTGATAGTCTAGCCATCAACAAGATTACTGTGAGTTACAGGTTTCCTATCCCTCGGCTTGATGATTTGCTTGACCAGATCAGTGGTGCCACTATTTTCACAAAGTTAGATTTGAAGAGTGGATATTACCAGATCCGTCTTAGACCTGGTGATGAATGGAAGACTGCCTTCAAGACTCGTGAAGGGTTGTATGAGTGGTTGGTGATGCCTTTTGGTTTGTCAAACGCACCTAGTACATTTATGCGTGTGATGAACCAATTGCTCAGGCCTTTTATTGGGAAGTTTGTGGTTGTTTATTTTGATGATATTCTCATTTATAGTACTTCTTTCAGTAACCATCTCATCCATGTGAAGCAGGTCTTGACATTACTTCGCAAGGATAGTTTTTATGCAGCCACAAAGAAATGTGTGTTCATGACCCCTAAGGTTCTGTTTTTGTGGTATGTTATTTACGTGTTGGAATACAGTGGATGAGTCTAAAGTAGCAAATGTCAAGGGTGGCTAACTCCAACTACCATCACCAAGTTCGTAGTTTTCATGGACTTGCTTCTTTTTATAGGTGGTTCATCCCAAATTTTAGTTCCATTATGGCTCCATTGATGATTGCATGAAGGAAAATCATTTGTGTGGACGAGGAGGAGGTAGTTCGCTTTTCAAATTATCAAAGAAAAGCTTACTACAAGGCCAATTCGGTATTGCCTCGACTTTTCTCAAGTTTTGAGTTGCATACACGATGCCTCAAAGGTTGCAATTGGCGGGTTCTCATCAAGGTGGTCGGCCTGTTGCCTACTTTAGTGAGAATTTGTGAGCCAAAGTCTAGGTACACTACTTATGACTTGGAGTTTTATGCTATTGTTCGCTATAAAGCATTGGCGCCATTATCTCATTTCATAAGGAGTTTGTTTTGTTCATCGATCATGATTCTTTAAGACATATTCGCACTCAAGATAAGGTGTCACATAAGCATGGGCGTTGGTTGGCATTTCTTGAGAAGTTTACTTTTGTGGTCAAACACAAGACCGGTGTTACGAATCGGGCCGATGCCTTAAGCGGAGGAGTAATCTTCTTGTATCTATGAGAGTTGATGTACCAGACTGGATGTCATTCGCGAGCGCTAACCATTGACCCATATTTTTCGTTGTTGTGCGGGGTGTGCAATCCGCCAAAACCGATTTCCTTCTACATGATGGTTTTCTTTTCAAAGGAATCAACTATGTATTCCTAATTCTAGCCTTCGCTTGAAAGTTATTAAGGAATTACGTGGTAAGGGGCATGTTGGTCATGATCGCACTTTACGCTTGGTGCATGCTTCTTATTTACGCCTACTATGAGGAAAGAAGTGGAGCATTATGTCAAGCGATGTCGATTTGCCAAGTTTCAAAGGGCTGACTACTAATGCGGACTCTATATGCCTTTACCGGTTCCTTTGCGGTCATGGGTTGATATAAGCATGGATTTTGTGTTGGGGTTACCTCGTACTCAAAGGGTAATGACTCAATATTTGTTGTTGTTGATCGCTTTCAAGATGGTACACTTTATTGCTTCCAAGAAGACAAAGATGCGCTTAATGTGGCCCAACTTTTCTTCGCGATGTATATCGCTTACATGGTTTGCCTTCATCTATTGTTTCGATCGTGACACTCGGTTTCTAAGTCATTTTGGCGTAGTTTGTGGAAGATGGTGAATACTCAACTCAATTTTAGTAGTGCTTATCATCCCCAAACCGATGGGCGATCAAGTTGTTAACCGGTCTCTTGGTAACTGCTGAGGTGTTTAGTAGGTGATCATGTGAAGGCATGGGATCGGGTTATGTCGTCGATTTTGCTCATAATCATCGTTAATCGAGCATCGGGTTTAGTCCGCTCGGTGGTTTATTCGCACAACCACGTGGACCTCTTGATTTAATGTCTCTTCCTATTTCGGTTCTATTCCAAAGAAAGTGCGAGGATTTTGTTGAAGGGTTACATGAAGTTCATAAAGTCGTTCATGACAACTTGGTTCGAGCTAACTTAAAGTACAAACAAGATGTCGATCAAAAGCGAGGCATGTGGATTTTGAAGTAGGTGACTTTGTATGGGTTGTTTTAACTAAGGATCGCTTTCGGTTGGTGAGTATAATAAATTGTCCGCTAAGAAAATTGGCCCATTGGAAATTGTTGACAAAATTAACTCCAATGCTTACCGTTTGAAGTTACCGAGCCATATCCGATGTTCAGATGTGTTTAATGTGAAACACTTGTTGCCTTACTATGGTGATTCTTCTGATGATGATCATGCTGTGAATTCGAGGACGAATTTAGTCTACCCAGGGGGGAATGATGTGGGCCCAAGTGTTATTGAACAGGCCATGATGTTTCTGGAGGCCCAAGATCGTGTGACAAAAGGGGCCTCACTAAAATGGGCATAACTTGGGCTACGGGTCTGCTTTAGGCGAATGACCAATCAATCAAGCCCCAAACACTCTATTTTATGAGTTATTTGCATTTTAGTGTTTTTCGGGTTTTTTGGACTTTGTTTATGTAATAGCTTTCACCCGTTTGTCTTCTAGGGTCCGCTTCATTTTGTAGTCCTATTTAAGACTTCCTTTGTAATGTGGAATAATCAGTTTTATGAAATACCAAAAGTCTATTTTTGGCAGCTTTTGCTAAGAATTCCCTATAATCGGCATTCGTGTGAATCAACGAATCAACGATTATTGGTAGGATCGTTCCTGGTATTCGTGTGAATCAACAGGTCCGGTTTGTGTTATCTCGTTATTTAGTCTACATCAAGGAGGATGAGACGGCCTAGGAGGCAAATCCTCTAAATTATAGAGGTGTGGTGATGATAGTAGAGTTGTGAATGAGATAGCTCTAGGAACCAATGGTGATGGTTTAGTGGAGATGGGATTGTTTGGCTTAGGAGGTATGGTGGTGTTTGGCATAGGTAGTTTTGTAGGTACTATCCTTTTAGGGATTGGTTTGATTGGTGGATGAGAAATCCTTGCATTTGTGGATTTAACCGGAGATGATTCGGTTGAAGAGATTTCATGTATAACACGAGCAATTTTCTTGGGTGGTTCTTTGGTGGATAAGTTACCACTTGGAGCTTTCCTCATGATGAGATGATTTCAAAAGGTTTGTAAAGATTTCTAAGTGCTAAAAATGAGGATGAAGATAGTGACTTTAGGAGTCCTAACAATGTGGTTTATAAAGCAAGGGATTTGGCAAGTGCATTTAGGCCACTAAAATTCATTGAAATGTGATGATTAACATGTACAAGAGTCAACTTCAGAGTTGTACTGATCTAGGAACTCATTTAAGATGAGATGGAGTGTTTAAGTTAGCAAGATGAGCTTGAAATGATTGTTTTAGCTAGAGTTGACATAAATATGTCATACGGATCCCACGGTTCCCTCCAATGAGGGATCCGCCTAGGCTAATCCTATGGATCCGTCTCTCAGCAGCTAAGAAAAGACAGCAATGATGTTTGTAAGGTCTAATGCCTATTTCTTCTCGAGTGTTTCAGTTCATCTAAGTGTCTTAAATGAAGAGGTGATTAAATGCTTAAGGGTAATGAGTGGTGTATCTAATGATTGCTTTTTATGGAAGAAATTGGAACTTTCATGAGTACCAATAAATGAACAAAGATGACACTAAAGATTATGAGAGTGTCAAATGGAGCTAAATGATCCTAGAGATCAGATAGTGACTTAGGATAATGTTTTGGAGAATATCCTAAAGGCTTTAAGATGGAAAAACTAGAATTTGATCAATTTTGACCAATTTTGAGGTAAGGATGATTATGATCAATTTTGCCATAATTGAAAGATTTCCAAAGCTAGATATGAGGGATCATATGAGAAATGATGAGTGAGCTTGAGAGCGGAAGAGTAATGGGTTTAAGTGAAACGATAGATCTACATGCGTCTTATGTGTGATCTAAGTGAGTTATACGTGCGTACGAAAAAATCTACTTAACTTGATAAGGACTCAATTTTCCTTAAGGCATTATGTTTAGCTTAGTGTGAAGTGTTCTAAGGACATTTTTGAAATACAATGATTGCAATTGCATTTTCTGTTTGCCGGATCCCACGGTTCCCTAAGAGTAGGGATCCGTCTAGCACAAACTTTGGGATCTGTCTATCTGCTAAGCAGAACCTTTACTAAAGGTATGCAATGGTTTTGACAATGCATTATATTTCAAGGTTAGTTTAAGAGGTTCTAACACTAAGATATCAAATGTAAGATGTTTTATTTCATGAAAGAAATTGGATTACATTGATAAAGCATGAATACTAAGGATTGACCCTATTTGAAATACTACTAAGTTCCTTGAGCGTTTTCGCTAGAAGAATCATCAAATGGTTGATGAGTGTTTGCCGATTCAGGAATGAAGAATGTCTTCATGAGAGATGTGTTTAGAGGTTCCATCATCTTGTTCACAACTACGTATAACGAACTTTGAAATTGAGGGTGGAAGTACATGATGTTATGATAAAGGCGCGTCAAGAACATTCCATAAGGGATGAGTTTGTTTTGGAGCCTTGAAGATTTGATTCGCTTTGCAAAGAAGTAGGCGAGATTGTATGGTTGTTGTGTTAGCAAACAATACATTATGTGAGCACAACAAGCGGAAGGATTTTTCGATTTCCTAAGACTCCAAACATTTTCCGTAGGATGAGTGCGAGAGCCTTGTACTTTCTGGATATCCTTTGTATATATAATGTTTGGATCGGAGTAATAGGGTCGAGGTTTGCATATTGTGCGAGTCAGTCTTATGGGAAGGTATGTGTGAACAATATGGACTATTTTCTTCACGAAGTTGAAGAGAGAATCAAGAGACCAATCTTCGTGAAGGCACATTGTCCATGATTTGGAACTCGGAGAATTTGAGCAAATTGTCCAAGGGTTAAATGAACTTTGGTTTTGATCCAAAACCAAAGAGATAGAGAGCGATCCTCGTTACGAACGAGTTCGACTTGACGGAAGAATTCCAATACAAACCTTGGACATATTTTCTCGTTAATTTCGAGAAGACATTCCAATCCTATGGTTCTAAGGAGGTATTGATACCTTCTTCGTATTGTATAGAAGTATCGACAATACGCCCTTCGTGGAAGTGACGGTTTCGAGATTATTGAACCCACGCATATGATTGCCGGTGTGTTGGGCTCAAGGAGATATTAGGAGTGTAGACGCTAGTGAGTGAAAAATCAAACTCATATTCATGCGACATAGCGAAACCTATAGGAAAGAGAAGTTAACGTAATGTGACGACACGGTAAAACAATGATTACCTAACATTTTTATAATATGTTTATTAAAATGACATTTAACTCACTTATTGTTTGACATTCTAGTAGAATATTTCTTTTAGGAAGAAGGTGTTTTTATTTTGCATAGAAAATCATATCCGTAAGGACGGTTCCCACTGTTCCTTCTATCGTGGATCCGCTAGTATATCTCTGTGGATCCGTGGATATGTAGTAACAGAAGCATATTTTTGATAAAACCATAGTTTAATAGTTTTATACCAAGATATGTATATTAGCCTACATTTTCTTTTAGCATGCATTAATGGTTTCTAATGTATCACGAAAAGATATGAAAGATATAAAATAAAAAATGTGAGAAAACACATTAAGATAATAAACTAGATAAACTAGTAATATTTCATTTCAATGCCAAGAATGATACAAAGGATTGGGTATATAACCCCAATGTAGATTAACAACACAAAGTATATGTCTCCGTATGAGAACTTCATCATAGGGAACACAAGAGCGATGAGTGTTAAGGCGATGAGCACGAGGGCGATGTAAACCATGTTGATGATGAACCTTCTTGGTCTTGGTTTGAGATGAGATGAGATGAAGAGGAAGATGAAGTTTTGAATGAGAGGTAATTTTTGAAAGTAGAAGATTTGAAAAAGTGGGGATTTGATAGAGTGGATGACGGATGGTTTATTTATGGGGAAGGGGGAATTTTTGAGATTTGTGTTTTGTTTAATTATTAGAAAGATATGATTTTTGGATTAAGTGAAATAAAACACAAGTTTTATATACCATGACTTTAGACGAAAAAGTAACACGTATGTGAGAAAAAGCTTCCTAATGAAGCTATATGTAATACATGTATATGCACAAAAGATAATCATATAAATACCTATGTAAGCATACTTATTTATCAAGCTAATGTCATTTAGAGATAATTGGAAAATCATACCCTTAATGCACTTAGGAATGTCTTTACAAATGACACAACAAATGTCAGAAGACAATTCCGGCTCCTTTGTGCTTAAGATACCTTCTTAGGGAAGGTATTCTTGTTACCAAGTGATTCCCATGACTTGGAAGGTATGAGCTTTAGCTAAGCAACATGACAAACAAGATTAGTGCAATTAAATGAAGAATAAATAATAAGAAAAATGTTGTCATCTAATCAACATTCAAACAAAGAGTTTTAAAAGACATGGTGTTTGTTTTTATGAAAAACCTTCTTTGTAGTCTTCAATTAACCATGGATCGTATCAAGTTTTTAAAGTACAATATACTTTAAGAAACTTGGTAACGAAGCTCTGATGCCAATTGTGGAAAACTAGAAGGGGGTTGAATAGTTTTACCAATTAAAACTTGTTTTAAACTATTTAGATCGACTTATGTCAATCTATTTGGATGTGTGTTGGATGTTGATAAACAAACATATAGAGATATAAATATGTAATGAAAAGGTAAAGAGTAAGAGGCACAAAACCACAACGCGAGTATTTATAGTGGTTCGGTTACAAGGACACATTCCTTGCCCTACTCCACTCCCCGAGTCACCTACTCGAGAGTTCATAATCACTACACAACACCGACTCCTTATGGTGAAGAAACCTTCACAACGTCGCCTACACTTTATCCGGTACAAGGCTAGATACCGGGTCCTTTTCACCAAGGAGAACCAATCCTATCACAACATTGCCTACCCTTTATCCGGTACTAGGCTAGATACCGAGTTCCATTACACTGGAGGAACTACTACCCAACACTACACCAATCACCTAACCCCAAAGGAGATCTACTCCTTATAACAACATCAACAAGGATATCAATATCCTTTGACCCAATACTAATCTATCTTGTACATCGAATCACACCATATCGAATGTACACCTTAGGCACCTTTTACTAATGCCTTTGACTCGATTTTCAAGACACCTTTCACTAATTTCTTGTGTCTTGACTTCTAGGCACCCTTCACTAATGCCTTTAGTCTTGACTTCTAAGCACCCTCCACAAGTGCTTATGATACGGACGATAGATACCCTTCACTAATATCTTCGTCTTGACACTTGAGACACCTTTCACAAATGTCTTCAACACAACACTTTTTAGGAGAAAGAAAACAATCATCAACAAGAAGACTTCAGTAGTCTTGAGGATGAGGAAGCATGGCAACTCATGGACTTGAGCTTGCTTGACTTCAAAAGTTGTGATCTCGTCTTTAAGAGGAACCTAGAGGATCACACAAAAATAAAACTACATACATAGATCACTAGGATCTGGGGTTAGTGATTTTTTAACTCAAAGGAAAAATTGTGAGAGAAAGGGTTGAGAAACAATAAAGAAATAGCTCACTATTTATAGAGAGAAAATGTCCACTGTTCCACGGATCCCTCCGTCAAGGGATCCGTCTAGTGTAAAACTAGGGATCCGTGGGACGCTCCTCTTTGCCCATGGGTATTTTGGTTATGGGTCATGGGTCATGGGTTATGGGTTGATCCATGGGTATTTCTTTAGATACAATGTATCTAATGAGTGCAATGTATCTAGTCAAGTGGGTATGGGTCAATACCATGGGTTATGGATATGCTCCATGGGTTGTAGTTTTTACCCATTATATTACATACTAGTTATGTATATATTTGCCCAATATGTAAACACCAGTTGTTGTACATATGTATTACTAAATCATAAAATCACTTATACTTGTTTTAGTGTTTTATGTGAAAACATAAGTGTGTTAGAAATCTATTCGCTCAAACCATTTACGTATTTTATTTGTTTCGTTAAAATGATTTTACGTTTGTTATCGACAAAACATTCGAAGATCGTAAAATATAAATAAACGTTTTTACGGCTTATTTGTATTAACACATAATTCATTATCATACATAGAGACTGTTTCCCCATTGATTAGCACCTAAACACCGGCAATCAAAAAATGTGTGTGTTTTGTAGATATGCAAATACGAACCGTACTCATAGATGGAGTTTGATCCACCCAAAGAACATAACTTTGCCAAAAACACTTGCTACTTTATTAAATGCATTTGAACCCCATGCACAAATAGTAAGTCCAATTATTTGTACCCAAATCATTCTTTCATCAACACAAAAGTTAGGAGATATTTCCTTGAAAGATGAACATAATTTCTGCATTGCACTATTTCTTTTAAACGCAACACATGATTCAACATTTAGAAAATTAATCCAAATTCAAAGCCCACCAAGATGAAGAATCTTTAGGTTATCGAAACCTTCATTACTAGATAAACAATACGAGCTACTCATAGTTTCAACATTCCTAACTGTTAGTGTTTATATCTCCCAGAACAGGGTTAAATAATCAATGTCAGCAGAAACAAACAACAAGTCAGCAGAAACAAATACCACTAGGTGGTTACCGGATATCACTTGGAATCGTGTGATCACTTTCCAAAGTAAACTATTCGACCCTAATGCCTTGGTTACATGAATATCTACTTGGGATAAGACCAAATGTAGTTATAGAATTAGGCACAATTCAATAACCCTTGCGCCTATAAGTGTTAATCGTTTTCAGTATATCTTTCATACATAATCAGATCTCCTATTTATAGGAGGTTACTCTGAGCTAGTCAAATGGAATTATGAGAATTAATCGGCCAATTAATCTCCTCAAAATTATCCCTATTATAGCTGTTAGTGGTTACATGACCAATTAAACGTGGTCATTATGCGCTTGTAATCGCCACTTGAATAGGTCAAAGCCCGCTACAAGCAATACTTTCATCAAGATTTCATAGCACTATCGCTGGAAACACCGCTCGCTGGAAACACCGCTTTAGTGGAACATCGTTTTAGTGGAAACATCGCTTCTGGAAACTCGCTATCGCTGAAAACCACAAGCGCACTTTCCACCAAAGAAGATTTCTACTAAGCAAGACTTTCCACCGCCAGCATTTCTACTAGCACTACCAATACAAACCACTATTAGAGTCGATGTTCATGGACCTTATGGGTGTACACCTGCACTCCCAACCCATTACAAGGTGTGAACTAATCCCATAAGTGCACTAAATTTTCCAACAATCCTCCCAAATTTAGTTCATTTCCTTTGCATGAAAACAACCATTAAACAAAACATGTGCATAAACGAAAATGTCCCGAGGATTGAATTTCCATCTTAGTAAATTACACGCTCAAATATTCGAGAATCGTGGTGTTCTAAGAATTGAACCTTCAACCCATTTGAATACCGAAGATAAAATACCCACATAGTTTCAAACACTTATCGACTCCCGACACTATACAAGCCATGTGTCCATATCCAAATTCATAAATGTTGTAAAGCTAAAAGTCCAAAGGCTCCTCAAGCGGCAAAACTTTAACATTTACATAGGTGGTTCATCTTTATTCATGCTCCCGCCAAGCACTTTTTCAAAGAAAGTTAACCATTAAGAAGTAAAGACTTCATCCTCCTTTCAAAGAAGTTCTCGAGCACAACCTTGGGATGTAAATAAAACATGTGCTCCAGTCCATCGAATGTTCGACTTTCCACATTGAACTCAGCTCCCAAGTTTCCTCGTGAGGAGTGGGTGTCCTAGCATTCAAATGACTAAGTTGGACTTAAACCCATCCCTTTAGCGACTTTATAACCAAGTATCTAGCCGCACCTTCGTCAAGTGATCGCCTAAGTTCTTTTGAGATCTAACAAACTCTATAGATACCACCCCATTCATGATAAGCTCACGAATCTTGCTATGTCCGACACCCAAGTGTCTAGACTTACCATTGTACATCCGGCTATAAGCCTTAGCCAATGTAGCCGCACTATCACACCGGATAGAAATAGGTGCTATAGGTTTAGGCCACAATGGAATCTCAAGAAGTAAGTTTTTCAACCATTCGACTTCTTTACCAAAGAAATGCTAAGGCCACAAATTTAGATTCGTTATTGAACCGGTGATGCAAGTTTGCTTCTTGGATGCCCAAGAAATTGCACCTCCACCAAGTAGGAATACCCACCACCGGTAGACGAATTGTCTTCATTGTTCTCGATCCAACTTGCATCGGTGTATCCTCCCAACATCGAAGGATAGCCAGATATGAGAGACTATAATTCATAGTTCTCTTCAAATACTTCAAGACTTCATGAACGACTTGCGTTGATGAGCACTAGGATTACTAGTATACCGCTCAATTTTCCCAATGCAAAACCAATATCGCCTTGTACAAGTCATGGCATACATCAGCACCAATTACCCTAGAATACTCAAGTTGAGATACGACTTTGCCATTATTAGGCATCGCTTCTCACAAGTATCTATAGGTGTACTCACGTGAGTAAAATCAAAATAATTGAATTTCCTCAACACCTTCTCAATATAGTGAGACCGAGAGATAGAAATTCTTTTACTTTCATGTTTAATCCTTATACCAAGGATAACATCGCCTCCCCATGTCCTTCATGGAGAACCTTGATGACAAAATTCCTTTGTCGTCAACTCGATTTTGGTCGGTGCCAAAGATCAACATGTCATCAACATATAGACAAATGATGAATCCTTTACCGATTCATCAAATTTGTTATATACACATTTGTCGACTTGGTTAAGAACATAACCACTAGACAAAACCACTTCATCAAATTTTTGATGCCATTGCTTAGGTGCCGCTTTAGTCCATAAAGAGACTTAATCGGTTTACACACCTTGTTTTCATTGCTCGGCATGATGAAGCCCCGAGGTTGGTTCATATAAACCTCCTCATCCAATTCACCATTCAAGAAAGTTGTCTTCCCATCCATCCGATGAATAACCGATTGTGAATAGATGCCAAAGCAATTAGCGCCTTATGGTAACGATACGAGCGGATGTGGGCATAAGTATCAAAGTAGTCTATCCTTGAATTTTGTTTAAAGCCCCGAATGACTAGTCTAGCCTTGAACTTTTCAATAGTTCCATCTACCTTCATTTTCCTTTTAAAATCCATTTGCAACCCAATGGTTTGCAACCAGTGGTAGATCAACCAACACCCAAGTGTTGTTGCCCATGATGGAATCCATCTCATCATTGATTGCTTCTTTCCGTAAATCAATATCCGGGACTTCATTGCTTCTTCAAATGTCTTGGGATCATCCTCAATAATGAAGCAATAGGAATATTGGTCGAGACCTCATTCCTTGTTCCTTCAACTAAGTATAGTTGAAACTCGTGTCCAAATGACTTTGAGTCCCGACCTTTTGCTCTTCCCGAGCACGTGTTCAGTTGTTGAACCACAACCTCATCGGGGACCATTGATGGTTCATCATCGGGGACCTCGATACACCAAATGTCATGGGTTCCATTAGGAATCCTCGACTTGGTCTAGTGGACCGATGAGAATCTATTCTCATCAAAGTCTCGCATCCATTGATTCAATTATCGAGTTAATTGAAATATATTCATTAGGTTCAATAACATAGAACCTAAAAGCCTTGGAATGCTCAAGATATCCAACAAAGATGCAATCAATGCCTTTTTCACCCAAAGTCTTTAGCTTGGATCGTGGAGTCTTACAATGCCCTACAACCCCAAACCTTGAGATAATTCAGTTGAATTTCCTTTTAGTCCGAGTTCATAAGGAGTAACCTTGTTCCTTTTATTTGGAACCCTATTTAATAAATAGCAAGCTATTAACATAGCTTCACCCCGTAACCTCGACTCAATCTCGAATAGGACAACATGGAATTAACCATCTCCTTCAAGACCTGCTTTTCCTTTCGTAAATACCATTTTGTCGAGGAGTATAAGGGCGATCGTTTCATGGATTATACCAACAGATCGAAAATACAGAGTATCCATGTACTCACCTCCCCTATCGATCCTTAATCTTTTGATCGTGACCCAAGTTGTAATTCAACTTCGCTTTTAAACACTTTGAATTTATCTAATGCTTCATCCTTGGTATGTAACAGATAGACATAACAAAATCTAGAAGCATCATCAATAAATGTCACAAAGTACTTCTTATTCCCCAAAGAAGGAGTGGCATGCAAATCACATAGGTCACTGTGTATTAGCTCCAAGAACTTAGTCTCACGACTAATACCCTGAAAAGGTTTCTTGGTTATCTTGGTCAACATGCAAGTTTTACACTTTTCAGTTTCCATGTCAAATGTTGGGATTAAACCATCCCTAGACATATCTTGCATCCTTTTATAGTGTACATGGCCAAGTCTTGCATGCCATAGGGTAGAATCAGTCAGGTCAGTGGTGGTCACAAATGTTGAATAAGCACTATCAGAGGAAATATTAAGCATGAACATTTGATTACATAAATAACCAAAACCAATAAAACACCATGCTTAGAAAGCACAAATTTATCAGACTCAATAACTTGTTTATATCCATGATTATTCAAAATACTACTTGAAACCAAGTTTTTCCTTATATCAGGAACATGAATAACATTAAACAAAGTTATAATCTTTTCAGAACTAAACCTAAGGTCTACACAACCACGACCATGCGCCAAGGCTGTTGACTCATTTTCCATGTGAAGAATAGAACCATCATTCAGTGACTCATAAGTCTTGAACCAGCTTCTATCTTTGCACACATGAACTGTTGCACCGCCTTCAACCCACCACGCAACATCATCATCCCGCACATAATGAGATTCGAGATACATATGTAACATAATAAATCGAAAAGACTTATTAACCATATTCGACCTTCGGTGAGTTGGAAGAACCACCACCCCCGAACCATTAGTGCTCGATCCATTGGCTTTACCACCAACTTTAACACCCTTGGTCCCTTTTAATGTGACCGGTTTGCCACATTTCCAACAAGTAGGTGTTGCCTTCTTGTTAGGATTTGCCTTGTGTTGTCATGATATTTGCGTTTGCCTTTGTTGTCGTTGTACCGGTGGAGTTGTTATGCTCTACCATATTGACAACAAATGGTCCAAAGAAGATTGCTACCCTTTCGCTTGTCATTATCCCGCACCTTGAGAGATTTCTCAATGTGCGATGACCGCCCAACTCAACCGTAGTTAATTCTCTTTCTTATGTTTCAAGGTATGCTTGAAATCTTTCCAAGAAGGAGGAAGTTTATCGATAACACAAGAGACTTGAATAGCCTCATACATGTGCATATTGTGTTGTGTAAACCTTCCAAGTATTCCAAAAGTTCATTGTATTGTTCCATGACCGGTCTTGAATCACCATTTTGTAATTTGTGAAATTACTTACAAGAAACTTCTTACTTGATGCATCCTCACCATATATTTGGCATCCAAGGAATCCACGTTCTTTGAAGATTCAAAGTTCGATAAATATCAAACAGAGAATCGGACATACCATTGAGAATTAGACCTCTGCAAATGTAGTCATCATTCTCCATTTGCTCCTCCGGATCCGCCCGCGCTGGCATCATCCCCATCATCGTGAATAGGAGTGGTTAGCACATAAACCACACTCATGCTCGACAAAGAAGAAATGCATCTTCTTCGCCACCTCCTAAAGTCCACCCTTCAAACTTATCAAGCTTGGAAAGTTTGAAGCCATGTGTTTCATTGAAGCAAAGACCATTGATTATCACAAAATAGTTTACTTTGATTGTTAGTGTTTATATCTTCCGTAATGTGGTTAGATAATCAATGTCACAGTAAACAAACAACAAGTCACAGAAACAAATGCCACTAGGTGGTTACCGGATATCACTTGAATCGTGTGATCACTTTCCAAAGTAAACTATTCAACCCTAATGCCCGGGTTACACGAATATCTACTGGGATAAGACCAAATGTAGTTATAGAATTAGGCACAATTCAATAACCCTTGCGCTTATAAGTGTTAATCGTTTTTCAGATATCTTTCATGCATAATCGATCTCCTATTTATAAGAGGTTACTCGAGCTAGTCAATGGAATTATGAGAATTAATCGCCCATTAATCTCCTCATAATTATCCCCATTATAGTCATTAGTGGTTACATGACCAATTAAACAGGTCATTATGCGCTTGTAATCGCCACTGAATAGGTCAAAGCCCGCTACAAGCAATACTTTCATCAAGATTTCATAGCACTATCGCTGGAAACACGCGCCTGGAAACATTGTTTCGGTGGAAACATCGCTTGGTGGAAACTCGCTTATCGCTGGAAACCACAAGCAAGATTTTCCACCAAAGAAGATTTCTACTAGCAAGACTTTCCACCGCAGAAGATTTTCTACTAGCACTACCAATACCAACCACTATTAGAGTCAGGATGTTCATGGACCTTATTGGTGTACACTCCGTACCTTCTAACCCATTACAAGGTGTGAACTAATCCCACAAGTGCACTAAATTTTCCAACACTAACCTTCACCAAAACAACTTTTGATAGTTGTGGTTATAAAAAATGCATGTCCATACAGTCGACGATCAATTCTAAAGGGTGTTCATATTGATCATCTAGTTCTTAGTTGTGGATGATTTAGGTATTGAAAATAACCCGATTATAGGATTATTGATCATGCCATCAAGGCACATGCTCTATTCCAATCGTTTATATATAGGGGTTTTTTGCTTTCTTTTATTTATTTATTTTTTTTGGAACGGCATTTCAATTAAACAACTAGCAAGACGCTAGGAAGAACAAATACAAGCAGTAAGAATATCAAGAATTACATGGATTGCTAAACCAATCTAACCAACTTAAAGAAACTTTTCGTTTGCTTCTACTAGTAATCCAATTGAACGACGAAAGCTTAATCTCGATGAAAATGAGATTTTTTTTAGGCCGTTTGTTAATTTGTTCATATGGTTTTAATTGGCTAATTACAATATGCATAAAAAATCATTGACGTAGAATTCATTTATGCATGGCTAATCATATGATGTTAAATTGATTATTACATGCTTCCGTTGTGTATAATATATGTGCTTGATTGAAATATTTTTACTCGTGATTAACGAAATTCCATCAACTATTGACATGGACGTCGTTATGCACGGCTAATCATATGTTGTTAATTTGATTATTACATGCTTCTATTGCGTATAATATATGTGCTTGATTGAAATAGTTTTAATCATGATTAATGAATTTCCATCAACTATTGCTTTGGGGAGTGTGCCTCACGTGTGAACTTTGTCTTGCAGATTTTTGGTTCAAGTCTGGGACTTTTGTAGATGTTGAATAACTTCGGCAATGGGCATTTACAATTGGTGGAACAAACAACTTTTTTTTCCTTTGCGCTCAGACGTTCACTAGTAGTATAGGGTTAATGTTATAAAGGTTGATAAGACAAAGGTATGAAACAAAAAACGAGAAAAACAAGTAAAGTAAATAAAAAATCAAAACAAGTAGAATAGAGGGTATTGACGTCATTTTGTCCAAGGTACCAACAGTATGACCTTAACTGATTATATAAAATGTACAAATAAAAAATTAAAATTGATTTGCACACATTAGGTATAAACTGAAACACTTTAATCTATGTATTAGATATTTGTACATTATTAATATTCTGCTTTAATTGATTATATAAAATGTACAAATAAAAAATTAAATTTGCAAATCACTTTCATAATAGGAGGTGATTTGCACACTCCTAAAAATAATTGGACACTCAAATTAGTTGTGTGTGACATTTATACCCTCATATGGGTGAAAATATAAGTATGACTATAAAAGTATAAATGTCCAAATACAAATAATTTAAGCGTTCTAATTATTTTTAAAAGTGTGCAAATCATCTCCATTCCATAATTAATAGTTTAGTTGTCTTGTGGGGACTTAGGCATACCATGTTCTTCTTGACAGATTCTCATTTTCAAAGTATAAATTTTCTTGTTTTTTGTGATGTTTTATGGGGGAGATCTTATTGGCAGGAAGCAGTAGACAACATCCTTATATTAAATGTGATGTTTTTTTTTCTTCTTCTTTTTATTAGATTTTTTAACAATTTCGAGCTCCCCAATTATTGTTAAATATGCCCAAAAAATAACACTTATACCCTTTATTTGGTACCTGCGCGCATAGGATTGGAAAAAAGATGTTCCCAGTTCATCAAAATAGTTAGTAGATTGTAAATTCATAAAATTGTTTGTTTTCTTATAATCAGGATGAACTAAGACTAATTGATTGACGAACATAGACTATCGTACTAACAAACAATACTGACCGATAATTGAACATTAGACCATATAATCTGGGAGATACCATACAAAAAAGATTGTCACACTGATCAGTGTATACAACTAGATCACTTGTCACTTGCGAGTACTAAAACCCTAATCATTTTTTGCAACCTTCGCACTTGCAATTGCTAAGTTTTAATTTATTAAGATCAAAATCGATCAATATATAAATAGATCACAATATAAACGGGACAAGTCCTTTCAGAATTGTACTTCATAGACATTAATTAACAAGTCGATTTCAAGACTCTCAAATGGATGGACTCATCTGTCGTCATGTAGAAACTCCATTGATCGACAACCAAGTCTTGCAAAATGTACATACTTTAAAACGTATATGGGATGTCATTTCTTATCTATATCGTGAGTAGTATTAGTTTTGGGCTTTTTTAATCGACCGAGTAAGGTAAGTTGTTCTAAATGAATGATCGATCTATCTTGGCTTGATATGTTTTTAGCAAATGAGTATTATTTGTTGTCTGAGATTCTTGAAGTTGAAATATTAGACTAGACATTTTGATTCACCAAAAGTTGGAAGGTCAGAAACTACCAAGAATAATAAAGACTGTTGCAACATATATAGTACCTTTACTTTTTGAATTGTGATAACTAAAAATATCAAAATCAGCGTTTACTTTTGAGTTTTAAAAGTTAAAATATTAGTATTTTTATAGACACACAACTGTTGAAGAATAAGAACTACACAAAATTTAAGCTTAAGAACAAAAAAGATCAATGCAATTTCAAATTTCAGTTTTTAAACCTTTAAAACTAGACTTGTGGGGAATAATTTATGAAACGTAAATAGTTTTGGCTGATTCTTTGGACTGTACTCATATGCTTCTTTCTTACCATCCCCACTTTGTTTCTTGGTGGGGTGGGTTAGAAACAACAAATACAAAAAACATAAAAAAGAAATATCTGAAATCAATCTTTCCAACATCTAATATACACACTACTTTCAATTAAAAAAATTACTGAGAAAAAGAACCATACAGTATAATGGATTCTCAAACCAGAAAATTTTAAGGAAAAAAATCATATGTAGTTGATCGAATTATAGAATTTACTAAAGCTTTAAGGACAAGTCAAGTTTTTGGGACTCATCTTGATTAATCTTCAACTCTGGCCACCATAGACTACCATCATCCTTAGTGGTTGAATTCATACCACTCCTAACCACCTCAAACCGCGCAACACTGCCGTGGGTCAGCGGTGAAGCTGTCGTGAGACTCGAGGGGTAGCTAGATAGGTTAAGCTTCCCTATAGCTGGTTGTTGATCAACATGTGGTCTTGAGGACCATCCATTTTGTCCATAAAAGCTCTTGAACCCCGATGAAGAAGTAGAAAGCATGGAATTATTATTAGGTTTGTGGATCATTGAGTGTACCTGAATACCGAGTGATCGATTATTGTTGTTGTTGCTATAGCCATGGAGAGGAAGTGAAGAAAGACTAGAACAATAGTTTTGATCATGGTGTTGTTGTTGGTGCATATATGTATGACCAAAAGCAGCAGCTGCTGAAAACATTGGACTTGAAAGAAACCCCATCCTTTGACCTCTTTTTGCAAGATTTCTTTCTCTTTTGTGAGCATTTTGGTGACCTCCTAATGCTTGTGAACTATAAAATTTTCTTTGGCAATAGTTGCATGAGAAAACCCTAGGCTCTGTATCAGATGCTTGTGGAGGTGTAGTTTCTGAGGAATTGCCCATGTTTATACTATCTAGTAAATTTAGTTCTTGATTCAATCTTGAATCATCATCACCATTACAGTTTTCGATCTTTCTTTCTCGCTCTTGTTCTTGATCTTGGTCTTGATCAATATCTCTTTCTTGCTCTTCTTGCAGCATAATCTCTTTCGGTCTTTGGAATTCGGCATCCGTTTTTGGATTACAAGAAGAAAGTAATCCTTCCTCATATGATATTTCCATAACCACAAGTGTGTGTGTGTGTGTGTGTGTGTGTGTGAGTGGGTATGAAATTGAAAGGGGAAAAGAAGTTGTTTATGGAAAGTGAATGCTTTGTGCTTTAAGTGGAAAATTACTAAGTGAAAGAGACGTCCTAGATAAAGACTAAAGATAGATGATATGCTTGAGCTAAAGTACAATATAAGTTTAGATAAAGCTTTTCACCGATTCACAAATAGTTAATCATGTTACTATTTATTGTACCCTATTTATGTAGTTTGATTTGTACAATATCATGGATGGATCCAATCATTTTTCCATGAAAAATTACCGATGGTCCATATAGGGAATATGTATGCTTTAAGCTAAAACGGGTAAAGAGAATTCTTTTTTTAAAAGTTTTAATGTGCGTCAAAAATACATTCAAGTTTTAAAAAAAAAGTTAGCCGACTTATCTATACTACATATAATGCACGAAGTCACCTCACTCTTAATTTTAAAACGTACAAAAAATTAAACATGGTTCACAACACTTTAATGCACCCAATTTTCAGAATTACAATAAAGTAAGCATATTGTACAATAAAATAAAGCGTGGTGTCATTTTAATGCCAAAATTCTATCAAACAACATTAACGCTATTAAAACACCCTTCACCAAAAATTACAACCATTTAAGACAATATACAATAATGCAACCAATTTTCGATTTACAACAAAATAAGATAGTGTACAACAAAATAAGATAATGTAATTTTCACACTTACAACATAAACGCTATTAAAGTGGCCAACGTTATTAATGACTATAATGACCACGCCTACAAGAAAAGAAACATAGTGTACAACACTTTAATGCACATAATTTTCAGACGACAAGACAAGAAGATAGTAAACAACAAAACACCACATTAACTTTATTTAATGTAGTCAATTATTTAACCCGGTCAATAAATACAATTAATAAAGTTATTAAAACACCCTTACAAAAGAAATACAAATTATCAAGATATTGTACAACCAAATTAAACACAATTCCTGCGATTAAATTTCATTACTACAAATAATAAAGACATTATAAATACTCAAGCCCGAGGCAGACAACGGTCCAATGGGCTTGAGTCGAACGGCCAGAGCTCAGACGGACATGGGCCAGCGGGTTCGATTCGAACAGCACGGGCTATAATGAAATTTTGATATCCATAAATTTATTGTTAAAAGAACATAATAAACTAAAATACATTATTTATCGAAAATTTTATTTCGTGATACCCGCCACGCAACGCGCAAGATTCCTCGCTAGTAAATGAGTAATGTATAGAACGAGGAGGTTTAGCCCGCGCTTCGCTGTGAGGATCGAAACACATGTCATCGAGGATAGTTCAAGATTGCACACATATAATTACGTCCATGTTCTGAGTTCCCAAATAAGGATAGTTCAAGATTGCACACATACAATAACTATCCTTAGCCCGCGCTTTGCTTCCAATTTTGTAATCAATAAACTTAAAGTTTCTTCTATAATTAATAAACAAATATGTGTATAATTGATCTTGTAACTATTAGCAATTGTAACATTTTCATGTTTAAGAACCAAATGTTACTTTTGAAAAGCTAAAAAATAAAAAAACATAACTTTGACTTATTTGTGAATCGAACTCAGAACATGGGTGATTCGGGAGCAGAGTATTACCAGCTGGGGTAAAAGAGTGTTTACTAAATTAAGTGATTACATGTTGGGTTCAGTAAATACCCAAACCCCTTAATCTAGGATTTGAATAGAAAATAACCTAAGTGTTCAATCCGTTAAACACTATCAGTCACCGAGTGCATAGACTCTCGGTGAGCCATCTTCAGATACTCAAGACGAGCGAAGAAGAAGCCTCTCCACTCAAACAAGGCGGAACTTAATGGGTGAAGACTAAGTCAAGAAGATGGTGGATTCGGTGAGTGATGACAATAACTCATGAATCCCTAAGACTCTCTCCAATTGTAGCATCAAGACAAAATCAAGGAAGAGATCAAGGCTTTGAAGATCAAGAATGAGCGGGACTAGGCGGGAAAAGTTTACCCAGATAAAACTAAGTCCCCAAGTGCTTTACCCGAGATAAAACTAAGTCTCTATCTACTAAAGCCATATCTTCCCATTTATAGTAAGCGGCGATACTAAAGGATTATCTCGTTATGGAAAGAAGCTCACTACCGACTACTAATATAAAGTGAAGAATCGAATATATCTATATTCGTGATTACCGTGATCAATGTATTTGTCTTCTAGGTTAAAGTTAAAATCATACTTTTATAAATAGCATAAGAGAATGAGTGAAAAGTTTAAGCTTGTGAATTGTAAAACACACATACACACAAGCCAACTTTTCACTCCTCCAACACAACTTTATCCTTGAGCTAGCTCGGTGGATTCTAAGAGTTGTCTTGTGCAGACTTAGCTTGAGCTTAGAGAGAGTCACCCAAACTTTGTCACTTCAATCCCAAGTACTATTCCGCAAGTACTTAGGTAACGATTCTTTGATTTACTTCTAATAAGAATATGATGTTGAAAATTACTTTGTGTGTGTTACTTACATTACCTTCATCATTATTCATCGTTAAATTGTTTTAAGTACTTAATTGTTTTTAAACGATAGTGAATAGGAACAACAAGTGGTATCGAGCAAGGTCGATTATAAAACCTTTAAGCCGCTCTAAAATCTTTTTAAATCGAGATTCCTATGGTCGAAATTGATGTACCCCAACTAGTCGATAAAAGGGTGGAGCTTATTCATTGCTTCCCTAGACTTGAAGTTGCAAATTCAACAAATGGAAAAAGCGATGCTTTGCTATTTGATCGATGGAACCTTATTATATCAAGTGTATTAATGAGGGTCCATTTGTCCCAAAGATCTCAAGGTTTGCCCAAACACAAGCTCGATGGACTATGGATGAAAGGAGAGTGGTCAACCAGACCAAAGACTCAAAGGATCATCATATCATGTCTTCCGATGATATAATGAAGTCGGTTATAAGTCAGAACACGCTAAAAAACAGGATGACTGGTCCATAGCCATGAAGGTCCATCGATACCAAGGAAAACAGGATAATGGACCGAAACTTGAGTATAATACCTTCGTGGCTGTGGATTCAAACTCTCTCAAACTTACACTGTTACAAAACTCTTTTAAATGAACGGCTAATGATGGTGTTAAGTTATCCAAACATGAGATAAATGTTGGTTTTGTTAACTGCCTCCACGAGAAATGGTTGAACTTCTCGTGGACTTAGAAATGCAAATCACATCCAAACTCTTGAACTTCCCGAATTTATGGAATTTGTCTATGAGGAAAACCTCATTAAACAGACGATACCCCGACTTAAAGAATTCACAGAAGTCAAGAAGTCCCGACCATCACCTCACCTATATCAACGCCTTCTTTTCTAACAATGTGGTTCAAGATTTTCAAGAAAATTCGGATGATGAGCCCGATGAGAGATCAAGTGAGGAGTACCTAAATGACCGAACGTTGAATTCCGTGAAAGGGCACTCCTTGCAAACTCTCAAGGTTTATTAAAAGAAACAAAGGTTTTCAACTGCTAAAGCAAATGAGGACACCGAATGCTTTAAGTGTCACAAAAGAGGTCATTTTGCAAAGGACTGCTTTTTCAAAACAACTTCAACCTCTTATGCACCATCGTGGTCAATTCACCTCAAGCTTCAAAGAATTTCAACCTAAAATCTATCGGCCTCATCAAAACTTTCGTAATAACCGACAAGAACAAAACAATAGATTTTGAAGCCAAGTATAGGAAGATCAAAGCTAAGCTTGCATTACTTGAGGCCACCCTCGTAACCAAAAAGTACTAAATACATGTGGTAAAACAAATGTCTTGTTGTGAAACCTTCGACCGGATGAAGAGCCGCCTCATCGATGATGAAATGGTGCATGTCACAAGACCGATGGCCCTCTCGAGAGGAAGACAAGCTAGCAGTTGGAAAGAATCATGCCGAAATGGAGAATGGGTCAACATCACTATGAAGAAGGTAAATATTCTACTTTCTATGGATGATGATTCGATTGGCATCCTATATGAACTATATCAATGTTGATCTTAAGTTTGTAGAGGAACAAAGACTAAATCTTTTTCTAAGTACAACAAGTTAAGTTTTGAATTGAATAAGTGTAGGATGAGTTACTTGTGTTAAAACAAAACAAGCTTGAGGCTATCACCTTACAAATTCAAAACACTAAATTAGTTAAAAGAAATCAGCTCTTCAAGATGAACTTAAGAAAGAAAAAGAAATCATTGATAGTTGGACTAACAAGAATCCAAGAGTCTTTGATGTTGTGGGTGCTCCCAGAGCAAAAAGAGAGTCATAGGTGAACATCATCTTTCCGACTCTCACAACAAAGACCGTAGTCCTAAACCATTTGTGTCGGTGGCATGATTACCAATATGTTGTCGATCCCAAGCCCGGTGATTGGATTGAAAGACTTAATCGATAGTAATCTTCCTAACTTTGACTGGAAGAATTCTAGAGCTCGAAAGTCAAGCTCTAAAGAGCATGTTGATTCCCGTGATGTGCCCAAGAGACCGAACACATCTCGATTCTCAAGATGAATCTCAAGCACCACTTCCACCTTGGAACCTCTTGTGGTGCCGATCCTAGCTCGAGCTTACTCCATTACATTACAATCCACACTCTCCTAAAGAAAGGTCCGGACTTGGTAGAACCATTTTGAAAAGACCTCCAAAACCAACTCAACAAGAATCCACCCCACCGAATTTCCACATCCTCGGTCCCCATCAAGTCGATCGATTCAAGAATCGATCGAACTTGTGAGGAAGCTAACCGACAAAATGGAATCTATTGAAAAGGTCCCCGAACCAATCAAGGAGACAAAGTCGACTTCCTCTAGTTCCTCAAAGTCAAAAGCCACCACAAAAACAAGCGGAAGTGTGATCTATGCCACTATACCATTCATACCATCGACAATTGTTATAGAATCCTTTTTGCATGATCTCTAAAAGGATGATCACAGGATCGCCGACCACTTGCAATATGTGAGCTCTCTCACCAAGAAAACTACACAAAAGTTGGTCATCGTGATGCTTCTTCATCCAAAGCTCAAAAATTGAGAGCTAAGCCTTTTCCTCCTTGCCCACATCGTGGCTTTAATGATCATCGCCTCGATGATTGTCTTATGAACATATGCCGTGATATTTGCGGTAACACACTCATAAGACATCTCAAGATGACAATGTCATCCATGCAAGGAGAAGTTCAAAACAACCAAAGTCCACCGAGTCATCCTCGCCTCTAAATGCAAAACATGTGGTAGCTCATTGACTCCACCACCGACCATGAATCGATTGCTCAATTCAAAGAGACCTTGAGACCCAAGCCCACTAGTAAGTGGGTCACGAAGAGAAACTAATTCAAGATACTACTTGTGCGAGAGACATGCCGGGGAGCCTATCCGCATCTAGACAATGGATGCTCAAGAAGCATGGTGGTGTGAAGGAATATCCGCACAAGTATGTAAAGGAACCAAGGCCCAAGGTAGTATTTGGTGATAACTCATCATGTCCCATGAAGGTTATGGTTCAAGAACGCAATGGAATAATTTTCTAGGATTGCTTATGTCAATGGTCTCAAATACAATCTCATCGTTGTCATCGACTATGTGATGCTAAGTACATTGTACAATTCAATGACAAACAAGGTACCATTTTCAATGCCAACAAGGAAGTTGTTTTTATTGCTCTAGAGAGACGATGTTTATGTCTTAGACATGTCAACTCTCTAAAGATGGAACTCGCTCTTTGCCAAAGCCAACGAAACTATCAATTGGGTCAGAGCACAAGAGACTCTCACACTTAAACTTCAAAAATCAACAACTTGGCAAAACAAAACAAGGTCCTTGGCTTACCATCACTAGTTTTGCAAAAGACAAACCATGCTCACTGTGAAAAAGGCAAACATAAAAGAGCATCTTTCAAAACCAAGCAAAATTCTCTATCAAAAGTCGCCTTCACCTCTCGTGATATGGATCTCTTCGACCACCACCCTAGATCAATCCAAAGATGAGAAGTATACACTTGTCATTGTTGATGAATATTCAAGATACACTGGGTATACTTTCTTTCCAAAAAGAGTCAGTAATGATACTATAATGTCATTCATCGTGAACATTGAAAACCGTAATGACATTACAATGAAACAAATCGAATCGACAATGGTAATCGAATTTAGAAATGCCGAGCTTGAGAGTTTCGTGATGAGAAGGGAATCTCCCAAAATTTCTCATCTCCTTATACCCCGAACAAAATGGGGTAGGTGAAAGGAAAACAGAACTCTCATTGAGGTCGCAAGAACCATGTTAAATGGCTCACCCTTTCAAAGCATTTCGGATCAAGGCTTAAAACGACTGTTACACTCAAAACAGTCAATCATTGTCAAAAGACATAATAAAACCCCATATGAGATATTCAAAGGTAGACTTCGACATTAGCTACTTCCATGTGTTTGGATGTCTGTGTTTATTCATAACCACAAGGATCATCTAGGCAAGTTCGATGCTAAAGTCGATGATGGATACTTTCTAGGTTACTCACCGATCTCCAAAGCCTTCGTGGTATTTAACACAAGGAGACAACAAGTTGAGGAAACCTATCATGTCACCTTGATGAAAGTATAGAAAGCACCGTGTTCACCAACACTTCAAAGGAAGAAATAGGAATTGATAACTCATCAAGATATCCTCCTAATGAGTACAACATCGAAACCAATTCCTCATACCAAGTCGATGTCGACATCTCATATTATGTCTTGCCTCACAACCGTCACAACCAACTATCGGTGAATTCATTGATAATCGAGGCAGCCCCATCGATAGGTAACATCGATCCAAATGATCGTGATCCTATAACTCAAGAACCTCTATCGTAACAAGTCACCTCAACATATGATCTAAATGATCCCGTGGCTCTTGCACCGAACTCACACCGAACTCCCAAAGGACATCTTCAAGCTCGGATCCCGCACCACAAAGTAAGTGGACAAGATCTCGTGACATTGAGCTTGTAAACATCATTGGTGAACCCACCGAGGAATGCTCACTAGAAGCATGGTCGCTAACTTAATCGCAGCTTCACCAATGAATGTCTATATGCCGATTACCTATCGAGATAGAACCCAAAAGTGTCACCGAGGCTCTAAAATACCCAAGTCGGGTTCAAAGCTATGCAAGAAGAATCGCAGCAGCTTGATAAAAACAAGGTCATGACCTTGATCAAATGTCCTCGTGGATGTAGTAGTCATAGGAATGAAGTGGGTTTTCGTAAACAAAAGCGATGAAAACAGACTCGCTATTAAAAACAAAGCGGACTTGTAGCCAAAGGTTATAGTCAACAAGAAGGCATTGACTATGATGAAACATTTGCTCTGTTGCAAGAATGGAAGCCATCAGATCTTTCTTGCATATGCAACATACATGAACTTCGTGGTCTACCAAATGGATGTTAAAAGTGCATTCTTAAATGGTGATCTCAAGGAAGATGTATATGTTCAAGAACCTCCGTGCTTTGAGAGTAGTGAATTCTCGACTATGTCTCAAGCTTGACAAAGCCCTTTATGGACTTAAACAAGCTCCTGTGGCATGGTATGAAACTCTCTCACCTTCCCGATACAAAACAAGTTTGTCGGAGGAAAGATAGACAACACTGCTTGTCTATAGAACTCAACAGATGTGATTCTAGTTCAGTGTATGTTGATGACATCATCTTTGGCTCAACAAACTACAAACTTTGCAAACAGATTGAAAACCGATGACAAAGAAGTTTGAAATGAGCATGATGGGGAACTCACATACTTTCTTGGACTACAAATTAGGCAAACCGATAAAGGAATATCCATCACCAAGAGAAATACACCGTAAATCTCTTGAAGAAATATGAGATATCCGATCGTGCCTCGGTGAAGACCCAATGGTCCCACCTAACAACCTTGGACCCGATCTCACCGCAAATCACCAATCAAACTCATTTCGGAGGATTGTAGGCTCACCGATGTATCTAATCGCTTCAGACGGACATTCAATTCTCACTGCCTAATAGCAAGATATCGCCCAATCCTAAAGAATCCCATCTCACAAAGCCAAAAGAATACTCGGTACTGGCGGAACCCCAAACCTTGACTCTATTATCCAAAATGCTCGTGGTTTGATCTCGCGGTTACGCTGATTACGATTATCTTTGGTCAGTAACATGGATGAAAAAGTACCCATGTGTTCAATCAAGAATACCCAAACCCTTAATCTAGGATTTGAATATAAAATAACCTAAGTGTTCAATCCGTTAAAAACTATCGTGTCACCGAGTGCATAGACTCTCGGTGAGCCATCTTCGAGATACTCAAGACGAGGCGAAGAAGAAGCCTCCACCAGAAGGCGGAACTTAATGGGTGAAGACTAAGTCAAGAAGAAGATGGTGGATTCAAATGAGTGATGACAATAACTCACTGAATCCCTAAGACTCTCTCCAACCGTTAGATCAAGACAAATCAAGGAAGAGATCAAGGCTTTAAGATCAAGAATGAGCGGGACTAGGCGGAAAAGTTTACCCGATAAAACTAAGTCCCCAAGTGTTGTACCCAGATAAAACTAAGTCCCTATCTACTAAAGCCATATCTTCCCATTTATAGTAAGCGGCGATACTAAAGGATTCTCTGTTATGGTTAGTCACTACCGACTACTAATAGCAAAGTAAAAAGAATCGAATATATCTATATTCGTGATTACCGTGATCAATGTATTTGTCTTCTAGGTTAAAGTTAAAATCATACTTGTATAAATAGCATAAGAGAATGAGTGAAAAGTTTAAGCATGAATTGTAAAACACACATACACACAAGCCAACTTTTCACCCTCCAAATACAACTTTATCCTTGAACTAGCTCAATGGATTCTAAGATTTGTGCTCGACTTAGCCCGAGCTTGAGAGAGTCACCCAAACTTTGTCACTCAATCTCAAGTACTATTCCGCAAGTACTTGGGTAACGTATTCTTTTGATTTACTTCTAATAAGAATATGATGTTGAAAATTACTTTGTGTGTGTTACTTACATTACCTTCAGTCATTATTCACTGTTAAATTGTTTTAAGTACTTAATTGTTTTTTAAACGATAGTGAATAGGGAACAACATTACATATAAAGGTTTTAACTAGCCATTTATTGAGGAGAGTGTAGTTTTAATGAGTCTATCAATTAAAAAATTGTAAAGGTTTTGAGCTTATATTTATCTTATTAAGAGAGAATAAAGTAAAAAGCAAACACTAACGATAATGTTCATTTTACAGTGTTTTATCTCAATTATTTATTATTTCTTTTTGGGTTTATAGACAGATAGGTTATTCAACTTTTCAACTTTATTCGCCTAAGTTACCAAACTTTCATTTTGTTCACTTAGGTTACTGAACTTTAGTTAAACATTCAACCTTTATTTTTTCAGTGTAATTAAAGTAACCCAAATGCATTTTTTTAGGTAAGTTAAGTAACCTAAATGTAGCGTTTTAGAAATTCAATAACCTAAATGTAGCCTTTTTTTAGTTAAGTAGCCTGTTTGCAAAAAAAAAAGTTTTGTAACTTAGGCGAATAAAGTTGGAAAATTAGGTAACCTATTTGTCTATAAACCCTTTCTTTTTTTCTCCTGAAAGTTTGGAGATTAAGAATTATCAAAGAGAAGTAAAAAAAATAAGTGTTTTTAAAACCGGGTCGAACTAGCCGTTTCAACCCAAAAAGGACCGGAACCGATTCGGCCGGTTCATTGGTTCAATCAGAGAAAATCAGAAAACACTGAAAATTGAATGGAAAATGGTTCGAAATCCAGTTCAGTTTTAAAAACCTTGAGAAAAATACATTATGTTTTTGGTTAAGACTTGAACACAAAACTACGAAAATATGTAACTCTTTTGATATCTTAAAATACCACTTGCTCAAATACACGCCCATAGTAGTAGTCCGTAACAAATTAAACGGTAATTCTATAATGATTTGTATTTACATAGCAAACTCATAGGTGTAATAACTTTTTATTATATAAAAGAACTCTTAGATGATCTATCAGGGAGCATAATTTGTCTTTATGCATGTTGGTTTTCATGTGCAAATTTCAACTCTCCGTTTTATAAAGGACGTTGTATTTTATTCGGATGCATACAAATGAGATCTTATTTTTCAATAGACTAATAGTTCAAGATTGCACACATATTTGTTTATTAATGTTTGTTTAATAGAATATTTATTTATTTCATCAATAAATATAAATGCACAAAACTCTATCCTTTCTTAATCACTTAACATTTAATTATTTAAGTTACTTATGTTATCACTGACACGTGCTTTGTAACATGAAAACTAAACAAATATGTTTACGTCCTTTTATTTTAAATATAATACAAAGGTATAACAAAGAAGTTAACAATTTAATATTGCTAACAAATACTCAAGAGATCTTTCCGTATCCTTGACTTGCTTTTAATTTGCATATTTTCATAGATTTTACGTCATGTTGTCTGTCAAAAACTCAACTTTGACAGATAAGGTAAAGTATTTTTAATTCTCCAAAAACGTTGAGATAAATGAGCTAAATTAGGTATGATTTTGTGTATTAGTTTAATTGGAATGATTAAAGTTTGAGATAAAATGGGGACAAGAGGTGTCTCTTAGTCATTTGTCATTGGACAAACAACAAAACAGCAGGTGGGAACTTTGAAGACATCCAATCACAAGTTAACTGGCATCTAAGAAAAAGCATCTTTCTCAAAAGGAACACACCACTCTTTTTGGAGAATCCACACTATTTGGGCCAACTTTGGGTTATTGCCTTATTATGGGGTACGACTTTTCTTGCATAAAATACAACTACAGCAATTTAATTTAGAGATATGATTTGGAGAAGTAAAATTTATGTTTAATTTTATGTCTAAATCTGTGTGTCAATAATTTATTAGTTGCAGTAACCGGATTTATTTTTTCACAACTTAATAAACTAATAAGTATTAACAAAAGGCAAAGCCTTTTTACTGTTCATTCAACAGTAAAGTAAAAGGAAAAAAAGCAGAAATAGTTGCTTCAAGTGTAATTGCGTTGCAGAAATTGGCCTAGAAAAAAAATGTCGTTTATATGTGATTGCAGAAGCGGTCTCTGTCTTAAATCCACGGATTGTTCATGTAACAAAAAATTACATAAATGTCCATTCGGTTACGTACGTTGCAGAAACAGTATCATAAAATTGCAAAAATCGTTCATGTCGTTACTTGCGATTACACGAATAGTCCCTAGATTAACCCCGCACCCGCAGCGTAGCGCGGGTAAAAACAAACCATGCTTTACAATATTCATAAGGTAGAAACAAGTTGAGTCGACCCAAGGTTGCCAAATATCGAGCTCGACTTGTTTACGCTCATAAATCTTGAGCTCGTTTTGAGCCTTACGATTGTAGCTTGAGTTCAGGTCGTAACGAGTCAAGCCTATAAAAACTCGAAACGATCCGAGCTTAAACGAGCCCATGCTCGAGCTCAAGCCATGTTTGGGGCGCATTTAATACGCGAGTTTAAGCCTTAGCTTTAGATATGCGTTTATCACGTATAATTGTGTATGTATATATGTATATTTGTATATAAATGAGCATAATAAACAAGTTCGAGCCTAATGTAAACCAAAACCAATTCTATCTTGTAAAGTATGTTAGGAGTTGAAATTTAGTTAAAAATATATGGCTCGGAATGAGCTCAAGCTCACTTATGATCATAAACGAGTTGAGCTTGAGCTTGAGGTTTGGTAACCTTGGGCTCGACTTGGCTTGTTTCTACTTTTATTCCGTAGTTATACTATTAATAGTATAATTATGAAGATAACGTCTTTTAAATTTTTAACGAACTTAACTGTTAAGTGGGTATATGGTAATAAAAATTTCATTTATCCAAGTTTAGGATATCATGTTGAACTAATAAAAGTTCATGATACTAAAAATAGGACGTGATTTGCACACTCGCATAAGTGATTGGGACACTCAAATTTCGAGTGTTTGGACATTTATACCCTTACAGGATAAACATAATTAAAAATAATATGAGGGTATAAATGTCCAAACACTCAAAATTTAAGTGTTTCAATCATTTATAAAAGTGTGCAAATCACCTCCCAAACTTAAAAAATCACTTAGCAAAGTTTGTGGCACTAAACTACATTTTGACATTTGATTTACTTTTGAAAAATTGATACTCACACCTAAAATTTGTTTTTGAAAGTGTGCCTAATAAGAGAATTAAATATGTCAAATTAGAAAGTGAAGATGAGGATAAAGATAATGTATAACTGACATGTAAAATATTCATATAATCTCCACATATTTTATGCGTACATTTTAGGTCCTAAATCGTGTCATTAAATTTATAGTTAATTACATAAATTGACCTTATAGTTAAATCATAGTTGCAGGTTTCGTCCTTTAACTCTCAATAATTACACCAACGTTCATATGGTTGTTTATTTTGCGTTGACTCATCCTTTAACAGGACGGGCGTTACTTTAGACCGTTAATCGGGTCACGTGAGCTATACGTGAGTGGTAAAACGGTCCATTTTCATTGCGAAACCACATAGATGATTCTTGTAACAATTTTAGCTATGTTTTTTTGCCGCTTTTTTTTAGTCAGATTATATACAACCCACTTCGCAACCGGATCTCGGCATCCTCGTAGTCGTTCTGGTTGAAATCCAGTGTGAAGGAAAACAGACTAGGCAGGTGTTATCTTGATTGCAATGAGACGACGAAAAATGTGGTGTAATTTTCGGCAAGAATGGAGGTGCGTGCAGCGACATATGCCCGATTATGTGAAGTTGGGGTATGGTAGGCCATTAAATAAAATGATAAATATGTTAGAAATATACGTGCAACGAGATATGCCCAATTATGTGAAGTTTGAAATAAATGTCATCACGAGACTCAGAAATACAAATTTCCCAAACAATATCTTTCCAACTTTGGGAAATAAATTTAATTTTCTAACGAAATGCAAGTTGCATATTCAAAACTAATTCAAAGTTAATTTGGCAATAAGTTATTGGGATTTTCTACCATGTGTCATGGTGGTATATGTTTAAAACATTTAATGAGTTAAAATGACCATAACTAAATGTAAGTTGATAGTATTACTTTTCAAAAACTTTTTACTTGCCAAATTTACATAATTTTACATGTAAATGAATTTAATTTAAGAAATAATTATGTTGAATTAATGCTTCTAAACTCATCTCATGCCCTATGATATAAGTTAGAAAAACCCTAAGTTATTTTAATCAATCAAAACATATTTTCTCCACGATCACTCTTAGCCAAACTATCTTTTCTGTTTATTAACTAGATCTTCTTGAAGTTTAATTACTAGGATATAGTATTTTTATAATAGGAATGTCTAACAGCTTTAGGTAGTAATTAAAATTTCATAACTATGATATTAAATTTTGGTAATATGTTCTTAACTAAAAATAGGGTTTTGTTAACAAGAACCCTTAGAGTGTTCTATAAGGCTTACATAATTAAAAACATTTACATGTATGAATTTACTTAACATTAATATATACCTTATTGAAACTCACTACTTTAATTATATGTGTTTAAATCATGTATTTATAGAATGATTAGTTTATATTTGGAAACATTTTTAACTATGAAAAGCTTATACAACACCCTAAATGTTGTTGTTAACAAAACCCTTACAAATAATAATAATTCCGAGGCACTTTATTTTGCTTACTTAAAAATTCATACTTACCAAGGGATAAATCCCCACCATCCATCTAGTCTAATTTAATGGTGGGAATTAACCTAAGATTTAATACTTAAACCTAAGTCCATGTTTTTTTATTGTCTTTTTGTCTTTCTTTTTTATTAACCTTTTTTTTTTGTCTTTTTTATTAATTTCCCTTTTTTTTTTTTTATGAATTAACGTTTTATTTTTGTTTTTTTTATTATTTTTTTTTATAAAAAAATTTGCGTTATTCACGTTTTTTATTCGCGTTTTCTTCGCTTTCACGTTTCTTACATTTTCGTCCGCTTTCATCTGCTTCGTCCGCTTTCCAACGCTCGCCCATTTTCTTACGTTTCGCCCATTTTCATATGTTTTCGCTCATTTTCTTACCTTTCGCTCGTTTCACACGTTTTCGTCCGCTTTCATCCGCTTTCTTACGTTTTCATGTATTTTCGTCCGCTTTCGACGCCGCCCGCTTTTATACGTTTTCATCCGCTTTCATAGGTTTATATATGTTTTAGTCCGCCGTCCGTTTTAGACGCCGCCCGCTTTCTTACGTTTCGTCCGTTTTCTTTGGTTTTCGCCCGCATTTTCATACGTTTCGTCCGCTTTCACACGTTTCGTCCATTTTCATACGCTTTTGTTTGTTTTTACGTTCTCATGTACTTTCATCCGCTTTATACGCTTTCTTCGTTTGAGACGTTTCGTCCACTTCTATACGCTTATATATCGTTTTCGTCCGCTTTTTACGCTGCTCATTTTAGACGCCAGATGTTTTCGACGCCATCCGCTTTCATACATTTTGTCCGCTTTTATACATTTTCGTCCGCTTTAAGACGCTTTTGTCGGGTTTATATGTTTTCATTCATTTTATACGTTTTTCCGCTTTCATACGTTTTCGTCCGTTTTTATAGTTTTTTATACGCCGCCTATTTTCATACGCTTTCATGCTTATTAAACTCTATTATATTACATGTCTAATATCAATTGTGATATTTTATAAAAAGTTAATGTCTAATATCACTTGTAATATTTCATAAACAAACAAGTATGTTTTTAACCTTTAATATCACCGAGATATTTCATCGCTCTGTATATTTTTATATATTATCACCTATGTGTTTTCTAATATTTTATAATTTTCGATTATATGATAGTTTTGTACCTTTCATCGCAATTGACGAGCGTATATTTTTTAATGCAACCAGTGTTATCTATCACTTGTGATATTATACTCTTAGTAGAAATAAAATGGTTAAAGTCTCTTTAGGTGAATTCTTATTTTGTTCAAAAAAATCCTAATTTAATGCAACACTTGTTTGATTTTGAGAATATGTCAAATCTCTATTTTTATAGTTTTCTTCCTTTTTATTCATTTTGATATTTTTAAGTGACACTTATTTATCTCTTGTGATATAACATTGTAACGAAGATGAAGAGTATTACATTCTTCATTATATATGTGTTATCAATTTTGATACTCAACTAAGAATGTGAAATATTACATTCTTACCAAATGTGATAAGAATTTAGTATTTTACCAAGTTTATATGAAAGAAATAATAATATACATCACTTATTATATTATCGTGATGATTACATTCATTTTTTATTTGTGTTTTGAAAATATTTAGGAAGATTTTGTGTTTTATGATAATGTGAAATATTAAAAGGTGTTTAAGCGAAAACAAGAGATGTTATGATACTTTGGTTAGACTTGTGGTGCCATTTTCTTTTAATAGATACGTTGTGCATGTTTCGATGGGTTTTATAGAGGATTTAAAATATTTATCGTTGAATCAAGAAATTAAAGAAGATATGGTTGAAGAAAGCACACATCTTTATAAACAAACCGAGCAAGCTCAAACACCGCGATATCACATATGATATCGCGGGTGATATCACCGCTTAATATAACATGATATCACAGCGATATCACCGGTGATATCACAAGTGATATAAACTATGATATCACACATGCTACCTCCGTGATATCACACGTGATATCACATGTGATATCACGGTGTTATCACACACGATATCACGTGTGATATCACGTGATATTACAAGTGGTGATATCACCGTAATATCATGTATGATATCACGGTGTTTGAGCTTCCTCGCTTGTTTATAAAGATGTGCTTTCTTCAACCATAGCTTCTTTAGTTTGCTGATTCAACCATAGATATTTTCAAATCCCGCTATAAAACCTATCGAAACATGCACAGTGTATCTATTAAATAGAAATATCCACCACAAGTCTAACAAAAGTATCATAACATCTCTTGTTTTCAGTCGAAAAACTTTTCTAATATTTCATAATATCATAAAACACAAAAATCTTCCTAAGTATTTTCAAAAACACAAATAACCCAAAAAAAAAATCATCAGAATCATCACATTCTTAGTTGAATATCACAATTGATAACACATACATGATAAAGAATGTAATACTCTTCATCTTTCTTACAGTGTTATATCATAAGAGATAAATAAGTGTCACTTACAAATATCAAAATGAAAACGTCTGAAAATGAACAAAACGATAAAACGAATGAAAACATATAAAATGTATGAAAGCGGACAAAACGCTTGAAAGCGGACAAAAACGTCGAAAATGGACAAAACTTATAAAACGGATGAAAACGATGAAAACGGACGAAAACGAGAAAAACGGACGAACGTTCAAAAAGACGAAAACGCCTAAAATGAAAGAAAACGTAAAAACGCCTTAAAACGGACGAAAATACATGAAAACCTAAAAAGCAGATTTAAAACGATGAAACGAATGAAAACGTAAGAAAATGGGCAAAACGCCTAAAATGGAAGAAAATATAAAACCGGACTAAAACATATGAAAACGGACGAAATCTTATATAAACCTATGAAAACGGATTAAAACGATAAAAAGGACAAAACCATGAAAACATTAAAAACGGACGAAAACGTATGAAATGGACGAAAACGTATGAAAACGGTAAAAAAAAAGCGAAACGTAAGAAAATGAAGGAAAACGTTGGAAAACGGACGAAACGTATAAAACGGACGAAAACACGAAACGTAAAAACGGACGAAACGTATGAAAACGGGCGAAAACGTATGAAATGAACGAAAACGCAAAACGTAAGAAAATGGAGAAACTGACTAAACAAATGAAAATGGACGAAATGCATTTAAAACGTATGTAAGCAAAAAAAACACTAATAAAAACGCGAATAACGCGAATTTAAAAAAAAAAAAAAAAAAAACGTTAATTTATAAAATAAAAAACGGAACTAGCGAAAAAAAATAAAAAATAAAAAGGAAGACAAAAAGACAAGAAAAAAAAACATGAACTTAGGTTTAAGTATTAAATTTTAGATTAATCCTTAAACTAGATGGATGGTGGAGATTTATCCATTGATAAGCACCAAAATAAGGGTAAGAAAAAAAATTTCTCTAATAATTCGTTTTAAAAAATCACTAAAGAAAGTAAAAAACAGAAGTTAGGCAAGGAAGCATACGTGGCAAGTGTAATGTGGGGTTTGTCATATTTGGTAATTGGTAATGTGACAAGTGGCCGACAATTACATGGTGGTTGCTGATGTGGACACAAGTGTAATTATGATTATTTAAATAAAAATCTATTTAAACATTATTTAGCACACACTGATACATTATTATAGAATTAAAATAACATCGTCAAATCTTCAAAGTAAAACCTAAAGATAAGTGTGATCTTTGCTTTTCATTACTTTAATCTTGTTCCAAACTTCTATCCTTTTTGCCAACTTTCAAATCTTTGGTTTATTATTGTTGTAAGACTAAGGAGGTGTTTGATAACAACTCAATGTGTCTTAATTGAAAAATAGATAAGTTAATTAAGTCATCAAATGGATGTTTGTTTAGTGTTTAAAACTAACGTGCGACATTCTAGAAAAAAGCAGGAGATGAGGCCTACAAATTAAGCCCATCCTTTTATCATAATTTTACATGTTTTATCTCTCACCTTAACTTTATTTCAAATAAAAGGGTATAACAAGAATTTTTACTAATTCGAGATAACTTTATTCAACAAGACAAAACAAACAACCATTTATTCATCTACAAACATACATCATATATTTAGACACACACTTTAATTTAACAGTAATTAATAAAAAGACTAAACAAACAGGCCCTAACCTTATTTATCACATAAGATGAGGAATTTTCAAATGCTTAATCTTATTTTGCTACTTACCAAGGGACAAATTCTCACAATCTATTTAGTTTGATCTAATGGTGGAGATAAACCTAAGATTTAATATGAAAACCTAAGTAAATATTTTTTCTCCTTTTCTTTGTCTTTTGTCTTTCTTATTTATTAACATTTTTTTTTTTTTTTTTTTTTTTTTTTCGAATTCACGCTTTTATTTTAAATTCATGTTTTTTTTTTTTTAAATTCACGCTTTTTTATTCAAGTTTTTCGCTTCACACGCTTTCATCCGTATTCATACGTTTTTCGCTTTTATACGTTTTAAATGCGTGTTCATATGTTTTCATCCTTTTTACGCCAATCGATTTCGACGCCGTCTGCTTTCATCCGTTTTGACGCTTACATCCGTTTTCCGACGTTTCGTCCGCTTTCACACGCTTATACACGTTTTCATCCGCTTTTAGACGTTTTGGTCCGCTTTCATCCATTTTAGACATTTCGCCCTGCTTTCAAACTTTTTCGCCCTGCTTTCTTACGTTTTACCGCTTATGTCCGCTTTCATACGTTTTCGCATTTTCTTATGTTTCGCTTGTTTTCACGTTTTGTCCATTTTCTTATGTTTTCGCTCATTTTCATACGCCGTCCGTTTTCTTCGTTTCGTCCATTTTCATACGTTTTCGACGTGTTTTACGCTTTCGCACGTTTCGTCCATTTTGGCCATTTTCATACGCTTTTGTCTTTTTTAGGTTTTCGTATTTTCGTCCGTTTTAGACGTTTTCAGTATTTTTACGCTTCCATGTATTTTCGTCCGTTTTATACGCTCGTCCGTTTCGAGACGCTGTCATATGTTTTACGCTTTCATCCATTTTTAGACGTTTTTGTCTTTTTTCCGACGTTTTCATCTGTTTTTATACGTTTTCGTCCATTTTCATACGTTTTCATCCGTTTTTATACATTTTCGTCTGTTTTATACGTTTTTGTCCATTTTCAGACGTTTTTGTCCGTTTTCATACGTTTTTATACGTTTTGCATTCGATTGTATATGTTTTTGTCCGTATTCAGACGTTTTCATTTTGATATTTGTAAGTGACGCTTATTTATCTCTTATGATATAACACTGTAAGAAAGATGAAAAGTATTACATTCTTCATCATGTATGTGTTATCAGTTGTGATACTCAACTAAGAATGTGATGGTTGTGTTTTTGAAAATATTTAGGAAGATTTTTGTGTTTTATGATATTATGAAATATTAGAAAAGTTGTTCAATTGAAAACAAGAGATGTTATGATACTTTTGTTAGACTTGTGGTGGATTTTTCAAGTTAATGGATACATTGTGCATGTTTCAATAGGTTTTATAGCGGGATTTGAAAATATCTATGGTTAAATCAACAAACTAAATAAGCTATTGTTGAAGATAGCACACATATTTATAAGCAAACTGTGGAAGCTCAAACACTTGTGATATCACAGGTGATATCACCTCACTTGCGATATCACACATGATATCATGTGTGATAACACCGTTGATATCACTTGTGATATCATGTGTGATATTATCGGTGATAGCATGTGTGATATCATAGTTTATATCACTAGTGATATCACCTGTGATATCACAAGTGAGGTGATATCACCTGTTATATCATGTGTGATATCACAGGCGTTTGAGCTTACTCAGTTTGTTTATAAAGAAGTGTGCTGTAACACCCCGAAAATACAGTCTAGCGAAGCATACGAGCCTTTGGGTGATACAATCTTGGTATCACAACATAAGGTACAAAGAATGGTTTTTATCCCATTTATTTAGAATAAGATTCATTAATTCAAAACGTTAAGTTTACATTAATGAAAGTAGTGCGGAAATAGGCCCAAAATAATATTAAAGCGGTCCCGTTTATTCATCAGAGTTGTCTATGACCATGCCCCTTGCCAAGCGTCTTCCAATAGTGAGCTATCGCCTTAAACCCGAGAACACATGCTAAAAGGTCACCTACTGTTGGTGAGTTCATAGAGTTTAGTTACAAAAGTAGTAGTGGACACGATAGAGTTTAATGACTATGTGCGACTAAAGCGATATATAATACACATTCCATTCAACAATCAATCCAATCCATAATCCACAACACAATCGAGATCTCAACGGGGCCCCTAGCGACTCTAGTCCAGCACTGTCGTAGCAAAGTCTAGAACGATTGCTAACCCCGGACTAGGTCGAGGTAGAAGTATACTCTTAGCTAGGCAACAAGTTATAGCAATTAGGATTGCTACCCTAGTCTAAGGCAACAACTACCGCACATCTATCTAGCCAGGCACCACGTTATAGCAAAGCTTAGAGCAATGCTACCCTGGTCTAGATCGGTTACACTTAGCTAGGCATCACGTTATAGCATAGGAATGCTACCCTAGTCTAAGTCGACAACCGTCGCTCGTCTAGCCTTTGCTAGTCAACACATTAGCAGTTCAAAAGAGTAGTGGCAGGTCCAAGAAATAGTTTGCATTCAGAAAACACGTAAAACATTCAATCACCAAATCAAATATACCAAACAACAGCCATTCCAAAAAAATATTCACGTATCCAGTTATAGTTTGTTAAAAACAGCATGTATTCTCCCCCAAAATAGTTATAAAAACCTTTGAAAAGAGGGGCTATGAAACTCACCTTAGCCACTGCAATGCACTATACACTATTGACACGACTGGCATCTAAAGCTAATCTCCACAACATCAAGATGAATGTACGACGAGTACAATAGAATAGAAGTGACGCAACCTAATGCGTATACGATATTCTTAAAATACAGCTCATACGATAAAGAAATCAATAGAAGGTATTGTGTTGTAGTTTTCGTGGATCATTCATGTCGTTACTTTCAAAAAGACATTGTCGTTCCCAAAAGTTCATAATTATCATCTCAAAGTTTAGTTTTAACGTTTCGTGTGGTGGTAAGAAACATAGACGCGACGCATAACTCACGCGGAAGAGGGAAAGACATCGACATAGTCGAGACATAAAACTAGAACGCACGCCAAAAAGAAAAGACATTGACCAAGCCAAGAAATACTGACAATACTCAAGCTAGTCAAAGACTAGGATATGACGACATCTATTTAAGACACAAAATAGGTTAACTTTCGATAATTTCCCCATAATCCCAATGTACATGTTTATATACAAGATAAGTTTCCATTTATCGCTCATCAATAAAGGTTTTCCAATCGTTATTCATAATCACACCAGTTTATAAGAAAGTACTTCTTATATTGTATATTAAGCAGTGCATTATAAACGACGCATTCGATTATGCAGCGTTTCCAAAACATCATGACTTTAATAAATAGTCTTATCAAAATAACATTTTCCGACAAGTTTATAAAGGTTAACACGTAGTTATAAAGCACGAGTTATTATCGTAGTAAATAAAGATTTATAATTAAACAAAACCGTGTTCATTGATAATATATATATCTAATTATCTTGTTATTAGTTAATATGTGATGATAAAATATTTAGACTCGTTTAAGTCAAAACATTTAACAAGGTATAATTCAATAGCAATATAACTCGCATAGTAAACGTTATTCCAAATTTATAACCCGTAGTTGATTCTCATAACTTATACGAATATCGATATCAATTATTCATTACGCAGCTTAGTTTTCCTTAATGTTACCATACTATTTTATAAGTACTTATTAAATCAGGTCTATTATCGAGTATCCCGTTACAAATATATTAAACTCATTTCCGATTCTAATATATTTTACTTGGTTAATCCCAAAATAGTTAATAAGGTACATATTATAATCAATATAACTTGTATATCAAATGTTAATCTAATTTTATAAACCGTAGTTAAACTTTATAATGTATAGAGTAAATTACACCGTTCGTCCTTGTGGTTTGCGTTGACCGCAGGGTTTAGTCCTTTGACCAAAAAAATTGCACCGTACGTCCTTAAGTGTGAAACGTTATGCGCCATTCGTCCTTATGGTGTTGAAATGACGATTATACCCTCACAATGAGCCTCACAGCAAATCAATGACTAAAATAAGATAAAGCAACATGTTTAGAAAAAAAAGAGCAGATCTAGCTGCATCATATGACTACAACAGATATGGTCTGAAAAAAAACCTTGCAAACTCAGTATCAAATCTCGAAAGATCGAGAACCCCAACACCACAAAATTGCTAACAACACACAAACAGTCAATTACACAATAACCGATTAGATCCAAACAACTAAACTTAACATCACTAAAACCACACGTCAGGCAACATTCAGATATCAAGAAACATAAATAAATATATCAATGAACAAACTCAAACCAATAACGACTTACTTAGACCACCACCATTCCTTTCTCAACTACAAAGACATTATGATTTTCACAACATTGGCCCTATGTAACTATGGTTCATGGTTAAATCTTGGTTAGATCACAACAACAGTTTTTCAGTCTCGGTGAGAGCAAAGAATCAGAGGAAAAAAAAAAAAAAAGGCTCAGAATTATATAAGAAAAAGAGGCTCGATTTATATAGGAAAATCAGATTCAAAAAAAATAAAATAAAAAACTAAACCAGTCAAAAGTTTATGAAAATAATTAGATTTTATAAAAATATATATTTATACCTCAAAACTTTCGGTATCACGGTGGCGAGTTGCGATTTCGGCATCGAGGCGGTGGCAAAGACAAATCTACAAATATATTTAGTCAAAATGTTATAAAACAAAGTTTTATGAAATAACACTTCAATACTCAAGAGCTAATGGATCGATAAAATAATCAAAAATCCTTAAAAACTTAATGATATATTTAGATTTATAAATAAAAACTCACAAAACTACAAAAAAAAGTTATAATATCAGCAGATTCGGTAGTAGGCTTCCCGTTTGATAGGTATCCTCGGTGGCAGTGGTGGTGGCGCTGGCGGAGGCAGAAGTGGTGGTGGGGCGGCGTAGTTAATGGTATAAAGGTTTGAGATGGTAGTGTGTCTTTTTAAGAGAGAGAGAGAGTGATTATCAGGTTTGAGTGTTTGTTTGTGGTTATGTTTTTTGCACCTTTCGTCCTTATGGTGTTGAAATGACGATTATACCCTCAGGTTAACAGAGGGAGGGACGAACGGTGCATAACGTTTCACACTTAAGGACGTACGGTGCAATTTTTTTGGTCAAAGGACTAAACCCTGCGGTCAACGCAAACCACAAGGACGAACGGTGTAATTTACTCTAATGTATACGTAATATTCGACACTACTTATTAATCACATATCTAATTCTAATGTCTACCACTCCGTTTTACAAGTATCTAATTCATTGTTTAACTTATATTCAATATCGTTTATCCCGATAAAATTATTCCTATATCGTTATCCCATTATCGTTACATAGTTATCTCGTTACTTATTTGGGTCATCAAATATATATTTTACAAGTTTATCTGCCGACCCATATTATTTACCCTTGTTTGTTCCATTATTCTTGGTTATCTCGTTTTACTGCTTATTATAATTATCAAGTCTAAATGTAATATTCTCGTAACCCATTTTAACTCATTTCGTGCATCTAATTTATAAACCATCATAATTCAATCACCAAGAGCCCATGACATCCATAACAATTCTGACCCGAAATGGTGTACCAATTCAAACACACCCTTGACTGGGTCTTTAGACCCGACTCATCACATGACCCAAACAGGTTTGACCTGCCCTGGTTACAACTCCAATGGTATGACCCGAGTCAAACCTGACTCGGTTGAGTCTACCAACTCAACTCAGTTCCTTACTCAAATCTGCGCAACCGTTCCCTACTACTAGACCAAAAATAAAAGAATAAGACATCCATGACTATCGTTAACCATGACCCAACATATATTAGTCCCGTTTTCCACTCGAATCCACCACAGAAACCTTTTCAGTACACGGTTTTTAAAGAAAACGATTATACATTTGTTTTTAACACTTCTAAATCCACGAAAATAACATATACAGTATATGTACGAATCATAAAAAAAAAGAAATAAATATGAGATGTGATTTCGTTTTACCGTGAGAAAAAGAGAGAAACAAGAGTGTTGATGGCGTCCTTTACGAGTACAACTCGTACCCATCCAAGCACGACCCTTAATACTTGTTTTATTTCAAAACCCTAAAAATCCGAATCTTAATTTTAAGATTTAGGGCGCGTGTAGGTGTTTGGACGTGATTACCACGCATAAACATGGTCACAAGACACCGATCTATCATTTGAGATAGGTGGTGTAAGTAGAAGAGGTTGCCGGAAAGTTGGCCGGAAAATATGACGGTGCCAGAACCCTAAGAGGGTTGGCCGGATTTTAGAGAGAGAGAGGAGGGTATTAGTGTGTGTTTTGTAGTGAGAGAAAGAGTTTGGTGAAATGAGAGAGTTGTGAGGAGGTGGGGTATATATATACTCAGGAGGGACTAGACATGTACCAAAGAAAGTGTAGGGGTGGTTAAGTAACTTATCACAAGGACCCTAAGTGAAACTTTATAAAAATTTTGATATATTTGATTCGGGACTCGTTTAAACTAGTAAATGTGGGATTCTTGACTCGAGAGTTACGCCATTGCTCTTAAAATATTATTTCCAATAAAAACGATATATAATACGACTCGTATATCAAATTAATTAAAACGATCGCTCAAATCGATGTTTCTCCAATTACGACGCATCGAGGAATTTACGAGTTGTCACAGCCTCACCTCCTTAAAAGGAATCGCATCCTCGCGATTCAATTGAAGTTACTCGTTGAGGTTTAAAAGAGGCGAGTGCAAAAGCACAAGAATTTATCTTCACGTTCCCTACGTGAATCCAGGATCTTACTGCGAGTTTCTATGAGCTTCGAAGATAGAGATGCGACTTTACTAAGGTCGCTCGGTTTCATAGTTTACTATTTTGATAGGTCGATCAAAGTTTAAACGTTCAAGGATTAGGATTTCCCAGAGGGATTACAATTGCCTTATCGGCGAGTCTTTTCTTCCTATTACGCACGAAATGTCGGGAACTCTACTGAGTCTTGATGGTAGCTCAAGGCTCTGAGCTACTGGTCTCAATCTAGCAAGAATTTTCAGAAGGATTGATATAGCGAGGATTAAGTTTTCACGTTTACTATTCGCTTCACACAATTTCATGGTGGAGCCGTAAGCTTAATTCTAGGTTATCATCGGAGGGTTCAAGAGATTTACATTGTCTATGTCTCCTAATGGTTTGTAAGCAACTTACATATCCATCTCAAATTAGAACGGTTTCCTTGGTATCTTCTTAAATAGGTTCAGAGTTGGTAGGTTGGGTATTTCCATTTCTACTCAACAATCAGGATCCGCACTTACGACCATAAAGGATCTCTTACGGTGCCTTTGAGGTACTAAAGCGATAGGTATGGTTATAGGAGAAGTTGGCCAAGGGAAGGTGTCTATCCCAACCATTTCCAAACTTGATAGGCACGCTACGTGTTCTACTAGGGTTCGAATGGTTCCTCTACTTCAGCCATTAGTCTGGAGATGATACACTGCAAGCATATCCAGATCGGTTCTCTCGGCTCTAGGAAGTGATAGATGAAACATGGGTGTGTGGCGATTGCCATAATCCGGAAAAGATAGAAATCAACATTTCCTAAAGCACACGGTTTCCTTTACGTGTGGAGAAGTCTACTTGTGTAACTCAGGTTTTTCGATCGCACTTCTTCCTTAAAGAGTATCGAATGGAGTTGAAGGTTGAGAAAGAAGAATCAGATGTGTTCTAACATGGTGAATCTCAGGTAGATAAAGTGGATTAAGGGGGGATTCCCTTTTCAATCGGAGTCCCATAGTGGAAAGAAGGTAAGGAGCTAGGGTTCGATAGTGAGGACTAGCTCATAGGAGCAGAGCCACCCTACCAAAGGGAGAGGAATGATTACTCTCTCACCTCCTTAAAAGAAGATTGGTGGATTCTCTAGTACTGTTATCACTATATGAGGAGAGACGAGCAATGTCGTCCATACTTTCTGTCTTTCTGATTAGCGGGAGGTGAACAGGTTAGGTAGTACTACCAACAACTACTCGGGTAACGGTGCGGAATTTTTACTTCCAAGGTTTCGTCTACAGTGTAGCTTATCGTTCGGTTAAGAGGACCGAAAAGATAGCGGGTGGTTCTCGAAGGATGATAGAAGGATTAGGTGGTTGTTCCAAGGAACGCAGTTCAGGTTACTCCTTAGGATTTCAAGATTTCCGCTGAGCACGGGATTTCTACCGAATGAGAAGTCTAGGAAGTTCAGAGTATGTCTCTGTTGGAATATGTTGATTGCTACAAGCAACCAGTTGGTTGACTTAGTATGATATTTAGGTTAGAGGCGGAAGGTAAGACTCCTAAAGAGAGCATTGGTTACTAACCGCAGTCAGTCGATTGACTCATTGGTGCACTAAATACTTAACGCAGAGAGGTTAAATATTCACCTCCAAAGTTCTAATTCTCAAAAGATGTTCGACTATCGATCAATATCAATTCAACTCCTAAATACGAGTGAAGGTTAACAGCTCCAAGTTGGTTTACTAAAGAATTTCGCATCGATGGAGTGTAAGGTACAACATTGATAAAACAGGGTAGGTAGTACCACAATCGGTGGTATGACGTATCAGACTATCATCGATAGAATAATATCTACAGGTTAACCTCGGTGAACAATTTCACTAAAACAGGTCGTTAGAATGTTATCAATATGGGTACCTAAATAGAGGATAAGGTACGACATCAACAACATGTAAGGTACTACCTTAACTGAAAGTTGTTGGTGAAGCAACGTCGACTAGATCACGTCGTTTAAATCAACATCGAGTGAATGGCAAGGTTTCGGAAGTTCTTACAACAATCGGTTCAAGTCTAGGCCTGAGTTAGAAGTGTCGGTAATAGGATTACCAACGAAACGAGGCTAGATGACAAATCCCACGGGATTACTAGCGAAACGATGCGGAATAATAATTCCAAAAAGATTACTAACGAGGTGCGGCGGAATGATAATTCCAATCCGGTTACTATCGTAATGCGACTGAATGACATTTCGAAATTGAATACCGATTCGAGGTCGAATGACGATTTTGACAAAGTTGTCAACGAAACGGAGCCGAACAATAATTCGAGGCCAAATGATGACTCGAAGTCAAATGATGAGTTAAAACTCGGAACGAGATCAGAATCACAAAGTCGAAAATCCAAAAACCAAAATCAAAACCAAATCCGAAATAGTCAAGACAAGATCCAAAACAGCTCAAAACAATTCCAAATGCTCTAATAAGATCAACGAGGCTTATGTCGATAAGCAACTCGGATGTAAACAGTGCCAATCGGGCCTCACCTGACTTATGGCAAACTACGCTCAAGTGCTACAAACAAAAATTTCACATAAACGGAGACGTATAGTGATGCCAAAAGTGTTACGATTCGAGAGGTGTTGCGATGCCAGTGTGTCGTGTGTGAGTGCGGGCTTTCGTGATGTTTGGTGAGTGTGAGTGTGTGAGTCCACCTAAAGTTCATTGTTCTTAAAACCAATCTCAAACCCGAACATGATTCTGTTATAACTATTCCCAGTATTTGCAAAATTTACCTCTGAGACGGACATAGGTGATCAGTCCATGTCCCGCTGTCTCTGGCTGAATATAGGTGATCAGTCTATATTCATTCGAGGTTCAATGAATTTTGATAAAGCAAGGCACAACCATTTAATATAACTAATTTCTTAATATATATTCCCACTTCAATATTATCTTCCCCAAACGTATTCATTTTCTTTATCTCAAAAATATCTCGTTTCACCATTTAGTTATTAATGTTAGGTATCATCGTGTGTGTGTGTGGTATCGACTCTACAAGACACCATGAATGCACTCAATTAACCACAATGCGACTCATAATGGCACTATGAGACTTCCAAACGACAACTTACAAGTTTTGGAATAAATAGTTAGATCTTATCGAATTCGTCAACTCGATAAACTCAACCATTTATTCATGTCGCTTATTATCCCAAAACCAGTCACATCCTAACGAGTCATAAGGATAATTCACCTATTAGTAACGTTATTCCACGTACATAGCGGGCGCTTATTAGATTCGTCAATCTAATAAGTCCGTTATCCAAGTGGATCAACGCTATTAATGTTAGGTCATCCGTAACCCACGCACAACACATAAATGATATTAATGTTAGGATTTAGTAAATCCAGTTATTAAAGTGTCGGTCACCTCAAGTATATGCAATCGTTAGAAAGCTCGTAGTCGTAGTTATTTAATGTTAGTTAGTATTTAGTTTAGTAACACCATGGAGGACGGACGGGTCTTTACCCACTGTATGCCTGATCCACGGCCCGTAGGTGGCGTTTATGTAAGATACTATAAATACCCTCTACCTCCCAAGGTAGAGAGTTGGAGCTCATAATAATACTTTTACTTTCTCTCACTAAGTTCCCAAACCTCTAACTCTTTCTCTCTCTAAAACCTTATAGTATACGCCTATATTTGATCATGGTTTGATGTGTTTGTGAAATCCAATATGTTACAACGCTATTAATGTTAGGTCATCTGTAACCCACGCACAACACATAAATGATGTTAAATACTCATAAATGACACCTTTCGATAAACGTGCCCTCGAAACATTTAATGACTCATTTATTACAAAACATTTCTATGTTTAGACGTTGGTTCCCTTTTTAAAATGTCGAATAACGAGGCGAGCCTTGTTATCGAATGTTTAGTACAAAACCATTTATCATCTATATTTTCTAGTATTATTTACTAGTTCGCATATATATATTACGTCAAACTTCAATATAAGTTTCGGGTCATTATTCGTTTCGAGTTCACAAGTCCGAGTCATGACTCTCGGCTTTTACACATCATATTGCCCAATAATTACTAAAGACCATGTTACGGCGTTGTCGGGGTCAGTCGAGACTAGAAAGTCACGATAACATCTGACGTAGCGCAAAGTTGACATATATATCATTAAGTCCAAAATAAACAATTTTCACAACTCCAATTAATCCTCTAAACAATCTCATGTCAATCTTGCCATATAAACAGACAACCAAACATACTTAACCCCACTAAACACTTCCAATTGACTCTTTCAATTCCCAAACACAGCCGATTAACGAGTATCAAATCTAATGTTTGTTAATAACTTACAAATTAACCAAATCACCGCAATTAATTTGTTATCCAATCAAGGCCATTAATTCCAATATCGTCCAATTCCAAATAACTGATGCATACCAATGATTCACCCTTAACCAAATAATCACACGTTAGTCCAATTTATTATTTGAAAACACTTACTGGTTTCGCATATTATTATAACACTAGCAGACATAAATTTATTATTAATAATCAAAACCGATTACCACATGTTTGACAATACTTAATGTTGAAATCACTCTTAAACTAGAATTCAAGTGTTAGTAATTAATATATAATAGTTAGCTTAATTATGGCTTTTATGTTAGTAATCAAGGCTAGGCTTATGTAGAAAGCCCATGAGCCTATGCCAAGCCCAATAAGGAAAGGATGGGAACTTGATGTGTTGCCCTAGTTCCCTCCTATAAATAATCTTGTAACTCTCATTAGAGAGTTGGTTGTTCATTTTATCACATATCTTACGCATAAACCTTTCCTCATATATTCGTGTGTGTGAACTTGTTCATCCGATCTATCTCTTATCTCTACTTCTTATATTGATGCTTGTGTTACTAATATGGTGACCTAACAGTGGTATCAATCGCCAAATAGTTGGATAAACATTTTTTTGTTTTTGAAGCTTTTAAGTATACGCGTAAGTCTCGGTACAAAATCTTTCATACGCTTAAAAACTCAATTTTTACACTTTCTAATCTAAGATTCTTGTCCTTTCAAGGTTATTAGGTGTTAAAGTTTTCGTTTTTGGCAAAAAGTTTGAAACTTTACGTGTATTTCGTTGATTTTAAGCTTGATTTTATACGTGTTATCATTTTTACGCGTAAGGTGTTTATAAGTTTTGTATCATCAAGTTTCACACTTTTGTGTTATTTTGGTGATATTGAAGCTGTTTCATCACAAAAATCTGGTCTTGAAACACTTTGGGCTGAAAATCAGTTTTGGTTATGTTTTACGCATAAGTAAACCCTAAGTTTACGTGTAAGTTCCTCAAGGTTTGATCTTCAGTGTTCTTGGTTTACTCAGTGTTTTATTGCTTGGGTAAGCCTGAAAACACTTCGACTTTGCATATCTTTTACACTGGAATAAGTGTAAAGGATTTTTGGGCAAAACCCTAACTTTACGCATAAGCTAAAAATTACGCGTAGAACTCTTTACGCCTAAGCATTTTCTTACACCTAAGCCTTGTCTTACGCATAAGCTAATCTTACGCATAAGCATTCTATGTCTAACTTTCAGTTTACACCTAACCTTAGTGTTTTTCAACTCTTACGCGTAAACAATCATTTTACGCGTAAGTTTCCTAAGGTTTTCTTTGCCTAAACTTGGTTTCTACGCCTAAGTACTCTTCATCAACAAAGTTTCACTTGACTACAAAGATCCATTTTACAACACAAGTTTTCAAGATGTCTCAACCACCATACTCTAACTACTTTCCTTATGTGTATCCTCAACAATAACAACAACAACAACTCAGTCAACAACAACAACAATTCAATCTACAACAACAGATTTATCAACAACAATTTCAACAACATTTTCCTCAAGGAGCAATTCAACCACAAATGATTCAACCACCACCTAGTCTTCAAGTACAACCTTACACAAACATTCACAATCAACATCCGTCCAGGAATACTATGAAGGAACCATCTTGGTTTTGCAAGATGTGTGAAGCTTTAAGCAGCCAACAATCCATTCATGAGGCTGGATCACTTGATAGACCTCCAATGCTCACTCCCGGAAACTATGATCAATGGGTGATTAGGTTCTTTAGGTTTTGTGATCTAAAGAAGCCACATGGAAAGTTCTTAAAGAAGGTCATTTTGGAAGGTCCGTTTCAGATGCCTACTATCGTTACACCCGGAGATCCAAATGCTACTCCACCAAGAGGTGATGTCTCCAACATTGCAACTCTTTCTGACCTCACTGCTGATGAACTTCTACATTTCAAAGCCGATGAGCTAGCAATGCAATACATCCTTTTGGGATTACCCAATCCGATCCTTCGAAGTGTTGATGCTCAAAAGACTACTAAAGCAATGTGGGAACATATTCATCTTCTCATGGAAGGCACTGAACTCAATCAAAAAGACATGGAATCCAAAATCTACTTGGCTTATGAACACTTCATGATTGAACCCGGAGACACATTAGAGTCATATCATCATCGCTTCTCAGACATCATCAATGACTTGGTCAAACACAACATCATTATGCTAAGAATTGCTGTCAACACTAAGTTCCTAAGTAGTCTTGGTCCTGATCGGGAAAAGTATGTCATTTTCATCCGTCAAGCAAAGAATCTTCATCATGCTACATACGGATTGTTGTACGACTACTTGAAGCCACACCAAAAAGAAGTTGACAAAGAAAGGGTTATCCGTGGACTCCCGGTATCACCTTCACTTCTGGATAATCAACAATTAGCTTTGTGGGCTCAAGCTTGTTATCCTCAATTCCCGACCTTACAAACTGTCTTCACAAATCCTCCACAACCCACTACTCAACCAACTGCAACAATCATACCATATGATCCTTCAAAGCAACAATCTCAAGAAACTCAATTGGTTCCATACAACAACAACAATGATCAAGCACTTTACAGTGAATCCAATGAAGATGCAGAAGCTTTCGATGCATTGCAACAAAGGTTTGTCATGATTGATAGAGCCTTCGACCGATACTCTAACAAATCCAACAATCGCATTCGTACCTCATCTAACACAAGGAATCAGCCGTTGTTAACAATGGACGGTTGAAGTTCGTAATCATGGTAATGTTCATCGGATGGGCGGTGGTCAAGGGTTTAATCAAATGGGAAGGAATAACATGGGTGCTCCACAACAACAAAGGGACTCAAGTGGTTGAACAGGTAATGCTCGGAATGGGATTAATGGTCTTCGTTGCTATAAGCAGAATGAGAAGGGTCATCTAGCTAATGCATGCCCAAAGCCAAGGACAAGAGGCGCGCTTATCACAAAGAGGCTTTGCTTTTGGCTCTCAAGGATGAACTGGTGGAACTCTTACCAACAAGGAACACGACTTCATGGCGATGCAGATTCGATGATGACATGGAGGACTTGCGAGCTAATGCAAGCGGTGATGTTGATGGCACACATGCAAGCTCTCCACATGAGTGACACAGCCCGGTGTATGACATCGACGGCTTGTCTCGTGCACCGGATCAAACTATACTCATTAATAATCGATATCTCAACCAATATCTACATCCAACAAGGATCAAAGTGTTCAACATGCGCCGTCTACATCTCATTCGGAAGATAATCAAATAGACCCCGTAGTTATATTTGACGATCATGATGACCTTATGGTTACCATTGATAATCAAGTTGACTCCGTGGTTATACTTGAGGATCTGACTAATGATCATGTTGAGCCTCACGTTGAACAAGATGATACTTCGTCTCATCTAGAAGTTGAGCTCATGACCTTAATTAAAGACCAAGAATCTCGATTGGAAATTTGCAAGCAATTAAAGGACAAAAATGCACTGTTAACTAGGGATAATGAATGCTTAATAAGGCAACTCAACGTTTTCAAAACTCAAGAAAAACGTGAACAGGGTTTTGAAGTCGCTTTTGCTAAATCTCATCGAAACGAAAAATCACAAGAATGACAGATACGTGATCTAGTCGCATCCAAGAATGCTTTGTTGTCTCAAATAGAACAACTGAAATATGATCATAAAAAACAACTTAACGCTCTTACTTTGGAAACTCAAAAAGCCAAGTCTGAGTTGTTAACTTGTCAAAAACAGTTCTCTGAATACAAAAAGCATTCAACGAAACGAATAAATGACTATCTTGAAGAAATTGTCGGCTTACAAAACAAAATCAAAGAGTTTCGAAATGTTGTTTATAAACATGGTGAGTCAATCACGACTATTCAAAAGTTTACTTTGAAACCAAATCCAAATGAATATGGATCGAATCTTGACATACAAACCAAAGCTTTCAAACAAAGCATTCAAACCAAATCCTCAAGTTTTATCAGAGAACACAAAATTGATGATTCTATTATGAGTGTTGTTGAATATCATCGTCAAGAGGAATTTGATGCGATGACGAGAGTCGGTCAAAATGAAAATGTTGTTTATAACAAACCATTTAACTATTCAAAAGCCGTTACTTTTGTCACACAACAGGATAATTCTAACACACCTTGGGTTATCACACCTACTTCTGAGTCTTCTAATGTGAGACCCGAAACCAATTCTGCACAAAATAATGGTCCTTTACCTTCACTCAGTGAAGTAAAATCAATACCCGAAAATCGTCAAATTCTTAGATATTTTGACATTTTCATTTCTGACATCAAACTTTTAGAACGTGCGATTGAATTTCATTCTGAAATAAAAGTTGAACATTTTCAATCGCCTCAGGCACGAGAACAAAGAGATATTTTTCAGAAAAGAATTTTACCCCATGTTCAAAATTTGAAAAATTGTGCATTGTATTGGGAACGGGAATTTCATAAGGAACTTGGACTGATGAAAATAGTTTTTGAGAAAATACAAACATCGATTTCAAATACAAAACGCAAAAAGAAAATGTTACGAAAAGATGTTGATCGACTCTTGGAAGATGTTATCTGTGCTGATATCCATAATGTTGTGTTATTACATTCTGTTGCATATGCATTTCATTATATCTTTGCGGATACTGTTGATTCTGTTGAAATTGTTGAGAATACTGATACTGTATCACAAATCAAGTCTTTAAAAGTTGAAAATGAACGATTGTTAAACGAACTTTCAAATGCAAAACGTCGTCTTCAATGGTGTCAAAAAGATTGTCAAAATCATGAACTTGCTTTGCAAAACAAAATCACCCAGTTGCGTTCAAAATCTTTTGATCCTAAAATTGAGCAACTGGATGATCAAAACGCTTCTTTGAAATGTCAAATCTCAAAATATGAACAAGAACTTGAAAAAGTTAATAAGGAATATGGTGTCATATTTGATTTACTCAAACAAACTCGTGATGAAGCATCAAACGAGCTTGATCATTATCTTGCACACACTAAAGAAGTCACAAATGTTTATGGAAACCTTCGTTTTGAAAATCAAGATTTGTTGCACACTATCATTGAGTTAAAAGAGAAGTTAGGAAAGTATGAACAAGTTCAACTTAGCAACATTAAGAAACTTGCACCTGTAACACTTAGAAAAAGTGAAATTCGAATGCCAAATGACAAACCACAAGATACTAATGTGATTCCCTCTACTGAAACAGGAATAGTTTCCTCTTTTCCCAACGCCCGCACTTCACAGCCTAGTAGCAATACAAGGAAGAATAGGAAGTTGCGACGTAAGAAAATATCAATAAAGAATGCTGAAGTAGAAGAACACCCTAAGACTTTGAATAAAACTCAAGTTGCACCCACTTTAGACATTGCGTTAGATAAATGTAATAGAAAAAGTGATGTAACGAATTCTGAACCGTTAAGTACTTTTGATGTTAAGTTTGAAGCTTCTTGTGTTATATATCATCAAAGTATGCTTTCTGATTGTCATGACAAATGTGTTGCTAACTCTATCTTGTCTCGTTTACGGAACCCTAAGAAATGGAATACCTCAAGGCCCACTAATGCTTCTAAGTCTATGCTTAGTAAACCACCCTCCTTAGGCTCTAAGAAACGCATTGATGTTCCTATAGCTCCATCATCACCTCCTAGGATCGTAGTACCACCTAGTGCATTTTGTTGGGAATTATACGTTTGAGTTGATAAGACAAAAAGAATGAAACAAGAGGGACTTAATATGACAAGAAGGAAACCTACAAAAAGATGGAAGGACTTGCTTGCAAAAGAAGTTTTATTTATTAGTCCTTAGTAGAGATTTGTAAACCCTAATCCTCTAGTATATAAAGAGGACATGGGTGTAGGTTTTATACATGTCTTCCAAGATGTAGTCGACTTAAAGGTGTGTGTGTGTATCCTAGGCGTATAGTCTTGTAAACGCTTAGGTTATTAGTTTAGTTAGTAGTTTAGTTATCTAGACGTGTTCCTATAAACATCTAAGATTAGTTAGTGTTAGTGAATGAAAACCTTGTTCAATAACAAAGAAGTGATTAGTTTATTCCGCTATGCATGTTATTAGTCTTTGTTATTAATCCCTAGCTGAGCTCATAAACGATCTTCTCAATTGGTATCAGAGCGGGGAGCTCTTGATATAGGGATCTACAAGGTTTTTCGAAGAAAAATACAAAATTCGAAGTTGTTACAAATTTTCGTAACTCACTACAGGTCCGTTTTCAAGAGGGTATAACTTTTTAATGAACCGTTGGATCGGGCTAAAATTCGAACTCGAGCTTCTTGGTTTATCTATCTTTAATCTCACTGAAGGGATTGTTGATCTGAGCTCGCAATCAAAAGTTATTCAATGTCGAAGTCTGCTGCAGAAACTAAAAAAAAATTCCGTAAAGCTTCTACAGCACTGTTTTGAAACGATCATAACTTTTTTGTTAACCGTTGGATATTTATGAAATTTTAGGTGGACGTTCTCTATATAGCTATCTAACTTTTCATTGGAGGGATTGTAGATCTGAGCTTTTATGCAAAAGATATTAAGTGTCGAAGTTGGCTGCTGAAGAGTTTTTCAGAAAATCGTTTTTTTAGGGTTTGTGCTTAAATAATTCTATTATTACTTCATCATTCTTCAATGATTGATCATTAATGGTTAAGGAGCTGATTTGGCTTCGAAGAAGATTTCTTGACATTGGTCGATGGTGTGCTAATTAATTATCATGAGTTGAGGAATCAGTTATTTTTGTCGCTTGTACACTAAAATTGCAGCACTATGATTTGTTAGGAATTAGAAATTCCCGGTATTAAAGAGTCGGTCACCTCAAGTATATGTAATCGTTAGAAAGCTCGTAGTCGTAGTTCTTTTAAGTTAAGTAGTAATTTAGTTAAGTAACACCGTGGAGGACTGGACGGTCTTTACCCACTGTATGCCCGATCCATGACCCATTGTGTGGCGATTTGTGTAAGACTATAAATACTCTCTACCTCCCAAGGTAGAGAGTGGAGCTCATAATAATATCTTTCACTTTCTCTCACTAAGTTCCCTAAACCTCTAACTTTCTCTCTAGAATTCCATCTACATGCTACTTTGTGTTATGGTTTGATGTGTATGTGAAAAGCTTATATCTAACAATTGGTATCAAGAGCCATGGTTTGATCATATCTTACACATCTTTGGATTTATAGTGGTTTTAGGTGGTTTTGAGTTTGAAAAGTTTAGTGGTTTTGCATCATTTGGTTGATCTCTTGTGTTAAAGTTTGAATTTTGTTGGTACTTTTGTGTTTAGAATCATCAAAAGTGTTTAAGTTTTCATTTGGTAAGCTTGAATCATCTTGGTTGGGTTGTTTTGGATTGAAAAGTGAAGTTTATTTGGTTTTTCAAGCTAGCGACTTAGCTCTCGGTATAGTTTCTTGCTAGCGACTTACTTCACGATTTGTAGCGACTTCTCGTGTTAAAAACTAGCGAGTTAGAGCTAGCGAGTTAAAGTACAAGTAGTGGAATCTCCACTACGGGTAGCGACTTGTTGTAGCGACTTGATCAAGAGTGAGTTGCTCTTTAGCGACTTGTGTTTCTAGCGACTTGTGTAGCGTAATCTCGCCAAAATTTGGCTAGCGACTTGGGTATGAGAGTTACTACTTAGCGACTTGCTTTCTATCTAGCGACTTGGGTTTCTAGCGACTTGGTCGTCTAGCGAATTAATTGGTAGCGACTTAGTGCTTGTGTTTCTAGCGACTTAGAGCTTTATCATCTAGCGACTTGAGTGATTGTTTACGGTTTTCTCTTGATTTAGTAAAATCCGTGAAAGAATCTATTTCCGGTTTAATCATAGAGTTATAAAATCCGTATAACTGTGAACATGTCTACCAACGTCCCTACCATCATCTCCATCGTTGCCGAGGATGTTCAAGCGGTGGCTCAGATACTCGCCCACCCATGCTTGATGAATCGACTACGATTCTTGGGCTCAACGAATCGATTGTATTGCTCAGGAAAGGAAAATGGTGTCAACATTCTCAAATCCATTGATGAAGGACCATATCGGGTTGAGACGACTAGAGACATACTTGATACTAATGAAGATGGTACTCTGTTTACGGAATGGACGGACCTAAGATGTACAATGAGCTTGATAATGAGGAGAAAAGAGATTCGATGCGAGATATCGTGGCTTCAAACATTGTTCTTCAAGGTCTTCCTAAAGACATCTACATGTCGATCAATCATAACACCGATGCAAAGGCGGTTTGGGATAACGTTAAGATGCTTCTCTCGTGTTCGTAATTAACTATGGAAGACAGAGAATCCCAACTCTATGCCAATTTGAGCACTTCAAGATGAAACCAGATGAGAGTGTCTATGAGTATTATGTGAGATTTCATAAGTTAGTGAATGACATGAGGAACATCGAATGACCATGCCTAATATTCGGTGAACTCAAAGTTTGTGAACAACATGAATCCCGAATGGCACAAGTTTGTCACATCCGTGAAACTCACTAAAGGATTGAAACATACTAACTATGAGCAACTCTATGCCTTCCTCCTTCGTAATGAGAGACATGCCATGTTTGAAAAGTTGATTCTCAATCGGTTCAAAACCAACCAGGGTGAGACAAGTTCGCCTAATGACTCAACAAACTTTCTACTCAAACATTGGAATCACAACCAAAGCATCACAAGTCATACCCTTGGGTAATGGTAATCACAAACTCATCCACGATCCTCGGTTCAAACAAGGCGATGCCGATGCACACGTGGTAACATCATTAATCAACTTGCTCTTCTCATTAGTCAAAACATGAATTCTCTCCCACAAACCAACAACAACCTCGGCGCGCATCTAACCCACATAATCAAGCCACCGTTAAAGATGGAAGGATCGTGGTGCAACCGATTCAGAAAGACGAGATGATCGGGGAAGGGTGGTCTTTGGTAGAGGATATGGGCAACCGTAATCGAGGAAGAAATGGTAACCAAGGTCAAGCCAAGACAATCAAATGCTATAAGCGTGGTGGTGAAGGACACATTGCAAGGAAGGCGCACATCTCCAAAGCGCCCACGAATCGCCGATTACTTCAGAGATAAGATGTTGCTTGGCACATGCTCGGGACAATGGTGTCTGCGCTGGATGAAGAGGAATTGTCGTTTCTTGCCGAGGGCAATGCCAAGACCTATGATGCAGATGTGGATGACAATTGTTCAGAGATGGTCACAATCATCGAACGCCTTTCAAGTCGCTAACCGTGATGCATACAATTCGATGTAGATGATGGACCCATCGCTCACACAATCTTTATGGCTAGCATCTCTCCGATTGTTTCTCCCAAGATCCCTTCTTCACCACATGGCCCATCCAAGGACAAACTCATCTCGAGGTATTAAAGCTATACGATGATGTTGATGTGCAACGGATGCATGACAAAGTACAACTAATCGAAACCTTTGAATCAAATATTGAAAATATGGGTAATATCAATATTGTCCCATACGATCAATACGTGAATCAAAGTGGAAGTGAAGTTGTACCAAGTGATGCATCTTCTGCATCAACAATGACTATGTCTTTGATGAATACACCGCATGTGCTCTCGATGATTTCGTAATTTCAACTAAATGCCTATAAGGAACGTGTTGCTATTTATGAACAACGCTAAATTTGAGTTGACCACTCGTGAGCGTGAAATGGATGACCAAGTGCGTCGAAGAATTAGAAAAAGTAATTTTAGAGAAGAAGTATTGAAACAAGAATTAAATTCTTTGCAAGAAAAACTTTCTAAAACAAATAAGCAAAACAAGAACTTCAAGAAAATGTGAAAATGCTTAAGCAAGAATTTAATGCAAAAGAATCAAAGCTCTTGAGAGATTTTTCTAATCGAAAACTTTGAAAACAAACTTGAAAACAAGTTGTACATACAAGGAAACACCATTCGATCGCTCACATGATCACTAAGCATAGAGTTCTAAGCGATAAGCATAGTGTTCCCATTATAGATAAACCCAACCCCGAGTATGGAAAGATAGCAAAAGCAACTCAAAGTGTTATCTATGATGGAAATGAGATTCTTAAACCTAGACAAAACCTAGTTGCGTTGAGTGCCGAGGATGACAAGAAATTAGATGAAGTAACTAGGAGAAGATGAATAAGAAACTAAATGACCCTAAGTGCAAAGAGAAGAAAGTAATTATCACTCCCATGACTACAAGAAGGAAAACTGATTTCCTTGAACAAGTTTAAGACTCGAGACATTGTTGACTCCGAACAAGTCTTTTGGAAAATGGATTTAGATAAGGTAAAGTCGAAAATATTGCAAGAATAAACCCTCCCTTTGAAAATGCCTAAAGCTACCGTGTATCCTCCTAACACACCAATGCATCTTGTTCCTAGAACAATTGCCACTAAAAGCAAGATCTTAATTAGCCAATACGTTATTTTTCAACTATTTGTTGATTTTGAGAAAACTTGCAAGAAAAGGATCACACCCACTGGCATAATCAAGGAGAAAGGGTTTTGAACAAATGAAAGAATGTTATTTAACCGAGGTCATGCCCTTCTTTAAACTTTTAAAGGATCACTTTGAGAGTCTTAAAAGGGATAGAAAGCAGATATTAAGGGAATGGAAAAGGAATTTGATGCAATAATAGTTGAAATTAGTGATTATGAGCGTGCACTAAAATATAATGAGATTGAGAGGAAGAACACGCATACATTGAATGAAAATCTTATTATCGAATGTGTTGCTCAAGATGTCTTTTCATCGCTTCAAATTGCTCTATTAATGCTTCCAAATTTCATGAACTATCCGTGGCCCCGAAAGTCTCCCATGATCGTGTCATTGAGCTTGAAAAACTAATTCTAAACTAAATGAGAAAATTGAACTGGATGATCATGACAATTTGGTTAAACATTTTCTAAACTAGAAGTTGAGTATTTTAATCTACAACTAAAATATCAACATCTCAAAGAAAATGTCAAAACTTCAAATTTCAAGACATCCTCGGATGCTCGAGTTTGATGCGTCTTTCAAATTTACAAACGAGATGAATGATTCATGCTCGTAACACGATCGTAAAGTTGAAAGCCCAAATCTCTCAATTAAAGGGTCAAACGAACAATATGACAGCTCCCAAATGCCTCCTTCTTTAGATTCTCGTAATTCTCAAATGTTTCATCTTCAAAACCTAGTAAATGCTTTACAAAAGGAAAACGAAAGTTTCCTAGAAGAGAATGAAAAGGTTAAACGTCATTTCAATGAGTTGTTTGAATCAATTAAAGTCACTCGTAACAAAAACAACGAACAAATAACTTCATTGCAAAAGGAAATTGAGAATCAAGAGTCGTAAAAGGAAAATGCCAATGATCAATGAGGAGAATGTTGTATCTAAGGTTCACTGTAATAAATCGCTTTATCGTGACATATGTCCCCTCACCTAAGGAACAACAAACTTGCCATTCAAACATATTTCTCATCCCTTAAGGATTGCTTAGAATGCTGCGTGAGATTGTTGAAGAGGATAAGCTAGAGAAACCTCATGATAATGCAATTGGACATGCATGCTTATATGCCAAACGATCTCAAGAAATCTTAGAATGTTTGATCACAATATGCCCAAAGACATTAGGTGAGAGAGTTAACCCTTGATTCCATGCTCAATGCCTAAGGCCAAACATGACATGCACTCGACTCCCAATGTTTTGAATGAGAGCCGTAGTATACCCTTGAGTAGTTCAGATTCTAGATCCATCAATGCTAGGAAAGAGAACTCGAATGTGCCTTCTAGAGTACTAATTTCAAAGAAAGCTAGCTTTATGAAAGTGAACCGTAGTGCACTGCATGTAGTTCAGATCCAAGACATCTAAGCGGTGGTGCAAAGAGTAGTAAAACAAACTAATGTTCCCATTCCTCTACAGAGTAATCGGTGACATTAAAGGGAGCAGTCAAAGTCTCAAGACAATACAAGGAATGATAAGACCTCTCAAGCTAAGAATGTGCTTTGGAAGAGAGTAGAAGAACAATCTAGGAACCTTAAGTTTGAATCGAATAAAACGAATCGTGTTGATTCTAGTATTAGCCATAGGCGCATCGTAATTAATTGAATTCGATACTATTTGCAAACCTTGTACCGATGATTGCTTGAATTGCATTTCTAATCATGAATGTGATGTTAATGTTACGCTAATGATGTTAATTATACAGTTAATGTTGTTAATGCTAAAATTCATGCTAAAAAGGCTAAAAGGCAAAAGCGAAGAGAGTTAGAAAACAATGGAAACCCGGGAAGAACATTCGTGAGAATAGGCTTTTATTGGATACCGTTGGTCATAAGACTAATCGATAATGCCCACTAGAAAATGGATGCCTCTTGGTAGAACTATTCCTTAAGAAGTGGTCACATGTAAATAGGGCTATCTGAGACACTAGTATTGCATCTATTCACAATGATTCCATTACCTCACCGTCGATATGAATGCTTCTATTTCGATGTGGGTGGTCCAACTGCTGCTACTAACCAAATGGAACCCATTCTTGCATGGGGATCCCAAATATCCGATTATCCATTCTTATGCGTGTTCAACTGCAGATCGTTCAAATCGATTACGTGGTACCGGACTCAGTCGTTCCAAGCATATATTTGGAGACGGTCACGCTCATGAACTTCGTGAGCAAATTCATCGGACTGTTAGATTTGGTAATGATCATTTCGGTGCTATTATGGGTTATGGAGATTATGTTGTTGGTGATAGTGTCATCTCCGAGTGTATTATGTGGAAGGTTTAGGTCATAATCTGTTCTCTGTTGGTCAATTTCGTGATTACGATCTAGAAGTAGCCTTGTAAAACATACCGCTTTGTTAGAGATCTTAATGGAAAGGGCTGTTGAAAGGAACTCGTGGCTCAAACCTTTACACTATCTCTATCGATGACATGATGAGAGCATCACCAATCTGCTTGTTATCAAAGGCTTCTAAAACAAAGTCATGGTTATGGCATCGTCGCCTCAATCACTTGAACTTGGCACCATCAAGCGATCTTTCCGAAAGGATTTAGTTGTAGGCTTACCTAGACTAAAGTATGAAAAGGATCATCTTTGTTCGACTTGTCAATTGGGAAAAAGCAAGAAGTATGCCCATAAACCCAAACCTACTAACTCATCGTAAGTCCTTCATATGATTCATATGGATTTATGGACCAATGAGGTCTGAGAATATCTTTGGGAAGAAATATGTGTTAGTTGTGGTTGATGATTATTCTAGATTCACCGGTCAAGTTCTTAAGGACAAAGGATGAAACTCCGATATCATCATCAAACTCATCAAACAAATGAGAGTTAGACTAAACAAAACCGTCGTAATTATCGTAATGCAGACAATGGAACCGAGTTTGTCAACAAACAACTTAGTGAATTCTATGAAAGCGTTGGAATCGACCATCAAAGAAGTGTTCCACGAACCCCTCAGCGAGCGGTGTAGTTGAAAGACGAAATCGTACTCTTGTTGAAGTTGCTAGAACAATGCCGATCTACTCAAAGGTTCCAATGTTTCTCGGGTCAAGCAATTGCCGCGCATGCTACACAAAATCGTTCCACGATTCACACCATTCATGGAAAAACTCCATATGAACTTGTCCACATGAGAAAACCTAATCTATCTTTCCTTCGTGTGTTTGGTGCCTTGTGCTATCCAACAAATGAGGTCAAGACTTGGGCAAACTTAGGGCTAAAGTCGACATTGGAGTATTTGTAGGATATGCACCAAACAAAAAGGATACCGAATCTACAACAAAAGAACCCGAAATATCATGGAAACAATTCACGTTACGTTTGATGAGTCGACCGGTCAAATGGCTCTCGGACACTCTAGCTCAGACCCGCACTTCAAAACAGTCCTATTGGTTCATTTCTTGTTCCAAACTCCTCTCAAGAAACTCCATATGTACCTCCATCTCAAGATGATGTAAAAAACTGCTTGATCCCATGTTTGATGAACTGTATGAATCTACTACTAATGAGGTCTTGATCCTACAACAGAGGATGCTCATATTCCGATGAATGAAATCAATTCATCGGATCTCAATATCAGAAGTCAAGAAGCACTGCTGCGATCCTTGATCTCATCAACAAATCATCTCTCTTCAAATGTACATCATGGAAATGTTTCGCACCAATGATGAAGTTAATCCCTTTGCAACTCCGAAGATGCTCCATTTGAAAACATATTTGCTACTCCGAATCATCATCGAACCATCTTCTTCGGAGACATCGACTCGACTACTTCAGCCTCAACAAATGCCACATGAACACCTCGGAAAATGGACTCACGATCATCCATTAGACAACATCATTGGAAATCCTCTCGTCTGTATCAACCCGGAAGCAACTCGCAACCGATGCCTTATGGTGCTTCTTCAACTCCGTACTATCTAAGATCGAACCAAAAGACGTTAAACCGCCATGAATGAAGATAGGCGGTTCAATGCTATGCAAGATGAAATTCATGAGTTTGATCGTCTTGATGTATGGGAGTTAGTACCGCTCCAGATCGTGCTATGATTATAGCTCTAAAATGGATCTTCAAAGTAAAACTTGATGAGCATGGTGATGTGTTGAAGAACAAGGCTAGATTAGTTGCTAAAGGATATCGTCAAGAGGAGGTATAGACTTTGAAGAATCTTTTGCTCTAGTTGCTCGAATCGAGGCCATCGTAATCTTCTCGCTAATCTCGCTAGCAAGAACATGGTGGTTTATCGATGGATGTAAAGACGGCATTTCTAAACGGAGATCTTAAAGAAGTCGCTCACGTCAACCAACTTTGAAGGTTTTGTGAATCAAGAGCATCCTACTCACGCTTATCGTTTGAAGAAGGCTCTTTACGGTTTAAAGCAAGCTCCAGGGCATGGTATGATACATTGTCAAAGTTTCTTCTTTCAACCGGATTCATCAAAGGAGCATTGATCCTACATTGTTCACCAGAAGTCAGCAAACATTTGATTCATGTTCAAATTTATGTTGATGATATTATCTTTGCCTCGTCGACCCAATGGAATGTGATCGTTTTCAAATGAAATGAGTTCAAAGTTTCAAATGTCAATGATGGGACAAATGTCATTTTCTTGGGATTACAAATTTCACAAAGTCCCGAGGCATTTTCATAAATCAATCTAAATATGCAATGAGAGATTTTAAAGAAATTTGGATTTGATTCAAGTGACCTCGCTGACACCCCCATGATTGACCGAACCAAACTAGACGAGGACCTCTCGGGGATCATGATCGACCAAACGAAATATAGGAGTATGATTGGATCCTCGATGTATCTCAACGCTAGTAGACCGACATCTTATTCTCTCGTGTGCATGTGTGCTAGATACCGTGCTAAGCCTACTAAAAGGCACCTTGAAGCGATTAAGCGGGTCTTCGGTATCTCCAAGGAACCATCAATATGGGACTATGGTACCGAAGGACACCGGTATGTCACTAACGACCTATGCGAGATGCCGATCATGCAGTTGTCAAGATACTCGTCAAGCACGTCCTGAGGTGCTGGGTTTTGGGTGATAAGCTTGTGAGTGGTCTTCAAAGAAGCAAATGAGTACTTCTATTTCCTCTCTGAGGTTGAATACATAGCCATGTCATCTTGTTGTGCTCAAATCTTATGGATGAGATCTCAATTATCGACTATGGCTTTGAATTCAACAAAATCCTCTGTCATCGTGATAATAAAAGTGCTATTGCTCTCTCATGCAACAACGCTCAACACTCAAGAGCAAAGCATATCGACATTCGACATCATTTCATCGTGAGCAGTGGAAAAAGGTGTGGTGGAACTATATTTTGTGAGGTCCGAATATCGTTAGCGACATCTTCACCAAAGCTCTTCCAAGAGAACGTTTTGAGTTTATTCTTCCACGACTTGGTTTGAAAAGCCTTCAACGAAACTCTCAAACGTCTTCGTGGAGGAAGACGAGGAGTAAAGGTCTATCTTCATCTATCTCCTGTAAATATTGTTTCGAAAATCAAAATACAAAATTATAAAACCCTCAAAATCAAATAGAAAATTATAAAACTTTCAAAATCCATAAAAATCGAAAAATTGAAAAATCTTAAAAATATTGTCATTTTGTCATGTTTTCTCGGCTCGATAATATCTCGTTCTTTGTCTTTGTCATTCAAAGAATGACACGGACTTTAGATGTTTGTTCGAATTCTATTTAAAAAAAAAAAAAAAAAATAATAATTTTGAGAGAAAGAGAAATGGTTTATTGTCATTTTCAGGCAATAACCCGGTTTTAAAGAAAGAACAGAGCCATGTTTTACCATGTTTTCAAATTCTATGCTCTGATTCTATAAACATTTATCTGCTGAAAACTAAATGCTTTGAAAAATAACTCAATCTCTATTTTTGATAATCATCTGGACTTATATGTCAAAATCTCTATCTCTCAATCAACAATCATTGATTGAGGGGGAGAATGATTTCAATTAAATTAAAAAGTTATTTGGCATTAAATTGTTTTCAAAAGATATACATGCAAGTTTTATAAATGGAGTTTAAAGTCTTAAAATCGATCCATATCGCTTAAAACACTTTCACAATCAAGTCACAATTCTCCTTAAAGCTTTCAAAATCAATTTAAATCTATACGAGATCACAAATCTCAAATGATTTGATAATTGTGATCGGGGAGAATGTGTGATTTAAATTGGATTTAAAGCGATAATCGTGTAAATGGTTATAAAAGAATGTACATGTCGTCCTTCTCACATGTGACAAACGATTTCAATTTTTCAATGCACATGTTGAGGGGAGCATCTATCTTAAACCTTTGATTTAAAACGTGATCATTCATCCTAATGTGCGGGTTCCTCTAGTATGTGCAAAACTGTTTTCAAACCTCGAGGCACATATTGAGGGGAGCAAAATTCATGGAAACCTCATCCTTCCGGAAATGCTATACCAACTTGATCTATTGAGGGAAGTGATGTTGATATCTTTAGAAAATGGTAATCAAAAGAAGTAAATTCTTTCTCTTGCCTCCGTGTGCAAAACATTTTCAATACTTGATGCACATGTTGGGGAGTTCTCGTTCTAAAAATATCAAAAACAATTCGGTACAAAAAGCTTTGATAATATATCACAAGTATTTGAATTGTTTTCAAATGGTTTTCAATTGGATCCAATGGCGGATGAACAATACCAAATTGACCGACCAACTTTACTTTATGTGCGGTGATATAAGGATGATAAGGCTAGGTATTGGTTCCCATGATCCGCCGAGCAGGAGGGATCTACCCAGGACAATCCACTAGTTAGTATAGAAGTCCTTAGGTATGATGATAAAAGGAGAAATGTGAGATATGGGAAGAGTGCGGACTAAGGCGAGCTAGTCTTGGAATAAACCCAACAAGGTTCTAGCTATGAAGTCTCGGTAAGCTTGAAGGGGTTGAAGAATTAAAAGAATTGAATGAGAATAGGGTGAAAACAAATAGCCTCCATTAATTCAACCTTAGAGGCGAAACCGGGTTCACTTCATATACTCTTGATGGTAACATCGGTATTGAAGACAAGGCGTCATGGACCCAAAGGACGATCGCACTTCAACTTTCCAAACCACTCAAGTTCCTCTTAAAAGGACTTGTTTCATTCTCACGGGAACCGACATTATCTATCGACTTTCTCTTAGAGATGGTTGATATTGAAGAAGGAGACCTCTCCCTAGTCTCCGTTATAGGATCCAAATATGCACAAATTGAGTCTAGAGCCACGAGATCATCAATAAATCTCATTAGGACACTTTCAATGAAGACTCTCTGTTTCACACAATGTGGAAAGAGATTATATCTTGAGTCCCACGCATTATCCTTGTGGTATTGCGGAACATCCGAGTGATGTGTTTACATATTCACAATGAAGATGGAAAGCCTACGAGCCAACATCAAACAAGCTCTCGGTAGGTGGCATGTGAGATCTATTATATAGATCAACCATGTGACAACCGAGCAGAAACAATGGGGCGATTCAATCTCTTGAATCAATCACGGTTCGAGTTATGGATTGACGGATGCCTTTGAAAACCGGTCGTTGTGCTTAATAAACTCTTTTCTTTAGCACATCGACGTGTACTAATTTTCAAACCAAAAGGTATTTTATGATTGATAATTGATTTTCAATAAAACCTTCGTTGTATTGCAAAACAATTTCTATTGAAAGCAATACACGATTGTTTTTCAAATCTCTTTTCATCAATCGGTGGACTTAAAATTATTTGGTTCACTCACTCCGTGTTGTCTTCTTTGAGATGTTCGGTTTGAGAACAGCTAGAACAGTGCGAAACCTCGTCAAGGAGATTCCTAGGAATCCTACCGATCACAGTAAGATTTGTCTTGATCAGCGGGAACCGTGGGCGTGTACCTCAATTCATCGAAGTGATCAAAGACACTTTCGTGCGATTTGTTGCTAGCTGTTGTATGCAGTCGCCCGACGCTTGCACGGTGATCGTAATGAAGCGGTCAATCCATAGCCGCATGCTCACTTAACACATTCATCTCAAAAGAAATCATGATTAGTGCATCAATGACTCGATATTTTCACTCCATGCTACGCTACGCCGCTTTGCCAATATCGTGATTCAACAAATGCTTCCGCTACTCGATGAGAAGATATCATGATCCGAATGTGAGCATGTCGGTCCCAAAGTCACAACATCACAAAATACCAACATCACAAAAGATGTGTCGAGATTGATAATTCTTGATGATCTCAAAGATGGCTCAAACTTATCATCACGTGGATCAAGTAAAGATCTCCACTTGGAATGACCAAACATGCAATGTGAAGAATCAATGACTACGAGCTTATGAGCAAAGGACTACATCAAGAATGCAAGATCAACTGTTAATGTAATATCTATTTGTATTCAATGTAATTTTGATATATAATTGAGGTGACCTCCTTAGGGAGATTGTTAGGAATTAGAAATTCCGGTATTAAAAGTCGGTCACCTCAAGTATATGTAATCGTTAGAAAGCTCGTAGTCGTAGTTCTTTTAAGTTAAGTAGTAATTTAGTTAAGTAACACCGTGGAGGACGGACGGTCTTTACCCAGCTGTATGCGATCCATGACCCATTGTGTGGCGATTTGTGTAAGACTATAAATACTCTACCTCCCAAGGTGAGAGTTGGAGCTCATAATAATATCTTTCACTTTCTCTCACTAAGTTCCCTAAACCTCTAACTTTCTCTCTCTAGAATTCCATCTACATGCTACTTTGTGTTATGGTTTGATGTATATGTGAAAAGCTTATATCTAACATGATTGGTATCAATTATGCTTGAAATTTGGTATCTGCTACAAGTATCTCGTCTTGATATCACGATCAATATGGTTATTTATTAAAGCGTTTGATAGTTTGGTAAGATTGATCCAATTATAACTAATCGATTATCATTAAAATTGATATCGTGGGTCGGTTCGCTACTATATAATATGGATCTATTTTTGAGCAGTAAGGGTATGATTATTTAATCATCGTGGGCCAGTGTGTATGGAATTCATATATTTGGTTTGATAGCTAGTCTTTGATATTATGATTCTTGGCTGCGTTCAAATATTTGTTGCTGATTGGTTTATTCACATATTTTGATCAATGCTGATGTGTTTGAATCATTTTGGAGTCCTTATGCGTTACTACTGCTCACTCAAGTACTGCTATCTTTATTGTTTAAAGCTACTTTTGAAGAGTTCTAAGTACTGCTCTTGTTCATAAGTATCTACCGCTGTGAACAAACTACTGTTGTGATTAATTGTGGATTACGAGTAAAGAGAACAAAGGAGAAGGAGAATTAAACGCAAGTACTGTTCTTTATTGAAAGTACTGCTCTCCTTATGAAAGTATTGCTCATTGGACGCAAAGTACTGCTCTTTGATTTGAGACAGTTTAGCAACAGTTCAGCAACAGAAAAATCGTCACTAACAGATTTGGGAGAAAGGAGAATACAACATAGTGACAGATTTGCGACAGTTTAGTGACAGAAAATGTGTTGCTAGTAGGCTTGTTTTCGATTTAAGGGGAAGTTGAGCATAATGATTGTTATAGATTTTTTGTTCACACACACAAGAAGATTGGTATTTGTTCTTAAAAGTTTTTAAAAAGCTCGTTTTCGGTTTTTATTGAAGAATTGGTTACGAAGAGGATTATTTATCACTTATTTGAAGGTGAAGTAGAATTACTTGGATACGTGTTTTATCATATCTTAAAAGGATTCTAGCTACTTTTAAGGTAACTTGTTCGTGCTTCAATGATTATGACAAAGAATTGACATAACACTTAAAGGAGTGACGTTATTGTGCTCATGATTATCGTCAAGAGATTGCGTTCTCCCTATACATAGGTTGTATACGTTCGATGTCATCTATAGTGCAAGACATAAGATACAAGTTTGGGTTATTCTACTTCTTTATCAAGTTTGTTATATTTGGTTTTCTTCACAAGTAATCATTACATGGAGTTTACAGATTTGTGGAATCATTTGATGTTCATGCACCACTCAAGGGGAAGTGTTTGATTTTTACTACTGTTGATCATTATTACTACTGCTAGTTGGAGTTTTCTACTGTTTTGGATTCATTTTTAGTAAGCATTTTGGTGTTCTTCATGGAGGGCAATTCGAAACATTGGACGGCTTAGATTGGAAGTATGATATTGGTTCGTGGTGGTCAAGATCATTATTTGCATCGTTCCTATTTGGATAATAACAAAAGGGAAGAGATGTTTGAGTAGCATGGCATGGATTAAGGGAAGACAAAGGAAGACATACTTGTTTCATTCATGGTGAGATCACGATCTCAATTTCTCTGCGTCTAGGAAGTTCATTCAAGAATGGTTTTGTCATTATCAACTAGGGAAGATTGTTGGGAATTATCGTTTGAGTTGATAAGACAAAAGAATGAAACAAGAGGGACTTAATATGACAAGAAGGAAACCTACAAAAAGATGGAAGGACTTGCTTGCAAAAGAAGTTTTATTTATTAGTCCTTAGTTGAGATTTATAAACCCTAATCCTCTAGTATATAAAGAGGACATGGGTGTAGGTTTTATACAGGTCTTCCAAGATGTAGTCGACTTAAAGGTGTGTGTGTGTGTCCTAGGCGTATAGTCTTGTAAACGCCTAGGTTATTAGTTTAGTTATCTAGACGTGTTCCTATAAACGTCTAAGATTAGTTAGTGTTAGTGAATGAAAACCTTGTTCAATAACAAAGAAGTGATTAGTTTATTCCGCTGTGCATGTTATTAGTCTTTGTTATTGATCCCTAGCTGAGCTCATAAACGATCTTCTCACATTTACTAAGACTAAAGTTAAGACTAGTTGGAGATGGCAGAAATGGTTACATAATACACTTGGATTTACATGGATACCTAAAATCATAGACATGTGTGTTTCAACTATAAGCGCATCGGAACCTCTAACTCTTGGGTTCCACATCTACATCTATTCCATACGTGTAAATGCGTGTTTAATGAAGGTGATACATATCATCCTCCGGGTTGTTGATAGCGGATGTTCCCGACACATGACGAGCAATCTTAAGCTGTTATCAAATTTTGTTTCAAAATTTATTGGCATTGTCGATTCGGAATGATCACTTCGCGGCTATCATGGGCTTCAGAGATTACATCAATGGGAACATCGAAATTAGCAGGGTTTATTATGTGGAAGGCCTCGGTCACAAACTCTTCTCAGTCAATCAATTTTGTGATGGTGATTTAGAAGTTGCTTTTCGAGAGAAAACTTGCTTCATTCGTGATCTACAAGGAAACGATCTTATGTCTGGCCAACGCACATCAAGTCTTTACACAATCTCAATGCAAGACATGATTGCTTCATCTCCCATCTGTCTACTTTCTAAGGCAACATCCACAAAATCCTGGCTATGGCACCGTCGTCTCTCACACTTAAACTTTCAAACCATAACCAACCTTGCACGGTTCAAACTTTTTGAAGGTCTCCCATGATTTTGATATTCTAAAGATCACCTCTGCTCAGCTTGTGAACAAGGGAAAAGCACTCGTGCTCACTTTCCTTCAAAGGTGGAACACAGCTCACAGCATGTGCTTCATCTTCTTCACATGGATTTGTGTGGCCCGATGCGCGTGCAAACGATTAATGGCAAATGCTACATCTTGGTAATTGTAGATGACTACTCAAGATGGACTTGGGTTTATTTCCTTCGAAGTAAAGATCAAGCTCCACAGATGATCATCACCTTTCTCACAAAAATTCAAGTTCAACTCCGAACACGTCGGACAAATCGTAATGCACAAAGGGATGAATTTGTGAATCAAACACCGTGCATTTTATGAGAAAGTGGGAGTTGAGCATCAAACATCTATTGCACGCACACCGAACAAAACGGAGTTGTTGAAAAGGCGAAACCGCACGTTAGTGGAAGCTGCAAAACGATGTTAATCAATGCTAAACTTCGGATTACTTATGGGTCAAGCCGTGTTAGCGCATGCTACACTCGTAATCACTCAATGATTACTAAGCGCCACAACAAAACACCTTATGAGCTTATACACAACCATAAACCGAATCTCAAACACTTTCATGTATTTGGATCCCTTTGTTATCCGAATAATGATTGTGATGACTTTAGTAAGCTCAAAGCCAAAGTCGACATTGGAGTCTTTGTAGGATATTGTGAAAATTCTAAGGGTTTCGGATGCGGAATCATCGTACAAAGCGAGGTTATGGAAGCGATTCACCGCAAATTTTGTTGAGCTTTGAGAGATGGCTTCGAGCATAACGACTTGGAACCCGTTCATAACCGTTTAAACTTCCTCAAACCCCATCATCGGTGAACCAAGCCCCGACTTACTCGTCAACAAATGGAAAAGCTATTTGCTCCTCTGTTTAGTGATGATATTGATGAACGTGCTCGGTGTATCCAATGTTTCCATTGCTCAACCCGATCATATTCCAATACGATACACATGCTACAACAACTCATTGTTGAAGAAGCACCACCGATTGACTCTACAACAACAGTTGAACAAACCGCATCCAACGACACGAACCGGTGATGATGTTCTAAACTATGAAGTACCCCACTGCAGATTATGATCCAAATCGTTCTTCAACCCATTTGCTAATGAAACTGCGCACCGATGTTGCGGAATCATCTACAAGCCATTTGAATCCTCCCATTCGCATAATGTATATCAACATCAACCTTCCACACATCGTTGGACGAAAGACCATCCTTTTGAGAACATTATTGGTAACCCGAATCAACCAATCGTAACGAGACAACGTCTTCACAAACACGGTGAACATTGCATTTATGCACTCACCGTCCGCCAATCGAACCTAAAAACATTAAAGATGCAATGACTAAAGACAATGGATTGAATCCATGCAAGAAGAACTCAATCGGTTTAAACGTCTTGAAGTATGGGAATTGGTTGAAAGACCAACGGGGGTCCTCGTCATTGGTCTCAAATGGATTTGGAAAAACAAATTGGATTTGAAGGAACAATAATCGAAATAAGTCACGTCCGGTGTCTAAGGGTTATGTATGGGAAGAGGTATTGAATTTGAAGAATCATTCGCTCCGGTTGATCGTCTTGAGGTCATTCGGATATTTCTAGCGTTTGCGGCTCACCTTAACATCACGGTCTTCGGATGGACGTCAAAGCGCTTTCCGAATGGTAAACCGAAGAAAGCGGTCTATGTCGACCAACCGAAGGATTCGTTGATCGAGTTCCCGAACCATGTCTACAAGCTAAACAAGGCTCTCTACGACCTCAAACAAGCTCCTCGGGCGTGGTACGACAAGTTATCTTCCTTTCTTCTTGCCAATAATTTCGTCAAAGGTTGGTCGACCTACACTTTTCATACAATATCACGGGCACACATTTTAATCGTTCAAATATATGTGGATGGCATCATTTTGGGTCAACACATCTAAAGTACTCAAACGCTTTTCAAAACTAATGAAAAACATTTTGAAATGTCCATGATGGGTGAACTTACATTCTTTCTTGGATTGCAAGCTCATCAATCACCCGTGGTATTTTTCTAAGTCACCCAAATATGCCCTTGAAATCTTAAACAAATTTGGAATGCAAACTTGTGACACCTATGCCACTCCAATGGCACATACCAAGAAAGCTGGCCGATTTGCATGGGAAATTGGTTGACCCTACTAAATACCATAGTATCATTGGGTCTCTCATGTATCTAACGACCGAAGAGACCGATATTGTCTTTGTCGATATCTTTGCTCCGTTATCGATCGAGACCAATCTGAAACCCACCTCTCGAGGCTAAAGAATCCTCCGATACATAAAGGGAACCATTAACTTGGGGATCCGGCATCAGAAGGATTTCGGTTTTGAACTAATAGCTTTTGAGACGACGATCACGCAGTCGCTTAGATTCTCGAGAAAAGTACTTGAGAGCATTACAATTTCTTGGTGATAAAGCGGTGTCATGGCAATCGAAGAAGCGAGGATTGCACATCGTTGTCCTCAACCGAAGCGCGAATATGTAGCCATGTCGGCATGTTGTGCTCAAGTCATTTGGATGAGAATACAACTCAAAGACTATGGTTACGTGATTTGATGAGAATCGCGATGTATTGCGACAATCGAAGTGCTATTGCGATCTCGCAACTTTGTTCAACATTGAAATCAAAGCACATCGATCTTGATATCATTTCATCAAGGAGCACGTGGAAAAGTGCGGTTGAATTATACTTTGTGGGTCTTGAATACCAACAGTGAGATCTTCTCACCAAAGCCTTAGCTCCTGCTAGGTTTAATGAGTTGGTCCACCGGATTGGTATCGGTGTTTGACTCGAGCTGGATGAACTTTTAAAACATTCTTAAAACCGGTCAAACACCAAACCTCTTTTGTAAATATTTTCAAAACAAAATACAAAATTATAAAATCGATAAAACAAAAAATATTCTTCTATCTATATTTCTTTTAACATGGCAAGTACAAATCTTCCGTCAATACTTTAATCTTTCAAAATTCAAGATTTTATAGTCAAGTGTTGAGGGAGAAAGCAAATATTTTCGGTTTCATAAAACCTTGTACTTGCATGTTACCTCATCCGGTTGTTTCTTTGTTAATGATGGTCACATTTACGGTTCATCGACACTCCCGGACTCAAATTTATAAAATTTCATTATTTCTTAAGTCAAGGGGGAGTGTCATCAAGTTTCTTTCCATAAATCATACTTTTGGTAACCAAAATGGAAGTTATGGGCGTTGAATGTAAATGGTTAAGGTTGAAGGACTGAAAGTGTCAAAATGCTTAAAGTATTTTTAATAAAACATTTCAAAATACATTTACTTCATCACATTTATTATTCAACTACCTAAATCCTACGCCTAAAAATCAACTATCAAATCCGTGTTTTTGATCGTCAATTTGTAAGTGGTTTCATAATCTTAACATGCTTACAAACAATGGTTTTTGATTTCATAAACATCCAACGGTTAAATCTTGCGTTTGAGTAATTTTTGTGTTCTACGCGTAAGCCATGAACACAAAATCCTCATTTGAGTGTTTGTGTTGATAAAAATGCTGTTAAAAGGCTTAAATATTCATACCTTAAACGTTTTTACCAAACAAATCCACCAAAAAACATGATTTGAACGTTTTCAAGATTAGGGTTCTTATGCGTGAATTGGGTGTTTTCAATTGTGAGAGTTTTTGGTTAAATAGATGGTTAAGAGATGTTGCTTATATGTTGAATTGATCATATCCACATTTAAAACTTACCGTAATCATCAATAGTGTCAAATTAAAATTTAATTTGGGTATTTTTGATTAAGAGGATTTTGATGTTAAAACTTGTTTAGAACATCTCACTAGGCCTCTAAGATATCCCGAAACGTTTTGGTGTTAATCCTATGGTTAGAATTGTTACTCGTAAGAATTGAATTCTAGAGTTTAATGTTTACGCCAGAAGCGCATTCTTCGTGATAACCGCTTGGTGACTCCATGTTTAGGCGAAAGGATTGATTGTATGTGTTAATATTGATGTTATGATGAACTTGTTTCGAGATTTCTACGCGTGAAAATTCGTAATCAAGGTTGTTAGAACTTCTACGCATAAGGATCACCTTACGCGTAGCATGTTATCGTAAGAGAAATCTTCGCGTAACCTTTACGCCGTAAGGTTCTACAATGGGGACTACGGCGTATCACGTGAAGGATATGCGTAAACAATAACCTTTACGCATAAGGTTCGGTCTTATGAGTAAACCTTACGCGTGCAGGTTCCACATACGCCACTGGCGTAAGCTCTATGCCTAAGGGTCTCTTTTGTTACGCGTAACATTTCTTCACGCGTAAGTCAATATCTTACGCATAAGCATATGCCTACGCCATATAACCACTCCCTGTTTACGCATAAACTTGTAATTTTACGCCTAAGCCTAAGATCAACCAAAATTATGAATTGTTACGCGTGCAAACTTGTAAATAAATAAATCATAACGTCATGATACCAAAATGTCACCAATAAGCTTAAATGTTTAATAAGTTGTGAAAATAAGTGAAAACTTGGACTTTAAAACTCAAAGTTAATCTACTCACAAAATTTGTCACGACATCTTTGGACTATTGGACTAACAAGTAACATTGGATTTGTAACAATCATTGACATATCACATTCAATAAATAGACAATAAAATCAACTGTTGACTAACGTAATGTCTTTCGATATGTTGGTTCTTTTGGCTAAATATCTTTCAGATCACGATATGGACGTTCAAATGCAAAATGTGGATGCACCAAATGTTCTCACTGTTGAAGATATCTTCCCTAATGGTTACCCAATGAAGATCGGAAAGAACAACCTCAGAGTTGATTTTGATAACTTCATTTGTTCTGAGTCTTCGTGTCAGATTGCAGTGGATATTTTGAAGACTCACCCTTATCAGAACATGCTCACAAACTCTTCCACTATACCTGCTATCTACATTCACCAATTCTGGCATACTATACGAAAGGTCAAAGGTCAAAATGATATGACGGTGACGCTTAACAACAAACAAGTCACCATCACGCCAGCAGATTTGAGGGCTTTTCTTCTTGTTCCTGTCATCGAGCCTACTGAAATGCTACTCCAACCGAAGAGGTCGTTCTCCGGTTCATGGTCGACATCGGCTATGATGAAGCTACGGGGTAATCACAAAGCACTCTTCGTGGATCTCAAGAACATTCCCGACCATGGAGAACCCTACACATAATGATTGCCAAATCCGTTTCTGGACGTGATAGTGGTCATGAACATCCCATGCTCATGGAACTACAAATATTTTGGGCTATGGTCAACATGAAACACATAGAAGTTGAAGCTATGATATGGGATGACATGATGTCTTACCTTAAAAAGCCTGGCACCAAGATCCCGTATATCAGATACACCAAACTGTTGATCCAAAGAGCTCTAGGGTATAATCCTGATATTCCCTTGAGACTTGATGACCCAAACCAACACTCTGTGTTGTTTGAGCCCACACTCATTTGTCGGTTAAGGACTCAACAACGAAGAAACAAGGTCTTTGTGTTGCGGATCATATTCTTCTTGATGATATCAAAGGACTCTATCCATACAAACGATATCGGTAGTGTTGAAGTAGGCAAAGTAGGTTTCCTTGATGATAAGTCCTCTGGTACACCTACTAGGAAAACCGTAAGAGGCGGTCTGAGAAAGTGTCACGAGCATCGAGAGTACGGAAAGTATCCAAAGAGATCTCATATTCTCAAAGGAAAGTTCCATCCAAGGGTGCAATCCCTATTCCCAAACCCGAACCGCAACAAAAGCTAATGGATGAGGACTCGGAGGATCTCGACACCGATGAAGAGGTTACCTACTCGAAACTCCCATCGATGATCCACCGACGGTTGCAAAACCTCTAAGTCCAAAAGGCGATAAAGGTAAAACCCCGTTCTTGAGCAGAGGAAGAGGAGAGCTCGGATGAAGAACCTTTGGATAAAGAATACGAAAGAAGTTGAAGAATATCGACTCCAACATGTTGCTCGTGAATTTACCCATGAACAAACTCGTGGCCCGGAGGGTTAAGTGGTGGTGCACTTTCTACACCGGTTTCGATGCGGTTAATCAACCCGATAAAGGAACGGTACCACCACCCACGAACAACAACAAAGGCAAGCGGAGGATACTATCACCTATGAATTTGAGGAACCAGAAATGGAGAAGTCTCGAGAAAATTTCGATGAAGATCTTGAGGTTGCGCTAAAGAAAAAGGCGATAAAGAAGCTCAAGCTCAAGCGGATGAAGAAGCCATGATTAAGGTGAAGAAATGGCTAAACCGGACAAGATGACGAAGTTGATTATGATGATTTTCTTCTAGATAGTCCAAAGACGTTCCAAGGAACTAACTTCGAGCCACCAAAGGACCACGAGTCTCCTCATATCTCATCATCATCGACTCGTCTTCTCACTCTTCACCTCCACCATCCAAAGGCTCAACCGGATCCACATCCAAGTCTCGTGAAGAAACCAAGCGACTCTTGGATATCCGGGCTAAGACAAAGATTGTCAAAGCCGTCAAGCAAGTCGGGAAGAAAGACGTGACCAACAAAAAGCTAAATCAACTCATCAGCGGTATCAATCTTCTACAAGACGAGATAGACAAGATGTCAAGTGAAAGGAGTATATCCGTAAGTTTATGAAACGTGATGTCCAAGGGGAAATGAACGAGATGATTAAGGGATATACTCACAAGTTCCTTCTCGACTCTGTTCCTAGATTGACAAGGGATATGTTCGCCAGACAACTTACTCCAAATATCGTCGCATTGGTTAAACATACATTGGACAACTCACCTGAACTCTCTGAAGCTGAGTTGATCTCGAAATTAGTGATACAAATGTCTAATCGGTCTGCAACCTTTGATTCATATGAAGCTAAGTTCTTTGAGGCCCTTCTAGAATATCAACTCAAATCATCATGCAAAGAGTCAGCAGGTCAACCTAAACGACCAAGAGATGACGATGATAAGGACAATGATTCTTCACCTAAACGTCCAAAGAAGTCTGGTGAACCTTCCTCAATGCCACCACCAACCCAAAGGACTCCAACCAAAAGACGATCTCCTCCATGTTCTGCTGCTGATAAACCTCAGGACTCTGAGTTACCACCACACACAGAGAAAACCGGTGATCATTTCAAATAAACTGGTGGTGACGATGAAGAGTTCCATGAGACCCAATAACAAGCCACCTCTCCCGACACAACAAAGAAACCATCATCCTCATCAAAGCCAAAGAAGAAGAAGAAGACGACTAAGACCGATGTTGTCTCATGGCTAGATGACGATACAACCACCGAATACGATGGTTTTCTACACTTTGTGATGCTACTCCTCACTACCGAAGGTCAAGAAATGGTAGATGGCCGTACCATGGAGCATGTCAAGCTATTACAAGAACAATTTAAAGTGAAGAAGATGACGAAGTCTGAGCTCAAGCGAATCAACAATGATGCCTTCCAACTGCTCAAAGATAGCTCCAAAAGTGCAATTGAAGTGGAATACCACCTCGACAATATTGCACGAGCCATGTCGAACAACATCGATTGGCTCAATCCTGAAGCTAACATCGACTTCAATCGACAAGACAAAGCTCCATACTACACAGATTGGACCAGACCTCTACCCACAATTGGCCGACTGGATCAACCAAAGATTCCATTCCGCTACTTCTTCAACAAAGACCTAGAATTTCTTCTACACGCTAGCAATGTCTCCAAGAAATACGCTACATCACTTACACTTCCGTTCCCAGCAGCAATATACTCCAACAGCATTGCAATCGATGAAGATGCCACCCACATGTTCTTTGAAAAAGTGGAAAAGTATGATCTTGATGCAATGTATGGGATTCATCATTGGCGAGCAATCAAGAATCTACTACAAGAGCGCCATGTACTTACATCAAACAAGGAGGTGTTCGGTGAAAAGGGATCGTTGCTATTAAGCATATTACTCTTTCGTCAAACGGACTACACATTTCTCAAGAAAATAGTGGTCAAACGACAAGGCGAAGAGGACTATGACTTCGTGAAACAAACTTTCGAAATTGTCTCTCAACGACATTGAAGATATGTATCTTGCCAAGGTACAAGGGGCGAATGCGACATTTCTCTGTAAATTCAACGTGAGTACATCAAGTCCATGTTAATCTTCATCAAGCATAGTGATCCGAGAACGTGTAGAAGACATTCAACTTGCCATGGAATCGTATCGGACACGTGTTAACCTCACTAAACTACGCCTAGACCTTCCCGACATCAACCAACTTCTCAATACACCTCATCAAGAAACCATTTGGGGTAGTCTATCAAGTGAACTACACCGAAATTGCTTGATGACGTGGAAAGAGCTTCATAAGTTTGGAGATCACTGCTTGAAGAAAGTCGTGACGGGTTAGCTTATTGGTTAAAGGCGATACAAGAAGGCATTGGGTCACCTAAGCGATGGAATTCGAGGGAGAGACAGGATGTGAAGAAGATCATCACTCGCATCGATGAAAGGTTGTTTAGAAGGGATCAGTTTAGAACATTGGAGAGTTTCGTAGGTGGTCATCCCAGCATATCTCTCACAGGCTATCAACGTCCATAACGCATTCCCGGAGTTATTGATGGACTACCTGATTCTCCTGGTAACCCTTGATTTGTTTCTCTCATATTTGGATGTGTGATTTTTTAATCTGACTATGGCTTGTGCACACATAACAGTGTACAACCCGTACTTGTAATGAAAGAACCCTGTGGTATGCTTCAGTGCCACAATCCTTATAAAAAGAGTGAAAGCTTCTTACTTTTGAGTAAAACTTATCAAAACTTTCACTTTCAAAGTTTTGTTCAAAAGAGCAAGTACTTCCCCTACTGATTTTCAAAACCTCAAAAGTTTATATCACTTGTTGAGGGGGAGTATTTGATTAAAAACATTGTTCACAAAATTGTTCTTCGTGATAATCTTCCCACAAAACTCGAAATGGTCATATTTGATATCAAATTTCATCAAAAACAACTTTCATATGCCATTTTTGAGGGGGAGAAAAATTATGTGATAAGAAATATGTTGTGAAATTGCAAATGAATCATTGTGCTACAGACTTAACCAGTGAATTTGTGAGATCTAAATGTTAGTAACTCGAAAAGACTTGTCCGGTATGGGTAATAATTTCAAGCTAGTTCGCTAGTGATGTAAACGTGTCTCGCAAAGGACTTGTCAGAGTAGAATGTACCATTCGAGAAACTCTTGGTAGACATGAACTTTGTGGGTTTGACAACCTTCGAGGTTTGTCCACACCTTCAAGGTAGTTATTAGAGCTAGTTGTCACCTAAAAGTCGACAATGTAACTCTTTAACTATGCAACGAACCGTGTCTCGCGGGGATTGTCTATCTTGAGTTGATCAATTCAAAGTGCGCTCTTCTCTCACCGTGCAGATTACGTAAAAATACTTAAGCACGTGTGGAGGGGAGTATTCTGAAGTCTTAAACTCTCAGCGGTGGTATTAAATGTTTTACTCATAACCACTTTGAGAGATTTCATAAAATGGTTTTATGGCAACATAGGTTAGTCATGGAGTTATAAGGTGACTAAGGTTAGGAATAACCATCCTATGATCCGCCAGAGTCGGAGGATCTACCCAAGGACATCACCAATAGCTAGAATTTAGAAGTCCTTAGGTATGATTATAAAAGGGAAAATGAGAATCGGAGAAAGAAGGAGTTGAAGAATTAAAAGAAAAGTAAAAAAAGGGTGAAAAGAAATAGCCCTCCAGTTATTCAACTTAAAGCGGACACGGGTTTAATTCATATGCTCTTGGTTGTCACTAATGACACCGGTATTGAAGATCAAAGTCGTCATGGACCCGGTGACACATGCACTAAACCTTCTTAGCCACTCAAGTTTCTCTCAAGCAAGCTTGTTTCATTCTCACAGAAACCCTACGTAAACTATCGACTTTCTCTTAGAGATTTTGGTATTGAAGAAGGAGACCTCTCCTAGTCTCCGCTCGGGAAAACCAAAGCGCATTATTGAGTCTAGAGCCACGAGATTCATCAAAAGATCTCTTAGGTATACTTGAAAATTCATCGCTTGTTGTTCAATAATAAGAACACAAGTGATACATTATAGTGTCCTTCATGATCTTAGCAATGTCGAATACATTTATGAGAGGTTCACATGTGATCCTCGGTGATTGAATGGAAATTCACGCAGTGGTCAACATCAAACACACCACGACGGCAGTCACCGGTAACTCCCCGTGGATTATGCTTAGTGTGTCTCAAACGGTCTGATCGTAGGTGATGCTTGATGTACCTCGGTGCTCATCCGAGCTGTAGATGTATTTGATACATCGCGTTATCTCACTTGTGGGACTCAGTTCGAGAATGACTTTGTAAGAATTAGAGTTGTGTTTTCACACTATCTTTGTTAACACTCAAGTTCAAACTTGTGTTACTGGATTATTTCTAACCCATGTTTTATGTTTTCTTCTTATGGATGCTTGCGGGTAGAAAAGATCATGCGATTCTCTACATGCTCATACATACTACATCACTAATTGAAGTTCTCTCAAAAGGCAACACAAAGTCAAAATGATTCTTCGTCAAAGTCAAAGAATCTACAAAGTTTAAAGACTAAGAGAACTACATCGATGAAATCCAACGTTAAAGGCGTGTGAGCATGTTGGAGAAAGACGTGGAGAAACTGGAGCAACGAAGCAAACCTGATGCAGACAACAACAACATACTATCACTTCCATAAAAAAAACAAAGATCAAAGAACAAAGAAAATGATGACGTCAAAGCAAAATACTTCAAAGGAAACAATTTCCCTACACTGGGGAGATTGTTAGAATCAAGGCGCTTCTTCTCACAAGAAAGAAGAATGTTAGAAGACGTTAAAGCTACTATTACATCAGCATCTACAACGTTTACATCATCAATCACTAACACTTAGGGGGAGATTTTTGGAATCACTCCTAAACTAGAATTCAAGTGTTAGTAATTAATATGTAATAGTTAGCTTAATTATGGCTTTTATGTTAGTAATCAAGGCTAGGCTTATGTAGAAAGCCCATGAGCCTATGCCAAGCCCAATAAGGAAAGGATGGGAACTTGTTGTGTTGCCCTAGTTCCCTCCTATAAATAATCTTGTAACTCTCATTAGAGAGTTGGTTGTTCATTTTATCAAATATCTTACGCGTAAACCTTTCCTCATATATTCGTGTGTGTAAACTTGTTCATCCGATCTATCTCTTATCTCTACTTCTTATATTGATGCTTGTGTTACTAATATGGTGACCTAACACTTAAGAACAAAACAATGGTTTACAAAAGTCCCGACCCAAAATAATGACACGAGACTATACACCCTTCGACACCATCAAAACCGTTATAACCCATCATCTAGTTATGACCAAGAACACATAAACATGATAAAATGCAAAAACACGTGAACATGACGCAACACACGATACCAACACACCAGTTTACATGTTTTATTAGTTTTAACGCGTTTTAGACTCGTGTTCATCAAAACTTAATTATGGAGCTCACGTTCACGAGACAAAAGGTCTCATTCGTGACTCCTTGACTTGTTTATAATAGCACCATTTCCTCTACATTCCCAAATCATTCCCACGGCCACTACCAATGTGCAAGTTCTAAATCAAATGGTGAGATTACGCAAAGAAATTGCATAACCCTGATACTTTGAGAGTATCCGTATTATTGATTAGTAATGTTGAAGTATTGGTTATCACAGATTGGGTTTGTTTGTTTACTTTCATCTTCTAAGTATATTCCAATAGATTCCACGTATTCGTGTGTATTCTTACAAAGTTTTCTCTTTGTTGTTTTGGAACTATCCAAGGCAACTACTTAATACAAGCCAAGCGTTATAGATATAAGGTTTGGGACTCCACACTCTGTGAAAGGTATAGTGCGTGCAAAAACATGAGGACATTCTTTCTGTGAGTGTATAAGCATGAGGACATGCTTATAGGGCGTGCGTAAGCATAAGGACATGATTATAGTGTACTACTAAGATATGCAGACTTAAATCGTCTACTAACAGGGCATACAATCAACAAGTGCCCAATCAAATAACTCATCAAATAAGCCATAAACATCTCATCGATTATCACATCAATCAATTCGTCAAATGTGTCCTCAATCATCTACATCCTTAAACTAGTCATACGCGAGGCTTCAGCTTGGCAGGCAGGCATGTGGCGGTCATAGGGCTAAGTTTTTGAAAAAGTGGTTATAGTCTAGGTTTTGAAAATATACCCAGTTCTCTATAACCTTGGCTCTAATACCAATCTGTAACACCCCGAAAATACGGTCTAGCGGAAGCATACGAGCCTTTGGGTGCTACAATCTTGGTATTACAAAATAAGGTACAAAGAATGGTTTTTATCCCATTTATTTAGAATAAGATTCATTAATTCAAAACGTTAAGTTTACATTAATGAAAGTAGTGCGGAAATAGGCCCAAAAGAATATTAAAGCGGTCCCGTTTATTCATCAGAGTTGCCTATGACCATGCCCCTTGCCAAGCGTCTTCCAATAGTGAGCTATCGCCTTAAACACGAGAACACATGCTAAAAGGTCGAAACTATTTGGTGAGTTCATAGAGTTTAGTTACAAAAGTAGTAGTGGACACGATAGGGTTTAAGCGCTATGTGCGACTAAAGCGGATATATAATACACATTCCATTCAACAATCAATCCAATCCATAATCTACAACACAATCGAGATCTCAACGGGGCCCCAGCGACTCTAGTCCAAAGACCGTCAGAGCAAAGTCTAGAAACGATTGCTAACCTCGGACTAGGTCGGTAGAAGTCTACTCTTAGCTAGGCAACAAGTTATAGCAATTTGGATTGCTACCCTAGTCTAAGGCAACAACTACTGCACATCTATCTAGCCAGGCACCACATTATAGCAAAGCTTAGAGCAATGCTACCCTGGTATAGATCGGTTACACTTAGCTAGGCATCACATTATAGCATAGGAATGCTACCCTAGTCTAAGTCGACAACCGTCGCTCGTCTAGCCTTTACTAGTCAACACATTAGCAGTTTAAAAGAGTAGTGGCAGGTCCAAGAAATAGTTTGCATTCAGACAAACACGTAAAACGTTCAATCACCAAATCAAATATACCAAACAACAGTCATTCCAAAATAATATTCACGTATCCAGTTATAGTTTGTTAAAAACAGCATGTATTCTCCCCCAAAATAGTTATAAAACCTTTGAAAAGAGGGGCTATGAAAACTACCTTAGCCACTGCAGTGCACTATACACTATTGACACGACTGGCATCTAAAGCTAATCTCCACGGCATCAAGATGAATGTACGATGAGTACAATAGAATAGAAGTGACGCAACCTAATGCGTATACGATATTCTTAAAATACAGCTCATACGATAAAGAAATCAATAGAAGGTACTGTGTTGTAGTTTTCGTGGATCATTCATGTCGTTACTTTCAAAAATACATTATCGTTCTTAAAAGTTCATAATTAACATCTCAAAGTTTAGTTTTAACGTTTCGTGTGGTGGTAAGAAATATAGACGCGACGCATAACTCACGCGGAAGAGGGAAAGACATTGACATAGTCGAGACATAAAACTAGAACGCACGCCAAAAAGAAAAGATATTGACCAAGCCAAGAAATACAGACAATACTCAAGCTAGTCAAAGACTAGGAAATGACAACATCTATTTAAGACACAAAATAGGTTAACTTTCGATAATTTCCGCATAATCCCAATGTACATGTTTATATACGAGATAAGTTTCCATTTATCGCTCATCAATAAAGGTTTTCCAATCGTTATTCATAATCACACCAGTTTATAAGAAAGTACTTCTTATATTGTATATTAAGCAGTGCATTATAAACGACGCATTCGATTATGCAGCGTTTCCAAAACATCATGACTTTAATAAATAGTCTTATCAAAATAATATTTTCCGACAAGTTTATAAAGGTTAACGTGTAGTTATAAAACATGAGTTATTATCGTAGTAAATAAAGGTTTATAATTAAAAAAGCGTGTTCGTTGATAATATATGTATTTAATTATCTCGTTATTAGTTAATATGTGATGATAAAATATTTAGACTCGTTTAAGTCAAAACATTTAACAAGGTATAATTCAATAGCAATATAACTCGCATAATAAACGTTATTCCAAAATTATAACCCATAGTTGATTCTCATAACTTATACGAATATCGATATCAATTATTCATTACGCAGACTTAGTTTTCCATAATGTTACCATACTATTTTATAAGTACTTATTAAATCGGTCTATTATCGAGTATCCGTTACAAATATATTAAGCTCATTTCGATTCTAATATATTTTACTTGGTTAATCCCAAAATAGTTAATAAGGTAAATATTATAATCAATATAACTTGTATATCAAATGTTAATCTAATTTTATAAACCGTAGTTAAACTTTATAATGTATACGTAATATTCGATACTACTTATTAATCACATATCTAATTCTAATGTCTACCACTCCGTTTTACAAGTATCTAATTCATTGTTTAACTCATATTCAATATCGTTTATCCCGATAAAATTATTCCTATATCGTTATCCCATTATCGTTACATAGTTATCTCGTTACTTATTTGGGTCATCAAATATATATTTTACAAGTTTATCCGCCGACCCATATTATTTACCCTTTCTTTACCTATCGACATAACCAACTTTTTACACATTCCAAATTGACCACTATCTCGCCGGTTTCCAAATTGTTTGTTTCATTATTCTGGGTTATCTCGTTTTACTACTTATAATAATTAGCAAGTCTAAATGTAATATTCTCGTAACCCATTTTAACTCATTTCGTGCATCTAATTTATAAACCATCATAATTCAATCACCAAGAGCCCATGACATCCATAACAATTCTGACCCGACATGGTATACCAATTCAAACGCACCCTTGACTGGGTCTTTAGACCCGACTCATCACATGACCCAAACAGGTTTGACCTGTCCTGGTTACAACTCCAATGGTATGACCCGAGTCAAACCTGACTCGGTTGAGTCTACCAACTCAACTCAGTTCCTTACTCAAATCTGCGCAACCGTTCCCTACTACTAGACGAAAAATAAAAGAATAAGACATCCATGACTATTGTTAACCATGACCCAACATATATTAGTCCCGTTTTCCACTCGAATCCACCACAGAAACCTTTTCAGTACACGGTTTTTAAAGAAAACGATTATACATTTGTTTTTAACACTTCTAAATCCACGAAAATAACATATACAGTATATGTACGAATCATAAAAAAAATAAAATAAATATGAGATGTAATTGCGTTTTACCGTGAGAAAAAGAGAGAAACAAGAGTGTTGATGGCGTCCTTTATGAGTACAATTCGTAGCCATCCAAGCACGACCCTTAATACTTGTTTTATTTCAAAACCCTAAAAATCCGAATCTTAATTTTAAGATTTAGGGTGCGTGTAGGTGTTTGGACGTGATTACCACGCATAAACATGGTCACAAGACACCGATCTATCGTTTGAGATAGGTGGTGTAAGTAGAAGAGGTCGCCGGAAAGTTGGCCGAAAATATGATGGCCGAGAACCCCAAGAGGGTTGGCGGATTTTAGAGATAGAGAGGAGGGTATTAGTGTGTGTTGTGAAGTGAGAGAAAGAGTTTGGTGGTATATATATACTCGTGAGGACTTGACATGTACCAAAGAAAGTGTAGGGGTGGTTAAGTAACTTATCACAAGGACCCTAAGTAAAACTTTATAAAACTTTTGATATATTTGATTCGGGACTCGTTTAAACTAGTAAACGAGAGATTCGTGACTCGAGAGTTACGCCATTGCTCTTAAAATATTATTTCCAATAAAAACGATATATAATACGACTCGTATCTCAAATTAATTAAAATGATCGCTCAAATAGATGTTTCTCCAATTACGACGCATCGAGGAATTTACGAGTTGTCACATGTGCTTTCTTCAACCATAACTTCTTTAGTTTGCTAATTCAACCATAAATATTTTTAAATTCTGCTATAAAACCTATCGAAACATGCACAATGTATCAATTAAATAGAAAAATCCACCACAAGTTTAACAAAAGTTTCATAACATATTTTGTTTTCAATTAAACACCTTTGCTAATATTTCATATTATCATAAAACACAAAAATCTTCCTAAATATTTTCAAAAACACATATAAAAAAAATGAACTGAATCATCACAGTAATATAATAAGTTATGTATATTATCATTTCTTTCATATATACTTGGTAAAATAATAAATTCTTATCACATTTGGTATGAATTTAATATTTCACATTCTTAATTTAGTATCACAACCTGGTAACACATATATGATGAAGAGTGTAATACTCTTCATCTTTCTTACAATGTTATATCACAAGAGATAAATAAGTGTCACTTAAAAATATCAAAATGAATAAAAATGAAGCAAACTATGAAAATAAAGACTTGACATATTCTCAAAATCAAACAAGTGTTGCATTAAATAAGCATTTTTTTGAACAAAATAAGAATTCACCTAAAGAGACTTTAACCCTTTTATTTCTACTAAGAGTATAATATCACAAGTGATAGATAACATTGGTTGCATTAAAAAAATATGCGCTTGTCAATTGCGATGAAAGGCACAAAAACTATCTTATGGCGAAAATTATAAAATATTTGAAAACATATAGGTGATAATATATAAAAATATACTGAGCAATGAAATATCTCGGGTGATATTAAAGGTTAAAACCATACATGTTTGTTTATGAAATATCACAAGTGATATTAGACATTAACTTTTTTATAATAAATTATCACAATTGATATTAGACATTTAATATAATAAAGTTTAATAATAAGCATGAAAACATATGAAAATAGACGAAAACGTATAAAAGCGCAAAAGGACGAAACGAATGAAAACGGACAAAACGTATAAAATGAATGAAAAGCGATAAAATGGAAAAAGCATCCGAAAATGGACGAAACGATAAATACGGATGAAAATGGAGAAAATGTATGAAAGCGGACGGAACGCGTCGAAAATGACGAAAGAGTCTAAAATGGGCGAAAACGTAAAAAATGGCGAAAGCGTATATAAACCTATGAAAACCGATGAAAGCGGACAAAAACGTAAGAAAACAGATGAAAACGTATTATAACGGACGAAAACGTTAGAAAACAGATAAAAAGGTATGAAAACGGATAAAAAACGTACGAAAACGAACGAAAACATAGGAAAACAGACGAAAATGTAAGAAAACAGGCGAAAACGTATGAAAACGAACAAAAACATAAGAAAACGGACGAAAACGTCTGACAACGGACGAAAACGTAAGAAAACGGACGAAAATGTAAGAAAACGGACAAAAACGAAAGAAAACAGAAGAAAATGTAAGAAAACAGATGAAAACGTAAGAAAACGAACGAAAACGTAATAAAACGTATGAAAACGGATGAAAATGTAAGAAAACAGACGAAAACGTATGAAAGCGTAAGAAAACGGACGAAAACGTATGAAAACGGACGAAAACTTATGTAAACGGACGAAAACGTATGAAAACGGACAAAAACGTAAGAAAACGGACGAAAACTTAAGAAAACAGACGAAAACGTAACAAGACTGACGAAAACGTAACAAAACGGACGAAAACGGACGAAAAAAAAAAAGAAAACAGACGAAAACGGACAAAAAGTGACGAAAACGTAAGAAAACGGACGAAAACGTATGAAAACGAACGAAAACAGACGAAAACGTATAAAAAGCGGAAAAAACAGACAAAAAAGTATGAAAACTGACGAAAAAAAAAAGAAAAAGAAAAAAGAAAAAAAAAGAACGTGAAATTAAAAAGAAAATGATTATAAAAAGTACAAATAATGAGAAAATAAATAAGAAAGATAAAAAGAAAAGAAAAAGACAAAAAAAAAACATGGACTTAGGTTTAGACATATTAAATCTTAGGTTAATCACCACCATTAGATCAAACTAAATGAAAGGTGAAGATTTATCTCTTAGTATGCAAAAAATTTTGAGTATGCAAAATAAAGTGCATCCACATTTTACCTATATTAGATTTATTGGGACTCTTAGGAATAGTAACTTTTTTTTTTTTTTTTTTTTTTTTTTTCTAACGGGCCCCGTGGGTTCTTTTCTTTTGCCTACCAGAACCGCTGCTATTTATCTTCACTCACAAAACACGCTTATCTTTTAGAACCGATCGGGCGTGAGTCCCGAGAAATATCCGGCGAGTTTAGGCTCCGAAAGGGAAGAAATTCTTCCTTGCTACAGGCGATTGTGAGAGGGCCACTGTTCGTATCAACAGTGTTGATTATTTTATGTTGAATTTGTGGATGGCCTCTTGCCATTTGTTCCCTGCTACAGGTCATGTTATTTTTTCCTCCACACATTCTTATTTTTGCTTGATATATTGCCTCATTCCTGTGGTTGAAGTTAGGTAGATCAATTATTATTTGTGCTAAGAAAAAAATAACCCGGCTACTTTACTCTTTGTGCAATTCGATACTAGGTTTGATGTTTTTACCTTTAAATTTGGACTGTTTTCTTTTAGATTTTTTGTGGGTTTGTTAGTTTTTTCGGTTGCCTTGGTTGGTTGCTGTTGCCTTAGGTAGATGGTTGTTAGCTTGCTTTATTTTAGTTCCTTTTGTTTTAGGTTTGTTGTGTTTAGTTGTTAGGGTGGTTAAATGTTGATGGCCAGATTTGGGGTTGCATTTGGGTTTTGCAAGTATTTGGAATTGAATGCTAGGTTCATTAAATGCTTTCTAGGTTGTTAGCTTGCTTTATGTTAGTTCCTTTTATTTTAGGTTTGTTGTGTTTAGTTGTTAGGGTGGTTAAATGTTCATGGCCAGATTTGGGGTTGCAAGTCTTTTTGGAATTGAATGCTAAGTTCATTAAATGCTTTCTAGGTTTTTGTTACTTGGGTATCTTAGCTTTTGTTTTAGGTTTTTTTTTACCCTTTGTTTTTGTGTTCAATCACATGTGCTAACTTCCTTCTATTTTTTTTACCGCCTTTTCTCATCTTCTATGTTTTGAAAATATTTCTTGCTGCTTCTTTTGTTGCTCATCATAACTAAAAAAAATGTTGGTAGTTCTCATTTGCGTTTTGGGTGCTGCCTTTGTTATTTGTTTACGCGCTGTTTTTTGTAACTATGAATTCAAAAACTATACATGACTCTCAAAACATTCGCGCCTGGCCATGTGAAAATGCCATACAAAATGATGTTGCAAATGTTCATGGGTTCACTAAATGTGGGATGCCTGAGGTCATTGCATCGCCTGTCTCCGCCTGTCAAACGACACATGGTTATGTTACTGGTCCTTGCGTGTTGGATTTTGCTGCCGGTGTAACTGCAACACTCCCTGCACACACACAACCTCGGTGTTCTGTTTCGCGAGGAGTATCACAGGAACCATGTCGCAGATGCTGATTACTCTATTTCCAGCCAGTTCGCTGTTGCTCATTTAATGGCTCTCCCGTTTTATGCATGTGCTTATTTGTTTCTTTATAGGTGGGGGCTCAAACTATCGGCCGCGTCGTCCTGGCCTACGAGGTATATACCGGCTCTCTAACGTTTCGGGGTGTGCATCTTTTGGCACTTTGTTTTTTCAGTTTGTTGCTTTTTCTGTGTTTCATGTGCTTTTGTGGTGTGCAGGTGTCCCAACAGCAGCACGGGAATTAGCTCATGGTTTACCTGATTCGCTCCGACCGGTTGCCACAGGTACTATATATGGTTCCTGCCGTCGTGATTTTTTTACGTGTGTTGCGTTTTCATGGATTCTTTTTTGACATGCCCATGCGGTGCATTTTGGTTGTTGTTGCAGCTTTAGCTGTTTCATGTGTTTAGTTTTTGCAAAGCACTTCGTAATGATTCGCTTAGATTGTCATCGTATTTTTTAAATTGGCCCAGGCTCAGCTGATTCGCTTCCACCGGTTGCACTCAAAAGTATAGGAAGAGCTAGGTTGCGGAAACAACTTCAGAAAGGTGTTTTGATGTATTTTTTCTTTACGCACCATTTTTAAATAATCGGAGCAGGTTCTTATGAGATTTTTTTGTATCGTGCTAGGATTGTCTGCAAATGAGGACATAGCTTCGCAGCCGCCTCGAAAGAGGGGTCGGCCAAGTAAGGAACCAGCCATCGAGCAGGTTGGCATGGGTAGTTTGGATGCTCAGGTGGGTGATTCATCCGCTTATGTCCACGCTGTGGGCAATCCAGTAACTCCTAATAAGATGGAATCAGAAAAAGGTGCGTTGCTGTATTTCCATTTTGCGTAACACATTTGAATAATTAGACTGAACTCTCACGAGGGTTTTTTATTGGGTTAGGAGTGAGTGCAGATCATCCTGGATTTTCACATCAGCCTCGAAAGAGCGGCAGGCCAAGAAGCAGCCGGCCAACAAACAGGTTGGAACGGCCGGTCCAGGTGGTCAGGTGGCCGGTTCATCCACTGATGCGTGCACCGTTGGTCAGCCGATGACTCTTAATAAGATGGAAGCGGGAAAAGGTGCTTTGATGTATTTCCTTTTTGCGTAACAAGTCAGAATAATTAGACCAACTTCTCATGAGGTTTTTTGAATTGAATTAGGAGTAAGAGCAGATGATCCTCAGTTTTCACATCAGCCTCGAAAGAGCGGCATGCCAAGAAAGCAGCCGGCCAACAAACAGGTTGGAACGGCCGGTCCAGGTGGTCAGGTGGCCGGTTCATCCACTGATGCGTGCACCGTTGGTTAGCTGATGACTCCTAATAAGATGGAAGCGAACAAAGGTCTATTCCCTTTTTGCGCAACACATCAGAATAATTAGACCAACTTCTCATGAGGTTTTTTGAATTGAATTAGGAGTGAGCACAGATGATCCTCAGTTTTCACAGCAGCCTCGAAAGAGAGGTAGGCCAAGAAAACACACAGCCATTAAACAAGTTGGAACGGGTGGTCCAAATGGTCAGGTGGTCCAAATGGTCAGGTGGCTGCTTCATCCAGTGATGCGTGCCATGTTGGTCAGCCAATGACTCCTAATAAGATGGAAGCGAACAAAGGTCTTTTACTATATTTTCTTTTTGCCCAGCGTTTTACAATGATATGATCAGATGCTCAAGAGATTTTTAAATTGGACTAGGAAGAAAAGGATGCCTGGAACCGTTCTCCACAGCATACATGGACCAACCAAATTCTGTTAGTCATGCTCATACTGTTGTTCAGTCCACGGATAATCATGCAAGTCAACGTGAGTGATTCTTTTGTTTTAACTTTTTTGATGCATTCTTTGGGTTCGAAAAATTGGTTGATCTTTTATGCTGCTTTCTTTGGGCTGCAGCGGTTCGCGGGAATGACAATGTCCAACCAAATGGTCCAAAAAATGCTGCTCATCAGTCACAAAGAAGAAAAAGGTGGCTGGCGCACCCCTCCACAGCATCCATGCAACGATCAGATTCAAATGCTGATGCTCATACTGTTGGTCAATCCACAAATACCTATGCAACTCAAAGTGAGTGGCTTTCTGGTCTTAGCTTCTGCGATTCATTTTTGTGAGTCTAGAAATCAGCTAAACTTTTGTGCTCCTTTCTTTGGGTGGCAGCGGTTGGCATGAATGACAATGGGCAAGCAAGTGTTGCACAAAATGTTGCTCATCAGTCACAGGCAAGAAAAAGAAGGCTGCAGCAGTTCTCCACAACATCTATGTACCGATCAGATTCAGATGCTTATGCTCATGGCGTTGGTCAATCGACGGGTGCTCATGTGACTCAAAGTGAGTCATTTTTTAGTTTTTCCTTTTGCAATGCATTTTTGTAAATCTAAAAATCAGTTAAACTTTTGTACTTATTTCTTTATGTGCCATCGGTAGGTTTGGATGACAATCCCGGAACAAGTGTTCCACAAAATGTTACTCTACAGTCACAACGTCGCAAAAGAACTGGCCACTCAGGTCAATCTCCTAGGAAGACTAAACGCCAGCGATTCCTTAAAAGTGGTTTCCATCATGCCATGGGTCATCGATCATGCAACATTGATGAAGGATCATCTTCTCATGCAGCACAAGGTTACTTCTTTTTTTTTTTCATTTTCTTTAGCATCGGTTATCTTTTTTAAAAACATGTATTCTCAAACCTTTGGATTGATTATGGTTTGTTAATAAATGTCGATACGTCATATGCATATGACGATTTAGGAGACTGTTCTGAGCGGTGTAATGCATATGACCATTTATGCTGTGGAGGCGGTAGAATATTTATGCAACCAAAAGCAGAGCCGCCTGAGTATATCAAGCAACTGCTTGGCAGAAGAGCCTTTATGGAAAATATACGAACCTACAATCAGATGTTTGCAATGACTTCTTTTGGGGCGAATGTCGACACTGCAATCAATAATGGTGGAGGGCCTTATATTTTCAAAGTTTCAGGCCAAATATACCATCAGATTGGGTCGCTTTGTCCAACTAATGACGACCCAAAATTTTTACAGCTCTATATCTATGACACACATAACAAGGTTGATCATAGGTTGGGCCATTTTTCAAATTCATATATGTCACACCCCAAATTACATTGCTTTTGCAAATGAATGGAATTCACGGGATTGATTGTCATAGCATCACAATCACAAGTTATATTGAGCGACCTAAAGTGTCGTTTGGAAAATACATCGTTTGATTTAATAAAATAATCAGAGTTTACAAAGTAGGTCCCAAATGAAAAATCAACTTGTGTGGAAATAAGTTTGTTACAATTCAAACGATGTTTTAAAGTACATAAAACCCAAGTGAGACGCGTCGTCACCACGACTCCATGATGTGCCCAAATGCATGCCATGAAGTGAATGCCTTAGATACCTGAGATAAAACATGCTAAAAAGTGTCAACACAAAGGTTGAGTGAGTTCATAGAGTTTGAATTGAAATGTAAAGCCTTTAGAAATCGTTTATGCAGAAAGGCATTGTGAATCCACTCGCCCAAGTCCCGCCCATACAAAACTTGCAACTGTGTGTTCACAACCCATTGCCAAGATATGTACAAATAATGATAATCCTAAGACATTCAAAGACAATGATAATCCCAAGACATTCAAAGACAATGATAATCCTAAGACATTCAAAGACAATGATAATCCCAAGACATTCGGTCCAATGATAATCCCAAGACATTCGGTCAATGATAATCCCAAGACATTCAAAGACAATGATAATCCCAAGACATTCAAAGACAATGATAATCCCAAGACATTCAATTCAATGATAATCCCAAGACATTCGGTCAATGATAATCCCAAGACATTCAAATTCAATGATAATCCCAAGACATTCGGTCAATGATAATCCCAAGACATTCACTCAATGATTTATAATGTAGGATATGACTAAACATTAAGTTCGATTAAGCATGTAGTTTGCAAATAGATATGAATGTCATAAAAGATGATGAGCATGTATCTCCCCAAAATGCTTATGAAAACAAGTAAAAGCAGGGCTATGAAAACTCACTTGGTGGAATGATGCGAAGACAAAAGTGAGTACACCAAGATGTAATGTGATACGTTAATCTTGACCTATTGTGAAGGATATGATACGTCATGAGTTGCAACGTAATGTTATGCATGCACTTCGTATGTTATTTATACCATTTATGGGTTTTGAAAACATTACTCGTCGTCGAAAAATACTCTTTTGACGTCTTGACCCTTCAAAAATGACTTTACATGTTTTTACGTCAAAATGTCATCCTATAATGGTTTTATAATGATTTTTGGTGAAATTACCACTTTTCGTCGCAAAACAATGTCGTCGGAAAAATCATGAAATTAACAAAACGGCTCCGGAAAAGTAGTCGTAAAATGGTGTACGCCGATCGTTAGAGAACGAACTCGACGGTTTTGGAAAGTTTGTATCGATATCTAAAAGTTTCAGCTCGAAGTTTTCGCTCAAAAGGTCTCGATCATAAAGATATTAAAGGTTAAAGTTGGTGATTTTTGCTAATTGGGTGCGTAAAATGAGTTTCGCCAAGTTTGAACATCCGTAATTAATTTACCATAACTCCGCTTGACAAACGGCTTTTGTTTTGAAAAATATGGCGGTGAACTTGATTTTACTAGAAGACATTTTGTTCCAAAAGTTTCACAACCTTGTTAAAAACAACCGCAAACATGAACGTTATGACTAATGGGATACTTGAATCGTAAAAATAATATAGTTTTTCGAAAATAATATTTACGGCAACTTTATAAAACGTGCATATATTTGTCGCTTCAAACCGCTTTCACGATAATATGTCCTTAGCTTCGATCAAGTAAACTAATATATTTTTGATAAGTCGAAATAATTTGTGAAGCTTAAGGCTCGTTTTGACCCGAACAATGTAAAACTGCATGCTGAATTTTCTGAAAAGTTACGTTTCGTCGTCAAACTTTAAAAATTCACCACGGCTTCGTTATAACTCCGCTTTTATCCGCTCAAAAGGCCACGGATTCGTTTTAAAGTGTATTTTCTAAATATCAAGGCCAAAATGTCGCACCATCAGTAGGTTTTCCAGAAACCGAATTAAGGACAGAACACCAAAATATAGTTATCGAAAATAGTTTTTCTCGGACAAAACCTATTCTAATCCCTTCAAATCAACTCCAAAGCTAATCTAATCCTACCATACACCTTCTTAGGGTGTCATGGGTTCCTAATCACCATCAAGACCAAAGATTTCCATGGGAATAATTATAGGATGACCAAAGTATATATATAACTTCTAAAATCATGAAATAAATGGTATAAATCACATAACATGCATATAAGCTCCAAAAATGAAAAGAAACATATGAAAATGAAAAGAAAACATGAAAATGATAAAGAAATACTTACTAGTGAAAATGATGAGGTGAAAGTAACAAGGATTAACTTAAATACCCTTGGTTTTTATTTCAAAACCTTATATAGAGTATAACTAGGTTGTAAAAACACTTGTGCTTGAAAATCTTGATCCCTTGGTGATCTTGAGTGTGTGACCGGTTGGAGGAGGAAGAAACAAAGAGGAGAGAAAATTTTTAACTATGTGAATTATGTTGAGGTGAAATGGTAAGTAACAAACAAGACTTTTGTGTATGTAGAATTATTAGAAGACATGAACCATTCCAATCAATTAATACACCCTCCATAGGGCCGGATTTTGGGGCATCTTGTTCCTCAAGATATTTTTTTTTTCTTTCTAAAATGTATATGATTTGTATACTTGTGTAATATTAAGAAATGTGTAAATAAAGTGTATATAATTGTAACTTGTAGAGTAAATGGTAATTTTTGGTGCAAGTAAGTTTTTAATAATTCAAAATAGATTGTATTGAGATGATAAAAATTGTAAAAATACTTTCCTTGTGAAAATTGAGTGATAAAATAATTATTGTACAATTTTTAAGAAAAACGACGTAATAATTAATCTTTAACGATTTAAGTACCAAATAAATTTGAAACAATAGGTAAACTAAAAATATAGTTTTTATGAACTAATTGTAAGTATAAAAATACCTCGGGATCATTTTTGAAAGTAATGAATTAAAATTTTAAAATAATACTCACGCGATAAAGATTATTAAATAAAAATTACGTTGAAGGTGAAATGAAATGTCGTGAATGTACTAATGAGATGCACATGATGTCAATGAAATGTAGACTAATCATAGTCCATATGAAATGTACGTGATGTCATGATCATGAATTCGCCGCTAAACCTCCAAGGTTACGCGATTTGAAACAAGTAAACCAAGTTTACTAAAAATGTTGAAATAATGAGACATGAAGCGTCGAGAAATGACCGAAGTACGGGTTGTCACATTCGCCCATCTAAAAAGGAATTCATCCACGAATTCGGTTTGTGTTGGTCTCTCGGGTTTAGGGTTTGATGTAGCAAACTTTCCCATTCCCGAGCAAAACCCTCAAAGACTTTTTGGTAACCGATTTTACTTAATCTCACAACTCATCAAACAAGAACTGTCATGAGATTAGGCTAAATCGGTTTAGGTAACAACTTGTTTCTAGCTCGATCTTTGCAACTCATCAAACAAGAATCGCACGCGGATCAAACTGGAAACAAGTGGTTTGAAGAAAATCTTTTGAAAATTTGGCTCGACACGGAATTGCTTACTCATATAAGACTACTATTCCTTCATTGCATGATTCTTCCCGAATTAGACATAGGTGATCGTGCTATGTATAATTTAGGAGTAACTATGCAATGCTTGGACTAATCGACTCATATGTTGTTTGGTGTTGAGTCAATCGATGTTAAAATTGTGATGAACATCGAGAGAGAAGACATGGAGAAGTGTCGTTAAAATGATAGTTAAGGTAAAAAGAATTAAAATCCTCGTAAATGATAACAAATCGGAAAGAAAATAAAGTACGATAGATGAGAGTATTTTACAACGAGTGGTTTAGCAAAAGTAGTACATCTTTAAGTTATAAAGTTTCGGACACGATGATTAGACATAATCTTGGTATGACATAGTACATAAGGGAAATAAGACCGTTAGTTTCGAACTTCTTGATCTTCCGTTGTTGATACCTTGACGAGCTCCTCCTCCTCCTTCTAACATATATACATTCCCACGAGCACCTTCGACTTGTTGACCTTGGTTTTGAGGACATTGACTTGATAGTGTCCTTGTTCCCACATCCAAGCACGAACTATGGTCTTGCCTCTACAATTCACGGCATGGTGTCCTAGTTTTTGACACTTGTAGCACTTAACAGGACAAAGTCCCGTGTGATGATACTTACATCGATTACATAGTGGGTAGGTTCCAAGATAACCTCTCGCTTTTCATCGTGCAAAGAACATATACCATTGCGGTTTCTTGCCCTCTTTTCGTTGTTGATGATGGTTAGTGTTGCGGTTTTGGTTGTTGTTGTTATAATCTCCTTGGTCGCTTTTCCCATTTTCTTTTGTTATGGTTGATTTGGTTATCGGTGTTGTTGTCATTGTTTTGGTTATTGTAGTAATTGGTGCGCTTGTTGGGGTTGTTGTTGTTTTGGTTGGTGTTGGGGTACTTGCCTCTTCACTACAGGCCATTTGCTTTTGAGCCAATCGAATAGCTTCCTCAATCGCTTGCGGGTCGGAAGAAGTCACATCGCCTTGAATAATTTGGAAGTCCTTCAATGAAAGCCTCCAAGAGCTTCTCATTATCCGAAACCATAGATGGGCATAACACGCCAATTCTTGAAACCTTCGAATGTAAGTGTCAATATCGCACCCAATAGTCCTTAGTTCATAGAATTTCGCTCCAACTTCTTCACTCCGCACGAGGACAAAACTTTAGTCACCAAACTCTTGAATTGCTCCCAAGTAAGCTTGAAAGCATTCTCCATTCCAATCGGTTGAGCGATGAATTCCACCATGACAACGCTCCATCGAGTAAAGTACTTGTAGCAAATTTAACCTTACTATCATCCTGACGGTTGCAAAGCAAAAACACCGACTCCAACTTTTCAAACCATCGCACCATGGTCGTAGCTCCTCGGTACCTCGAAACTTAGTGGGTTCACCACTTTTGAAATCTTTGTACGAACATTTCTTAACCCCTGCATCCTCCTGCATTACCGAGAGCGAGAGTAAGCCTTGCGACTACAGAAGTCATCATGCCTCGGCAGCGAGAAGAACCATCGCTTCCTTTCAACTCTTAGAGCATTAGCAATGCTATCATTCACTAACTTCGAATAGCCGCTTGGGTCATTTCAACCGTAGCTTTCTTGATTGCCATATCTTCTTCAAAACAAGAGGAATGTGAGACGAGCAAAACCGATGTTAATAATAAGCGCTTCAAAGAAATGTGATAAGAAACGATAAGTTTGAGGTTATTTTTCAAAATGATCGACGGTTTCCTACGAAATGGGTTATGATGTGTCGTAAGTGTTTCAAATGTATGGTGGTTTAGTGACTCAGTGTGAATAGCGTGTAACTCGACATGTTAGTGGTGAAACAAAAGAGTGAGAGCGACTTCGCCCTATCTAAAAGTTTATCTCGGCATTCGTCGTAATCGATGATGAATCAGCTGATATAAAAATTGTGATAGGGAATGACAAGGAATTCTCCACATTAGAGTATGAAGAAAGAATAATGGAATGGGCATTTAAGGGCATCCATGTGACAATCGATGTGAAATGAAAGTGAATAACTCAAAATGTACGATAAATCGCATGCAAAGTGAACATGCACTTATGATGAAATGATGAGATGCTATGGTGATGTAGTTATAGTCTAGGGTCAATGATGCAACCTAGTTCTCTATAATCAAGCTCGATGCCAATCTGTCACACCCCAAATTACTGCTTTGCGGTGAATGGAATTTCGGGATTGACCGTCATAGCATCACAATCACAAGTTATATTGAACGACCTAAAGTGTCGTTTGGAAAATACATCGCTTGATTTAATAAAATAATCGAGTTTACAAAGTAGGTCCCAAATGAAAAATCAACTTGTGTGGAAATAAGTTTGTTACAATTCAAACGATGTTTTAAAGTACATAAAACCCAAGTGAGACGCGTCGTCACCACGACTCCATGATGTGCCCAAATGCATGCCATGAAGTGAATGCCTTAGATACCGAGATAAAACATGCTAAAAGTGTCAACACAAAGGTTGAGTGAGTTCATAGAGTTTGAATTGAAATGTAACGCCTTTAGAAATCGTTTATGCAAAGAAAGGCATTGTGAATCCACTCGGCCCAAGTCCCGCCCATACAAAACTTGCAACCGTGTGTTCACAACCCATTGCCAAGATATGTACAGTCAATGATAATCCTAAGACATTCAAAGACAATGATAATCCCAAGACATTCAAAGACAATGATAATCCCAAGACATTCAAAGACAATGATAATCCCAAGACATTCAAATTCAATGATAATCCCAAGACATTCGGTCAATGATAATCCCAAGACATTCAAAGACAATGATAATCCCAAGACATTCAAGACAATGATAATCCCAAGACATTCGGTCAATGATAATCCCAAGACATTCAGTCCAATGATAATCCCAAGACATTCAGTCCAATGATAATCCCAAGACATTCAGTCCAATGATAATCCCAAGACATTCAGCTCAATGATTTATAATGTAGGATATGACTAAACATTAAGTTCAGTTAAGCATGTAGTTTGCAAATAGATATGAATGTCATAAAAGATGATGAGCATGTATCTCCCCCAAAACAGTTATGAAAACAAGTAAAAGCAGGGGCTATGAAAACTCACTTGGTGGAATGATGCGAAGACAAAAGTGAGTACACCAAGATGTAATGTGATACGTTAATCTTGACCTATTGTGAAGGATATGATACGTCATGAGTTGCAACGTAATGTTATGCATGCACTTCGTATGTTATTTATACCATTTATGGGTTTTGAAAACATTACTCGTCGTCGAAAAATACTCTTTTGACGTCTTGACCCTTCAAAAATGACTTTACATGTTTTACGTCAAAATGTCATCCTATAATGGTTTTATAATGATTTTGGTGAAATTACCACTTTTCGTCGCAAAACAATGTCGTCGGAAAAATCATGAAATTAACAAAAATGGTCTTAAAAGTAGTCGTAAAATGGTGTACGTCGATCGTTAGAGAACGAACTCGACGGTTTTGGAAAGTTTGTATCGATATCTAAAAGTTTCAGTTCAGAAGTTTTCGTTCAAAAGGTCTCGATCATAAAGATATTAAAGGTTAAAGTTGGTGATTTTTGCTAATTGGGTGCAGAAAATGAGTTTCGGCCAAGTTTGAACATCCGTAATTAATTTACCATAACTCCGCTTGACAAACGGCTTTTTGTTTTGAAAAATATGGCCGGTGAACTTGATTTTACTAGAAGACATTTTGTTCCAAAAAGTTTCACAACCTTGTTAAAACAAATGCAAACATGAACGTTATGACTAATGGGATACTTGAATCGTAAAAATAATATAGTTTTCGTAAAATAATATTTACGGCAACTTTATAAAACGTGCATATATTTGTCGTTTCAAACCGCTTTCACGATAATATGTCCTTAGCTTCGTATCAAGTAAACTAATATATTTTTGATAAGTCGAAATAATTTGTGAAGCTTAAGGCTCGTTTTGACCCGAACAATGTAAAACCGCATGCTGAATTTTCTGAAAAAGTTACGTTTCGTCGTCAAACTTTAAAATTCACCACGGCTTCGTTATAACTCCGTTTTATCCGCTCAAAAGGCCACGGATTCGCTTTTAAAGTGTATTTTCTAAATATCAAGGCCAAAATGTCGTACCATCAGTAGGTTTTTCCAGAAATCCGAATTAAGGACAGAACACCAAAATATAGTTATCGAAAATAGTTTTTCTCGGACAAAACCTATTCTAATCCCTTCAAATCAACTCCAAAGCTAATCTAATCCTACCATACACCTTCTTAGGGTGTCATGGGTTCCTAATCACCATCAAGACCAAAGATTTCCATGGGAATAATTATAGGATGACCAAAGTATATATATAACTTCTAAAATCATGAAATAAATGGTATAAATCACATAACATGCATATAAGCTCCAAAATGAAAAGAAACATATGAAAATGAAAAGAAAACATGAAAATGATAAAGAAATACTTACTAGTGAAAATGATGAGGTGAAAGTAACAAGGATTAACTTAAATACCCTTGGTTTTTATTTCAAAACCTTATATAGAGTATAACTAGGTTGTAAAAACACTTGTGCTTGAAAATCTTGATCCCTTGGTGATCTTGAGTGTGTGACCGGTTGGAGGAGGAAGAAACAAAGAGGAGAGAAAATTTTTAACTATGTGAATTATGTTGAGGTGAAATGGTAAGTAACAAACAAGACTTTTGTGTATGTAGAATTATTAGAAGACATGAACCATTCCAATCAATTAATACACCTCCATAGGGCGGATTTTGGGGCATCTTGTTCCTCAAGATATTTTTTTTTCTTTCTAAAATGTATATGATTTGTATACTTGTGTAATATTAAGAAATGTGTAAATAAAGTGTATATAATTGTAACTTGTAGAGTAAATGGTAATTTTGGTGCAAGTAAGTTTTAATAATTCAAAATAGATTGTATTGAGATGATAAAATTGTAAAATACTTTCCTTGTGAAAATTGAGTGATAAAATAATTATTGTACAATTTTTAAGAAAAACGACGTAATAATTAATCTTTAACGATTTAAGTACCAAATAAATTTGAAACAATAGGTAAACTAAAAATATAGTTTTTATGAACTAATTGTAAGTATAAAAATACCTCGGGATCATTTTTGAAAGTAATGAATTAAAATTTTAAAATAATACTCACGCGATAAAGATTATTAAATAAAAATTACGCGTTGAAGGTGAAATGAAATGTCGTGAATGTACTAATGAGATGCACATGATGTCAATGAAATGTAGACTAATCATAGTCCATATGAAATGTACGTGATGTCATGATCATGAATTCGCCGCTAAACCTCCAAGGTTACGCGAATTTGAAACAAGTAAACCAAGTTTACTAAAAATGTTGAAATAATGAGACATGAACTGTCGAGAAATGACCTGAAAGTACGGGTTGTCACAATATACCACTGATTTAGATCCGCAGATCGTGAAAGGCCTCATTCACTTTCTAGACACCCACAATGAGTTGGTCCAGCTGTTTAGAACTTCACGTGACAAGTGTGGTCAGCATGATGTACCTGAATTTAAAGTGAGGCTTTACAGTGGTGAAGGGCCCCGTGGTTATGAGCTTCCAGCATCATAAACTCTTGGCGCCATCGTCTTTGACAGTGGCCCAGAAAGTGAATCAAATTATGATGTTATACTAGAATACAGAGATGGCCCACTAAAGAGGATCAGCAAAATCCATAAGTCATACATGTCGTTGCAATTTCCATTGATTTTCATCTATGGTCAGCCAAGGTATCATACAAAGTTAATGTTAAGAACAGCAAATCCAGACGATGAGCCAAGGCGTGTTTCAATGAATGCTTTCTACACATACCAGCTGCACCCGAGGTATGACAGTTATAATCTGCTTTTTCGTACTGTGAGGCTTTTTCAGCAGTATGTCGTTGGGGTGTATTGTTGTATAGAACATAATAGGATGGATTTTTATAGAACGAATCAAAATGATATACGAGGAGACTATTTATCAGGCCTCTATGATGCAGTTTCAAGGGGAGACCGTGAAGGGTCAAAGGCAGGCTCGCGAATTATATTGCCTTCCTCATTTACTGGAGGTCTTAGATATATGTACAGTCATTACCTCGATGCATTGGCCATTTGCAGGGTGCTTGGTAATCCATGCTTTTTTATAACATTCACATGCAATGTAAAGTGGCCTGAAATTCAAAGATACATGGGTCAGTTTCCTCACTTGACTACAGCGGATAGAGCAGATATAGTGTGCAGATTATTTGAGCAAAAGATTAAGTCATTCGTCAGGTTCATGAAGCAAGAGCAAACATTTGGGCGTGTCACAAGAGGTATGTCTATGTTTATTTATAAAAAAAAACGCTTGGATTTTAGCTTTCAGTCACGTTCATTCGCTCAATTAGTATATAATGTGGTGTTCCACCATGTTGTTCTAATTTTAGTTGTTATCTTTTGTTTATATGCAATATTGTACACTGTATAGTTCCAAAAGCGTAGGTCACCACATTGCCATACACTTCTTTGGATTTCTTCAACGACGAGCATTGGCGAGTGCTCGTGATGTGGATCAATACATTTCGCAGAGTCGACCTCGATCGATGTCGATCCGCCGCACTTATAAATTTTTTTCTGAAATGATGATGCATGGACCATGTGGCAGGGCTAACTTGAATGCACCATGTATGCAGGCTGATATGTGCAGTAAAAAATTCCCAAAGAGATATAATGAAGAAAATTTTTTTGATGACAAAGGCTATCCACATTATCGAAGAAGGCAAGGACAATTTACCGCAGCAAAAGGCCAGATCAAGCTTGACAACGGGTATGTGGTGCCATATAATCGCGATCTTTGCTTGGCGTTTAAGGTTCATATTGATGTGGAGTATTGCGGTTGGAGCATGCTAATAAAATATCTGTTCAAATATATATCAAAGGGAAATGATAGAATTTTGCCAAAGTGACAAGATTTGTTGGTGATGCTTCTACTTCATCAACGCAACCAGAAGCAACCATCGATGAAATCCAAAATTATCTTGATGGCCGGTTTATATGTCCTCATGAAGCGTGTTGGAGAGTACTCAAATTCGAAATACACAGCAGAGAACCAGTGGTGCAAATTCTTCAAGTCCATCTAAAAAACATGCAACATGTAACCTTTAGAGACGGTGACAATTTAGAGTCTGTGGTTAACCGTCATGATCGGAAACTGAAAACACTCACAGAATGGTTCACTTACAACATTGAAAATGAAGATGGAAGGCATTTGACATACTTACAGTTCCCATCGGAGTTTGTATGGTATGCGGATCGAAAGAGTTGGTCACGGAGGAAAACCAACGATCTTCTATTGGCCGGCTGCATGATATTCACCCAACTTCGTGAGAGCTTTTCTACTTAAGGATGTTGTTATGTCATCAAAAAGGGTGTAGAGACTTTGCAGAGCTCAGATCAGTAAACCAAGTTGTATACCCAACGTATCGTGCTGCATGTGACGCGCTTGGTCTGCTTGGTGATGACAAAGAATGGGAGACAGATCTTCAAGAAGCATGCGACTCAGCTTCATCAGCAGAACCGAGGTTCCTTTTCGCACGCATGCTTACTCATTGCGACCTTGCACATCCTTTACAATTATGGAACAAGTTTTGGCAAGAAATGGGCCATGATATTCCAGGGATTGTTTCGTAGTAGGTCCGCATTCCCAACTACCACGTCAATGATGATGAGTTGCAAGGATACATATTATATGAGCTGGAAATAATACTTACCAGTTACGGAAAATCAATAACAAATTATGGCTTACAGCCTCCTCCGAAAGAACTGCTACATCAATTAAACAACCGGTTATTAATGGAAGAAAAGAATTACAATAGGAACATGCTAGCGCAGCAAAGAGATGACTCAATTCCAAAGTTGAATAATGAACAGAAAAACATATATGACCTCATCATGAATGCTTTTAAAATAGGTAGGCAGGAGTTGATATTTGTTTATGGTCATGGAGGGGCTGGTAAGACATTCCTCTAGAAAACAATACTCAGCACTATACGGGCTGAAGGTAAAATTGTCTTGGCGGTTTCTTCTTCCGGCATAGCATCTCTCCTTCTTCCGGCGGGGTGAACTGCCCATTCAAGATTCAAACTTCCATTGGAGCTGACGGATGAGTCACTTTGCAGCGTTAAAAAAACACTCTAATAGGCAAACTTTTAAAAGAAACATATCTTATTATATGGGATGAAGCACCAATGAATGACCGGCGATGCTTTGAAGCATTGGATAGGACTTTGAGAGACATATTAGATGCACCGGATGTTTTGTTCGGTGGGAAAACAATCATTTTAGGCGGTGATTTCCGCCAAACACTCCCAGTCAAGAAAGGCGTGCCAAAAATGGAAGTAATAGCATCGCCTATTGCGAATCTCACATGTGGCCATGCTTTGTGTTATGACACTTAAAAATATGAGGCTTTTCCGCTCAGATTTGAGCCTAGAAGAGCGGAGCTTAGCGGCCTCATTTGCATCATGGCTTCTTGATATTGGTAATGGTAACATTGGCGAGCCTGATAAAGAAGACATCAGAGATACAGCATGGGTAGAAATCCCAAATAGATATTGTATACAGGATGACGACGAAGGCCTCTCAAATCTCATAGATTTCATCTATGATCAGCCTACACTTCAAACACCTTCAGCAATTACTCTACAAGAAAAGGAGATCGTCTGTCCGAAGAATGAAACAGCAGATATTATTAATTCAAAAGTTTTATCAATGGTTGATGGTGAAATAACAACTTATGCAAGTTATGATATAGCCATACCAATTGAAAATAGCAGAGCTGAAACAGAGATGTTATACCCTCCTGAATATCTAAACACCTTTAAGCTGTCAGGATTCCCACCTCATGAGCTGCAGCTTAAGGTTGGATCACCAGTGATGTTGCTGAGAAATGTTAACTTGGCAGGTGGTCTGTGCAATGGGACACGTATGATAGTCACGCGGTGATGTCGAGGCTTATTGAAGTGCAAATCATCACAGGCACAAGAGTCGGCGAAAAAGTTTTTATCCACAGGATACCGTTCATCCATAAAGATCCAGATCTTCCTTTTGTGTTTAAACGAACTCAGTTTCCAATAAAACTATGTTATGCAATGACAATAAACAAAAGCCAAGGCCAATCTTTAAACAAAATTGGCGTTTACCTTCCCTAAACAGTCTTTGGCCATGGGCAGTTGTATGTCGCTCTCTCTAGAGCTACATCTGCTCATGGACTAAAAGTTCTTATTAAACAACAAGAAAATGAAAGGCCAAATGTGACAAAAAATATTGTTTACAAAGATTTTTTGAAAAAACTATCAGGCGCACCCTCTGTTTTCACAACACAAATGTAGGGTTTAATATTTTCCTTTTTTGGAAAAAAAGCTTATTGCTTTTTTGTTGCCAACTGGGTTCCCTTTGATTCTCAGTTTATGGTGTCTTTTTTTATTGTTTTTTTAAATGTTTTTGTGTGTGTCTTTTTATTGTGAGCACTGTCTTAGAATTCAGGTTCACTTTTGCTTTCGGCTCATACAAAATTTCCTGCAATCTTTTCCTCATAAACATTCTTTACATGATGCCATCAGAATTGCATGTTAGTATCTTTTGCTTTTATAAACTTATTTTAAAATTCATCAGCGACAGGTAGATTTTCGAACCATCAGTTTTACGTGCCATGTATCTTAATCTTAGTGCTGAAATGCTTATTCCCTTTATCGCTGTCAATTTTAAAATACTTTTTTGGTATCTAAATTTCTTTTTTAACACTTGGCAGCACAATGGAAGGAAATACAACTGCTTTGGTGCCACATGCCTCCAAAGACAAAGCGATTGAACTTACCAGTGCACCGCAGACTGTTACAATTCGTTAACTAACACCAACATCTCACAACAAGGTCCTTGAAGCTAGAGTATACAGAAAATGGGTTTCAGTCACTTATGGCCAAAAGAATGCAGCAGGCTTTGCTGGGAAAAAAAAGAAACTGGGTATTGTTGTATCTTGATAGATCAAGAGGTATGCATTAATTCACATAGCATAGATAAGATGTAGCTCCAGTTACAATTTGTCTGATAAGAAATCACCATCAACAGGGTAATGCCATAAAAGGGAACATGAATGTCAAGGAGATTGACTACTTCAACCCAAAAATCAAGCTTGGAAAGGTTTACAGGATTTCAGAGTTTATGTGTGAGCCAACCAATTCTTACCAGCAGACCATTAACAACAAAACAAGCCTCAAGTTTGGGAAAGCCATAAAATTTGATGCTATATAAGCACCGAACATCCCGCACCACTACTTTGATTTTGTTTCATATAACCAGCTTCAGCACAGAATCCCTACAGAAGATGCAATGGGCCGAATGCAATACCCGATTCTGACAGGTCGTCTTTCAGTTCTTGAAATTTTAACACCAAATAGAATCATTAGATGCTAACACTTTTCTCCTCACAGATTACATAGGTTGTTTGCGGTCAGTAGGAGAGCTTACACGGAAACCAAGTGCCAACCAAGAAGCAACTGTCTTTAGAAAAGTAGATATTGAAAATTTAAGGTGCATTGGTTTATCTTTAAATTCTTTTGTTCAAAAAAATGAGCCAGCAGGGTTTATCACCTCTCTTATGAATTTCTGATCTTTACAGTGGTAATGTTATTGAGTTCACTATATGGGATGACATGGCTGAGAAATTTGAGGACGCTCAGATTGAAAAAATGGAACAACCAGTTATAATTGCCGTCAACTCTTGTCGCGTGTCAAAATACACAGGTATTGTACTAACAATTTATGAAAACTTAAATGGAAATTCCTCACTGCGGTTTTAAACAATGCAATGATAGATTACCAGCTAACAGCAACCTCAGCAACACGCTACTACTTAAACAAAAAGATACCAGAGGCCGAACAAGCAAGAGCAAGGTAAAGTCTTTAGGCCCGAAAAAATTGAATATTATGTCATCTTTGCATCAAAAGTTTCCCTAATATAATTTTTCGATGAAAAACTGGCACACGGAGAAACACAAAAAAAACCGCCCCTTCGTATTGCCAAGACTCCATGTGAAGCTATGGAGAAAGAAATGTTCCGCAACAAGTTCCCCTTAAAGACACTTTTATAGCAGGATCCTGAAAGTTACATGGTCAGTTCTCTGATACATAAAATTTCATGCCTTAACATTCAGTCACAACTTCGTGCAAAACTTTGTTGGCAAAAAAATTGCACAACTAATCATTCGCATAAACTTTTGCAGGGCGTGCAATTCACCAACGAGTTGGCTTTCTGAGGGAGTTACGCCTTAGTCTTCTAATGAGTTGGCTTTCTGAGTCACACTTTAGTTACGGCGTAATGTGAGAGATGAGTTACGCGGTAACTTCTTCAAAGTCAGCATACTAAGATAAATCTTTGATATTTCTCCAATTCCGGGTCTCTTTAGCTCCAATGCTCGTAATTTACCTGAAAGTGGGAAACAATGGAAAACAAGCGTAAATCCATATAAATGATATAAATTACAAGCATTATCGGGGGAAATTGACACTTAATATTCAGTACTATTTGATATTATCAAACATCCCCCCACTTGAACTCTACTTGCCCTCAAGTAGACGTTATTAGAAAGATTCTTAAAAAGGATTCTGTAGCAATTGTCAGTGGTATGACTGGTATAATGGCACATATCACACTTCTGCCTGGGCTTGTTGGTAGATTTTGACCTTGATGAACTAGAGGAGGCTGACTTAGTTTCCTTGATTGAATCATGAGCTTTTTCGATGGATTCCATCTTATCAGTCAGCTTCCTCACAAGTTCATTCAGTTGTTGAATTTGGTCTGCTTCAGTAGGAACTGAAGATGTGGAAGTCTCAGTGGGAGTAGAATCTTGTTGGATTGGTTTTGTTGGTCTTTTCAAGATGGTTCTACTAAGTCCGACCTTTCTTTTGGTGAATGAGGATAGAATTGCAATGGAGTAAGCTCAAAGCTTTGCGGCAAGACCAAGAGGTTTCGGGGTGGAAGCGGTGCTTGAGATTCTCGCCTGAGACTGAGATGTGTTCAAGACTACTAGGCATATCGTGAGTCTAAGCATGCTCTTTAGAGCTTGGCTTGTGCTCTAGTATTCTTCCGTAATCGAAATTTGAAGCTTACTCTCGTGGTTAACCCATTCAATCCAATCACCGGGTTTGGGAATTGACAACATATTGGTAATCATACCACCGACACAAATGGCTTTGGACTCGGTCTTTGTTGTAAGAGTCGTGAGATGATCTTCACCTATGACTCTCTTTTTTGCTCTGGGGCTCCCACAAGATCAAAAGACTGATGCGCTATTTCATCCTGCTTTTAATATTTATAAAACTTAGATAACTTAGGATAGACACATACTAACGGGCAGAGAATCCGATCAGATGTAGTAAAGCCTTAGTTGAATCTGAGTATCGTCCCAAGAGAGCTGTGACCTTGAAAGAACTAAGATGATTAGAAATGATATTGATAATATATGGGTATGACAAGGTTGTTATAATTCATCGATATGCTATTATTCCACTCACACAGACACCCGAAATTTAGGGTAAAGAGATAGATAAACGAAGCTTAACAAAGAATACAGATATGAATTGATTCTCGATATGAAGGTTCAATATAGTGGTTAATTATCACCAGACTCCTTTGGTCAATTCATCATGGCCTGTTTAGATTCCTTACCCGATGAACAGTCACCCGGATCATTCTAAGCAACCTAATAGCGGTCATTAAGCACCAAATCTACTTGATCTAGACGGTGGGAACCCGGCCGTTAGGAACTTAGATTCCCCCTAACCTCTTAAATACCTCCACTTGATAGGTGATCATTTGGTCAGTTCGCACATGAAGAGTGGCTGTGCTATGGCCAATTCCTCCCATACTTTGCATTCTATCAGACTGGGGTCAGTTGGTCATATCTCCCAGCCCTTTAGATACTACCAAGTTTATAATACCACCAAGACTAGCTATCTATGAAAAGACTAGAAAATGTCTATAAAGAATTAAAGAGAATAGCAATAACATAAATGCAAACTTTGATTAATGACATGAATTCATAGTATAAGTCCTAGAAAAATATAGAAGGAGTTCAAACTTGAATACTATGGAAATTGTAGACGAGGACTTCATTATTCAGTGCTCCTAAGCCATGCTTCTTCTTCTGTGTTTTGATCTCCCCAAACCCTAGAAGCTTTGGGAAAGGAGAGATGATTAAAACTGGTGGAACCTTCGACTATTTATAGGCTCCGATATTAGTTACGACGTAACATTATTAGGTAGTTACGCCGTAACTCATCAATCTTTTGTGCTTATCCATGGTTACGGCGTAACCTGAGCTGGGGTTACACCGTAGCTTTTGTAAATCACGTGCATTTCTTCATTACAGCGTAACCTGAGCTGAGGGTTACACCGTAGTCTTTGTCATTTAGATTTTTATCTGCTGTTACGGCGTAACCTGAGCTGAGGGTTACGCCGTAGTCTTCATAATCTTAGTTACGTCGTAACTGCATCACTCGGTTACGCCGTAGTTAAGAGACAACTCATCCATAGGGCTTGAAAACGTCCAATTACTGCTTCCTTGCATAAAATAGGTCCTGAAATGAAATAATAAGGAGCAAGGATGTTTTCACTAGCATTTTACTCAAAATGTGATGATAAAGGGGGAAATTAATGCTTAGAAAATCAGGACAATTTGATGTTATCAAATATCCCCCCACTTAAACTCTACTTGCCCTCAAGTAGACCAATTTAGACTGCAAAAGATACATCCTCAAGGAATGTGTAGTTTAATATTTCCATGCTAGATATTAATAAGAGCCGAACACCTCACGAAATGGGAACGGAAACACTCTCACTCTCATCCTAATCTAAGTGTTAATTTCGGGGTGATCATTTAATTGCACGGACAAAGTAAGTATTCTATCATAAGCTTGGCAATTACACATAACTCAACCACTAGAGCTAAGGTTAAGACAGATTTTAGAAAGCAATGCTGGGTTATAGCGATTCAAAGGCTTTGGGGTGGTGTCATTACTAACGTGTCACGGCGAAGTGGACAAAATCAATGATACATGACCAAATCCATGGCCAAGACATCAAGGATTGCTCGCTGCATCACCTAGATACGCTTCACGACAAAAAGGGTAAGGTAAGGCATGCGATATTTTAATGGGTGTAAAAGAAAAAGAAAACAAATAGTCTTAGCTTAAATCCGAGTTGCCATCGCCCCACCGTTAATTCGAGGTTCATCTTCATATGATCAATATATGTCACTGGAATCCGCCATTATTCTTTCTCGAACAATTCTTCCAACCTTCGAATTTGACTGAGAAGATTATTCTCAATGCCAATTTCTTTAATTCATATAGTGCTTTATAATTTTTCGCACTGTAACACAGATAATAATAAAATTTTATTTTTTATTTTTTTATTTTTTTTTATTTTTAACATAAATGCATCCCCCCACTTGAACTGAGCATAAGGAGATAACTTGGGGGTCTTTGATGATCTTCAGTAAGATGTAGATGATTAGGTACGCCTCTCGAAACTTTATTTCGAACCTCAAAATAGGGCGAACAATGACTTAAAGATAAAAAGGTAAGACTACATGGTAGGCTTAAGGTGTAAGGGTGTAACGAAAATAAGGGTTAGAAAATGAAAGGATAGGCTCAAAAGGGGTGTAACTAGGGGTATCTTGCACTAAAGGAGAGTGCAACAAAAATGGTTAACACGGAGGTCGAAAAGCCAATGTGACTAATCGATAAACGCACACAACTGAACACATATGGGCTATTTGGGTTTAATCCTAAAACATTTACTTTTTTCAAATCGCATTTTCCAAATATACCAAGCTAACTTGATACACTACTCGTCTATGGTCTCGAAGTGATGTAAAAGCCAAGTTTTAAAGTTTACAATACTATCGGCACACTCAATATTTGGTAGATTTGGGTAAAATGGGGAAAAACGGAAAGGCTAAATCTCACCAATGGCAATAAGGGTTATAGTGTGCTCGGCTTTATGTAATTATAGATTGGTTAAAAACATGGCAAAAATTTTCAAATGAGCTTAAAATTTTGAAAACCAACTAGAAAATTAGGGCAAGTAAGCTAAGTAATCAAACACTTCATTTCTATTCCTGTCCCACACTTGAAGTGTACAAAGTCCCATTTGTACGAAGAAAAAGAAAAATAAAATAGAAATGAAAAATAATCAAGAAAGAAATAAACTCCCCTCACAAATGCTTGCCTAAGATGTCTCACTAAAGGTTGAAGGTGGGTCATGAGGTGGCTAATGCGTATCGATTCCGGAGACTACGCCTTAACTATTATATCGCAAAAATATTTCCCATCTGAAGAAAGGTTACGGCAGAATCGACCCAAAGGTTACGCCGATTTCCATCACGCAACCGTAACCCGCATGTAATATATGGAAAATTTTGTACCCATGGGTACAATCGATAATTAAGCATACAAATATCCTAATAATTCAGTTATTACAGACATATGTTTCAAAGTGTTCCAACAAACAGGGGAATCAATCATCCCTGTGAAGATCGTGATCCATGGAGTGAAACTGGGAGGGATCGAATGGGGTGCTTGTGGTGCTACTAGGAGTGAGCTCGGCCTGCATGAAACAACTCCTCCTTGGACGTCAATGTCGGGGATGTCGGGCTGGTACACATACCCCGGTCCCTGCCATCTAAGGTGGCTCAAGTGCATGCTCTGGAGCATTTGGCTCGTCCGATCTGCACTCCAGTTAAAGAAGTCCTGGTGGAGCTGATGCACTTGATCCATGGTACCTGCAAAAACCCCAAATTGGTTACTTAGACCATATAAACCCACCCCGAGGCTATCAATTTCCTCGTTGAAGTGGGTAGCCATTCCCTCGATCCTCTCGTCGATGATCTGTAACCTTTCCCCCACATTAACGTGTGCCCTTCTTCGACCCCTAGGCACACGCTCCTCGACATCCTCTTTGGCTTCACCACCAGCACCACTACCTTCCCTGACTTCTCTCCTTGGGGCTGTTCCAGCTAGCTCAATCACTCCATACATGTCTTGGGTGCAAATCCAGAACTCAACTAGCTTACTCAATCCAATCAAGCTAGTCTCCCTACCACGGGACACCCGAGCCAAAGCCGCATCGGTCATCAAATCATAGCTCCTAGCCAACCTCCCAATGAAATGAGCCCCCTAAATTGGGCTCCTATTTGTAAACCCCTTAGCACCACCGCCCATAAACCTCACCAAATAGTGGGGGACATCGATGTTATTTCCCTCTTCCATCCCTTCCATGAGGTATAAATCATCCATAGTCATTTTCTCCTTGCCAGAGTGCCTTGCCCGAATAGAGCAAGCAAGGAGGCGGTGCACCAATCAGCGAATGGGTTTCCTCACCATTTTTTAGGATGGTGGCTGCTTAGAATCGTAACCATCCATAATAGCAATCCGGTTGAAATAGGCTGCAGTGTCTTGAGTTTCATCCCTATGCCTCCAACAAGTGTTGTAAAACCTTTGAAAAGCTTCAGACTCCATTTCTTCTTGAGTATACAAGCCCATTCTCACAGTAAATTGTCTTAGAGTCAATCTCCTTCTCACACCTCCCAGTTGGAAAAACAACGACTCTACATCATCATCCTCAATCTCATTTCGGAACTCAACACTAGCAAGGAACTCCAGAATGACCGGCTCCGTGATCCTAAAAAGCCTTATCCACACATTGCATGTGAACTCCCCTACTGCACATGTGAACTTAATCTTGCAGAATTTCCTTAACTTCCTTCCAGCTTTCCCATTGGCCAAACTATCAAATGCTTCAAAATCAAGGGCTTCCGGTTGACTAATTTCTTTCCTCCTCAATTTGTCGAACTCATTAAGGTACAATTGCCTAATTCCTGCATCTTCGTATGCCATAAACCTAAACCATTGAGCAGGGTTGTTTGCGCCTGCGAATAAGACATATAACATTTAGTGTAGACCTTACTGATGTAAAGTTACGGCGTAACCACCATTATAGGTTACGCCGTAATTAGATTATTCCAGTAGTTACGGCGCAACTTAACACAATGGTTACGCCGTAATTACAAACTTCAGCAGTTACGGCGTAACTTATCCCCAGGTTACGCCAGAACTTTCCCCAGAAACTCAGCACCTTATATGGTCAAATTAAGCAATAGATAACGCCGGAACCATCAATTTTTTCAAGTGGTAAAAAGTATAAATAATTTTTTAACCTATTAGTGCTGAGGGACCGCGCCTAACCCACTATGTTAGTGTTTAACCCAAAACCCCTTTAAATTAAGTCAAAACATCCTAAACGACCCATAGTGATAGGACACGAATCAGAATAACATGGGGAATTCATCAAAATTATCAATCAATCAAACCAATAGCAATAATATAATCAAATAAGCAAGATCCTTAAAATATAAACCCTAATTGAATAATCAAAAGAAACGAATCAAAAAGAGTTGTAATAGATCTTACCAGCCATGGTGAATTACGAGATGAAGAAATCTTGATAGAAAATTTTTGAGAGAAAAAATTACTGTTTTGGTAGGCGGTGAAAAGAGTTTGTGTAAAACCTAGTTTTTCATCCGTATAAAGTTTTATACCGCCAGGAGGTTACTGCGTAATTAGCTTAATAGTTACGCCGTAACTAATATTTTCAGATTATTAATTGTTGTGAAAGGGTTACGTCGTAATCCTAATATAGATTACGTCATAACTATATAATTTGTGGAAAACTAGAAGGGGGGTTGAATAGTTTTGCCGATTTTAAGTTGATTTCAAAAACTTTAGATTCGATATTATGTGAAAGCGTATGGATGTTGAGAACGTATAGATCTAATGATAATGCAAGCAAATAAATAAAGTTAAGGTATAGAAAAGACAAAACCGATTTATAGTGGTTCGGCTACAAGGACACCTTCCTTGCCCTACTCCACTCCCCGAGTCACCTACTCGAGAGTTCAAGCACTATGTCAACAAACTCCTTCACTTGGCGGAGAAGCCTTCACAATGTTGCTTACACTTTTTCCGGTACAAAGCTAGATACCGAGTCCGTAACACGGTGGACCAAACCAACACAACTATTACACAACAAATATGTGAAATATCAAATACAAGATCTTCGCCATGTAAATCTTGCGGAGTGACAAATCAATCAAGGACCCCTTGCTTGGATGACTTGTAGAATGCTCGTGATCTCGCCTTAGAGAAGGACCTATATGAGGATCACAAATAGAAAGAAAGAAGAACAACTCTCTAGATCAAGTGATCTATATGTTAGAAGAGAATGAGAGTGTATGAGAGATTTAGTAAGAAGAGGGGTGAGTTAGAATGAAGAAATGGCTCTCTATTTTTAGGCAAAATTCTTCACTGTTCCCCCGGATCCCACGAATCCCTTCCACTTAGGATCCGTCTAGTTTAAACCAAGGGATCCGTGGAACGCTCCTCTTTGCCCATGGGTTTTTTGGTTATGGGTCATGGGTTATGGGTTGGTCCATGGGTTTTCATTAGATTCAATGTATCTAAGTATACATTGTATCTAGTCTTCATGGGTATGGGTTAAGATCCGTTGGTTATGGTCCATGGGTTATGGTTTTTACCCATCCTAATAAACTATTACAACAAATGCTTAATTACTACATTTTTGTATTTAAATGGCTATATGTAAATGCTTTACAAAAATAACATGTATCCTTATAATTATACCTAAGACAACATTATATTTGTTATCAACAAAACACAAAGAGATCGCAAAATATTAATAAACGTTTTTACGGTTTATTTGTATTAACAATCTCCCCCTTTTTGTTGATGACAAAACATAATGTTATGATGAGTAAAACTTAAGAATAGATGTAAGTTTTGAAAGCCCCTAAGTTTTACTTCTTCTCCCCCTTTTAGTCGAAACAAAAAGTTAACCATTGGAAGAAATAATGTGGAAAAATTAGTCCACGTATCGCTAACTCCCCGTTGAAGATAGCTCCCCCTTGTTTGGGGCGTCAAGTGAAGAAAATTAAAAAAAAATCCTACAAGAAGAAAGGTTAGTAACATGCTTAAATAATCTTGTGATTGTCGAGAATCAAGATTGGGAGCCAAGGTATGTAAACAAGTCCTTGTAATAAAACAACAAATTGTAGTGGTATTTATGCCACTTACAAGCATGTAAAAATAAGAACAAGACTTGTTCTTGAAAATGACTTAAGAGAAAAAAAATACTAAAAGTAAAAAATAGTAGTAGTTATTCCTTTCATGCTTGCATAAGGTTATGGATGGAGGTTTGATGAGTGATGGTATTGATGTGATCAAGGATGAGGTTGAGTATGACTCGCATTTCTTCCCTAACTTCTATTGCGATGTCCCTAGTGGATTGGCAATGTTCACAATGTGAATGATGTGGGTAATGAGTGCGGAAGTTTTCCGGGTTGTTTTGATTTGAGTTATGCGGAAGTTGTGGTGGAAAAATAGGAAAATATGGATCAATATCCTGAATGTTTGTAGATGGTGGTGGAAAAGAACCTAGATGTTCTTGTAATGTGATGGGAGCTAATGGTGGTGATGTTTCAAGATCTTGAAAATTAGTATTTGGAGATGTGGGGGGTGTTGAAAAGACTAATTCTTTTTCTTTAGGTTGGTTAGATCTTGTTGGAGTCTTAAGGAGTTCCAAAAGAGTGACTTTAGGTGGTGATGAAGTTGGTGTACTTGTTGGTGATGAGGGAGGTGCTATAAAGGAAGTATCTTGTGGTGAGTTGTTTGTTGAGGATGAACCATTTGAGGTTGTTTTTGCTAAGCAACAAGATCGGATACTAATCCGTGCGGATATCCTAGAGTTTGATTGTGGTATTTTGGATGGTGGTTGTACAAAGGTTTGGGTATCATGAAGATAATTGTTTGTACTAGGTGATTCATCTAAAGGGATTTTGGATGACATGGTGTATTGTGTTTGTGAGGATGAGATGGATTATGCAAGCATTTTGGGAGTTCTATATATAGAAAAACAAATCATTGTAATGAATGCTTGACCCAAAATGTGGATTAAAATCTAATGATTAGATATGAATTTAAGGCATGTGATCATGAGAACACAAGCATTAAAGAGCGTACTCCCTAAAATAAAGCAAAGTAGGATTTTTCATCCAAAGTGAGAAAAATAGAAGATAAAACAGACCTCGTCCCACAGTTCCCACGGATCCTTCCTCGAGGGATCCGCCCAGCATGAAGGTGGGATCCGTGGGTGCAGTGATTTAGGCAAGACAAAATTTTCCATTTGGAAACATTTTTGCCTATTGTGTGCCTATATGCAAACTATTTGGAGTTGTTATCTCGACCCTAAGAAGAAATAGAAAATAAACTAGAAGTATAAAAACATCCTATTGAGATAACCCGAAAACACATATTTAGTACATGAGTACGTAATTTTGTGTTATCAATGCTCCTTAATTCATTGTTGCTTAAATGAATGTACCCGAAAACACATATTAGTTATGTGTCTCCTTTAGCATTCAAAAGACATGAGATGCAATGAAAACGGGTTTTTACTTTGTATTAATAATGAAAAAGTGATTTGTCCTAGACGTGAGAAATTGCTTTTGTGAAATTGATACGGGAAGGTATCATTCTTTTAGAAAACATTTTGAAAAGAGATTTTCTTTGAAAATGTGTATGTAGTTATGTGTTTGCAACAACAAAAAAAAATTATAAGTGGAAAACTTATCTTGGGTTTTGAAAATTCCCGTATTGTTTATGAGTTGTGCGTGTTAGGAATTGGAAATTCTATAAGTGAAGAGTCGGTCACCCCAAATATTATCTAGCATAAGTTAGCTCGTAGACTTGTTATTAGTTACGTTATTTAGCGCTTATTAGTTAGTTTGTAGCGTAGTTTAGTTTAGTGCAACACCGTGGAGGAAGGACGGTCTTTACCCACCGTATCCCCGATCCACAGCCGATAGGAGGTCGTTATGTCTCAGAATTATAAATACCCCTTCCATCCATGGAAGGGGTGGAGCTTCTCAATCTAACATTTTACAATTTACAAAGCAACTCTCTAGCAAGAAACTCCCTCTCTCTACTTTCTCTCTCTAAAATGGCAAACATGTATTTTTATCATCCAAGACCACCCGAATCATCAAACACAATAATATTTCGATCCTAACAATTGGCATCAGAGCCTAGGTTGTATTGTTTTTTGGTGATTCGTATGGTTTTATATGGTTTGTTGTATGTGGTTTATACGGTATTGGATGGGTTTGCTGTTTTGATGTGTTTTGATTCATGGGTCAATGTGTGTTTTTGTTGTGGTTCTGATTCTTTTGACTGGTTTTTATGGATGTTATAAAGCCGCTGGTTTAACTTTGGTGGTCTAGTTTAAGCTGCTTAGGTTAAAGTCTTATGTTGAAACTGGTTTTTACATGATTCTTAATAGCAACTTGTTGTCAAATCTTAATTTCCGTGATGTCAAAGTGGTTAGTTTGGTCTTTATTTGTTGTCAAACCTGGTATATACGAGCTTTATCTGTCACTTTTTCCGGGTTATTATTAGTTTGTTGCTAGTGTTATGACATTCTTCGTAGAGACTTGATCAAGTTCTTCCTAGAGATTTGTCATCATTAATGTCCAGATTCAATGTATGGTCAAAAAGTCAATGGCGATTTGTTTATTCACTTATGTAGCAACTTGGATAGTCGTTGACTTTTTTAAAAGTCATTAGCGAGTTGAAAGCCAAGTAGCGACTTGTGACGAAATAAAGATTAGCGACTTGCATCATGGAAAATGTAGAGTCTTGACCTAGCGACTTGTTATTTAACAAGTCTGCAAGTTGTGTAGCGATTTAACAGTTATGTAGCGACTTGACTCATATGGGTAGCGACTTGACAATAGAACAGAAATGTAGAAGAAGAATCATCTCAAGACCACAACCAAAATATACTATGACTCAAAAAAAAAAAAAAAATCACTCGACCTCCGTAACAGTTACATCAGTTGTCCAAGAATAATCAAACCCAACATCCTATACCTAGACTCAAACAAATACTCAAAACATAATTTATTGAACCAATCGATCTCATTCGTTTCTTATTTCGTGGTACCAAAGAAACTGCATCATGACTAACACAAGTCCCATTCACGAAATAGATAAACCTGTTCATTGATCAAGGCCTAAAATGAAAACAAAAATACAATAAAGATCTCAGATCTATTCGTGTTTTTACAAGTTTTATCAAATCCTTAAGGGTCTCACACACGAATATACACATCACTGATCTTTGTCTCGACACATCATAGTTAACATCTATTTGATGTCAGATTCTATATCGTGTGTAATCATAAGATTGAAAGACTTTTTTTTAAAAGATCTATGACACAATACATCAATCATCACTGATCTCTCTTGTTTTTGATATTCGAAAAATCAAAAGATAGATGAAAACAATAAGTGTTTTATCTTCTTTTCATTCGATCATGAAAAAACGAATTCAAAAAGTATATGGGACTCAACTGAATATTCGAATCATAAAAATGAAGTTAACAATTTATGTTAATTCGTTTTTTATTATTCGATCTTAAAACTCATCACTTAATGATTATGTCATTCAAAGAATACCTACCTGAGGTCGTTTGTGGAATATCCGTCAAGTCCGAGCCATCCCTGTGGCCTTTTCATTGGCTCAAGCCAACCCTATGGCGAGCGTGTTTTGAGCATCTAAAATAGAGATGTGAGAAATGATTGATGCTGTGAGAACATTGAGAGTGGCTGATGAAATTGTAATTAGGGTTTCGGATGTGTGACTGCAGTGATTGGGGGCGGATAACATAAGTGAGAGTAATTAGGGTTGTGGGATTTTAAGAGGATGCATTTTTTATATACCCGTAACTTTAGGGTAGTGTGTTTCCTGGATCGGATCATTCTTGGCCCAAACCGTATTATATTTCTTGTAGACATGGGCCAGGACATATGTTATAATGGATTTGGTCTATTGCATGTGGGCGGGCTGATTGGATCGAATGATTTTTTATGAAGTGGGTTCACTTGATTTGGTCTAAGATTGAAATGGGATATGGGCTTAAATTGATATGTGAGGAGTAAATTTGTTTATGTGTGGCTTGACTTGAATTGAAACGTGTGTATGCTCTTGTGAGTTGGATCGGGCTTGAGTAGTATATGTGGACTTGATGGGATTGTATATATGGGATTTGTCAAATATGTGATTTGATAATATGAGGATTATGAGAATTTTGGATTTTTTGTGATTTGTTGATGAAATTTGGTATGATACTGAGATTAGTTATGCTATGAGATTTGGTGCTTTGGTGAATACATTTTCACGGATGATTTTATGTCACGGCTTGATGTATTTATTGAAAATGTTGACTACGGAGTTGTTTGAGTTCGATATTTCTTATTTGAAAGTGAAGTGAGGTTTTTCCGGACGTGTTTACTTATTTCGTCTTCTTTGTTTCTACCCTTCCGCGAAGATGACTTGTTTGAGCTTTTATTGAGTGTGATAAAGACTTGGCTATCTAGTTACTTGTGTGATTCTTTCTCGACCCACAACGTAGCTATCACTTCGGTGTCTCACGTAGTTGAGGATTCGTCAAGTGGTTTTGGTACATTGGGTACACCGTTTCTTCTTCACAAGGATTAATACAAGTTTAAGTAACAAATCTGGGAAATTCTACTTCATGATCAAGTTTGGTATATCGAGTTTACTTCTCCATATGGTCACTACTATAGCCGACATAATGAGTGAATGATGTGTTACCGAAGTGTTTATTGGATGGTTGATGATGTTGGATAATGAACCGTTGATGAACCACTGCATATTCCCCTAAAACAGATATTCACTGAAACCAAAGTCGTCATAACATATTCAAGCTGACATTGTTTATGGTTTTGTCTTGATTTTGTAAAATCCCGTGAAAGAACCTATTTCTCGGTTTAAATCATAGAGTTGTAAAATCCCGTGACTATGGAAACATCCTGGTAATAGTAAAGTGCATTTCCGGAGCTATCTTACGGTTTATTCCTCGGTTTTGTAAAATCCATGAAGAATCTATTTCGGTTTAAACCATGGAATTGTAAAATCCGTAATGATGGAACCATCTTGGAGAAGAGAAATTGTAATTCGGATCTTCTTGATCTTCGGTGCTACGGTTTCGCTCAAGAAGGGATACAAGGTGTACTTCATGAATTGGTTATGTGTTTGGGTTGTCTTCATGGCGCTTTGGTTATTACATGGTTTTACGGTGATGAGTGTCCAAATACTCATCATTTTGTACTATCTAGATCGCAAAAACATCCGAAAACACTTTAAATGCATCAAAATGATGAAAATATCACAAACAAGTGTTTTATATGTTTTAAATGCAAAACATCAAAATCGGTGAAAACGTATCAAGTTTGCATAATTGGCGCTTTAGTCCCCAAGTTACAAAAGTTGTCAAAATCGGTCCACGGTAATTCAAAACTTGTAAAATATCATTTTAGGTCCTTGAGATTCAAAAGTTGTCAAAACAAACCCTTCCAAGTTTAAAAATCACAAATTGACAACTTTAGTCCTCGAACTTTGGAAAATGTCAAAAATAGTCCTTGGTTAATTTAAAAGTGAAAATTATCAAGTTTTAACCTTGTTCTATTTATAAATGACAAAATGGTCCTTATGATAAACTTTTGAGAAAATTACAATATTGGTCCCTCAAGTTTCTAAATTGGCAGTTTTAGTCCCTGGATCTACAAAAATGGAAATTATCAACTAAGGTCCTTGAACTAATCTTACTTGGCAGTTTTAGTCCTTGTAAGAGCTTTGGAAAGTTGTCAATATCAGTCCTTGAAGAATTGGCAAGTTACATTTTTGGTCCTTGTGGTTAACTAAGCTAAACACCAAACGGACTCCTTAATTAAACAAGCCCAATCCAACTCAAACCTTGACCCGGCCCAATATTTGAATTCAAATATACCGCTACACTGTAGCAGCTTCTCTCCCAAAGCTGTTTAGCCAAAACCAGTGGTTTTAACCACTGGTTTTCACCTTTACACCTCACCATCTCCACTTGTCCACTTTCCCCCTCCACCTCCACATCAATCCAAAGACCATTAATAAAGAAAACCTGCTTCTTAGACTTTTCCCGCCAAAACTAACACTTGGACGATTTGGATGATTTTTGAAGAATCAAAGGCTCAGATGAAGTGGGAAAGTCTTATATGTCGACAAGGAACAAAATGAAGCTATAAAGATAGAAAAAGAAGCAGTGTGGAAAGCAAGTAGAGTAGTTTAGTTTAGTTTAATGTCGTTTTAATTAATTCAAGTCTTCCTGTGTATGTTTAAACTTTCAAGTTTTTATTTAAGTGTTTTTAAGAGTAAGTGAACCTTCATCAATAATAAATTTCAAGTTAACTTCTCATTTTCAGTTTATGTAAAATTTTAAGTTTAAAGAAATCTCATGATTAAGTTAAATGTTGTTCCCAGTTGTTGTAAAAGATTTATAAGGTTATATAAGCTCATTTTATAGCTTCTGAGAGCTATTAGAATCAATAAAATCAGTCATAGTTATAAAGCTTAAAAATTCATAAAATTCAAGAAATATGGTGATAAAATAAAAAATCTATGGTAATGAGAATCAAGACAGAAGCTTGGTGATATATGGAATTCTTATTGGTGTAGAGCTTAGTGGTAAGCTATAGGCATGATCTCAGACATTGGAACTCTTTCCTGAGTATGAATTTAATTTGTAAGCCACTTTCTAATAATTCGCATTCCTCAGTATAAGTGTTTTAAGTTTGTTAATTTTAGTGTAAATCTATTTCATTACAGTTAGTAGAAGGTTATAATAAGATTTCTTGCTTTAAAAACTTATTTTAGTGTCTAAAGTTTTAAAACAACTTTTTACAAGGGTGTTTGGATCGACTTATTTAACTGCCTTAGAGTGTTAGAGTTTTTGCTTATTATATTACGTGTAATTTTAGTATCATATAGCTTAGTTAAGTCATTAAACCAGGTTCTTCTTTGATCAAAAGTCAAAATAGATTTTAATCCCATATTATATCTTGTCTGTTTGATTTTCTTGATCAATGATCATTATTCCATGTTCATTAGTTGTTAGCATAGCTTAATCTAGTCTTAATATAACTTAATACATCTTAATCAGTCCATAGAATCAGTTTAAATCTCACAAAAGTCAAACCTTCAGTTCAAATAAAAGTCAATCAGTGCCCTGTGCACAGATTTGGGACAATTTTCATAAGCTTCTAAAAAGCTCACTAGTTGTCTATAACTTATGATTTTTGGTTCTTTGGTAAGCCAACCAAGCCATCTTGATGACCCAAGTTTAGATTTTCATTATCTCGCTTATTAGATAGGGCTGTACTCAACTTTTTGTTTGTCCCATTTAACTCAAGATTACCGAGTTATACTCGATGGTTTTTCCAATTTTTCAAAAGCTCATCAAAAGTTATCTAGTGAACCAAACCATGAGTACTTTAGCTTTTTGAAAAGCTGAACAGGTCATCTAGCTTATCCAATAATTTTTTTTCATTATCTAGTTTATCTTAGTGCTTAAAAATAGCTAGTAAAGTACCTTGAAAACCAACAGTGTCCTGTGAATCAGTATTTAGCTTTTGCTTATTTGTGCTTATTAAGTGCTTATTTCTATTTATTATGCTTATTCAGTGTTCACATTAGCTTATAATCCTTAGTATTAGCTTATTTCAATCAGTTTTTGTTCATTAACTAGCTTAATAATCAAATGGCTTAAGCCTTGTGCTTATTTCCTTTTAAGGCCACTGTTGGAAAAATAAGCTCTAAATCAGCTTATTAGTCATTTTCAGATAAAGTTGTAGTTATACTAATTGCTTATTTTCATGTTCTTAGCAAGTTTGTAAAAGAAAATTTTCAAAAATAAAATGTTTGTGCAAAAAGGGAGAGGCAGGGGTCGAACCTGAGACCTCTCCCTTATATGGGTGTTAGCGTGTGTACCTGTACCAATAGCGCCCTTGGGTCTTTCTTGTTATCATTTGCATAATCAAATACATAAGCCCTCTTGTCTCAATTAGCTTAACGAACATTTAAGCTTATTTCTAGCTTATTCAAAGTAGCTTTTTCAAGTTTTTTAATTTTCTTAGCTCTGTAATAGTATTAAGTAATTTATAAAAAAGTTTCAGATTTTTTTTCTATAGTTTTAGTATTTTTAAACATTTAATTAGTGTAAAATCTTATTTAATTCATAATAAAAAATATAAAAGTCTAAAAAATATAAATCTTTTTTCTAAAATTTTCTTTTGTCAAATAGTACGTAAGAAAATTAGTTTTACACTCTTAGGCCTTTTATTTCTTAAATTTTACGCTTTTGCTTGCGCCCAGGCGCCATTTTCGTAAATAACGCTCGCTTCCGCTTTAAATAACGCTTTTAAGTAATTTAAGTTTACGCTTTGATTAAAATAGTTTATTTAAGTTATTTTGTTTTATAAAATAAACGCTCATCGATCCGTAAAAATAGTGATAGCGTTTATTTAATAGATTTTAACTTTTAATCTTTTAATTTGCATTTAAGTTGTTATTTGTAAATCTTTTCTTTAGGTAATTATCCATCAAAACCCTTATCGATCACTATCCTTAGTGATCATTCTATCATCTGAAGTTGTTTAAACACCAATTCATCCTCCGTGGGACTTAACGACCGGAATCCACCGTATTCCCGATCTAAATTGCATTAGTGTCGAGCAGCTTTTAAGCTTCTAAACTTGACCGCTTAGCACCAATCAAATTTTAGCCGCGCCGGGAGGTCAGAAGCGTGTTTTAAGCATTTCCAGACCCGTACTTGCACATATACCATCGTTTGTAAACAATTTTTTGTAAAGTTAATCAAAACCAAAAAGTTCATTAACATTTTTCCTAAAGTGTTGATAACACCAAAAATATTTTCATTCTTTGTTTTTATGGCATGTTTTTCAAAAACCCAAAAATATTCATCTTTACCCTCTTACCCTTTTTGATTCTTTATTCCTTTGCCCTCTATCCATTTGATTCTAAACTTCTTCTATTCTCATGGAATCTCTCGACTACGACGAAATCTGGAATGAAGTTGAAAAACTTCCTATTTTATCACAAATGTCAAGAATTCGTGTTGTTCGTGATGATCCATTGATTCTGCGTAGGGAAATAGAACGAGAAACCGGGGTGACAAAGGACCAAGTACTTCTCTCTGATAATGAAGGTGCTAAATACGTCCAACCTACGGTTATCCAAAGATCTAATCCCTCGATTGCTCCTAAGCCGTCTAAAATTGATCCTACACTTTCACGATTTACGGTTAAAAGCAAACATGCGGAATCTAGACCGGTGACTAGCAAGAATGACTTGCCTAATCTTCACGTTTCTCAAGAACCTGAACCGGAGACCATAACGGAAGTAGTGGAAATTGCTAGCTCTCAGAGCACACCACTTGTCCCACCTCCGGATTTTTCAAAATGTTCTTTGAGTCTTAATAATCATTCAGATCACCATGTTGATTTTGTTGATTCTTTGAATGAACTGATTCCTTCTCATAACTCTCAAATAGAATCGTTTATTCCTTGTGTTGGTTGTGGTGATCCTCTTTTGGTTCACCCGTCACCGGTGTACGTGTATGCAGTGTGGTAATGATATTCGAACGGGAGTTGTTTGTTTTGTGGTTCGAGGAATTCATTTGATTATGATCCTAATCCGAACTCATTTAACGACCCTCAAATTTTTCCAATTACCCACCACACCGACATATCTTCATATAATCAACAATCTTCTGTGAATTTTGTGGAGGTCCTCACCAAGGATTTGAATGTCAATCCGAAACACGTTTGTCTATGAACAGTTTTCGGTGATGCTCGAACTTTGGATATGACCAATATCCATATGATTCACTAATCCAGCTCAACAAGATATCTTGTTGAGAACTGTGGAGGTCCCCATTTCACTCGATTGTCAAATAGGAAATCCATTTCCTTGTAACAATTACGACTATCACGACCAATCTCCACGATTGCCAAATGACTCAAACTCCTCAAAGAAACTCAACAAGACACTTATCTAGAGCTTCGGAATCGGTGAAAAGAACCGAGGAGTTGAGTAAGACAACATTTCATAATGTTCCCGCTTTTTCTTGTGCATATTGTGGGGTCCTCATGATGATTATCAATGTCAACCTTCCGGTCTTGACAATCTCCACTCCCACAATGTCCCGTCATTCAAAATTCACATGAGAAATCCATGGAAGAATTGCTAGTCGAAGAGCGGTGCTAAGATAAATTCCCAAATTGCTTTTGAAAAGTCTATTAGGAATCAATTGCACAAGAAAAAAGCCGGATCTAGCTCTCAATTTCGCTTTTATTCACGATGATAGTGATGATGAAGATACACTTGAAGATTCATCAAATTCATCGATTGATATTCCAAGCAGATTGAGATTCATTCTCAAACAACTGCTATCACACCTGAGGTTCACACTCACTCTCTAAACATGGGGGATGAGCTTCTTGACACTGTTCCTGCAAAGGAATCGGACGAATTTATAAAGTCTAGTGTCGAGAACCTTGTCCCAATCCCAAGAGAGTCACAGGGAACTCTCGAGCATTTGTGTGATATCCCTCCTCCTCTTGTCTTCCTAAATGCTCATATTGAGATGTTCTCTGATTCTGATGAGGACTATTCTTTATCTTGTGGAGACATAAGTTATGTGGGGAATTACCTTCCGAGCTTGTCACCAGGAGAAGAGAATGAAGAAGAATAATCCAAGACTTAAGCTCTTCGCCTTACAAGATTGAATGTTAATCTTCTCATTTCTAGAATCGAGGCTTTTAATGAAGAGTCACTTCATATCCTATCCCCTTTGAGGATAGTGAACTTTTGTTCAATGATTCTATTCCCGAATTGCAAACGCTCCATTTTGATCATATGGAGAGAAGATTAGTGGTATTACCACTTCTCATTCTCATAATTCTCTCCCGATTATGAGTCATTTACCTTTGAGGAGTTCCCGGTGAACTCACCAAATCAATCCCGAATATGAATCATTTACCTTTGAGGAGTTCTCCTGAACTCACTCATATCATATCTCCACCGAGTATGATAATTTTACTTCGATCTAGACACACCCGGATATGTCTAGACCAATTGAGCTTAAAAATGAAATTCATGAAACCATGAATTCTCCTGTGAGTGATGATGAGTTAATCATGATCTTTATCATGACTTTCTTTCTCTTTTCACTTATCCCGTAGCTTCTCCTCGTTCTTCACTCCTTCGGAATGAAGACATTATCTTTGACCCGGCATTTTCATTAATCATTTTGAGCCGGTTCTATGTATATCTCATCGGTGTGGAACTTTCACGTACTTCAATGTTTATACAAACATCTTGAATAAGTCCGATGGATATTGTCTCTTCCACTTACTTCCCATGAACAAATTAATTGGGTCGAGTCAAGCTAGCGACTCGGTAATCAAAAAGATAGCTAAACATGGGTTTTCACCCGTGTGTACCACCCTAGTGTGGGGAGATGCCCCACATGTTGTATATAAACCTTATAAATGAATGAAAATTGTAAATATTAAAAAGAGAATAAATGTTGTGTTTCTACACTTAGCTAGTAATGTTATCTTTTACGTTCTAAGTTTCGCATAACAGCGGTACTTTGAATATTGAGGACAATATTCATTTCTAAGTGTGGGGAAATTCGCGAATTTGATCATAAATGTACCCTTTTAGTCCCTTTTTCCCCAAAACGCCAAATTTTAAATTTTTTATTTAGTGGAAGTACTATGTACTAAACACAACAAATGGTAATCATCCACCATGTCTAACCCACATAAGGATTGGCTAATCCAGAGCAAACGGCTCTTGGTAAAGATATCTCAAATCCGTTTATGGCTTGCAATTTGCCCAAAATTGTATGGTTCTCAACTCACCATATCCTAAAAGTGAAAAGTTGGCTAGCCCGCAAGTTTATGGCTTGTGGTAAAGGCGATTGAAAATCCATAATTAGTAATCGGCTCACCAAAGATAATTCGATAATTTATCTAAGAGTTGGCTAGTCCGAGCAAAGCGGCTTCGGTAAAGACAAATCAAATCCGTTCACGACTTATGATTTGCTCAAAATCATTTGGTTATCATTGTACCAAAGTTCTTACTTGAACTCGAAACAATTGGCTACTCCGAAGTAATGGCTTTTGGTAAAGAGATAAAATCCATTAACTTTTCATAAATCATTGCTAGGGACTAGCAATATCTTAGTGTGGGGGATTGATGAGTGTCCAAATACTCATCATTTTGTACTATCTAGATCGCAAAACATCCGAAAACACTCGAAATGCATCAAAATGATGAAAATATCACAGACAAGTGTTTTATATGTTTTAAATGCAAAACATCAAAATCGGTGAAAACGTATCAAGTTTGCATAATTGGCGCTTTAGTCCCCAAGTTACAAAAGTTGTCAAAATCAGTCCCTGGTAATTCAAAAACTTGTAAAATATCATTTTAGGTCCTTGAGATTCAAAAGTTGTCAAAACAAACCCTTCCAAGTTTAAAAATCACAAATTGACAACTTTAGTCCCTGAACTTTGGAAAAATGTCAAAAATAGTCTTGGTTAATTTAAAAAGTGAAAATTATCAAGTTTTAACCTTGTTCTATTTTTAAATGACAAAAATGGTCCTTATGATAAACTTTTTGAGAAAATTACAATATTGGTCCCTCAAGTTTCTAAATTGGCAGTTTTAGTCCCTGGATCTACAAAAATGGAAATTATCAACTAAGGTCCTTGTACTAATCTTACTTGGCAGTTTTAGTCCTTGTAAGAGCTTTGGAAAGTTGTCAATATCAGTCCTTGAAGAATTGGCAAGTTACATTTTTGGTCCTTGTGGTTAACTAAGCTAAACACCAAACGGACTCCTTAATTAAACAAGCCCAATCCAACTCAAACCTTGACCCGGCCCAATATTTGAATTCAAATATACCGCTACACTGTAGCAGCTTCTCTCCCAAAGCTGTTTAGCCAAAACCAGTGGTTTTAACCACTGGTTTTCACCTTTACACCTCACCATCTCCACTTGTCCACTTTCCCCCTCCACCTCCACATCAATCCAAAGACCATTAATAAAGAAAACTCGCTTAGACTTTTCCGCCAAAACTAACACTTGACGATTTGGATGATTTTGAAGAATCAAAGGCTCAGATGAAGTGGGAAAGTCTTATATGTCGACAAGGAACAAAATGAAGCTATAAAGATAGAAAAAGAAGCAGTGTGGAAAGCAAGTAGAGTAGTTTAGTTTAGTTTAATGTCGTTTTAATTAATTCAAGTCTTCCTGTGTATGTTTAAACTTTCAAGTTTTTATTTAAGTGTTTTTAAGAGTAAGTGAACCTTCATCAATAATAAATTTCAAGTTAACTTCTCATTTTCAGTTTATGTAAAATTTTAAGTTTAAAGAAATCTCATGATTAAGTTAAATGTTGTTCCCATTGTTGTAAAAGATTTATAAGGTTATATAAGCTCATTTTATAGCTTCGAGAGCTATTAGAATCAATAAAATCACCATAGTTATAAAGCTTAAAAATTCATAAAATTCAAGAAATATGGTGATAAAATAAAAATCTATGGTAATGAGAATCAAGATGAAGCTTGGTGATATATGGAATTCTTATTGGTGTAGAGCTTAGTGGTAAGCTATAGGCATGATCTCAGACATTGGAACTCTTTCCTGAGTATGAATTTAATTTGTAAGCCACTTTCTAATAATTCGCATTCCTCAGTATAAGTGTTTTAAGTTTGTTAATTTTAGTGTAAATCTATTTCATTACAGTTAGTAGAAGGTTATAATAAGATTTCTTGCTTTAAAAACTTATTTTAGTGTCTAAAGTTTTAAAACAGCTTTTTACAAGGGTGTTTGGATCAGCTTATTTAACTGTCTTAGAGAGTGTTAGAGTTTTTGCTTATTACTGTTCTGTGTAATTTTAGTATCATATAGCTTAGTTAAGTCATTAAAACCAGTTCTTCTTTGATCAAAAGTCAAAATAGATTTTAATCCCATATTATATCTTGTCTGTTTGATTTTCTTGATCAATGATCATTATTCCATGTTCATTAGTTGTTAGCATAGCTTAATCTAGTCTTAATATAACTTAATACATCTTAATCAGTCCATAGAATCAGTTTAAATCTCACAAAAGTCAAACCTTCAGTTCAAATAAAAAGTCAATCAGTGCCCTGTGCACAGATTTGGGACAATTTTCATAAGCTTCTAAAAAGCTCACTAGTTGTCTATAACTTATGATTTTTGGTTCTTTGGTAAGCCAACCAAGCCATCTTGATGACCCAAGTTTAGATTTTCATTATCTGGCTTAGTAGATAGGGCTGTACTCAACTTTTTGTTTGTCCCATTTTAACTCAGTACACTGAGTTATACTCAGTGGCTTTTTCCAATTTTTCAAAAGCTCATCAAAAGTTATCTAGTGAACCAAACCATGAGTACTTTAGCTTTTTGAAAAGCTGAACAGGTCATCTAGCTTATCCAATAATTTTTTTTCATTATCTAGTTTATCTTAGTGCTTAAAAATAGCTAGTAAAGTACCTTGAAAACCAACAGTGTCCTGTGAATCAGTATTTAGCTTTTGCTTATTTGTGCTTATTAAGTGCTTATTTCTATTTATTATGCTTATTCAGTGTTCACATTAGCTTATAATCCTTAGTATTAGCTTATTTCAATCAGTTTTTGTTCATTAACTAGCTTAATAATCAAATGGCTTAAGCCTTGTGCTTATTTCCTTTTAAGGCCACTGTTGGAAAAATAAGCTCTAAATCAGCTTATTAGTCATTTTCAGATAAAGTTGTAGTTATACTAATTGCTTATTTTCATGTTCTTAGCAAGTTTGTAAAAGAAAATTTTCAAAAATAAAATGTTTGTGCAAAAAGGGAGAGGCAGGGGTCGAACCTGAGACCTCTCCCTTATATGGGTGTTAGCGTGTGTGCCTGTACCAATAGCGCCCTTGGGTCTTTCTTGTTATCATTTGCATAATCAAATACATAAGCCCTCTTGTCTTAATTAGCTTAACGAACATTTAAGCTTATTTCTAGCTTATTCAAAGTAGCTTTTTCAAGTTTTTTAATTTTCTTAGCTCTGTAATAGTATTAAGTAATTTATAAAAAAGTTTCAGATTTTTTTTCTATAGTTTTAGTATTTTTAAACATTTAATTAGTGTAAAATCTTATTTAATTCATAATAAAAAATATAAAAGTCTAAAAAATATAAATCTTTTTTCTAAAATTTTCTTTTGTCAAATAGCACGTAAGAAAATTAGTTTTACACTCTTAGGCCTTTTATTTCTTAAATTTTACGTTTTGCTTGCGCCCAAGGCGCCATTTTCGTAAATAACGCTCGCTTCCGTTTTAAATAACGTTTTAAGTAATTTAAGTTTACGTTTTGATTAAAATAGTTTATTTAAGTTATTTTGTTTTATAAAATAAACGTTCATCGATCTGTAAAAATAGTGATAGCGTTTATTTAATAGATTTTAACTTTTTAATCTTTTTAATTTGCATTTAAGTCGCTGTTATTTGTAAATCTTTTCTTTAGGTAATTATCCATCAAAACCCTTACTGATCACTATCCTTAGTGATCATTCTATCATCTGAAGTTGTTTAAACACCAATTCATCCTCTGTGGGACTTAACGACCCGGGAATCCACTGTATTCCCCTGATCTAAATTGCATTAGTGTCTGAACAGTTTTAAGCTTCAAAACTTGACTGTTTAGCACCAATCAACGGGGTTACGTGCTTTTAACCATGGTCGGGATGAAACCATTATCAAAGTTAATTTAAATGTCAAAGAAGGCTAGATTTGAGCAGTTCAGAAGATGTGACAACGGCGTTAATTCAGTATTATTTATTTGAGGTTGAAGTGAAATATCACGGGCGAGTGTACTTAGTATCTGAAGGTATCGGGGATGGTTGGATGAAGATTCTTCATGATCCTTGTTCGATGCTTGATTGGCTCCCGAACAGTCAAGTTTAATCACTCAAGCTGACCACTTGTGAATGGTCAACCGTAACAAACTTAAAACAGCTCAGAAGGCAAATGCAATTAAGATCAGGAGAATACAGTGGATTCCCGGGTCGTTAAGTCCCACGGAGGATGAATTGGTGTTTAACACGACAGATGTCGAATAATCACTAAGGATAGTGATCAAGAAGGATTTTGAGTTATTTTATACCTAAAGAAAAGTTTTGTAAATTACAGGGCTTAAATGCAAATTAAAGAAAGTTAAAAGATAAACTATATTAAATAAACGCTATCACTATATTTAAACCGATGTTTTGATTTTTCTTTATAAAACTTAAATTAAAACTACGCGACGCATAAATGAAAATGTGAAACTGAAGCAATATTAATCATAAAAATATGAAAATGATATTTTACAAACCTAATGATAAGAGAAAATTTTAAGAAAAGAAAATTATTTTATAACTATTTATCTAATTATTATTAATTAAAAACTATTTTTACTTATTTAATAATAGCCTAAAATACAAGAAAATATGAAATAAAGCTAGAAAAATGAAATTATGACTTAAAAAAATCTAAAATAACTAAAGAGAACTTTCAAAACTATTTTTATATTTTTCTGATTATTTTTCTATTTTCTATGAATTAAAAACTATTTAAAACTAATTAAATTCCTAAAAATTACAAATTTAACTAAGAAAAATCAGGAAAAATAATTTTTGACTTTTATATTTATCTTAACCTAAGAAAATTGAAAACTTATTTTTTGAAATTTTTCTCAATTAATTGTATTAAAAGCTAATTAAAATTACCTAAAACTGCTTTTAAATTAAGAAAAATAGTAAACAAGTGCTAGAAAAATATGAAAATTCAGGAAAACTCTAAAATAATATTCTAATTCTAGGAAAATTATAAAAACAGTAGCTTATGTGTATGAAAATGGAACTGCAATGGAAACTGCTTATAAATAAGCACTTGGCTTAAGCCAAAGGCTACCAATGAGCACCAAACTGATACAGGAGCTATAATAAGCTATTACTACTCAAATGAAACTAAATACAACTGACCTAAACCTTTGAGATTCAAACTACTATGATTTGAATGATTTGAAGTTAAGTGCTAAAACAGTTTTAGGTGCTACTTTGCAACTAGAAAATAAGCTACTAAATAAGCAAGAAACTGAAAACCAGATGTTGGGACCTCAAGAAGACCTGGCTAAGAGCTTAAAAACCAAAAATCAGACCTGGACAAGCTCTTATGAGCTTGTTGAGAAGCCTGCACAAGCCCTGTGCAAACTCAGTGTTAACTGAGTTTGTGAACAGGGCAAATAAGCCCTGTTTGACATGCTTTGTTGGAGCTTTTAAAAAAATTACTAAAAATCAATAAAAATCATTTTAAGCAACTTGACCAGTTGAAGTTTTAAAAACCAAAAGTCTCACTTGATTTGACCCAGAAATGACTTAATTAAAAATCAACTTAGGTTGGTTCAAAACTGGTTTTTGCAAATTTGACTTTTGACAGAAATGAGAGGTTTGACTTTATTGAACTTTGATCCCAATTTGTGGACTGATTATGTTGTTTCAAGGTGAAATAAAACTAGTACAAGCCATCTCTATGTATCTTAAACACAAAATAAGATTTTGATTTCACAAATCTCTAACAGTTATGAGATTAGGACAGTTAAATGGTAATTTTGACTTTTAAGATTCTAAGGTCCAAAGTTAAGACAGATATGAATCAAATGGACTTAATGGATACTAAGTAGACAGATATCAAGCACAAATAAGAGCTCAAGCTCATACAAATCTATTGATCCAAACACTATTTTAGAAACTGTTTTGGCTAATGACTTAAGCAAACTACTGAGTTATCTCATTTTACCACTTAAACTAAATCTAGTGACCCTAATTACTACTAAATAAACAGGCTTAAGAGGTTTAATGGTCACAGGTTCAAACACAAACACAAACTGCAAACTGAATAAAAAATGAAAATGAGAATACACTCACAATTGTCCTAGCTTATTTTGCAGCTTAAACCAAACCCAATACCACTACTCTAATCCATTTCCAACCCATTCCAAGCTCTGCAATTACCAAATACCATTTCCATGCCCATCTTGCCTTCTCAGTTGACTTTTGTTGACCAACAACCAATGTTGCTTGAAACTGAATGATAAGCTCACTAAAAGCTATGGACAGCTCAAATAAGCTTATTTGGATTTACAACTAAGCTATTTGAAGCCTGAATTTAAGTACATGAAATTAGTTTTTCAACAGTAAACTAAAAATCATGAAACTTTAATATAACTCTGAATTGATGCTTGAAAATAGCTTACAATGACAAAACAACTTAGGTTTAGTTCTTAAAGACAAGAGATTACAACTTTAGAGCTTAATTAAAACTTAAACATGAAAAACGACATACATAAATATTAAAAACTAAGTACTGCATTTCTCTCTTGCTTCTCTTCCTCTTTTATACATCAAAAAGCTCTCCACGTGTCCTCTGAACAAATCCCACTAAAAATCTAAGCCATTGGATGTCTTGAGCTCATATTGGCCTTTGGATCATTTTGGCGGGAAAACTGTTTTGACCTGTGGGCTACTGAATTTGCAAGTAGGGGGGGGGGTGGCATTAATTGTGGTGTGTTGTGATGATGAGGGGAAGGAAAAGGAGAGGTGATGGGAGATGTTGCTCGAGAGTCGGTCAGTGGTGGGAGGAAGGGATAAGTGGGCGGGAAAGCGATTTTTGACCGAGTTTGACCAGGGTCCAAAATGGTAATGACAGGGGTCAAAGGTGTATAATGGCAGGGTCCAATTCTATTTTGACAAGGCTTGGTTTATTAATGATAAGGACCTTTCTTGTAATTCTGCCAAACTAGAGGGACCAAACCTGTAATTTCTCCAAAGTTGTCACAAGGACCAAAACTGAAAAGTTCCAATAGTACAAGGACCAGTTTTGACATTTTCAAATTTCCAGGGACCAAACTTGAAATTTTTGAAAGTTTAGGGACCTAAGTTGTAAATTTGAAATTTTAAATCTCAAGGACCAATTTTGACAACTTAAGAATCCCTAGGGACTTAAAATGATATTTTTCTTTATTTTGATTTACCAGGGACTGTTTTTGACAACTTTTGAAACTTGGGGACTAAAGCGCCAATTATGCAAACTTGATCGCTTTTCACCGATTTTGATATTTTTGCATTTAAAACACATAAAACACTTATTTGTGATATTTTTATCATTTTGATGCATTTCGAGTGTTTTCGGATGTTTCGCAGTTTAAATGGTACAAAAATGATGAGTATTTACACACTCATCAATCCCCACACTAAGATATTGCTAGTCCCTAGCAATGTTTTTGAGAAAATTAATGGATTTCATCTCTTTACCAAAAGCCATTACTCGGAGTAGCCAAATGTTTCAGTTCAAGTAAGAACTATGGTACATCGATAACCATGTGATTTTGAGCAAATCACCGCCTTCCAACGGATTTGATTTGTCTTTACCGAAGCCGTTTGCTCGGACTAGCCAACTCTTAGATAAATTATCAATATTATCTTTGGTGAGTGATTACCAATTATGGTTTTCAATCGCCTTTACCACAAGCCATAAACTTGTGGGCTAGCCAACTCTTCACTTTTAAGGATATGGTGGTGAATACCATATAATTTTGGGCAAATTGCAAGCCGCCAACGGATTTGAGATATCTTTACCAAGAGCCGCTTGCTCTGGATTAGCCAATCCTTTTGTTTATTAGACATGGCGGATCGATAATCAGAAGTCGAGTAAGTGCAAAACACTTACTCGAAAAAAAAATCCCCAAAGGGAGGGTGGGAAACGGTTCTTCAATTAATGATTTTCCGGAAAAGGATGTCTCCTCCGAATCAAAGTAAGTATTATCAATTGTCGTTGGAATTGACTCATCACTAAGAAAGGCATCGACTTCATTCCAAAGTTGTCATCTTCCTCATCGTGAGTGAGAGAAGGGATGGAAGAGTCGGAATAATAAGACTAGGAGATGATGGATAATTTTGAGAAATTCTTCAATGGGAAGAATGTCTCCCATTGGATCACAAACATCATCATCCAATTCAGATGAAACCGAGGAGAGTTTGGTTTCATCCACGAGTTAACAAACTCGATACGATAAACCGATTCGAAGGTGGGACAAGTGGTGTGCTCTTAGAGCTAGCAATTTCCACCACTCCGATAAAGTCTCCGATTCTAGATCATCATCATCAAGAACACTCTTGACTTTCCGGTACAACTTTCAAACCATTTGTTTGAACCAGGTTGATTTTCAAAGCTTTTAGCTCAAAGACGCTTTTGGTGACTCCTCTTAACTGTGAAATTTGAGAGTGTTGCATTGAATCTTTCGATTTTTGATCAATTGTGGCAACACTGCTGTTTGGATAGAGGTTTGGAGTTTTGGTTGATATTCAACGCGAGTTCTTCGTTGTCAACCCGTATGGTCAACTCTTCAAAGAATACATCAATCGAGCACGACTCGTTCTCAAGAAAGCTCTCCCAAGAAGAGGGAACTCTAGGATCCGCATCAAAGTCTACTACAACAAAGTCGGAGGAAAGTGAAATTTTCCTACTTTCATCACGACATCCTCGGCTATCCCAAGTGGACGCGTTATGGAACGGTCCGCTAGCTCGAGTGTCATATAAGTGGATGAAAGTTTAGGAAGATACTGATTTCTTCCATACCGAGAGTGGCATGAGGTTAATGCTAGCGCCAAGATCGCCAAGGCGGAGCATTGAACCATCCCCAAGAAATCACACGGATTAAAATCACGGGTCTTCAAGCTTTTGGGAAGCTTCTTGAGAAGGACCACGAGCATTGCTCATTGAGAGGGTTTTAGCCATTTCGTATAACTTATCTTTGTTGCTCAAGAAGCCTTTAAGTGTGGATGCAAATTTGGGCATTAGAACGAGAGCATCAACGAAGCTTATATCAAAGTGCAGTTCATTGAAAATTTGGAAAATTTTTCCATTTGCTCTTTGGTTTTGTCTTTGAGCTTCTCATCATGCAATCTTGATGGGTAAGGAAGTTGACTAGACTTTCGAGCCGGATAGAAGTCATTTCGTCTCGAATTTGTCTTGAACTTCGGGTTCCGGACTTAAAGCTTGACCACCGAAGGTGGGACGTGTCGGTATGCCTGTGGGCTTGAGAAATGCACCTTGTCCGTTGTATCCTTGGTAACTTGACTCATTGCTCCTAGTGGAGGAGGCATTGGAGTCGAAGGTCCATTGTGCGTCTTAGGTTCACTTTCTACTACCTTTGGGAAAGAAGAAGAAGAGGTAGTAGGAATAGCGGGTCCATTGTATGAAACACCACTTCTGGTTGTGATCGCCTTTGCATCGCCCCTCGGGTTAGCGATCGTGTTGCTCGAAAGTTTTCCTGAGCCCGATGGTTGATCATTTAAAGACTTCTTTAGATCAACGATCTGACTGACCAACAACCTGTTCATTTCATCTTGGGATTTCATGAATTGCTTCAATAACTCATCGATGATGGTATCGGAGCAGTGGAGGGAAATTTTGAGGTCGGATGTTTTGATTATGACCTTGTTGTTGAAAATTCCTTGGTTAGGATTCATATTTCCGAAATTGATTCCCTCGATTGAAATTGTTTTGATTAAGGTTTCCTTGATGTTGGAAACCTTGATTTGGTCCGGATAGAAATTACCTTGGTTTTGATAACCTTGGTTCATTCTAGGTTGGTTTTGATTCGGTTAGGATTCTCGTTAAACCGGTGGTGCACGATAAGTGTTAGCTCGGTAGTTTGGTTCATTTTGAGGACGGTATTGATTACCTCCTTGATTTGAAGTACCGCTATAGCATTAGCTTCAAACGGACTACCATCGGTGGCGATGACAGATTGTAGTATGCATGAGGACCACCACAAGTAACACAAACTTCAACTTTCTTCACTTCACCATGTGATGGTGGTTGAGTGAAAGTGACTTTCTTTTGGTTAGCAAGAACCAAAGCTCGAACAATATCTGTGAGTTTGTCAATCTTAGCATCGGTGCTAGATGTACTCACGGAAGATGAAGTAGAAGGTCCAAGATTAGACCGAGTCCGATATGTCTTTGTGCGGAAAGGCGGACACGGGACTTGTTTTCAATGATTTGTAAGGCTTCTTTGTGGTTTTGCTAAGGAAATTACCTCCGCGGAGGCATTCAAAGAGTCTTGGTCGCCTTGTCTCGCACCATTGTAGAAAGTATCCATTTGCATTAACTCGGTAAAACCATGATGCGGACACTCATGAGCAATTCTTTGTAACGATCCCATGCCTCCCGAATGATTCATCAAATCTCGAGAAAATTTCATTATCTCATTCTTAAGACTTGTAGTTCGGGATGGAGGATAGAATTCGTTAACAAACTTGGTAACTAGATCCTCCCATGTCTCAATGGAACGAGGGGTTGTTTCTCAATCCAATTCGGCTTGTCCTCTAGAGAAAATGGGAATGTAAGAAGCTTGATTGCTTCATGTGGGACATTCTTGTATTTGATGGTAGATGCAATCTTGTTAAACCATCGAATGTGTGCATGAGGATCATCCCGCTCAAAACCATAGAATTGGCTTTGGGTTACCAGTTAAGCAACCCGGTTTTGAGCTCAAGGTGTCACCACAATGGTGGGACAATAATGGCATCTCCGTAACCCTCGATGGGTGCTTGGAAGCTCATTCATGTGCTTATCTTCCGCCATTACGACGGTGGTGGTGGTGGTAGACGCCTCGACCACGGCAAGGAGCGAACGTCCTCACGCTCACGAGGAATGTTTCCAAGCTCGTAAAGTGGACTTGTAGAACTGGAAGAACGAGTGCGCATGCACTAAGTATAAAAATCAATTTTCAAAACAAATGCGAGGCAAAACGAAAAGTGAACTTAACCAATAATCACAAATGAAATGGCTTCTTTGAAAAGGTACACCAAATCACAAGGACACAAAGGAATTTTTAAATCGATGTTCGGAACTTATTATGGTCACACCCCAGTTAGTAGGTGTACCGCCTTGATTTGCGGTGGTTGATTTTATGTATATATTAAGTACCACCGAAAAGACGTTGGTATGGATATGTGCTGATGGTTTAAAAACTTTTGGACAGTATTTTTGGTATCGTCTCGTTTAACCAAATCGTATCTCTTTAAGAATCACCTCAAAGAAAATACAAGATAGAAAACTTTCCGATTGTTTTGTTGTTTTATATTGTTTTTGGTGTTTTTAACACTTTAGGAAAAGTGTTAATGAACTTTTTGATTTATGATTAACTTCACAAAAACTGTTTACAAACGATGGTATATGTGCAAGTACGGCCTCGAAACTCGCTTAAAACATGCTTACAAACCTCCGCAATGGCTTGAAATTTGATTGGCTCCCGACAGTCAAGTTTAATCACTCAGTCGACCACTTGTGAATGGTCAATCGTAACAAACTTAAAACATTTCGAAGGCAAATGCAATTAAGATCAGAGAATACGGTGGATTCCGGTCGTTAAGTCCCACGGAGGATGAATTGGTGTTTAACACAGAGATGTCGAATAATCACTAAGGATAGTGATCGAGAAGGATTTTGAGTTATTTTATACCTAAAGAAAAGTTTTGTAAATTACAGGGCTTAAATGCAAATTAAAGAAAGTTAAAAGATAAACTATATTAAATAAACGCTATCACTATATTTAAACTGATGTTTTTGATTTTTCTTTTATAAAACTTAAATTAAAAACTACGTGACGTACAAAAGAAAATGTGAAACTGAAGCAATATTAATCCTAAAAATATGAAAATGATATTTTTACAAACCTAATGATAAGAGAAAATTTTAAGAAAAAGAAAATTATTTTTATAACTATTTATCTAATTATTATTAATTAAAAACTATTTTTACTTATTTAATAATAGCCTAAAATACAAGAAAATATGAAATAAAGCTAGAAAAATGAAATTATGACTTAGAAAAATCTAAAATAACTAAAGAGAATTTTCAAAACTATTTTTATATTTTTCTGATTATTTTTCTATTTTCTATGAATTAAAAACTATTTAAAACTAATTAAATTGCTAAAAATTACAAATTTAACTAAGAAAAATATGGAAAAATAATTTTTTGACTTTTTATATTTATCTTAACCTAAGAAAATTGAAAACTTATTTTTTTGAAATTTTTCTGAATTAATTGTATTAAAAGCTAATTAAAATTACCTAAAAACTGTTTTAAATTAAGAAAAATAGTAAACAGTGCTAGAAAAATATGAAAAATTCAGGAAAACTCTAAAATAATATTCTAATTCTAGGAAAATTATAAAACAGTAGCTTATGTGTATGAATATGGAACTGCAATGGAAACTACTTATAAATAAGCACTTGACTTAAGCCAAAGGCTACCAATGAGCACCAAACTGATACAGGAGCTATAATAAGCTATTACTACTCAAATGAAACTAAATACAACTGACCTAAACCTTTGAGATTCAAACTACTATGATTTGAATGATTTGAAAAGTGCTAAAACAGTTTTAGGTGCTACTTTGCAACTAGAAAATAAGCTACTAAATAAGCAAGAAACTGAAAACCAGATGTTGGGACCTCAAGAAGACCAGCTAAGAGCTTAAAACCAAAAATCGACTGAAAAGCTCTTATGAGCTTGTTGAGAAGCTCAAGACAAGCTCGTGCAAACTCGATGTTAATCGAGTTTGTGAACAGGCAAATAAGCTCTGCTTGACAAGCTCGTTGGAGCTTTTAAAAATTACTAAAAATCAATAAAAATCATTTTAAGTAACTTGACCAGTTGAAGTTTTAAAAACCAAAAGTCTCACTTGATTTGACCCAGAAATGTCTTAATTAAAAATCAACTTAGGTTGGTTCAAAACTGGTTTTTGCAAATTTGACTTTTGATGTAAATGAGAGGTTTGACTTTATTGAACTTTGATCCCAATTTGTGGGTGATTATGTTGTTTCAAGGTGAAATAAAACTAGTACAAGCCATCTCTATGTATCTTAAACACAAAATAAGATTTTGATTTCACAAATCTCTAACAGTTATGAGATTAGGACAGTTAAATGGTAATTTTGACTTTTAAGATTCTAAGGTCCAAAGTTAAGACAGATATGAATCAAATGGACTTAATGGATACTAAGTAGATAGATATCAAGCACAAATAAGAGCTCAAGCTCATACAAATCTATTGATCCAAACACTATTTTAGAAACTGTTTTGGCTAATGACTTAAGCAAACTACTGAGTTATCTCATTTTACCACTTAAACTAAATCTAGTGACCCTAATTACTACTAAATAAATAGGCTTAAGAGGTTTAATGGTCACAGGTTCAAACACAAACACAAACTGCAAACTGAATAAAAAATGAAAATGAGAATACACTCACAAGTGTCCTAGCTTATTTTGCAGCTTAAACCAAACCCAATACCACTACTCTAATCCATTTCCAACCCATTCCAAGCTCTGCAATTACCAAATACCATTTCCATGCCCATCTTGCCTTCTCAGTTGACTTTTGTTGACCAACAACCAATGTTGCTTGAAACTGAATGATAAGCTCACTAAAAGCTATGGACAGCTCAAATAAGCTTATTTGGATTTACAACTAAGCTATTTGAAGCCTGAATTTAAGTACATGGAAATGAGTTTTTCAACAGTAAACTAAAAATCATGAAACTTTAATATAACTCTGAATTGATGCTTGAAAATAGCTTACAATGACAAAACAACTTAGGTTTAGTTCTTAAAGACAAGAGATTACAACTTTAGAGCTTAATTAAAACTTAAACATGAAAAACGACATACATAAATATTAAAAACTAAGTACTGCATTTCTCTCTTGCTTCTCTTCCTCTTTTATACATCAAAAAGCTCTCCACGTGTCCTCTGAACAAATCCCACTAAAAATCTAAGCCATTGGATGTCTTGAGCTCATATTCGCCTTTGGATCATTTTGGCGGGAAAACTGTTTTGACCTGTGGGCTACTGAATTTGCAAGTAGGGGGGTGGCATTAATTGTGGTGTGTTGTGATGATGAGGGGGAAGGGAAAAGGTGAGAGGTGATGGGAGATGTTGCCTGAGAGTTGCAGTCAAGTGGTGGGAGGAAGGGGATAAGGTGGGCGGGGAAAGCAGCTTTTGACTGAGTTTGACCAGGGGTCCAAAAATGGTAATGACAGGGGGTCAAAGGTGTATAATGGCAGGGGTCCAATTCTATTTTGACAAGGCTTGGTTTATTAATGATAAGGACCTTTCTTGTAATTCTGCCAAACTAGAGGGACCAAACCTGTAATTTCTCCAAAGTTGTCACAAGGACCAAAACTGACAAGTTCCAATAGTACAAGGACCGCTTTTGACATTTTCAAATTTCGAGGACCAAACTTGAAATTTTTGAAAGTTTAGGGACCTAAGTTGTAAATTTGCAATTTTAAATCTCAAGGACCAATTTTGACAACTTAAGAACCTAGGGACTTAAAATGATATTTTCTTTATTTTGATTTACTGTGGACTGCTTTTGACAACTTTTGAAACTTGGGGACTAAAGCGCCAATTATGCAAACTTGATACGTTTTCACCAGATTTTGATATTTTTGCATTTAAAACACATAAAACACTTATTTGTGATATTTTTATCATTTTGATGCATTTTTGAGTGTTTTCAGATGTTTCTGCAGTTTAAATGGTACAAAAATGATGAGTATTTACACACTCATCAATGCTTATTATCAAAAATGAAGACTTGAAAATCTAGTTATTGTTGGGTGTCTTTTACCTTTTCTTTTACCACTTGGGGGAATTGGGCTCATACCACCACAAAATAACTATCACTTTAAGGAGTTACGTTGTAGTGCTCAGTGTCACATTCAATTGTGGATTTTCAAGAGGTGATGTACGTCTTATACTTGATGGTTGGTTGGTTGAAGAGTATATAGTACATAGAGAGTACTTAGAGATGCTAATAGAAATCGGCACCGCTCTTTGTTACATATGTGCAAGTTTAAGTCACGAGTTCGGGTAGTTTACTTGTGGTCAAATTCATCATATTGGTTTTTCTCCATCTGTTGTCACGACAAAGAGCCTACTGAATGATAATGGGTTGATTACATGTTTTGCCAAGAGATTGAAAAGAGAGAGATTATGACGTATGAACACAACAGTTCATGCGCGTACTCCAAAGAAAAGAAATGTGTACGTTTCAGTGCGCATTATCTTATGAAGAAGAGAAATCTTCTTATGACGTATGAACACAACAGTTCATGCCTCGTACTCAAAGAAAAGAAAAGTGTACGTGTCAGTGCGCTTTATCTTCGGAAGAAGAGAAATCTTCTCATTAATGACCATTCTCATCAACATGCTTCATACTTTTTCCACGTTCTTTCAATTATCAAGTGAACCGGGCTACTGTTGATTGTTTTCTTATTCCATTTGCTCAACTATAATGACGATGGCGACATCCTGTGCTAATTTTGCGGGGGAGAAGTGTTAATAGACTACATTTGTTGAAGATAGTCACTTATTCAATCAAGAATGGCAACTCCGTATGCAATTCTTGAGGGGGAGAAGAAGTGTGAATTTACTGCATGGTTGATTGATTATTGAGAATATATGGTCAAACGGCTCCAAACTCATGTAAGAACTGAGCTTCTTCTTATCGGGTCATCTTCACATGGAGTTTTTCTTCAAAGAGCCGTTGGTTGACATCTTCACAAGCTAATATGAGTTTATCGACAAAGTGCTTCCGGTTAATGCTTTACGTACACATCAACATGATGATTCCGAACAATCTCTCTGTTCTTGTTTGATGTGATTGGTAGTTTGGTGTTACCATCTAGTGTGTTCGCTGTAGGCTGATTGTTGATTTCCTTGATGAACATCTTTCTGTTCTTGTTTGATTGGGAGAGATTTTAGTTAAGGGGACGTGCAAGATGTAAGTTAATTGGGATGCTTTTTGGTGATGTTCTTGTTGTTTTTGGTGAGTTGAAGATGTCAACTATCTATTCCCCAACTGGACAATCTTGAAGAAGGTCGAGTCTACAGTCTATTCTACACATTCTGCTGCGTGTTAGAAGACTAAAGACGAGTTGCAGTTAACGATCTAAAGGCTTCTTCTTAATTCATGGCATTTATCAAACAGATTGTTGGTTTAGGGGAGAGCACTAATTGGGGGAGAGTGAAATGTCGAATTTAATCCCTAATTAGACTTGCTCATATTCTTCAGCAAGTTGATTCTCACAAAGACTTCTAAGGTTCTTCTCAACTGATTTCTTGTATTTGGGCTTTTAGAGTATTGTCGATTCAAGTGTCAAAACCAAAGAAGGGGAAGGAGATAGGCATCTAAACGCGAGTAAACTTGATGAACTTAATACTTCTAAGTAATTGAAGATATCCCGGGAAGACAAATGTTATTACAGCAGAGAAACTCAATGTTTGACTCATGGCGAGTAAACTTGATGGACTTAATACTTCTAAGTGATTGAAGTTATCTCGGTAAAACAAATGTCATGACCGCAGAGAAACTCATGGTTTTACTCATCAAGGCGTTTAGTTTTCTTATTCCAACTATGTGGGAGAAGAGATGGAAGAGTTAGTTTCTGAAGATGAAAGAGGTACACAAGTGTGTGATGATTTTGATGTTATCACAATCATCAGGGGAGAGAGGTTGTGTACATTGGGGATGCTCAGCTGTTTTACTTGAGGGCTTAATCAGTGATTCAGAGATATAATCACTTATTCCGGAGTTGAAGATCCGCAGAGATAGTCCTCCGCAGAGATAATCCGTGATTCGGCCTGCCCCTTCAATGTTATCGGTTATTCTCTTTGGGCATTCGGGTACTTCGGGTTCTTGAGCTTCATACACTTTGTTCAGGGGGAGAGAAAAGTATACATCGGGGTTATTCTTTGGCTATTGGACTTAATCTGCTACTTAGATGGTATAAGTTTCTTTGTCTTTGGGTATATGTGTATTCGGGTTCGTGAGCTCTAGTCTAAGAGACTGACTGCATCAATTTGTCTACTTGGGGGAAGTGGTTTCTTGACAACTTGTGGTATGGATTGCTTCAGACTTCAGTGGATATGGAATCTGAGAAGATTATTTATATGTGGGATGATACGTTGTTGTTGTTCTATTGAATGATATAACCCCGAACGGAGAACCTCGATTATCGTTCTTAAATGGAGCAGCGTGATTTATGATAATGGTGTGCTTCTCTGTGCACCTGGCTAAGGAAAGCTTGAAATAGAGCTTCAAATATGCTCATCTAACGGTTTTTCGGTTTGGGGGGAAGCTGCCAAAGTCTCACTTTCAGATGGTTCAATTTCTTTCAATTCTAGATCCCTTGGAAGCTTTGGTGGTGAATGTTTAAGAGATGATGACTTCTATCTTCTACAACGGGGCTGTTCGATATGGTACTCGTTTCATCATCCTTCTTAAACTATATCATCTATTCTATCTTTGTATATATTTATCAGAAAACCAAATACAAAATTATAAAACTAGCAAAACAAAATAGAAAATTATAAAATCATCAAAAACCCATAAAAATCAAAAAATTTGAAAAAGACCAAAAATATTGTTTTTCAAAGACATGTCTTCTGGTATCGATAACATCTACGGTCTTAGAAATGTCATTCAATAATGGCACGGGACCATAGATGAAGTTCGAGCAGGAGGTGTAAATATTCTTTTCCAAAACATGTCTCAAAAATGGCTTGCAGTTACTTCTGACGGTGACCCGCGCTTAAACAATGGCTTGCTATCATTTCAGATAGCAACCCGCTCTTAAAAGGAAGGAAAGTGCTACGCTTAAACATTTTTCACAAATTTCGTGCACTTATCCTAAAACAAAATGAGGAAAGTATGTCGAAGGACTGCTGTTCCTACACAAATATTTTTCCGTCTATAATTCTTCAGTAAAAATATTTGTTGTGTTCAAAATGGTGTAAATGAGTTGCTTGAAAATCAATCGAATCGTAGTTTTCAGACATTTTGCAAACTCAATCAATGACTTCGCGCTTTTAAATTTTTTCAAAAATGAGTCATTGATTGAGGGGAGAATGTTTTCAAATCTATATCATCTAACGAGCTTTCTTAATTATCCTACGTGCTTAATTAAAAATGATATTTGCCTGTGTCGAAGGACTAGGAATTTAGGATATGATTGTTAGGTTTAGATGATTAGAGCTTGATTAACATATAAACCCCATGCCTTATATGATCAGATTGTTATGTTGAATTGACTTTAATTAGTCGATTGTTGTTATGGGTGATGTCGACCACCATATATTTGTATGTGTGTTCACTAATGTATGCAGATATCATGGATATAAGAATGTTCCCGATCTGGATCCCACTAATGAAGATGATTGGATGCCGAAAGGAAAGGGTAACTATATCTTAGGTTGACAAATGAAGAAACGGAGCTTAATTGGACTTCTGTGGAAAGTTGGCATAAATGCAACGTAAGAGGTCTCACTGCATCAGCAGATGGTTTTCTTCTAAGTGATTGAAGAAACGGAGCTTAATTTGACCTCAGTTGGCATTCAAAATGCAACGTAAGAAGAAGTCTCACTACGCTCGCAGACGGTTTTCTTCCAAGCCCTACAAAGAACAACGGAAGCTTCTCAACCACCTAACGTATCTTTGTGCAGATACCATTTTTAAACAATTTTGAAAAATTTGATTAAAATTGTTTTGAAAATGGAAAATATTGTTTTTGAAAATTAATTGACTAAATTTTGAAAATCACCGGACTTCATTTTATCAAAAATATAAGTCACTCAATCATCGACTCACCGTCATGGATTGAGGGGAGAGTGATTTAATTTAAAGTATTTTCAAACAATATATCTTCAAAAGAGTCCGTTTATACGCTAAAATGTGGTGATCTAAAGATTTAATGTTATGTCATGGTATGATTTTCTTTAAAACTCAAAGATCTGTCAAAATGAAATTTTTTCTGTTCTTGTTTGATTGTGAAATTATTTTATTTTACTTAAAAGGTCTCTTAAAACTATCATACCTGATACTAACAATCTTTAATGTCTTAAAATGGTCCTTATCTGTCATTTTTCCAAATCAAATCTTGCCACGTCTTTCCCCAAAATTTTCTAAGTGATTTAAATCTTTTGGGATTACAAATCTCAAATGGTTTGAAATTTTTGATCGGGGGAGAGATCGTGATTTAAATCTCAAATCTGTTTTAGTGGAATTGGTTTTAGTCCTTTAAAGGCACTTCTGCCTCCATGTGCCAAACGATTTCAAATACACAATGCACATGTTGAGGAGGAGGATTTATCCAAAAACATGATGAGTATTTAAACCTGGCCACATATTCTCCCATGTTTTCTAAACCTAATTAAATCACTTGGGATCCAAAATCTCAAAGGGTTTGATATTTTTGATCGGGGGAGAATTTATGATTTAATAATGAAATTTGATAAAGGTGATCGCTTTGATGAAAATATGCAGTCGCTCTCTCTCATATGTGCTAAACGCTTTCAATCTCAAGCACATATTGAGGGGAGCGAATGGTTTCTTAATGGCTTGTGTGATCGTAAATGTGCTTCAAATGAACTCTTGCCTCTATGTGATAAAATGATTTCAAATATCCTATGCACATATTGAGGGGAGAATTTACCAGAGAAAATCAAATGGCTTTTTCCATGGAAATTGTGATCAAGAATTTATTTCAAAAGAACTCTTGCCTCCATGTGCTAAACAATTTCAAAATCTTATGCACATGTTGAGGGGGAGCATTTCTAAAAGATCAAAACAATTAAGGTACAAAATGTTTTGATATTATATCACAAGTACCTTGATTGAGTTTCTAAATGATTTTTAATTAGTTTCAAGAAGGAAAGAACAATACCAAAAGACCAACCAATTTACTTTATGCATGGTGTTATAAGGATGGTTAGGTTAGGTATTCGTTCCCACGATCCGCCAGAACCAGAGGGATCTACCCAGGGACAATCCACTAGATAGTGTAGAGTCCTTAGGTATGATGAAAAAGGAGAAAATGAGAAATGGGAAGATCATGGACCGAGGCAGAGCTAGTAATGGAATAAACCCAACAAGGTTCTAGTTATGAAGTCTCGGTAAGCATCGAAGGGTTGAAGAATGAAAAGAAATGAATGTGAAAAGGGTGAAAAGAAATAGCCCTCCAATAATTCAACCTTAGGCGTAAACCGGGTTCAATACATATGCTACTTGGTGGTTACTAAGGTAACACCGGTATTCAAGACAAGACGTCATGGACCCAGGGACGCACTGCACTAACTTCCCAAGCTACTCAAGTTTCTCTTAAAAGGGCTTGTTTCATTCTCACAGGGAACCGACATAATCTATCGACTGTCTCTTAGAGATTGTTGATATTGAAGAAGGAGACCCTCTCCCTAGTCTCCGGCATAGGAACCAAATGTGCACTATTGAGTCTAGAGCCAAGAGATAATCCACATTATCTCACTAGGACACAAAATTTATGAAGACTTGCTGTTTCACACAATGCGGAAAGTAAGTATATATTAAGAGTCCTACGCATTATCCTTGTGGTATTGCCAGAACATCAGAGTGATATGTAAAAGTATTCACGATGAAGATGTAAATCCTTCTAGAGCCAACATCAAACAAGCTCTCGGTGGGTGACATGTGAGATCTTGCAAAAGATCAAACTTGTGACAACTGAATAGAAACGATCGATTCACTCGTGAATCAACCTTGGTCCAAGATTGGAATTGACGAATGCTTTTGGAAAAACCGTTCGATGTGCAAACCTTCTTTTCTCTAGCATGTCGAATGTGTCTTCATTTTCAAATTTAAAAAGTATCTCTGATTGAAAAAATGCTTTTGGAAAAACCATTCGATGTGCGAATCTTCTTTTCTCTAGCACATCGAATGTGTATTCTTTTCAAATATAAAAAGTATTTTTGATTGAAAATTGATCTTTCTAATAAAACCTTCGTCGTATTGCAAAACTCTTTCTTCAAGCAATACACGATTGTTTTTCAAATCAAATTTTCATCAATCAGTGAATCTCAATTCACTGGTTCACTCACTCCGTGTTGTCTTCTTTGAGACGTTCGGTTTGAGAACAACTAGAATAGTCGCGAAACCCCGTCAAGGAGATTCTTAGGAATCCTACCGATCACAGGCAAGACTTGTATCGATCAACGGGAACCATGGGTCAGATACCTCAATTCAACGAAAGTGATCAAAGATACTTTCATGTGTTTTATTGCTAATCGTTGTTTGCGGATACATTTGACGGTTGCGGTGATCGTAATTGAGCGGTCAATCCAAAGCCGCATGCTCACAACATCCACACTTAATTTGAAGAAATCATGACCGGTGCATATCTACATAACCGGCTCGATATTTCATACTATGCTTCTACTGCTGCAAATATCATGAACCGAAGGGTTCCGCTACTCGATGGAAAGATGTCATGATTCAAAAGTGTGAGCATGTCGGTCCGAAAGTCACAACTTCACATGATGGCAACACAATAAAGGGTGATCCAGATTTATCGTGGTGATGACCTCAATGAAAGCTCAAGATCATCAAGAATGTGGATCGGTTCAAAGGCCTCCACTTAAAGTACTAATCTATGCGGACTTGGAAGAATCACCGCTAAGCACAAAGATTGCGTAATTGAAGAATTGAAGTCACGAGCTCAAGAACAAAGTCAAGAATAGAATGCTAGGATTCAAAATGTCAAACATGGGGTGACCTCCTTAAGGGAGATTGTTAGAATTGGAAATTCCATAAGTGAAGAGTCGATCACCCCAAATATTATCTAGCATAAGTTAGCTCGTAGACTTGTTATTAGTTACGTTATTTAGCGTTTATTAGTTAGTTTGTAGCGTAATTTAGTTTAGTGCAACACCGTGGAGGAAGGACGGTCTTTACCCATCGTATCCCCGATCCACGTGCCGATAGGAGGTCGTTATGTCTCAGAATTATAAATACCCCTTCCATCCATGGAAGGGGTGGAGCTTCTTAATCTAACATTTTACAATTTACAAAGAAACTCTCTAGCAAGAATCTCCCTCTCTCTACTTTCTCTCTCTAAAATGGCAAACATGTATTTTGATCATCCAAGACCACCCGAATCATCAAACACAATAATATTTTGATCCTAACAGTGCGTGAAATAGAGATCCTAGACTCAAAAAGTAGAAGGTTAGTGTTTACATACCTTGTAGAGTCAAATAAGTTACGACGTTTGTTCCATTAGACCAAGACCAAGACGAAGTAGGTTGAATTGTTCCCGCTTCAACGGTTTGGTGAGGACGTCGGCTATGTTGTCTTCGGATGCTACCTTCTCAATAGAGATATTCCCTTTTTGAACATTGTCTCTTAGGAAGTGATGACGAATCACTATATGCTTTGTGCAAGAATGCAATACCGCATTCTTGCTTAAGTCGATGGCACCTTTGTTGTCACATAGGATGGCTATGTCGCTTAGATGGATGTCGTAGTCTACTAACGCTTGTTTCATCCATAGTGCTTGTTGGCATGCTTTGCCGGCAGAGACGCATTTCGCTCGGTTGTTGATATTGCAAGTTCCGCTTGTTTCATAGAAACCAAGATGTTAAACAACATCCCATAAAAGTACGCACCCTACTTGTACTTTTTCTATTAACGTAATCACCGCATGGTCGAATCTGCATATACAATTGTTTCTACTCCCGTGCCCTTAGGATACCATAATCCTAATTGTGTTGTACCCTTTAATATATATAAATATCCTTTTACGGCTTCTAGGTGTGATGTTTTAGGGTCTTCTTGAAACCCAGCACATAAGCAAACACTAAACATGATATCCGCCTACTTTGTGAGGTAGGAGAAGACTACCTATCATGCCACGATATTTATTATTATCTACGGATTCGCCGCCTTCATCTTTTGTGAGTTTGGTGTCGGATGACATTGGAGTCCTAATTGGTTTTGACTCTTCTAGACCGAATTTCTTTAACATCTCCTTGATGTATTTAGATTGATTGAAGAAGATACCATCTTCTACTTGTTTTATTTGTAGACCAAGAAAGAAACTAAGTTCTCCGTCATACTCATCTCGAACTCGTCATGCATGATTTTAGAGAAATCATCACACATGTCTTGACAAGTGGATCCGAATATAATATCATCTACATATATTTGTACTATGATTATATGTGACTCTCTTTTCTTAGTAAAAGTGTGTTGTCAACTAACCCCATGGTATAGTTATGTTTAACTAGAAATGACTTGAGTCATCATACCAAGCTTTTGGAGCTTGTTTAAGACCGTAAAGAGCTTTCTTTAATTTATACACATGTTCGGGTTTTCAAAATCAATGAAGCCGGAGGTCGAGCTACATATACTTCTTCATTTATGAAACCATTTAGAAAAGCGCTTTTGACATCCATTTGATAAAGCTTTAGATCATTAGCACAAGCATACGCAAGAAGTATTCTTATAGACTCTAATCTAGCCACGGGGCGAGGTCTCATCAAAGTCTATTCCTCTTGTTGGTTATACCCTTGAGCAACGAGTCTAGCCTTGTTCCTAGACACTACTCCGCTTGCATCTAATTTGTTTTATAAACCCATTTGGTTCCTATTATGGTTTGATTACTAGGTGGAGGGACAAGTGTCCAAACATCATTAGAAACAAATTGATTTAGTTCTTCTTGCATAGCCATTACCCAACTTTCATCTTTTATGGCTTCTTGTGTATTCTTAGGTTCTAAGGTTGAAACGAAACAAAACAAGCTACTTTGGTTTTGAACTTGAGACCTTAATGTTCGCTCGCTTAGTTTTCCTATGACTTTATCTACGGGTGATCTTTGGACTCTTTAATGTTTATTATTTCATCACTTAGAGGTTCTTCTTCTTCACTTATCTTTTTCTTTATTACAATAGCTTCACTTTCTATAATCTCGTCATCGACAAGATGTGGAGAGGGTTTGGGTGGACTTTCATCAAATTTTATATTTAATGACTCTTCTACCTTCATTGTTTCTTTGTTTAATATGACGTAAGCTTTGCTATTTGGCGAGTAACCTAAAAAGATACCTTCGGTTGATTTAGGATCAAATTTTGTAAGGTAATCTTTAGTGTTAAGAATAAAAGATTTACTACCAAAGACTCTAAAGTGATTTAACGTAGGCTTTTTGCCTCGAAGTAACTCATATGGAGTTTTTCCTAAGATTGGTCTAATTAAGACTCGATTGAGTATATACGTTGAAGTATCAACGGCATTACACCAAAACTTTTGAGGTATGGATTGTTCATTAAGCATGGTTCGACTCATTTCTTGTAGAGTTCTATTCTTTCTTTCTACTACCCCATTCGATTGTGGAGTGCGTGGAGTCGAGAAGTTGTGAGTAATACCATTAGCATCACAAAAGCTCGAATTGCACTTCATTATCGAATTCGCCATGATCCGTCCTAATAGACACTATAGGACTTCCAGTTGTGTTTGGATCTTTTGCTTAATATTTCAAAATAGTTAAAGGTTTCGTTTTGTTCTTTAAAAATTTTGTCCATGTATACCTAGAAGTCATCCACTATTACCAAAGTGTAGTAGTTGCCTCCATAACTTTGGATAGCGGATGGACCAAATAAATCCATATGTAGTAATTCTAGACACCTAGTTTTGGACACCATGTTTTTAGCTTTATGACTCGAATGAGCTTGTTTTCCTATATTACAAGCATCACAAAAATGATGTTCATATTTTAACTTAAGTAGGTCTCTTACTAGATCTTTGGATGATAGCGATTGAAGAATTCGCATGTTGGCGTGACCCAATCTTCGATGCCATAAGGTCAAAGTATCATCCATAGAGGTAAGACATAGTTTATCATTAGGTTCATTTCCGATTTTAATGACATAGACTCCATGTTTCCTAATTCCTCTTCCTATGGTTATGCCATTTTTAAGTATCTTACTACCAGTTTCGGTAAAAAGTACATTGCACTTTTTATCACATATTTGTCCTATACTTAAGAGGTTAAAGTTTAGGTTTTCTACGTGACACACATCGTTAATGGTTAGAGATTTGTTAGAAATCGTACCTTTACCGATGATTCTACTTTGCTATTTCCAAACACCACATTACCTCCATTGAAGGATTCATATGTGGAGAATAGATCCCTATTGCGGTCATATGCCTCGTGCACCGCTATCCTTGACCCATTCATCGGGTCTAGATCGACCTTTAAGCACACCTAAAACAAGAATAAACTCAAAGTTTGGTCCCCATTTGTTCATGGGTCCATTAGTGTTAAACATTCCATTCATGTTAGACATGTATGGATAAGATGAGTATGCATTCCATGGAGCAAAGTTTTGAAAATGAAAACCGTTTTGCATGTTTGGATTCCATCCCATTTGATGGTTACTTTTCGGGTAAACGTTATTAGGTCTCCTAAATGAATTAGGTTTTGAAAAAGATGGAGCTTTGTTTCTTGCAAAAGTAGGATTATATTTTGGAGGTGGTTGTCTAGTGGCGACATGATTTGGTTTCTTCCTATTAACTATGACAAACTCAGTTCTAGATGAAGAAGCTACGTTATTGCTACTATTTACTACAGCAGATCCACGGATCCCTTTCTGTACACTAGCCGGTTCCCTTTTGGGGATCCAGGATCCGCCACAACAAAGGGTTGGTTTTTCTAGTTCCTTAACAAATTTTGTTTCTTTGCTTTCACTAGTTGATGGATCAAGTTGTTGACTACCTAGACCCTTTTGATTGTTACCGGTTTTAACGCCATCGAGTATTGTATCTAAAGTGTTCGTGCTCATTCTAGCAATTTTAGAATCTAAGTGATCCACTAGTGTTTGAAGTTGAACGCAAAGTTCACATTCACCACTTGCTATTTTACCCTTCTCTAAACGTTTTAGTTTTGCTTTTAATTCTATGACTACTTTATCTAAACGTTGATTTTGACTCTTTAAAAGCTTGTTTTTGTTAACTAGTTTTAAGCTAATATTGCATAGTTTATCATATTCATTATGCAATGAGTCGTCATCAAGTGATGAGCTACTATAATATTCGTGACATACCTCGTCATTTGCCATGAGACAAATTTCTTCGTCCTCCTCGTCGCTCATTCCCCATGTACCGCTCATGAATGCCTTTTGATCAACCCGTTTGGGACACTTACTAATAAAGTGGTTTGGGTCCCCACATTTAAAGCAAGTACGATCATCCTTTGGCTTCTCGTCCTCTTTGCTTTTCCGAAAGCCTTTCTTGTCGTCATACGGTTGTTTGACGATCTTCCTTTCTTCTAAAGAACTTTTAAAGTCCCTTACCGCCATAGCGTATTCTTCGTCGTCACTACTCAAGATGAGTTCTCTTCATCGCTTGAAACCTTTTTGTCTTTAAGGGCAAGAGATTTGTGTTTTCTTTCACCTTTGAGACTTCGGAATCTTTAGCAAGGACAAGCTCAGACTTTTAGGTTGCCTATGAGTTCATCGAGGGTGAGGATTGTCAAATCTTTTGACTCTTCGATCGCCGTCACCTTGGATCTCCACTTTGATGGAAGTGCCCTTAGATATCTCCTAACATGGTTACGGCTAGAAAAGATTCATCAAGTGCTTGTAAAGATGTAATAATAGTATTAAAGTTAGCAAATGAATGATCTATAGTTTCCTCATCCGATATTGAAAATTGTTCATATTGTTGAACAAATAAATCAATTTTATTATTTTTAACTTGTTGGTTGCCTTGATGAGTTACAACTAAAGAATTCCAAATTTCTTTAGAGGTTTTAAGCATAGAAATTCTTTCGAATTCCTTTTTCGTAAAGCATTATATAAGACCATTTTTGCTTCACTATTTTTAGAAAGCTTTTCTTCATTTCATCGCTTAGTTTATCATGAGGTATGTGAACTAAATTTCCTTTATCATCATTTGAGGTAGCCTCAAAATCACCTTCAACAATAATGTACCAAAGATCAATATCTTTGGACTTCACATATGTTTCGAATCTATTTTTCCAACATATAAAACCATTAGTTTCAAGTAGTGGTGGTCGTTGCATGGATTGCCCTTCCTTATAATTTTCAGAACCCATAGTGATCGAAAAGTTTTTAAAATACAATTTTATTTTAAAACTTTTATAAACTTAGCTCTTGATGCCAATTGTGGAAAACTAGAAGGGGGTTGAATAGTTTTGCCGATTTTAAGTTGATTTCAAAACTTTAGATTCGATGTTATGTGAAATCGTATGGATGTTGAGAACGATAGATCTAATGATAATGCAAGAAAATAAATAAAGTTAAGGGATAGAAAAGACACAACCGATTTATAGTGGTTCACTACAAGGACACCTTCCTTGCCCTACTCCACTCCCCGAGTCACCTACTCGAGAGTTCAAGCACTATGTCAACAAACTCCTTCACTTGGCGGAGAAGCCTTCACAACGTTGCTTACACTTTTTCCGGACAAAGCTTGATACCGAGTCCGTAACACGGTGGACCAAACCAACACAACTATTACACAACAAATATGTGAAATATCAAATACAAGATCTTCGCTCTGAAATCTTATGGAGGACAAATCAATCAAGGACCCTTGCTTGGATGACTTGTAGAATGCTCGTGATCTCGCCTTAGAGAAGGACCTATATGAGGATCAAAAATAGAAAGAAAGAAGAACAACTCTCTAGATCAAGTGATCTATATGTTAGAAGATAATGAGAGTGTATGAGAGATTTAGTAAGAAGAGGGGTGAGTTAGAATGAAGAAATGGCTCTCTATTTATAGGCAAAATTCTTCACTGTTCCCCCGGATCCCACGGATCCCTTCCACTTGGGATCCGTCTAGTGTAAACCAAGGGATCCGTGGAACGCTCTTCTTTGCCCATGGGTTTTTTGGTTATTGGTCATGGGTTATGGGTTGGTCCATGGGTTTTCATTAGATTCAATGTATTTAAGTATACATTGTATCTAGTCTTCATGGGTATGGGTTAAGATTCATTGGTTATGGTCCATGGGTTATGGTTTTTACCCATCCTAATAAACTATTACAACAAATGCTTAATTACTAAATTTTTGTATTTAAATGGCTATATGTAAATGCTTTACAAAAATAACATGTATCCTTATAATTATACCTAAGACAACATTATATTTGTTATCAACAAAACACAAAGAGATCGCAAAATATTAATAAACGTTTTTGCGGTTTCTTTGTATTAACATAATTAATAATATTATTTTCAATTTTTAATTAAAGATTTAATTTTTAAAATTAAGATTATTCTAGTGGTTACGTCGTTACTCTTTACAGTAGTTACACCGTAACTAATAGCTTCGAAAAATGTGTAACATTGCAATACTAGAGATTGAGATACGTACCTTATGGAAGTGCTCAAATCTCTTAATGGGGTAAATATGATATACCTTAGATCTTTCATTAACTGCTCCCCGGCAGCGGCGCCAAAAAAGCTGATGCGCTATTTCATACTGCTTTTAATATTTATAAAACTTAGATAACTTAGGATGGACACATACTAACGGACAGAGAACCCGATCAGATGTAGTAAAGCCTTAGGTAAATCCGAGTATCGTCCCAAGAGAGCTGTGACCTTGAAAGAACTAAGATGTTTAGAAATGATATTGATAATATATGGGTATGACAAGGTTGTTATAATTCATCGATATGCTATTATTCCACTCACACAGACACCAAAAATTTAGGGTAAAGAGATAGATAAATGAAGCTTAACGAAGAATACAAATATAAATTGATTCTCGATATGAAGGTTCAATATAGTGGTTAATTATCACCAGACTCCTTTGGTCAATTCGTCATGGCCTATGGTTTTTAGATTCCCCACCAAGATGAACAGGTCACCCGGGATCATTCGGCAACCTAATAGCAGTCATTAAGCACCAAATCTACAAGATCTAGACGGTGGGAACCTGACCGTTAGGAACTTAGATTCCCCATAACCTCTTAAATACCTCCACTTGATAGGTGATCATTTGGTCAGTTCGCACACGAAGAGTGGTTGTACTATGGCCAATTCCTCCCATACTTCGCAATCTATCAGACTAGGGTCAGTTGGTCATATCTCCCAGCCCTTTAGATACTACCAAGCTTATAATACTACCAAGACTAACGATCTATGAAAAGACTAGAAAATGTCTATAAAGAATTAAAGAGAATATCAATAACATAAATGCAAACTTCGATTAATGACATGAATTCATAGTATAAGTCCTAGAAAAATATAGAAGGAATTCAAACTCAAATACAATGGAAATCGTAGACGAGGACTTCGTTATTCAGTGCTCCTAAGCCATGCTTCTTCTTCTGTGTTTTGATCTCCTCAAAACCCTAGAAGGTTTGGGAAAGGAGAGATGATTAAAACTGGTGGAACCTTCAACTATTTATAGGCTCCGATATTAGTTACGGCATAACATTATTAGGTAGTTACGCCGTAACTCATCAATCTTTTGTGCTTACGGCGTAACCTGAGCTGGGGTTACGCCGTGGCTTTTGTAAATCATGTACATTTCTTCATTACGGCGTAACCTGAGCTGAGGGTTACGCCGTAGTCTTTGTCATTTAGATTTTTATCTGTTGTTACGGCGTAACCTGAGCTGAGGGTTACGCCGTAGTCTTCATAATCTTAGTTACGTCGTAACTTCATCACTTGGTTACGCCGTAGTTAAGAGACAACTCATCCATAGGGCTTGAAAACTTCCAATTACTGCTTCCTTGCATAAAATAGGTCCTGAAATGAAATAATAAGGAATAAGGATGTTTTCACTAGCATTTTACTCAAAATGTGATGATAAAGGGGGAAATTAACGCTTAGAAAATCAGGACAATTTGATGTTATCAAAGACCATTGGATTCTTAGCAGTACAACTTTCAATGATATCTTTTTCCTTTTTAAGTTCATCTTGAAGAGCCTAATTTCTTTTAACTAGTTTAGTGTTTTTAATTTGCAATGTGACAGCCTCAAGCTTAGCTTGTTTTAAAAGAAGCATTTCATCCCTACACTTGTTTAATTCAAAACTTAACTTGTTGTATTTTGAAAAACGATTTAATCGTTGCTCTTCTACAAACTTAAGGTCAACATTGATATAGTTCATATAAGACTGCCAATCAGAGTCATCATCCATAGAAAGTAAAATATTTACCTTCTTCATTGTGATTTTGACCCATTCTCCATTCTTGCCATGATTTTTCCCAACAGCTAGCTTGTCCTCTTTTGAGAGAGCCATCAGTGCACTGACTTGCGCCATTTCATCGTCTGAGGAGACTGGCTCTTCATCCAAGTCGAAGACTTTAGCAACTAGGCCCTTGTTTTTACCCTACACAGATTTAACAGTGTTTGTTGTTTTTGAGGGAGTGGCCTCAAGCAGTGCTAGCTTGGATTTGACTTTCCTGTACTTAGCTTCAAAATCTATAGTTTTGTTTTGATTAGATTTGTTTTGAAAATTTTGATGAGACTGATAGATTTTTGGTTGAAATTTGCTAAAGCCTGAGGACTGATTTGACCCTGATGGTTTGTAAGAGGGTTCATAAATAGTTTTTGTAAAACAGTCTTTGGCAAAATGACCTCTTTTGTGACACTTAAAGTACTCAGTGTCCTCATTAGCTTTAGCATTGGAAAAACCTTTATTTCTTTTTATAAACCTCTGAGAGTTAGCAAGGAGTGCCCTTTCCTGAAATTTGATGTTCAGGTCATTTAGGTACTCCTCACTTGATCTCTCATCAGGCTCATCATCTGAATTTTCCTAAAAATCTTGAACCACACTGTTAGAATAAAAAGCAGTAGAAATTGGAGTTGAAGTGGTAGTTAGGGACTTCTTGACTTCCGGAGACTTCTTTAAGTCAGGGTATCGTCTGTTGATGAGGTTTTCCTCATAGACAAATTTCCCATATATTTCAGGAAGTTCAAGATTCTGGTAATGGTTAGCATTCCTGAGTCCCTGAGAGAAATTCCACCACTTCTCAGGAAGACTATTGACAAAACGAACATTGATTTCATGCTTGGACAACTTTACACCATCATTTGACAGTTCATTTAACAGAGTTTTGTACCGGGTGTAAGTTTGAGACAAAGTTTCTGAGTCCTTAGCCCTGAAGGTGTTATACTCAAGTTTCAGGTCCATTATCCTGTTTTCCTTGGTATCAGATGGACCTTCATGACTATGGACCAGGTCATCCCAGGTTTGTTTATCTATACTACAGCTTATAATAGACTCTATAATATCATCAGGAAGACAAGATATGATGATACTTTTGAGCCTTTGGTCCTGGTTGACCACTCTTCTCTCATCCTGAGTCCACAGAGTCTCAGGTTTAGGCAAACCTTCAGCAGTCTTTGGGATAAATGGACCTTCATTAATACACTTTATGTATTAAGGTTCCATCCCAGTCAAATAGCAAAGCATTCGCTTTTTCCATTTGTTAAATTTACTAACTTCGAGTCGAGGGGCAACAGCTGAATAAGCTCCACCCTTTTTGTCGACAAGTTGGGGCACATCAATTTCAGCCATTTGGATCCTTATTTAAAAACGTTTTGAGCGGCTTAAAAAGAGTTTCATAATCAGCCTACTATGATACCACTTGTTGTTCCCGTTTCACAATCGTATAAAACAGTTAAAAGTAATAAACAAACAGATTGTGAACAATGACTAAAACTATGCAAGTAAAAACACACTGAATAATTTTTCAACTTAATATTCTTTATTAGAAACAAATCAAAAAGAATACATTACCCAAGTACTTGCGGAATAGTACTTGGGATTGAAATGACAAGTATGGTATCTCCTCACTAAGCTCAGGCTAAGTCTGAGCACAACTACAAAGGAACCACTGAGCTATCTAAGGGACATAGTTGTATTTGGAGGAGTGGAAGATGGCTTGTGTGTGTGTTTTACAATTAATCAACAAGCTTAAAATATTCCACTCCAACTCTTATGCTATTTATACAAGTATGGTTTTTAACTCTTTCCTAAAGGACAAATTGACAGGTTACAGAAGACAAAATACTGATGTATTTTGTCTCTGTTTACATTGGCTATATTGGGTAAGTGACAAGGCTTCTTTCTTCTTGTCAGTGATGACACTGATCCTGATAGTTAACGATTCAGGGAAAGTTGACTTTGGATGATAAGGACTTCGTCTTATCTGTTCAAACGTATCCCGTCTTGTCCCGCTCATTCTTCAGTCTTCATAGCCTTCAGTCTTTAGTTTGTCTTCAGTGTTAGTAGTTGGTGAGGATTTTTGGGATTAAGTGAGTTATTGTCATCACTCACTGAATCCACCATCTTCTTCTTGACTCAGTCTTCACCCCTTAAGTTCCGCCTTACTGAGTGGAGAGACTTCTTTTTTGCCTCTTACTGAGTATCCCGAAGATAGCTCACTAAGAGAATATGCGCTCAGTGACTTGTTAGTGTTTAAGGGACTAAACACTTAGGGTACTTTTTATTCAAATCCTAGTCTGAAGGGGTTTGGGTATTTACTGAACCCAACAACTTCTCATTTGAGAAATTGTTGTTCACTCTATGCAATATTACGCCTAACCTTTGCTTATTCATACATGTGTATTGTGATCTAACCATCTTCTTCATCTCATTTCTATCATCTACATACTTGTGTTAACTTATGGTGACCTAACAGTGGTATCAATCGCCAACTAGTTGGGTGAAACGGTTTGCTTTTGAAGTTTATAGTCGTACGCGTAAGGTTATCGTGTTACATTTTTCATTTGCTTAAAAGCTTTGATTTTTTCACTTGTAAACTCAAGATTCTTATGGGTTAAGGTTTATTTAGTGTTAAAGTTTCTGTTTTATGCAAAAAGTTTCAAACTTTACGTGTTTAGATTAATTTTTGAATTTGGTTTTGGTTCGTGTCCTTGTTTTACGCGTAAGGTAAAGTTTCACTTTGTATCATCAAGTTTCAAACTTTCTTGTTATTTTGGTGATTTTGAAGCTGTTTTATCATTAAAGTCAAGTTTCCAAAACGTTTAGTGCATAAAAATCAAGCTTGGTAAATTCTGTCACTTTTACGCATAACAAGACCCTAGCTTTTTACGCCTAAGCCTCTACGCCTAAGTCACAATTACACATAACAGTTTACGCGTAAGGAATTTTATTCAACGATCTTCAAAGCTGTTGGTTAACTCAGTGTTTTCTTGCTTGGATAAGCCTGAAAACACTTCGACTTGTGGATATATTTAACACTTGGACAAGTGTAAAGGATTTTTGGGTAAAACCCTAAGTTTACGCATAAGCTTAAACACTTAGGAGTAAACACTTTACGCTTAAGATTATCTTACGCCTAAGGTTCTTGCTTCTAAGCATTTAGTTTACGCCTAAGCTTACGTTTAACCTAAAGCTTACGTGTAAGAAGGATTTACGCCTAAGCTCTCTTGTTTATGTGTAAGTGGAAAACATCTACAGTCAATGCCTAAGCTTGTTTACGCCTAAAGGTACTTCATCAACAACATCAAGTTTCATTCGACTACAAAGATCCATCACATACACAAGTTTCAAGATGTCTCAACCACCATACTCCAACTACTTTCCTCATGAATATCCTCAACAACAACAACAACAACAACTACAACAATATCCTCAACAAAAATTTCAACAACCATCATCAGTTTACTTTCCTCAAGGTGCATAACCTCTTCCACCACAAATCCCTCAACCAAACCCTCGTCAACAATATCAGCATGCTAACTACTTCCAATATCAGTTTCTAGCTAAGTATGCTATGAATGTCACAACGCAAAAGGAACCTTCTTGGTTTGCAAAGATGTGTGAAGCTTTAAACAGCCAATAATCCATTCATGAAGCTGGATCCCTTGATAGACCTCCAATGCTCACTCCCGGAAACTATGATCAATGGGTGATATGGTTTTTTAGGTTTTCTGATCTCAAGAAACCACATGGTAAGTTTTTGAAGTAGGTCATCCGCGAAGGTCCTTTTCAAATGCCTACTACAATAGTCCCCGGAGATCCAACTGCTGATCCACCAAGAGATGATGTTACCACCACTCTCAGAGTAGATCAACTCACTACTGAACAACTACTTCACTTAGAAGCTGACGAACTTGCAATGCAATATATCCTTTTGGGTTTACCCAATCTGATTCTTCGCAGTGTTGATGCTCAGAAAACTGCAAAAGCTATGTGGGAACACATCCATCTTCTAATGGAAGGCACATAACTCAATCAAGAAGACATGGAATCAAAAATTTACTTATCCTATGAGAATTTCATGATTGAACCAGGGGAATCATTAGAGTCATACTATCATCGGTTCACAGACATCATCATGCCAAGGATTGCATTCAATACAAAGTTCCTCAGCTATCTTGGTCCTGATTGGGAAAAGTATGTTACATTCATTCGTCAAGCTAAAAATCTTCATCAAGCAACGTACGAATTGTTGTATGATAACTTGAAGCACCATTAAAAGGAAGTAGACAAAGATAGAGCTCTCCGTAGAGTCATTGCAACTCAAACTCTACCGGATAACCAACTCTTGCTTTGTACACTCAAGCTTGTTATCCTCAATTTCCAACTTTGCCAATTGTCTTTACAAATCCACCACAACAATCTGCTCAGATTACACCATATGATCCTTCACAGCAATCATAAGAAACTCAACTGGTTCCTTACAACAACAACACTGATTCAGCACTCTACAGTGAGACACCAAATGAGGATGCAGAAGCTTTCGATACGTTGAATCAAGGATTTTCGTTAATTGCTCGAGCCATCAAGAGATTTTCTAACAAATCCAACAACCGTATTCGTACCTCATCTAACACAAGGAATCAAGCAGTTGTTAACAATAGAAGGGTTGAGGTTCAGAACCGAGGAAAATGGTCGTCAGATGGGTAGTGGTAAAGGATTTAATGCTAATGGAAGGAATAACATGGGTGCTCCACTACAACGGGTTCAAATGGTTGATCAGGGAAATGTTCAGACTGGGAATAATGGTCTTCGATGCTACAACTGAAACGAAAAGGGTCATCTGGCGAATGCTTGTCCAAAGCCGAGAACAAGAGGCAGCGCTTATCACAAGGAAGCTTTATTCTTGGCTCTCAAGGATGAAGCTGGTGGAACACTTACCAACAAAGAACAGAGCTTCATGGCTAATGCAGAATCTGATGACGACATGGAGGACTTGCAAGCTAACGCAACTGTGATGTTGATGGCCAACATGCAAGAGCTCCACATGAGTGACACAGGCCCAGTTTATGACACTGATGGCTTGTCTCATGTACCGAATCCTAACATATGTCTTATACATGATCTGATATCTCTGCCTGCATATGCATCCGACGAGGCACAGAGTGTTCAACATGAGCCTTCTACATCTCATCACGAAGATAATCAAATGAATCCCGTAGTTACATTTGACGATCAAGATGACCTTACGGTTCATATTGATAATCAAGTTGACTCCGTGATTATATTTGATGATCTAAATAATGATTATACTGAGACTCAAGTTGAACAAAATGAGCCTTTGTCTAATCCAGATCCCAGACTCGTGACCTTATTTCAGACCACCCAATCTCAACTGGACAAGTGCAATGAGATTAATGCGAAGCTTAATGCTAAAATTGCACTATTAACTAAGGATAATGAATGCCATAAGTTACAACTCAAAAATTTTGAAACAAAAGCGAAACGTGAATATAGTTTTGAAGTCGCTTTTTCAAAGTCATACCAAAATGAAAAATCTTTGGAAATACAGATACGTGATCTAGTTGAATCCAAGAATGAATTGCTTTCTCAAATAGAACAACAAAAATTTGATCATCAACAATAAGTTAACGCTCTCACTTCGGAAACTCAAAAAGCCAAGTCTGAGTTGTTAACATGTCAAAAATAGTTTTCTGAATACAAAAAACATTCAAGGAAGCGAATTGATCAGTATCTTGATGAAATTGTTGATTTACAAAACAAAATCAAAGAGTTTTGAAATGTTGTTTATAAACATGGTGAGTCAATCACAACAATTCAAAAGTATACTTTTAAGCCAAATCCAGATGGATATGGGCCAATTCTTGCTGATTACAAACCACGTTTTTCACATAGAGCATTCAAACCAAATCCTGAAGTGTATAGTGCAGAACATAGAATTGATGATTCCATTACGAGTGTTGTTGAATATAATCGTGAAGAGGAATTAGATGTAGAAGACGAGAGTCAATTGAAAATGGAAAAAGTTGAATATAACAAACCATTTGATTATTCAAAAATGACTTATGTTAAACAACAGGATAATACAAATACACCGTGGGTTAACACACCAATTCCTAAGTCCTCTCTTAATGCTGTTGCCGTCCAACAAGTTGTACAAATAAATGGTCCTTTACCTTCTTTGAGTAAAATCACACCATCACCCGAAAGATGTCAAATACTTAAATATTTTGATACATTCATGTCTGACATTAATCTTTTGGAACAAGAAATTGAACGTAATTCGGAAATAAAAGTTGAAACTTTTCAATCGCCCTATGCGCGAAAACAAATGGATATCTTTCATAACCAACTTTTACCCCATGTTCAAAATCTTCGTATGTGTGCAAAATGTTGGGAACGGGATATTTTGAAGGAGATTAGGCACTTGAAAACAATTTTCAATGCAACCGAGGCATGGACTTTGAAAAATAAACAGAAAAACAAACCTTTTCGAAACCATGTCGATCAACTCTTGGAAGATGTTATCTGTGCTGATACCATGTCTATTGTTTTGTATCATACTGCTGTTTCTACTTCTGATAATATTGCTGTTAATTCTGTTGCTATTGTTGATAATGTTGAGAATGTTGATAATGTGTCTCAAATAGAATCTTTGAAAGCTAAAAACGAGCGTTTGTTAAATGAAATTTCGATTGTAAAACGTCGTCTTCAATGGTGTCAAAAAGATTGTAATAATAGAGAACTTGCTTTGCAAAATAAACTCAAACAGTCAAGTGCTAAATCTTTTGAACCAAAACTCGAACGACTAGATGAGGAAAACGTGTCTTTAAAGTGTCAAATTTCAAAATATGGACAAGAAATTGCCAAAGTTAAAACTAAATATGGTGTCATATTTGATTTTCTCAAAAAGACTCGTGCTAAAGCGTCACAAGAACTTGATAATCATCTTGCATACACTAAATAAGTCTTAAACGTTAGTGGCAATATTCGCTCTGAAAACCAAGATTTGTTACAAACTATCATAGAGTTGAAAGAGGAGTTGGTGAAACTTAAGAAAGATAAGTCTAGTAACACAAATGTCCTTGCACCTGGAATGTTTAAAATTGACACTAGGACGCCTAATGACAAACCACAAGATACTAATGTGATTCCTTCCACTTCTACAGGAGTAGTTGCCTCTAATCCTAGCGTTAGCACTTCACAGCTTAAGAGCAAAAATAGGAAGAATAGGAAGTTTCAATGTAAGAAAAGATCAGTAAAGACCCCTGAAGTAGAAGAACACACTAGGACTTTGAATAAAACACATGTTGCACCTACTTTAGACATTTCTTTAGAAAAATGTAATAGATAAAGTGATGTAACGAATGTTGAACCTTTAAGTACTTTGAATGTTTTGTTTGAAGCATCTTGTATTGGTTGTCGTAAAAGCATGTTTTCTGGTTGTCATGATAAATGTGTTGCTAAATCTATTTTATCTCGTAAGCAGAAACATAGAAATCGAATTACCTCTAGGCCCACTAATGTTTCTAAGTATGTGCTAGGTAAACCGCCTTCTAGTGTTTCTGCAGATATCATTGATGTACCCACAGAACCCATTTCACCTCCTAGGAAGAGAATATCACCTAGTGCATTCACTAAGAACAAAGCACAAACTAGTTGGACTTGCCAGAGATGGTTACAAAATACACCTGGATTTAAATGGATTCCTAAAATCATAAACATGTGTGCTTCAACTGTAACTGTACCAGAACCCTCTAACTCTTCGGGTTCCACCTCTACTTCTATTCCACCTGTGTCATCTGTGTGTAATGCATGTGATACATATCATCCTTTGGATTGTTGATAGCAGATGTTCCTGGCTAATGATAGGAAATCTCAAACTTCTATCAAACTTTGTTTCAAAGTTCATCGGCACTGTCAGGTTCGGGAATGATCACTTCGCAGCTATCATGGGCTACGGATACTACATCAATGGGAACATCGAAATTAGCAGGGTTTATTATGTGGAAGGGCTCGGTCACATCTCTTTTCAGTCAGTCAGTATTGTGATGGTGATTTGGAAGATGCTTTTTGGGAGAAAACTTGTTTCATCCGAGATCTATAAGGAAATGATCTTATGTCTAGAAACCGCACATCAAGCCTTTACATATTCTCAATGCAAGACATGATTTCTTCATCTCCCATCTGTCTACTTTCTAAGGCAACAACTACAAAATCATGGTTGTGGCACCGACATTTGAACTTTCAAACCATAACCAATCTTGCATGACACAAACTAGTTGAAGGTCTTCCAATGTTTAGGTATTCAAAAGATAATTTATGCTCAGCTTGTGAACAAGGGAAAAGCACTCGTGCTCATTTTCCTTCAAAGATGGAAAACAACTCTCAGCATGTCCTTCATCTTCTTCACATGGATTTGTGTGGCCCGATGCGTGTGCTGACGATTAATGGCAAACGCTACATTCTCGTAATCGTTGATGACTACTCAAGATGGACTTTGGTTTATTTTCTTCGAAGTAAAGATCAAGCTCCACAAATGATCATCACCTTTCTCATAAAAATTCAAGTTCAGCTCCGTAACACGGTTAGACAAGTCAGAACAGACAGAGGAACTGAATTTGTGAACCAAACTCTTCAAGAATACTATGAGAAAGTGGAAATTGAGCATCAGACATCCATTGGATATCTCCCTAAATCGTGTTAAATTAGGACCTTGATGTGGACCTCATTCTTGTATGCAACGGTTATCAAGGGAAGATGGAAAACTAATTAGCGTTTTAGCTTCATATCTTTATCGGAATAAAAATTGTCGAAACGAGAAACTTGAAGAAATTCATTTCTCACAAAAATAAAATTAATAGAGGAAAAATAGGAAAATGGGAGCAAAAGGTAATTACACAAGTAACTTCCATGGGTAGTGTTAGCATCTAAAATCATATTTAACAATGATTTCAATTTTACGCTTAGTTTGGGGACTTGTGAAAAATCAGGGACGATGTATTTTATCCGTATGGTCACTTCGCGCTGAGTTATGTTTCCTACTCCGTGATCCTAAAATGTCGTTTGAAAAATGTTGGAGTTATTGATCGACATGAAAGTTCAACAAATCGTCACTCACAATTGGAAAGTGCTTAATTGTAATATCTATATGTGAATTAAAAGGTAAACGGGGCGTTTTTAGAATTAAGGGTTTCTTAATCTCTTTTGAGGAATCTTTGCTACTTCTCATAGGTTTAGTAGAAAGAGATTGAAATCCTTAGTTTTAGAAGCGTGAGTTGATTACATTGCGTGAGGACACGACAATCGTCTCGTCTGGGGTATTTTGGTATGTGCTAAAACGCATACCTTTTCTTCACCAAATCATGCCCAAAATAATCAAGAAAGAGCCGTTTATTACTAATATATGTTGGTTTCTTGAGTTTATGCATGTACAGGTACGGATAAGACAAAACACACAAAAGAAAGACAAATCAGACAAAACCCGAGCACGAGAAGGAAAAGAGTGTTAAAGCTGAGCCGGAAGGTCAGAAATGAGCAATTGTGAAGATTTTGATGCTGAAAGGATGAAAGATTTGATCAACCTTAAAGAATTTACAAAATCAGTCCTTCAAGTTTCAACAGTTGTCAGAAATTACCCTTGGAGTTTCAGATTTGGCAAGATTAGTCCTTGGATTATTTGGAATTTACAAGAGTAGCCCTTGGAATAATTTTCAGAAATTACACAATTGGTCCCTGGAATTTCAGACTTTACATGATTAGTCCCTTTTATTACATTCGGGTTACAACACAACTCCAAGACCAAACTAACTATCCAAGCCCATTTGCATATAAAGCCCAAGCCCATTATTTATCCATTACCCGGTTAATAACACAACTCGGTCAACACCCCAATCCATACCCGGTCAAGCCCTTTACCCACGGTCAAACCATATTTACTCATGGTCAACACAGTCAAAGGTCAAATTTAATTACTTAAAAATGTTTACCCGCCATTTAAACCCCCAAAATACCCAGCACCTTAGAATCCTAAATTACCCCTCCTACAATTGATCAAAACTAACGCAATTAAAGGGCAAGATAGTACTTTTCTGACATGCTCTGACACACGGAATGCCAAGCTGGCAATCCGTGTGTCTTGCTGCTCTCTGATTGGTTAGTGGGACGTGGCTAGATTGATCTAAAGGTGGAAATGGATTGGATGTAATTGGGATTTGATCTGATGGTGGAAACGAGCTCAGAGAAAGCACACTCTACTACTTCTGGATCCTTCCTTATGCTCAAGCTCACCTATAAAAGGGCCCTTGATTTCACAGATGTAATCAAGTAGTTTCTGAGTAGAATAGTTTTAGTTTATTGTAATTTTCAATCATTTAGTTAAAGTTCTGTATTGAAATTTCACTTTGTATTTCAATTTCTATTAATAAAATAATTTTAGTTTTAATTCTCTTATTGATTTCAAATTCTGTTTTTATGATTTGAGTAGCTTAATTTCATTTCACTATTAATCTCAGCTTATTTACCAGTCAATTTCAGCTTATAAGTTTCTCTAAACAAAAATCACAAAAAAATAAAAAAATACTCTAAAAAAAAAAAAATCTTAAATCTGCTTTCAAGTTTAATTCAGGTTTAGTTTGTGTTATTATAAGTTCTTATAATCTTATTTGTAGCTTATTAAGTGCTTAATAAGGACCTACTCAGATTCTACACTCAAATCATAATTCAGTCAAAGAAAGTCAAATTTGCAGAAATTATGTTCTGATCTGGTTTGGATTACTGATAGAGTTTGGATTTGGGTTAACTTGAGATCTGAGATGGATTGGTTATGGGTTAAGATAGTGTTTCATGGTCAAATTGTGCATGCCATAGTGGCAGGACTCTTGTAAGTCTTTTATAAAGCTTTAATTTAGTTAATAGTTTATATTTAATTAATTTTGTTTAAATTGTGTTGCAATAGTATAGCTATAGTATAATTAGTTGGTACTTGTTCTGCTTTTGTTTTTCTGATTAATCTGCATTAGTTCTATTTCTATCTGAATTATTTGTATATCATTAGATCAGTACTTAGTATTGTTAGTTGTTGAATATAGTGCATCATTTAGGCTTATAATCATAATTAGAATCTGAATCAAGGTTAGAGATGGTTTAGGTTTGGATTTTAGACTAGTTAATTTGCATAACAGTCATTAAATAGGTGTTTTGTTCTAGTGAGTAATATGTGCTTGAGGTTAGTTTAGTGGTTAAACTCAGTTTCTTTACTCTCAATTAGTTATCATTTAGTCATAATAGTCTTAAAATTGCATCTCAATTCAGTTGCTAGTCAAACGCATTTAAATTTGCTCACAACTGCATATCAGTTAGAAGTAAGAATGGGATAATTTGCACTTAGGCTTAGAATCATTCAGGTTAATAAAATCTTAATTCATTTCATCATAAAACATCACAAACAATCTGTTTTTGAGGATCTAAACTCAACAAAGTCAAAAATCCAAGTTTTCACAAAAAGTCAAAGTTTCACTTTATTCTTCAACTGTTGTTACTTTTTCATTTTTAAAATCTTCATTTCTAGTCCAATTTAACTGAAATTTTGGATTTAGGTACTCTGGTTGGTGGTGTTCATCAAGATATTTTTAGATTATTTTTGTGATTTTTCTAAAACAGTTTAATCAAAGCTCAAAATAGGTCAGTTTGTCCATTTGTGTCCTGTGCACTAGCATACTAAGCTGTCACAGCTTCTTTTAGAGTTTCTCAAGAGTTCATTTCAGTTCCTTATAAGCTAAATTTTTATAAATAAGCTCTTGGCCAATTCAGTTAGAGGTTCCAATTTCAATATTTCATTAAGCTCTTGTGTATAAGTCATGAGGTCAGCTGCAAGTAGGGGAATCAGAGGTGTTTGGTTCATTTGCTATTAGGACTAGGAATTGAGATTCTGACTTGAAGCTTGAGCTTGTTTGATCATTTTCAATTGCATTAGGAAGATCTTAGTTAGATTAGGCTTACTTCAGCTTCTTGTAGCTTCTGGTAGTTTGTTTGTAGGATTTAGCTTATTTCAACATAGCTTATTATAACAGTTGCTTTGCATATTGATTAATCTGTGATCATTGGTTGTGTTTGATATTTTTCTTAGATTCACAGTAGCATTTAAGACTTTTTTGGAATTTTTCATATTTTTCCTAGCTTGTTTACTATTTATCTGCATTTAAAAACTGTTTTTAGCACTTTTTAAATAGTTTTTAATAGAAATAAATCAGAAAAAGATCACAAAAATATAATGTTTATTTTCTTAGGTTAAGAAAAATCAAAAAGTCATAAAAATATTTTTCCAGATTTTTCCTAGTTAAAATAATATTTTTAGCCATTTAATTAGTTTAAAATAGTTTTAAATTCATAGAAATTAGATAGAAAGTCAGAAACATACAAAATCAGTTTTGAAAATTGTTTTTAGTTAATTTAGATTTTTGAAAATTAGTTTTGTAATTTTCTCATTAGTTTTCATAATTTTTAGCATTTTAAATATATTTTAAAAGTTCAAAATTAGTTTTTAATTTAAATTAAATCAAGAAAAATCATAAAAAATAGTTTTAAATTTTAAATAATTTTCAAATTGCATTTTCAATTTAAGAATAATTTTAGATCACTTTTAGGAATTAGTTTAGAATAATTTTCATTTAATTCACGTTTCATTTAATTCGTAATTTACGTTTTAGATTTAATTTGCGTAATTAGTCATTTGCATTATAGATTTAGTTCTTTTATATGCTTCCGTTTACTTTCCCTTGCCCCGTAGTGTAGAAATCCCTAATATCCCTTTTAACACATTCAAATCCCGATAATCGCGACGTGAGTGGAAGATTCCATTCAACCCTCGTTCGGAACGATCTCGGTGCTCAAACCTAATACGTTTGAGTTACCCATATACTACACACATATCATTATTGATCTCTTTCCGGAGGAATCATCCGACTAATTTACTTGTGTGTTTGCTTAGATCTATGAAACCTAGTTATTAATTATTGATTGGTTGTCTCTTATCTTAATTGTAATTAGCTTAGGAGTGCTTAAAGCCATCATTGTGTTTTTAATGCTTGATTAATCTTTGTTGAACATTAGTTTATAATTACTAGTGGAATTGTAGGCTAAACATCCAAAGATAACCTTAGTGTTAAATTTATGAATCCTAGAGATTTCGTAGTCATTAACCTTAAGGTAGCTTTAAAGAGTTAGGGATAAAAGCACACCCTACGACCTTAGAAAATACAACGCGTTAAGAATAAGGACGTGACAATTTAACCACCAATAAAAGATAACTAGGGAGTAATAGTATATAGGTAGTCACATCTTTAATCATCATACGAGCATACTTCAAGAAGACATAGACTACCCTTAGATTAGATAATTAGAATAGTAGAGTAATCGGTAGAAGTACCAGCCCCAAATACAACCCCCGAGATCATACCTTTAGTTTTCTAAATAATATAAAAAGATAAAAAAATAATCTTCCTCAACCTCAACCTTAGCGTTGTAATTTCTCACTAGCATTCCTATTCCCCTATAGAACGATATCAATCTCCGAGGCTTACCCTAATACTACACTACAACGATTAGGTTCACTGCCTAGGTGGTTGAAAAACTTGCTCGACGAAAAGGAAGTTTCCTTTGACCCCGAACGCGTGTTGTACGCGTATCAAGTTTTTGGCGCCACTGCCGGGGAATAGAATAGCTAGTTAGATCTCTATCTCATTTAGGTTCCCTTGCTTGAATCCTATCAAGTTAGATCTCTATCTCGTTTAGGTTCCCTTGCTTGAATCCTATCAAGTAAGATTTTTTCTCAATTTTAGCTTCCTCGTAGTCTATCCCCCTTCTTCGTGACCTTTGTTCGTAATCCCATCACTTTTCATCATTGAAGGTGATAATCAACCACCACTCATCAACCCACCACCAAATGACCCGCCAAGAGGCCGCACTCTTGGTGAATACTCTAGACCAAGCCACCTAGGCTATACGAACACTATTGAGCTCCCCGATCAAGCTCAAACTACGGCCCTGCGATCCGACATCATCCGGTTGGTGCAAAACGGATGTGCATTCCATGGACTTCTATCCGAAGATCCTAATCAGCATCTTAAGGATTTCCTTAAAATAGTCGATTCCATCGACCTTAATGCTACTACTCGGGAGACCACGCGCTTGCGTCTCTTCCAATTCTCTCTACGGGACCAAGCTAGTAATTGGCTTGAGCGACTTCCCGCTGGCTCCATCTCAAGTTGGGATGATCTCACTACTCATTTCCTTGCCCAATTTTTCCCACCGGGGAGAACTACTAAGCTTAGAAAGGACATCTTGACGTTCCAACAACTTCAAGGCGAGTCCCTCTACGAGGCATGAACCCGATTCAAGGACTTGCTCCATATGTCCCTCATCATGGCATCGATCTTTGGCTTCAAGTCCAAATCTTCTATGATCATACCAACTTCATCACTAGGCGATCCATTGATCGAGCCGCCGGTGGGAGGCTTAGCAACTTCAACGTAGAAGAATCGTGGGATATTATAGAAGAGCTTGCCGATCAAAGTTATGGAAATTGGAGTGAATCATATGAAACCCCCGTTAAAGTGGTTAATGCCATATCAATTCCTCATAAGCCTTCCAGCATTACTGAAGAGCAAGTTAGTGCTCTTGAGAGAAGGATCGATTATCTAATTGAGAAGCAAAAGAGAGCACCTGGACCAATTCATCGAGCAACGGTTAATTCCGTTAACTCCGCCAACCACCCAACACCTCTCTCGGAATCACCAAGCCGTGAGCAAAGTCCTAGTTCTGGAAGACGCTTCCGTTCTACCTCTCCAATTCCACTCTCACTAAGCTTCAAGGAACAAATGAGAGAGTACATGGCAGCCCACACGGAAAGACTAGCGAAATTTAAAGAAGAAGTTTATAGGAAAAGGGAGGAAATACAGGCAAAATTGGCTGAGATGATGAACTTAGTGAAAGAGTACACTAAAACGAATATTCCCGAGAAGGTGCTAGTGAGAAACGATGATCACCCTCCCACTACTTCGTTTATTAATGCCATTTTCATTGTTTCCAATGAAGGTGGAGTAATTGGGAAGAAGGAGACTGAGAGCAGCAAGGACAGTAAGGAAAAGGAGGAAGGTGAAACTAATAATGAACCCGAGATCATAAAATACTACCTTAAGCATGAGATTAATAAGAAAACAATTGTTAATCAAGTGAATAACTTTAGGTACAACGAGGTTCTTAGGAAAGCCCTCGAAGGAAAAATAAAAGATGAAGAATACAACACCATGCCTATGGGACCTATGTACGAGTTGGTTCTGAGAAAACCAATAGCAAAAAAACGAAAAACCTCGGGGAATTTTGTAATACCATGTAGCATAGGCAACATCGAGAATATAAATGCCATAGCCGATCAAGGATCTGATGTAAACATAATGCCACTGTCAGTCTATAGTAAATTGACTAAGGAGGAGCCAACCAAGATAAATCATAGACTTTCCTTAGCAAATCACACATATGTTTATCCCATAGGAATAGCGAAGGATGTCTTAATTGAGGTGGCCAATATTGTCTATCCGGCGGACTTTGTTATTATAGACATTGAGGAAGATAGAAATATGCCACTCATTCTTGGAACACCTTTTCTGGCCACCACCAAGGCAACCATCAAATGCGGTGAGGGTATCATGATACTCAAAAGTGGCAAAGGATATATTAGGATATTGTTGTTCCCTTTTCACAATCGTATAAAACAATTAAAGCAATAAACTAACTGATTGTGAACAATGACTGAAATAATGTAAGTAAAAACACACTGAATAATTGTCAACTTATATATTCTTTATTAGAAACAAATCAAAAGAATACATTACCTAAGCACTTGCGGAATAGTACTTGGGATTGAAATGACAAAGTATGGTATCTCCTCACTAAGCTCAAGCTAAGTCTGAGCACAACTACAAAGGAACCACTGAGCTATCTTAGGGATAGAGTTGTATTTGGAGGAGTAAAATATGGCTTTGTGCGTGTGTTTTACAATTAATCCACAAGCTTAAAGTTCTTTCACTCCATCTCTTATGCTATTTATACAAGTATGGTTTTAACTCTATCCTAGAGGACAAACCGACAGATTCTGAGAATACAAAATCTTGATGTATTTTGTCTTTGTTCATTGGCTATATTGGGTAAGTGACAAGGTTGCTTTCTTCTTGTCGATGATGACACTTGAGCACGATAGTTAACGATTCGTGGAAAGTTTGACTTTGGTTGATAAGGACTTCGTCTTATCTGCTCAAACTTATCCCGCCTTGTTCCGCTCATTCTTCAATCTTCATAGCCTTGGTCTTCGTCTTTAGTTTGTCTTGATGTTAGTAGTTGGTGAGGAGTTTTGGGATTGGTGAGTTATTGTCATCACTTCGAATCCACCATCTTCTTCTTGACTCAAGATTCACCCCTTAAATTTCGCCTTCTTGGTGGAGACTTTTCTTTGTCTCTTCGAGTATCACGAAGACGACTCACCGAGAGACTATGAGCTCGATGACTTGTTAGTGTTTAAGGGACTAAACACTTAGGGTATTTTCTATTCAAATCCTAGACTTAAGAGGTTTGGGTATTCACTGAACCCAATAGTCTCCCCCTATTTGGATATACGAATTGTCTAAGTGTTTGATCAGTGTAAGTGAGCAAATGGCTTCTTCTTACACTGAATGTACTAATGAACATAATAAGGAACACTGAATATTTTAACAAAACATACATCGTTGATTGATCAGATTACATTGTCCCTATCACTAGTACAAAAGATAAATGATACAGCATATGATGTCAATCAAGATGGATTCCCAGTGCTTCTAGCTTTGGTTTCTTCTTGAGGAGTGTTTCTTTGTCAGGGTGCTCTCTTATCTTGGCATTCGTGTCGGTCGAGAACACGATGTTTTTGGAGTTTGGATTTGAGAGGCCACTGGTAGGTAGCTTGCCATTGTAGCCACCCCCGCAAGATCAATGTCACTCCATGAGGGATCTAAACACACACCTTGTGTTAGTGATATTTTGAATTATATTAATAAGCACGCAGAATATACCTAGTAATACTTAGAAGACGGATTGTATGATGTATTGTAAGTGATCAGATTAACACTAAGCTCCAATATTATTAAGAAATAATACGAGTGATCTTGCTTATCACTAGGGTTACACCTTGAAGCTTATATGAATAATATGTTCTCTAAACAATGACCTAGGATCTCTTTTTATAGCACAAGGAGTCCTTTACAAGATAAGTATAATCTTAACAATATAGAATATACACAAGATCTTTTCTATACTTATCAATATACGACTACATAACAATTATCCTAATAGCAGTGGTAATAATGTACTGGCAGTGGTAATGAGTTTCCACTGCTAGTGTAATCTTTAGCAGTGTTAACCACAAGCGTATCAGTGGTAACTGTTAGCTTTATTCCCAACAATCCTCCCCTAAACTTATGATTTCTCTACAAACTAATAAGTTTCTTCAATCTGCATCTTCTGTAAGGATTTGGGGAATTCTTTCAAACACTTCACTTTCTCCTTAATTCCTGAATAGCTCTTGAACATTGATCTTGAAGCCTAAGTAACAATGCTCTAACCTTCTCATTATCCTCATGAACTCTTATAGTTGTACACAACATCATAGTGAGAGTTCCAGCTCTGACTGGGTATTCTTTCTCAGCAAACATGAATGCATCCACTCCATCTGATGTAGAAACATGATAAACATCACATGAATCATAATAAAACCATTTAGTACCAGGACATGAACATGCAAATTTCCAGAAATCATCATTAGCATCTGGATCATAGAGCCTTCTTAGATTAACCCATAACTGCATTTCCTTCCTATCTTTAAGATCTTCAGCATCAAACCTCTCTTGAACTAATCTCCACAGTGTATCAAGATCTTCTCTGTCACATGCTTTGATGAGTTCTTCAAACTGAATAAATGATGAAGTTTCACCACCTAGCCTTGTAATCTTCCATGTTGGAGCAAAATTGCTAGCAGTAAACACTTCCCAATCAATAATAGGATGTCTGACTTGCAGTGGTTCAGGATAAAAATCTTCTTCTTCAATCGAGGATCATACCGATTAACTGTTCTTGATGAATTTCTCGGTTTGAACTTCTTGTTCTTCAAAGAAACTTTGTCTTCTTAAAAGTCTGAGATTCACTATCTTTGGCCTTTCTCTTCATATTAGGATACCTTCTTTCTTCTTCTTCAGAGTCCATTGGAATAAAATCTTGGTCTTGCCTTTTAACTCTATAGTGGACACCTTTAACTTTATCATCAGGCATTCCTTTGAACTGATGTCTTTTCCAGCCACCAACACTGCAACAATAATCTTTCATCATTGAAATCACCTATGCCTTGGTTGGTTGTGTTGGTTTCTTTTGACCCTTCTTGACTGAAACAATTGCATCTTGAAGTGCTTGATTATTCTTCATCTGAATGAAGTCCTTTAACTGTGCAGTTCTTTGTTCTTCAGTTAAAGACTTATCTGCAACTAGGTCAATTGCCTTCTTCTTGATCATTGGATCATTAGTAATCAAGAAATCAACCTCTTATTCTGTAGGTACATAGTGAACTCGGAGTCTTTTCTCCGAATATTGTAGGTGGAGCGATTGGGCTGGATTTACATCCATTGGATCAATGGTGTCCATTACCTTGACCTTTTAGCCTCCATGAAGTCTGCAATCTCTATCTCCTCCAGTCTTTTCTTATTAGCAACTTGATCTTCATTAATCTTTCTAGCAACCTCTACATCATGATCAATTTGAGCTTGTTCTTTCTTTGAAATCTTTCTTCTTGTTTGCTTTTTGCTCTGCAAAACTTCTTTTCCTTTCATCTTCTTGATTTCTTCCTCTGCAGTGGTAATAGCTTGATCAGCAGTGGTAACTTCTTCTGCAGTGGGAATGAAATCGATGGTTGCAAGATTGAAAATTTCTTGCTCTAGTTGCAGTTGAGGAACTTCTTGAGTATCGCCTTCCTCGGTACCTTTACTTGAAACACCTTCATCTCCAATGTCAATTCTCCTCCCCTTGGTTTCAGCATCTGTTTTCCTCCCCTGTTTGGAAGAATTTCCCAAATCTTTATTGAGATCTTCTGAATCACCATCATCAGGTGAGGATGGGGATGATATCACAATCTTTGTAGTTTTCCTTTGCTTCAACCCCTGCAACTCTTCCTTCATGGTTTGAATCTCCTCTTTCAAATGTGTAATATCCTTGGCATGCTGCTTCTTTACTTGTGCCAAGTCTTGTTCCAGAGATTCAACCTGCTTTGCTTATATGGGTAGTATTTAGAAAGTCCACAATCTGATGAAAAACAGGGCCACTCTTCTCGTTTGACTTTTCCAAGTAAGCCACTTGGTTGTGCTCATCTGCAAAGGTGATTGGTGCCATAAAATCTTTTGATGAAAAATATATTATGTCAGTAAGAATGGAATAAATAACTCGTCAATTGAGAGAGAAAGATATATAGTGGTAGGGTTTAAGAGTTTTGCGCAAGAAAGATTATCTAAGGAAAAGATTTATCTTTAGAGGATAAATAGCAATTAGGAAAGTAGATAATCTTCTAAAAATTTTACCCTATATATATGGAAAGTAATTTCTCTTCAACGGCTAGTAAAAATTTATTCTTGACACAACAGTTGTAACGGCTAGATCAACGATGGTAAAAATAACTTGTCGGTGAAAAGCTGTGAACTAGCTGTGGTAATTTTCACAAAGATTTTCAAAGAGCGATGGTAAAGAAAAACATATGAAAATTTGAAGCGCTCTTTATCATAGTTTTAGCAAACTACCACTATCAACGGATTTGATATGTCTTTACCATGAGTCGTTTGCTATGGACTAGCCAACTCTTAATCATAAAGAATATGGTGAGTTGATAACCATATAGTTTTGGTAAACTATCAACCATAAACGGATTTGTTAAGTCTTTACCAGTAGCCGTTTGCTCTGGACTAGTTGATTCTTATGTGGATTAGACATGGTGAATCAATAACCATTTTTTGTGTGTCTCAGATACACACCTTTTAAGATCAACTCCTAGCCAAGTTTGGTTATGTACCAGCAAGAGTTAGTAGAATACTAAAAATATGCATAACCAACTGGTTTTGACCAAAGTTACTATTAACCAAGCCATTAGGGTGGGCAGGTTACTTTCCACCCTATGCTACAAGCTCTTCTTCCAAGAAGCCACCAAATAAGACAGCCAATCTTGCACCTGTTGCCAGACCTGAACCTTCTCTTGAGTTCTACTCCAGTTCATCAGATGATGATGCTGATGATGAGACCTATTCCTTGTCCAAGGAGTTGCCAAGGGCTCTGACAAAAGCATTGAGAGCAGCTCTCTCCAACATGAAGCAGATATCCATTCCAGAAAAGCCTGCAAGACTACCAAGGCCTCTTCCACAAGTTCTTGGTCTTGCTTGTCCAAGAATGCAGTAAACCTTTGAAAACAAGAGGAAGAGAGCATAGAAGAACAATCATGACTATGAGGGCAAGGGCAAGAAGCCAATGGAGTAGCTGGTGTAGGGTGTAGAGATGTAGGATGTGTTAGATTGTTAGCTTTTGTGCTTTGATTGTGGTTGTGAGCACTCTCTCTTTGAATGTAATGAATCTTCTTTATTAATGGAATAAAGTTTCTTTGTATTACTTTTTCCACTGTCAGAGTAACTTTTACCACTGCTTGCATTGTGGTTTCCACTGTTAGCCTTATTTTCTGCATAAAAATCAGTGGACAAACAAAAATACAAGCACTAAACAACAACAGCTCCAATGCATACAAGTAATCCTTCAAACCTGCATATCACAAATATAAACCATACACTGAAAGCATTGTTAAGGTTAGTGGTGATTAGTAAATAACTCGAAGTGAATAAAATTTCTGCTGGCAGTGATTAAAACAGTACAAAACCACCTAGTCAACAAGTCAACTATAAGTCATTTATCATGCCACCAAAGTCAAAGACTTCATTTACTCCTCAACAACTTACACCTTCTCCACATTAACTTACTGAATCCTGCTTAACTTTTATTTAAGCATCTATAATACACAAACCACTTATATCACACATACTCCAAAAACATTTCTCTCTCAAAAACTTATTTCTCTTCAAAAATCACCATGAGTCATTCAAACACTATCAATGTCTCATCTGACAGCTCATTTTCGGATAGTGTTTGGGATGATAGTGTTTGGCATTTTGTTCTGAACAATCCAGGTAGATTGAAGAAAGAAGTGTTTTAAGAGGTTTCTTCAAGAAAGAGAACTCATTTGGCCATGAGCAATACTCCTTCAGATGCTGGTCCATAATCACTCCAACCAATGCCTCAGGATGCTCTCATCAAAGAAGACAGCTCAGACATCAGTTCATATGTGTCTCCTTATGAAGAGTCTAATGATGAAACAACTTCTAGAGTCCTTGTAGTTCCTCCCCTTGCTACAATACTTCCACCAGGAGAGCTGCAAGCACCACCTTCTCAACCATTGTTGATAGCACCACCACCAGAGGGTCCTTCATCATCCTCACCACCTGTTGGAGGAATGGTGATAGGGCTATCATGCCCCAAGGTGTGGAGGGTGATAGATGGGCGAATGACGCCTAAGTGATGCCTGAGTGGGCCTTTCCTAAGAAGCCTTAGGTGGTAGTTGGTGGTTAGGTTGGGGTAGGGTTGGGGTAGAATGTGAAGCTTGTGTCTATGTAGGTTGTGTTAGGGAGTTTTCTTGTGGAATAGTATGTTGTTTGTAAGCTCAATGGTTGTAATCTCTGCATCTTTAGATGCAGCTTAATAAATAATAAAACCATGTCTTTTGCTTTAAGTTCCATTTGCATCATACTTTTTGTGATTTACTTCATTTATCTCCAAAACTAACAAGTTGTCCATCATAATGTTCAAAATCTGAGAGATAGGACTTGTTGCCAGTCATGTGCCTTGAACATCCACTATCTGTGTAGCCTTGATCTGATCTTTTTGTCCTTGGATGTTCCTGCACATATAAGTAAGGAGTTAGTTTCCTTTGGGGACCCAAGCCATGATTGACTTGGATCTGCCTCGTGTATCAATATAGTTAAATCTATCAAAGGTCATTGATACACCATTCGTATTGGTTGTAGAGGTATTTCCTTTAGGTTTCCATTCCCAACGTGCTAAGGCCTTCACAACATTTCCCATGTTATCCCTGGTCTTGTTTACAACCCTTACAGTGGGAACTTTTGATTGAGCGATGGTAATCTTTGGTTTAGATTTTGGTACCTTTGTTGGTTATAGTTAACCATTTTATCGAAAAGACCTTTTCCCTGTTTGTGCAGATTTTGCAAAAGTTGTTTTGAGTTTTGCACTTGTAACAGGTGATTTAGGGTGAGCAGTGTTGACAGTTTTAGCAGTGGCAAAAGTTTTAAGACCACTTCTCAGTTGAACTGCTCTTGGGATCATTTTGCTGTGTGAATTTAGGTGTACATTGTTTTGAAATCTGTTTGACTCCACCCTTTTATTCCCATGGACTTCCCTTCTCCCAACATGATAGTCACAATTAGCATGTAAATGATTAAAGCTACCACAGATATAGCATGCTTTATTGTACATCACAAAATCACTACCTAGTTGTTGAGATTTTACATGATTCCAACTCCTCTGGTTTCCCCTAGGAGCTGATGACTTATTTCTATACATCTCAGCATACCTTGCAGTTGATCTAGGCTTGTTAACTTGTTTCCTAGGTTCCTCTGTAATAGTATTAACAACTTTTGGGATAGAAGCCTCTACATTCTTTTTAACATTCTCATCAATAACAGATGAGTCACTTGCACTTTCAAAAACACCAGGTTCATGCTTAACCTCTTCCTCACTTGACACAAATTTGAGAGGACCATATTCACGAATAGGTTCTTGAAAATCTTCTAGGCATGTATGAGCTAAATCTATGCCAGGAGGCGATGGAACACCCCTTAGTGGTGGAGGAGCAGTGTTGTATCCCATACCAGACTTAAATTTACTAGTAATTTGAGCATTCCAAATTTTATCAATTGACTTAGACTGATAATAGCATGTGTCAATAGTTAAATTGACATTCTCATTTATCTTTTTAAGTTTTTCAAACTCTTCTTTTAATGCCTCATTCACTGCTGTCTAATGATCTAATTCTCTCCTAAGAATAATCATATCATCATTGTATTTTGACTCATTTTCTCTATAATGCACTAGTTGTGTCTCTAATACAGATATGCCTCTTCTAAGGTTTGACACAGTATAATTAGCAGCATACAACTCTGTTCTTTGGTTGTCAAATAATTCATTAAGCCTTTCATATTCTTTAGAAGCCCTACATGTTTTAGAACAACTTTCAAAGTTTTGTACCTCATAGTCAGAGAAAGCCATGAGAGCATGTTCTGTAGACACAAGAGCAACATCTGAAGGTTGTTTCTCTTGTCCATCAGCCATGAAACTCCAATCATAGCTCACACCATCAATAGCCAACATTGCCTTTCATTCTTCCACAATTGGTTCTTTCTTTTGCTTGTACCAAGTAGACCTTTGATCCTGGTTCCTTGGTCTTCTGCATTCTCTAGCAAAATGCCCCAACTTGTGACAATTGAAACACTTTACTTTCTTTTTATCGAACCCTACAGTTTCACCACCATTGATGTGAATTGGCTTGCCAGTTTTCTTGTAGAATTTCCTAGCCCTTATGCTAAGAAGAGTTGTTTGCCATTTTATGTCCATCTCCTCCAAATCATCTTCATCAATTTGCTCTATGTCTTCATGAGTTAATATAGAGCCATTAACTTGAGTGGAGATAAAAGCATAAAGGTAGGATCTCCAATACCAAAGAACCTTCTTCTTTGAACTGCGGTGGTAACACTATCATTACCGATGGAAGCCGTAGATCCAACATGGCAAAATCATCATCATTGTCATCTTCGAATCATCACTGTCAACAGAGGTTGATAACAATGCCAAGTCGCTAGAGCTTGTACCAAGTTTCCGCCTTCTTCAATCTTTGTTCAATAAGTTTGAAGTTATTGTAAAGATCATTGAGCTTCATGGTTTCAATATCGGTTTATTTTCCCTGCATCGTAACATTAGTATGAAACTCGGAGGCAAACTTCTTAGAAACTTCAAATTGAGGTCTTCCTTTTCTACCTCAATGCCAAACACGATCGGTTGTGTGACAATCTTCCGAGTTTGGTGAAGATGTCGTCAAGTGAGTCATTGCTTGAAGCGGAGAAGTTTTCACCACTTTGCTTCAACAATGTCTTTTGTGTCTTCTTTGTAGCATCATTGCAACCAAATCTTGAGCAAATCTCTTCAAAAGTTCTTTTCTTTGTCTTGTACTTCTTTGAAAGCAATGATCTGGTCTTTAGGAAGAGTCATTAGTAACAAACTTCTGGCCTTCATGTCATTCTTCTTCTTTGCTCTTTCATCATTAGTCTCAGGTACAAAAATTGTTACAACTTCTGTGTCACCAACTTTCTCAGTCTTCGTAACAGACTTAAAGGAATCACCAGTTAAGATGATCTCCCATAGAGCATAATCTTGTATGAGAAAGTATTGCTCAATCATTATCCTCCACATCTCAAACTCATTAAGTTTGAGCTTAGGAAGCCTTGGAGCAGAGTTGGACTGGTTGTTTTCCATCTCCATTGATTTGAGTGAGTAGGTTAAGCTTATTCCTTGGATCTTCTAAATCAAAATATCAGAACCTTCGCTCTGATACCACATGATGGATCTAAACACACACCTTGTGTTAGTGATATTTTGAATTATATTAATAAGCACGCAGAATATACTTAGTAATACTTAGAAGACGGATTGTATGATGTATTGTAAGTGATCAGATTAACACTAAGCTCCAATATTATTAAGAAATAATACGAGTGATATTGCTTATCACTAGGGTTACACCTTGAAGCTTATATGAATAATACGTTCTCTAAACAATGACCTAGGATCTCCTTTTATAGCACAAGGAGTCCTTTACATGATAAGTATAATCTTAACAATATAGAATATACACAAGATCTTTTCTATACTTATCAATATACGACTACATAACAATTATCCTAATAGCAATGGTAATAATGTACTGGCAGTGGTAATGAGTTTCCACTGCTAGTGTAATCTTTAGCAGTGTTAACCACAAGCGTATCAGTGGTAACTGTTAGCTTTATTCCCAACACTCCACCTTTGGAATGCTGGGTTCCCATAGACATCAATAAAGAAGACTCCTCTTTCAGGCTTTTCAATACAAAGACAATTCATGAACTTCACTCCTTCAGGTAGCTCTCTCTTGCAGTCAAGGCTATGTACCTTGATTTCAGGTCCTGATTTAACCCTTTTCCTCTTACCATGGGTTGGCTGAGACTGAGATCCTTAAGCTGCGGTTAGAGCTGGTTGTATTCCAAGTTGTGTTGGTGCTTCTCTTAGTCTTTCATACCGCTTGATGAGGGATTTCATCAGCTCCTTGACCACTGCATTTTTCTTCTTCGCAATGATAGGACCAAGCTCATCAAGTTCAGTGATCCCAAAGTCAGTGAATTTCAAGGGATCATGAACTTCAAAATGCCTTTTATCATCCCCCTCAGACATTCATTGCGATGGTTTGGATCCGGGATGATTTTACATCGATGATTTTTTCAGGCAACCTTCTGCTTGTCATGGTCCAGTTGTAATGGTTGATCCTTTCTTGCCTGATGGCTGCAGCCTTTTTGTTCTTTTCAACTAGCTTCTTTCTTATGGCAGCCATTTCAGCAGACTGAGCATCTTTAAAATTTTGGCCTGCCTGTCCCTTTTCAATCTTTTTATGATCAATCCCAATCTTTTCAGCTTCTTCAGCCACTACTTGGACCAGGGCTTCTTTGCTTTTCTTTTCCTCCTCAACCAGTTTCTTTCGCTAGTCTTCCTTTTCAAGGTAGGTTGTTAGATGTTCTGGAGTGAGCAGGTACTTTGTGTTTCCGATGACATAGGGAATCTTCTCAGGCTCTGGTGTGGTCATTAAGGCTTTTCCCTTATCCTGAGCTGACGAATAAGATGCTACCAATGGAGGAGTAGTTGTGATTATTGGTGGTGTTGTTGTTGTTATTGTCACTATGGTTGTTGTTGTTGTTGATGATGGTGGAACTGATGAGAGTGGTGTTGATGATATTGGTTGAGCTGGCTCCCCCTCAGTGTGAGAAGGAGTCTCTTGATGGCTCTCTCCCCTCAGCTATTCTTTGAAACGTCGGTGAGAGCAAGAGTTGCTTGGGATCTTGAGGAGTAGGAGTCGCTTGACCTTTAAAGGCTTGATATATCTCCGAGACCATGGCCTTGATGTCAGTTGTATCTTGTTTAAGACTTGTGACCATTTCAGCAAGATTGGCCTGAGATAGTTCCAGTGCGGTCATTCTAGGCCCAAGATTCCAGGCCATAGAAGATGATGCTTTAGCCAGATCAGTAACTTTAGCATCTAGTGAACCCAGTGTGGATTCAAGAGACTGAATGGAAGACTGAAGGCCCAGAACATTTTCAAATTGAAGCATGTTGATCACTTCAGTGAGACTAGAGGAATTCTTCATGTTGACTTTAGTAGCCTCCAGCACTTTGGAGTTAAGTGTTGGGTCTTCTTTAACCGAATCCCTGATTTCATCCAATTTGGTGTGAGACTCCTGAAAGTACATGAGAAATTTAACCAGGTTTTCATCCAGTCTATGCAAATGTTGATACATGAGCTCCTGGTGCTCGTCAGTGTTGGCATTGGTAGTGAGCACTTCAGCCTTTAGATCAGCATAACTTGCAGCAGCTTCAACATGCTGATCCTATAGAGTATCAGTAACACCAGAATATAACTTCCTTGAAGCCTTGTTTATCCACAGAACAAGCTGCCTTTCAGTCAGTGGAAGAATGTTATCATACTTTTTGAATTCCTCAGGAAAGGATGAAGAAGAGGTGTCAGAGTCATTATCTTCAGGCTCAGCAGGTGACTCTTCAGTCTCTTGTGGATCAGGCTGATGCTCTTGTTCTTGTGATTGAACATCAGCGTCCATTTCTTCTCCAGCTGAAAGTATTTCTTCTTCACTGTCAGCAAGTTCTTCATCAGAAAATAAGATATCATTGACCTCAACAACAGTTAACAAACCAATGGTGGTGATGGGTTCCATATCAATGGGTGGTATTTGTCCCTCTGAGTCTTTGTCCCCCTGTTCTCCTTCAAGCACTGGTCGGTGATTCCCAGTGCTATCCTTAGAAGCGGTGGCAGTGATATCCTTATCAGTGGCTTGTTTGTTTCCCCCTGTGTCTTTGGGATCATTCATTTTGCCCTCAGACAAAAACTGTGTTTTGCGAATGTCCTCATCGAGCTGTGTGGAAGGCGCTCCCCTACCATCCGGTTATTTGTTTCCCTCTGGATCTTGGTTAGTAGTAGTTGGGACCAAGGGCACTGACTGTGATGTATTCGTTGTCACCGGGGTGGATGTTGCTTGGTCTCCTTTGGGTGGCAGATCAGTCTTGGGCTTTCTTTGCCTTTTAGGCTGTGTTCCTGAAGCCTCAGGGCCCCGAGACGTGGGTTTGGTTTTAGTCCCAGATGAGACTTCCCTTTCTTTTGGGAGCGGGGTTTGAGACACCGAGTCCTCTAGTTGTTCTGAGAACCATATGGACCGCCAATTCGATTTGATGACTTGGGATGGGTCTTTTGAAAATTTGATTGACTCGGGATGCGGGTAAATCACAATATTTGTATTCCCGAGGATAATTGCAACCCAAGAACACTTGTAGAAGCGCATGAGACAAACCTAGGGTGCAAACGATTTCGTCCTAGTTTTGCTCAAGAGCTTGGTTACGAGATCTTGTAAATGATCTCCCTATATCGACAATGCATCCCTCGTCATCAAACAATATGCCATCATCAACTGAATAGAGTTAACTTGTTCAGTGGATGAGTGGTTTCATCCGAGAACCTGAATCACAAATGTGAACATGATCTTCCAAGCCGCGGGAAAAGAGTTCTTGGTGACAGGGATTCTGTCCAAAAACTTTGGATCTAAAACAATTTTTTTTAACTCATCCTTAACTGTGGAAGGGTCAGGATGAGCAACATAGTTACCAGGATTATAGTCGAGCCTTGTTGATGTACAAAACGTTTTATAGTCCAGGGTGACTGACTTTTCCCCGTTAAAAAGTGTGAACTTGATGAGAAACTCCTTGAGTGGTCTAAGGTTTGTCTCATCAGTTGAGGGTGTCGGGTCATAGGCCACAACTGTTGCCCAAAACTCCCTGAGGAGGTTTTGGTACAGTATAGAAGGGGACTGAGTAAAGGCCTGTTTTAGTGGGCAGTTGAGTAAACATTTCATGATTCCCTTATAGGCTGGGACATCAGGTGGGTATTCAAAATTGCCTATAACATTATTAGTTTTGAATTCAATATGTTCAAGACCGCCCACCCACTGAGGTGCAAAATGAAGGCTTTGTGTTCTTGCCATTTCCATTGAAAGATTTTAGGGTTTTTGAAAATATTTGACAAGAACAATCAAAAAGTTGAAAAACTTTTGAGTTTGGTGAAGAAAAATCTTTTGTAAATGGTTTACAGAGAATATTTTGTTAAAAAACTGGTTGAGGAGTTAAAGAACACATAAAGATTTCTGGGTTTGAGAATTGATTTTGACAGAGTTTTGATGCAGAAATAATTTGTGTGTGTTTTAATGTTTTGAGAGGGGTATTTATAGAGTGGTGAGAAGGGTATATTTTGCACTTATGAGGATTTGTAAAGTTGGTTTTTGAAAAATGTTTTATTTACCTTAATAAATGCCACCACTCCACTACCCGCAGTAATTTCTCGGTTTTCAAGGGAACAGTTGCAGGCACAATAAAAGTGCATTTTGCAGGATTAATATATCCTTAGGATATTAGTTGTGAGAGGAGGCATTTAATGCCAAGTGGGATGAGGTAAGGTTTGAGGGACCCTTGACTTGAGTGACAGAAGGACATAGAGACATATATTCTTGTATTAAATTGGTATGTTTACCAACCTAGGACATTTAAGTAACTGAAATACTTGGTGCATTTAGTTACTCATTCAATGCTCAATATCAACTGTCAGGGTCCCTGAATGAGTCTTACTCATTCAGTGAGAAGGTTGTTTTGGGGTTTTGTTCAGGGAGCATGGACCATTTCAGAGAGAACTCACTGAGATTGGGATTGATTTTCAGGTTGCTGACTTTCAATGTCAAGCATTCCCAATTCGACTTTCAGTCTCCTGAAGGTAGGTTCATCTAAGGGTTTGGTGAAGATATCGCAAGTTGATATTCAGTAGGGATGAAATGGAGTTCTATGTCTCCTTTCATGATGTGGTCCCTGATGAAATGATATCTGATATCAATATGTTTGGTTCTTTGGTGAATGACAGGGTTGTTGGAGATTGCAATGGCACTGGTATTGTCACAGAAGATGGGTGCCATTTTGTAATAGATGTCATAGTCACTGAGTTGACTTTTCATCCATAAAACATTGGCACAACATCCTGCAGACCACATACTCGCCTTGACTAAAGACATAGCCACCGATTATTGCTTTTAGCACTCCAACAAACCAGCTTTCCTCCAAGAAATTGGGACCCCGAGGTACTTTTTTGTCCATGTTGTAGCCTGCATAATCGAGTCAAGATACCTTTGAGGTCAAACCCTAAGCACTTTGGATAGTAAAGTCCAAGGCTTGGAGTTCCCTTGGATATCCGAGGATTCTTTTGGTGCAGAAGATGGGATTCTTTGGGATTGGACCGATATCTTGCTATTAGTCGACCGAGAATTGTATGTCCAGTCCGAAGCCGTTAGATACATCAGTGAACCTACAATCCACCTGAAATGAGTTTGATTGACTGATTTGCCAGTGAGATCAGGTCCAAGGTTGTTAGGAGGGACCATTGGTGTCTTCACGGAGGCACATTCAGAGATCTCATATTTCTTCAAGAGATTTCTGGTATATTTCTCCTGACTGATGGAGATTCCTTTATTAGTTTGCCTGATTTGTAGTCCAAGGAAGTAAGTGAGTTCACCCATCATGCTCATTTCAAATTTCTTTGTCATCGGTTTTTCAAACTATTTGCAAAGAGTATAATTTGTTGAACCAAAGATGATGTCATCAACATATACTTGGACCAGTATCACATCTTGCTTTGTCCTGTAGATAAATAATGTGTTGTCTATATTTCCTCTGACGAACTTGTTTTGAATCAGGAAGGCTGAGAGAGTTTCATACCATGCTCTGGGAGCTTGTTTAAGTCCATATAGAGCTTTGTCAAGCTTGCAGACATAGTCAGGGAATTCACTACTCTCAAAGCCAGGAGGTTGTTGAAGATACACATCTTCCTTGAGTTCACCATTCAGGAATGCACTTTTTACATCCATTTGGTAAACTTTGAAGTTCATGTAGGTTGCGAATGCAAGGAAGATCCTGATGGCTTCCATTTTTGCAACAGGAGCAAATGTCTCATCATAGTCAATGCCTTCTTGTTGATTGTAACCTTTGGCTACAAGTCGACTTTGTTTTTAATGACAAAGTCTTGTTTTCATCGGTTTTGTTCCCGAAAACCCACTTCATTCCTATGACAATGACATCCCGAGGACATTTGATCAAGGTCATGACCTTGTTTTTATCAAGCTCGTGAAGTTCTTCTTGCATGGCTCGAACCCACCTTGGGTGTTTTAAAGCTTTAGTGACACTTTTGGGTTCTATTTACGATAGAAAATCAAGATATAGACATTCATTGGTGAAGTTGTTGTTAACTTAGCGACCATGCTTCTAGTGAGCATGCCTTCAATGGGTTCACCAATGATGTTTACAAGCTCAATGTCCCGAGATCTTGGCCACTTACTTTGTGGTATAGGATCCGAGCTTGAGGAGGTCACCGAAACTCGTGGAGTGAGTTCGGTGCAGGAGCCACATAATCATTTAGATCATCTGTTGAGATGCTTTGTTCAGGTTGGGGTTCTTGAATCACATGTTCCTGAACATTTGGTTCAGTATTACCTATCCAGTAGGGACTGATTGATTATCAATGACTTCACTGATAGTTGGTTGAAGAAGGTTATGGGGTAAGACATAGTATGAGATGTCAGCATCAGCTTGATATGAGGAATTGATTTATGTGTTGAACTCATCAGGAGGATATCTTGACGAGTCATCAATTCCTATTTCCTCCACTGAGGTATTGGTGAATCTGATGCTTTTTGAACTTTCATCAAAGGTGACATGAAAGGTTTCCTCAACTTGTTGTCTTCTGGTGTTGAACACCCTGAAGGCTTTAGAGATCAGTGAGTAACCTAGGAAATACCCATAATTAGTTTTTGAATCAAATTTGCCTAAGTGATACTTGTGATTGTGAATGAACTCAGGACACCCAAACACATGAAAGTAGCTGATATCAGGAAGTCTTCCTTTGAAGATCTCATATGGGGTTTTGTTATGTCTTTTGACAATGATTAACCTGTTTTGAGTGTAACAGGCTGTTTTGACTGCTTCAGTCCAAAAGTGCTTTGAGAGTCCTGAGCCATTTAACATAGTTCTGGCAGCCTCAATGAGAGTTCTATTTTTCCTTTCAGCTACCCCATTTTGTTCTAGGGTGTAAGGAGATGAAATTTTTTTGGAAATTCCCTTTTCATCACAAAAATTATCAAGCTCTTGATTTCAAATCAATTACCATTGTCGATTCGATTTGTTTAACAAGAATGTCATTTTGGTTTTCAATTTTCACGATGAATGACATTATTGTATCACCGCCTCGACTCTTCTTGGAAAGAAAGTATACCCAAGTGTATCTTGAGAACTCATCAACAATGACAAGTGTATACTTCTCATGTTGGATTGATCTTGGACTGATAGGTCCAAACAGATCCATGTGCAGGAGGTGAAGGCAGCATTTGATGGAGGAATTTTGTTTTGTTTTGAATGATGCTCTGTGATGTTTGCCTTTTTTATAGGCTGAACATGGTATGTCTTTTGCAAAAACCAGTGATGGTAAGCTAAGGACTTTATTTTGTTTTGCCAAGTTGTTGATGTTTTTGAAATTTAAGTGAGAGAGTCTCTTGTGCCACGACCCGGTTGTGATTTGGTGGCTTTGGCAAAGAGACAAGTTCCATCTTGAGAGAGTGTTGACATGTCTAACACATAAACATCATCTCTCCTATGAGATATCAAAACAACTTATTTGTTGGCATTGAAAATGGTGCCTTGTTTGTCCTTGAATTGCACAATGTACTTAGCATCACTTAATTGGTGACATCGATGAGATTGTATTTTAGACCATTGACATAAGCTATTCTAGAAAACTATTCCATTGCGATATCTTGAACCATAACCTTGATGGGACATGATGAGTTATCACCAAATACTACCTTGGGTCCTGGTTCCTTTACATACTTGTGCAGATACTCCTTAACGCCAGTCATGCTTCCTGAGCATCCACTATCTATATGCCAAATAGGCTCCCTGGCATGTCTCTGCACAAATAGTAAACTGAATTAGTTTCTCTTGCTAACCCACATGCTAGTGGGCTTGGATCTAAAGGTTTGCTTGAATTTGGCAATGAGTGCATTGTGCTACCACATGTTTTGCATTTGCTGACTGACGATGACTCAGTGATGCGGGGTTGTTTTGAACTTCCCCTTGCTTGGATGACACTGTCATGCTGGGATGTCTCATGAGTGGATTTCCATAAATATCACAAAGCAGTGTTCATGAGGCGATCATCGAGGATGATGATCATTGAAACAACAGTGTGGAAAAGGAGGAAAGGGTTTTGCTCTATGCCTGTGAGCTTGTTTGGAGGATGAAGCATGTTGATGATCAACATTGGTATGTCTTGCTTCACTGAATGAACTTACATACTGTAAGTGATCAGAAGTTCTGTGATCATCCTTTTTGCAGATCATATAAAAAAGAATTCTGTAGCAATTATCAATGGTATGACTGGTATAATGGCACATATCATACTTCTTCCTGGGTTTGGTGTGGGATTTTGAACTTGATGAACTAGAGGAGGCTGACATAGTTTCCTTGATTGAATCAGGAGCTTTTTCGATGGATTCCATCTTGTCAGTCAACTTCCTCACAAGTTCAGTCAGTTGTTGGATTTGGTCTGCTTCAGTAGGAACTGAAGATGTGGAGGTCTCAGTGGGAATAGAGTCATCTTGGGTTGGTTTTTTTGGTCTTTTCAGGATGGTTCTACCAAGTCCATATCTTTCTTTTGGTGAGTGAGGGTTGAATTGCAAAGGAGTAAGCTTAGAGCTAGTTGCTGCACCCTGAAGAGGTTTCAGAGGTGGAAGCGGTGTTTGAGATTCGGCTTCAGACTCAAAGATGTGTTCAGTACTACTGGGCACATCAGGGAGTCCAAGTATGCTCTTTAGAGCTTGACTTTCAGCCTCTAGTATTCTTCCATAATCGAAATTTGGAAGCTTACTCTCAGGGTTAACCCGTTCAACCCAATCGCTGGACTTAGGCAATGACAACATATTGGTGATCATGCCACCAGACACAAATGGTTTTGGACTTTGGTCTTTATTGTGAGAATCAGGGAGATGATGTTCGCCAATGATTCTCTTTTTGCTACTGGGGCTCCTACAGCATCAAAGACCCTAGGATTCTTAGCAGTCCAACTTTCAATGATATCTTTTTCCTTTTTAAGTTCTTCTTGAAGAGCTTGATTTCTTTTAACTAGTTCAGTGTTTTGAATTTGCAGTGTGACAGCCTCAAGCTTAGCTTGTTTTAAAAGAAGTAGTTCATCCCTATACTTGTTTAATTCAAAACTTAACTTGTTGTATTTTGAAAAAAGATTTAATCGTTGCTCTTCTACAAACTTAAGATCAACATTGATATAGTTCATAAAAGACTGCCAATCAGAGTCATCATCCATAGAAAGTAAAATATTTACCTTCTTCATTGTGATGTTGACCCATTCTCCATTCCTGGCATGATTCTTCCCAACAGCCTAGCTTGTCCTCTTCTCGAGAGAGCCATCTGCACCGACTTGCACCATTTCATCGTGCGAGGAGACTAGCTCTTCAACCCATCGAAGACTTGAAAGAACTAGGCCCTTTTTTACCCCGCATGCATTTAACATAGTTTTTTGTTTACGAGGGTGGCCTCAGCGAGTGCTAGCTTAGCTTTGGATTTCTGTACTTAGCTTCAAAATAAGCAGCTTTATTTTTGTCGAGTTGTTTTGAAAATTTTGATGAGACCGATAGATTTTTGGTTGAAATTTGCTAAAGCCCGAGGACCGATTTGACCACGATGGTTTGTAGAGGGTTCGAAATTGTTTTTGAAAAATGATCTTTGGTAAAACCTTTGTTTCTTTTATAAACCTTCTAGAGTTAGCAAGGAGTGCCCTTTCACGAAATTCTATGTTCGGGTCATTTAGGTACTCTTCGCTTGATCTCTCATCGGCTCATCATCCGAATTTTCACGAAAATCTCGAACCACATTGTTAGAATAAAAAGCAAGTAGAAATTGGTGTTGAGGTGGTGGTGGGGACTTCTTGACTTCCGAGACTTCTTCAAGTCAGGGTATCGTATGTTGATGAGGTTTCCTCATAGACAAATTTCCCATATATTTCAGGAAGTTCAAGATTCTGGATATGATTAGCATTCCTAAGTCCCTGATAGAAATTCAACCACTTCTCAAGGAGACTATTGACAAAACCAACATTGATTTCATGTTTGGACAACTTAACACCATCATTTGACAGTTCATTTAACAAAGTTTTGTACCGGGTGTAAGTTTGAGATAGAGTTTCTAAGTCCTCAGCCCTAAAGGTGTTATACTCAAGTTTCAGGTCCATAATCCTGTTCTCCTTGGTATCTGAGGGACCTTCATGATTGTGGACCAGGTCATCCCAGGTTTGTTTAGTCAGACTGACTATAACAGACTCCATAACATCATCGGGGAGACAAGATATGATGATGCTTTTGAGCCTTGGTCTGGTTAACCACTCTCCTCTCGTCACGAGTCCATCGAGCTTGTGTTTAGGCAAACCTTCAACATTCTTTAGGATAAATGGACCTTCATTAATACACTTAATGTATTAAGGTTCCATCCGATCAAATAACAAAGCATTCGCTTTTTCCATTTGTTAAATTTACCAACTTCTAGTCGAGGGCAGCATTAAATCGCCCACCCTTTTGTCGAAAAGTTGGGGCACATCAATTTCAGCCATTAGGATCCTGATTTAAAAACGTTTTGAGCGGCTTAAAAAGGGTTTTATAATCAGCCTGCTCTGATACCACTTGTTGTTCCCTTTTCAAAATCGTATAAAACAATTAAAGCAATAAACTAATTGATTATGAACAATGACTGAAATAATGTAAGTAAAAACACACTGAATAATTTTCAGCTTATATATTCTTTATTAGAAACAAATCAAAAGAATACATTACCCAAGCACTTGCGGAATAGTACTTGGGATTGAAATGACAAAGTATAGTATCTCCTCACTAAGCTCAGCCTAAGTCTGAGCACAACTACAAAGGAACCACTGAGCTATCTCAGGGACAGAGTTGTATTTGGAGGAGTGAAAGATGGCTTGTATGTGTCTTTTACAATTAATCCATAAGCTTAAAGCTCTTTCACTCCATCTCTTATGTTGTTTATACAAGTATGGTTTTAACTCTATCCTGGAGGACAAACTGACAGGTTACAGAAGACAAAATATTGATGTATTTTGTCTCTGTTTACATTGGCTATATTGGGTAAGTGACAAGGTTGCTTTCTTCTTGTCGATGATGACACCGAGCACGATAGTTAACGATTCGTGGAAAGTTTGACTTTGGTTGATAAGGACTTCGTCTTATCTGCTCAAAATTATCCGCCTTGTCCCGCTCATTCTTGATCTTATAGCCTTGGTCTTGATCTTTAGTTTGTCTTGATGTTAGTAGTTGGTGAGGAGTTTTGGGATTTAGTGAGTTATTGTCATCACTCACTTTGAATCCACCATCTTCTTCTTGACTCCGTCTCCACCCCTTAAGTTTCGCCTTCTTGGTGGAGAGACTTTTCTTTGTCTCTCATCGAGTATCACGAAGATGAGATCACCGAGAGACTATGCGCTCATGACTTGTTAGTGTTTAAGGGACTAAACACTTAGGGTATTTTCTATTCAAATCCTAGTATTAAGGGATTTGGGTATTCACTGAACCCAACAGATACCTATTGTTCCAAGATACCAATTGAAAATTATGGATAAGATAAATGATAAGAATCCGCAGGTCCCTAATAATACTGTTAAAAACAAAATTAATGAATGGGAAAGGGGGCTTAGAGATTTCATGGTTCAAGGGTTAAATGCAACACTGTGGAAATGTGATAAAAAGTTAGGAAATAACTGTACCGCAATACCAAAAACTCAAAAAAACCCTAAGGAATTTTTGAACAGAGAAAAGGTGCTTTTGTATATATCTAGAATAAAAGCACTAAGAGGAAGGAATAAGCCAAGATGGTTTGGACCTTATACGGGGAAAGAAACTAATCTAAAAGGTGGAACCATTACCATAATAGATGACGTTGGGAAAGAAATCACGGTAAGCATACAACGTCTACAACCTTTTGATGAAGACTTGGTGAAAGAAAAAAATAACGGTGATGAAGTCACGTAGTGGCACGACTTCGAGTCTAGCTTCAAGACTTATAAATAAAGAAAAGCGCTTCATGGGAGGCAACACATGCTTAATTGTTTGCTTGTTTGTGTGTCATATATCTTTTCATTGATTGTTTATTCTCATGTTTGAATTTGTAAAAATGCTTTATTTTGTCTTTAACCTCGTCTTAATTACATATAAAGGTATTTTACAAAAAGGATAAGTGTAGGGAAGATTACACACGTTTTCCAGATTCTAAAGATGTAATTTTTTTAGTATTTTTTCAGAAAATCGGAGCAGACCAGTTTCTGTCAGGATAACCTGACGGCATCAGGATTGCAACCTGACGAAGTCAGGAGGAGCAGAAACATCTTATCTAAATTTCTCTCGTTTTCTGTGCTACTTATAAATTTTTGGAATTTCTCAGGTCTTAATTTTCCATAAAATCTGCAAACATCCATTCTACAAGCATTATATCCTAGTGTAGTAGAGTCATATGTAGTTTTACCACCGATTTTACGCGAAGGTTTCATCTATTTTCTTAAAGTGTGCAGGTTTTATTTATCAAGAAGAAGAAACATAAGATTGGATGGAGCTTTTCACGCATACATTCTTCTTGGAAAGAATTTAACCACTACTTCACACGGATCCTACCGAGCTAATCAGGGGAGTATTAGTTTCTTTCTCTTTTAATTACCTTCCGTTATCATAACTTTGATACTTTCGGGAACATTGGGGACAATGTTCAGTTTAAGTGTAGGGAGGGAGAATAAAACGGGAACTTTGAAACTATGCTTATCCTTGATTATTTGTCTTGTCCTATTTCATTTGTGTAATAAGCTATGATAAATATCGGTTAGGGTAATTTTAGCACCAAATTTAAATTTTTTCATGACTTGTTAGAGTGGGTCTTTAGTCTTAATAAAGCGTTTCATGGATATGAGTTATATGACTAGCTCAAAAACCCTTTACCACTCAAATTCCACCCCAAAAATGTGAGGTTCGCCCCTAGATTTGTAGGAATTAGAGCATTCACCTTTAATGCTTCGAGAGTGTACCAGTAGTATAATATATTCTAGAACTTTTTTTGTGATGCATCCCGAGATCGCTAGTGAGACTACACTTGTGTAGTTAGAAATAACTAAATGATAAGAGGCATTAGGATAACCCTTGTTTGATACCCGTATTATAATTACTTCTTCCACATCGGTTGAGTAATTCCCCCACACCCTTGCGTTGTACTCATCTTTAGTACACGATACCCCTAGTTAACCCCTCAGAGCCTATCCTTTTCACGGCTCTCGTGATGTTTCGGTTTTCCGGTATCAATGAAGAGCATTGTTTATAATCCACCCCCAAATGTACACCCAAATCGCCTTAGCCTACCATGTATGCACTCACTTTTAGTGCATTATTGTTATCATACTAAACCCTTAGTTCAATTATCTAGTTACTTGCATGGTTGCTAAGTCGAGTCATATCTTTTGTACACAGTTTTGGGATGATTGGGACTCATGGGTAAATTTAAATTTTATGTAGTGACGGGAAAGAACGTTAAATTCAAATTCCTTTTATTTACGTAATAATGTACTCCAAGTGTTTTGATCTTTTCAATTCGGGTCAAATTAGTGTTAGAGTAATAAAAAATCGAGTGTAGGGATGTGCCTATAAATCCCTTATATTTTGATCTTATCGTAGAGGATGGTAGAGTAAAAGTGTATGCAAAAAAAACGAAAAAAAAGAATTTTCTCCTCAGACGGCCTAGATCCAGATTCAGACGACGTCAGAGCTGAAGCTGAGGGCATCACAACCACAACGTGACGCCGTTCCAAAGTTGATTTGGCCAAGACAAAACCCTAATGGTGGCGATCTGACGGCGTCACAATTACAAGGTGACACCGTCGCAGTTGTAAAACTATATATAGAATTCGATTTTTAGACTTTTAAAGCGGTAGACTTGTGGAATAAAAGCCTAAAATGATTGTAGTCTGGTTTGGACAGTATTTTAGGGTTCTCATACCCTATTTTACATTGAGATAAGTTATTTATTCCCTTGATTTCATTATGTCTTCAATTGAATGTGTGTATGCTTGCATGTTTAACATGCCCAGCTAATTTACTTGTGTGTTTGCTTAGATCTATGAAACCTAGTTATTAATTATTGATTGGTTGTCTCTTATGTTAATTGTAATTGGCTTAGGACTACTTAAAGCCATCGTTGTATTTTTAATGCTTGATTAATGTTTGTTGAACATTAGTTTATAATTACTAGTGGAATTGTAGGCTAAACATCCAAAGATAACCTTAGTGTTAAGTTTATGAATCCTAGAGATTTCGTAGTCATTAACCTTAAGGTAGCTTCAAAGAGTTAGGGATAAAAGCACACCCTACGACCTTAGAAAACACAACGTGTTAAGAATAAGGACGTGACAATTCAGCCACCAATAAAAGATAACTAGGGAGTAATAGTATCTAGGTAGACACATCTTTAATCATCATACGAGCACACTTCAAAAAGACATAGACTACCCTTAGATTAGATAATTAGAATAGTAGAGTAATCGGTAGAAGTACCACCCCCAAATCCAACCCCCAAGATCGAACCTTTAGTTTTTTTAAAAATATAAAAAGATAAAAAATAATCTTCCCCAACCTCAACCTTAGCGTAGTAATTTCTCATTAGCATTCCTATTCCCCTAGAGAACGATATCAATCCCCGAGGCTTACCCTAATACTACACTACAACGATTAGGTTCACTGCCTAGGTGGTTGAAAAACTTGCTCGACGAAAAGGAAGTTTCCTTTAACCCCAAACACGCGTTGTACGCATATCATGGTGTAGGTGATAGCTAAATGGGTGCTGAGGAGGAGGCCCCAAGGGTTCGAGCTAGGGCTACCATAAACGTTGGGGATAGATTGCAAAGGATTGATGGACGGATCGATCATATGGAGAGCCACTTCAATGAGGAGATTGATAGCTTGGCTATAGATATGTATGGGTTAAGCACCCAATTTGATCGAACTAGCCAGATGCTTCAAGAGATGCACATCAACCATCCCCGTTGGCATGGAGCTCCATACGTTTACCAACTGGATATTCCTGAAATTGGAGTACAGCATGGTGTAGCCTTCATGAATCCTCAGCCAACCCCGGGAAGCACCACGAGTACCCCGTTTGACCCATCCCAATACCAATCCATGGAACATGATCTCGACAGGGAGGATTGACTCCCACGTCTCTTGAACAATTTCAAAACTTTCTAAACAATACTATTATGTCTGTAATAATTTAACTCCTAGGATGATTACTATTATGGTGTTGATCAAAGTACCAATAAGTACAATTTTTCCATGAGTTTTTTATGCAGGTTCTGTTCTGAAGAGATAGTTACGGCATAACTAGTTCATAGAGTTACGCTGTAACTCGCACTGAGAAAGTTAAATTGTGAGGCCACTTAAGTTACGGCGTAGTCAACCCTGTAGTTACGACGTAGCAACTCTTCTGACCTTTAGTGAGACCTCCTTGGCATACAATTGAGAGGGGAGTTTATTTCTTTCTCAGTTCTTTTTCATTTCTATTTTCGTTTCCTTTTTATTTTTGTACAAAAGGTACTTTGTACACTTTAAGTGGGGGTATAGGAATAGAAATGAAGTATGTGTTTACTTAGCCTACTTGCCTTAATTTTCTAGTTGGTTTTGAAAAATCTAAGCTCTTTTGAAAAAATTAGACATGTTTTTAACCAAACTAGAATTATATGAAGCCGAGCACACAATAACCTTTAATGTCATTGGTGAGATTTAGTCTTTCCATTTCCTCTATTTTACCTAAATCTACCAAAAATTGAGTGTGCCAATAGTATTGTAGACTTTAGAACTTGGCTCTTACATCACCTAGAGACCTTAGACGAGTAGTGTATCAAGTTAGCTTGATTCATTTGGAAAAGGCAATTCGAAGAGGCAAATGTTTTAGGATTAAACCAAATAGCCCATACGTGTTCACTTGTGTTCGTTTATCGATTAGTCACATTGAATTTTCGACCTCCGTGATAATCCCTTTTTGTTGCACTCATCATTAGTGCAAGATACCCCTAGTTACACCCATTTGAGCCTATCCTTTCATTTCTTAACCCATATTCATTTTTGTTACACCTTTTCACCTTATCCTACCGTATAGTCTTATTTTATGATCAGGAAGTCACTGTTTACCCTAATGTGTTATAAGTTTATATGTGGCCAAAGTAGAAGAATAGGGACTAGAGGGACCATTATTGCCATAGGCCCAAACGTATGCAAGTAAATATCTAGTTGGGGAAGTTTCTAGAGAATTAGAGGAGAGTAGAGATTGTGGGTGCGTGAGGGAAAGAAGATAAGTTCGATGGGCTAGGAAGAACGGTGATTAAAACCTTATGCTTAAGGTCATTCATGGCAATGATCTCCCCAAGTAAGTAACCCCTCCATCTTGATTATGTTATACCTTATAAGGAAAGTAGGATTTCATAAATGATCTTATGATGATTTAGAAATGAAGTTGAGTATTTTGATGGGTTATGTAAACCCTTATTCATGGTGTTGATTTATTATGTTGTTAGGTCTTGATTTTAATTATGAAAGATGATGATGATAGTGGTGAGAATGATGATAATTAAAGAGATGAGGATGATAAAGATGATAAAGTAAGTAAACCGGTTATGAGTTGATGTTATTGATACGCTAGATCAGGTTTTACATTTATAAAACTCGACTACCTACTAATCTACACATATACTAACGGGCAGTGTATCCGGTCGTACGTAGTGAGTGGGGTAAGTACGAGGTCGTCCTCAGGAACGGCTAGTGATTTCTAGATTTCTAATTGAAATGATATTCAAAGGGGGTATTTAAAGGAATGATTATATTTGTTGTGAATTTATAGATTATAAGTAGTCAAGGGTGATCTAATGGGACGATCTTCTGGCAAACAACTTATGGTGATGATAATTATTATGATCTAATTCGCATGCCGTATCTACTCAAGCATTATTGAGGTAAAATATGGTAGACTCATTTGGTCAATTCATCTACCCTGTGATCCTAGACTCCTCACCAAGGTAATTGTTAGTTACCAAGGATCATTTGGTAATCTATTCTCAGTCATTAAGTACTGGTGTTTACTATCGCAATATGTGGGGGTAAATGTCACTAGACTCCTCGGGTAAATTCGTTTAGTCTATGTTTTATAGGTTCCTATTCCGTAACCATACGATTACCAGATTTCGTGGGTCAACCTATGTAGAGTCATTAATAACCAACTACAATCTAGACTTATTCTAAGGAAAACCGGCCTATCGGATCTTAGATTCCCCCCTAACTTCTTAAGTATCTCCTTTTGGTAGGTGATCCTATGGTCAATTCGCACAGAAGATAGCGCTAGTCCTGGTGAAACCCGGCCTCTCGGAACTTAGGTTTCCCTTGAACTTCTTACCACTACTCGCAACCTATTCGTCTAGGGTCCTATAGTAAATTCTCCTATCCTCCTAGATACTACCAAACATCAATACTACCGAAATGAAGGTGTCCACGAATAAGCAAAAAAAATATGCACATAAAGTAATAAATAAACGAGAAATAAAGATCAAGCAATTAAGGAAAATGATTGAAATGCCTAATTCATGTGACTAATTTCATGTCTAATCTATTCATTTAGTGACACATTTATTCCACTTATTCTCACTCGTCTTATTTACCATTGATTTTGTCATATGTTCCAAGATCCTTGTTAGGCATCAAATTAGGCACATGAATTAATCATGTCAATCACTACTCAGCAATTAATCACGAGTAATATTCAATTAAACATTAATAATGATTAATTAAAACACGATAGGTACAAATACATCAACATTTTAAACAGAATGAAAATTATTATTACTAAATAATGAAACTTAATTAATAAATGAGTGTTGAAAAATGATTACATATCATGCGAAATAAATGATTGATCCCCTAGTTGAGTATCTGAGCAAAACCCCGAAAAAATTTCCTCTTGAACCAATTGACATGAACTGCTTCTCTCTTCTGTCTTCTTTTGTCGGCGGCAACAGAAACCAAAACCACAGGAAACCCTTAATATGAACCATCATACCTCGTACATTTATGATTCATTTATACTAGTAATTAACAAGTTTAGCCTTTTTCCAAGTTCACCCCTGAACTTGGCGTCCTACTTCACACTTAGTCCTTGTGGTATATTACAAATCTTCCACCATACAAAACCAATGTACCATAATTCAATTAAATAGGATTGCCCGATTTTAGCCCCTTAGATTCTTTTTCATTTCAACTTTGGTCCTCGACCATATTTAAAATTCATATGAATATAAGCATTATTGGCCCCTCTTCGTACTTCATGTTATATCTTATAGTCCTCGTGATTAATAGAAAATTTTACCACTTCAACCCCTGGACATAAATCCGTTGCGCCGAAGTAAATAGTTACGGCGTAAGTCCAATTACCAACTTACGCCGTAAACCATTGTCAGCATATATTTTATCCATATTTACGGCGTAACTGCACTGACCAAGTTACGTCGTAACCTTCACCTTGGTCAACATGTTTATCTATTACGGCGTAACCTCATGAGTAGGTTATGCCCGTAAAACTCTCGGTAAATTAATCTCCACTTTTACGTCGTAACCTCAATAACTTGGTTACTCTGTAACTTCCATAATACTTAGAAAAATTCCGTTGCCTTCAATAATGTGTTACGGTGTAATTTAATCGTGCCACTTACGCCGTAACTATCTTCAAAATACGGTTTTGAATTCTTTTGACCTCTTTCCGTATCTTTTCCGTTCCAATGCCTCAATTATCCTGAAATGTAAATATGAAAGAATATGAACGAATTAAGCACTATATTAATATAAAGGAGGCAATAAACACGGAAATTTGATATATAAAATATCAAGCTAATTTGATGTTTTCAGTTATATGGATTTCATTACATTATGTGTTATTTGTTGTTTATGTTAAGGTTATAGAATGATTTGATAGATATGTGCCTATGTGAAAGTAGATTGTAAGGCTAGTTTGGAATAACTAGCAAGAGAATGATAGAATAGTGTGAATTAGTTGGAGTGTGAATTGTGATGCTTAAAGACGTCTTAAGGTATGTGTTTATGATAAATGTTGTGATGGAATAATGGTTATGATGCTTAATGTGTGTTTGATGTATACTGTTAAGTTATAATCGCTTTACTTACAAAGGTTTATGCTTACGGTTTAAGTGATTAATGTTTTGTAGATTCATGTTCTTAATACAAATAAGCCGTAAAAACGTTTATTTATATTTTACGATCTTCTAATGTTTTGTCGATAACAAACGTAAAATCATTTTAACGAAACAAATAAAATACGTAAATGGTTTGAGCCAATAGTTTTCTAACACACTTACGTTTTCACAAAAAACACTAACACAAGTATAAGTGATTTTATGATTTAGTAATACATATGTACAACAACTAGTGTTTACATATTGGGCAAATATATACATAACTAGTATGTATTATAAATGGGTAAAAACTACAACCCATGGTATTGACCCATACCCATTTGACTAGGTGCATTGCACTCATTAGATACATTGTATCTAATGAAAGACCCATGGATCAACCCATAACCCATGACCCATAACCAAAATATCCATGGGCAAAGAGGAGCGTCCCACGGATCCCTAGCTTTACACTAGACGGATCCCTTAAGGGAGGGATCCGTGGGATCAGTGGAACAGTAGTAGTTTCTCCTCTATATATAGTGAGCCATTTCTTCCTTTTGGCTTGCCACTCTCACACATACTTTCCCCAAGTATTGTAACTCTCTAACCACTAATCCTAAGGGATCTTTCTATGTAATTTTTCTTTTGTTTTCGTGTGATTCTCTAGGTTCCTCTTAAAGGAGAAATCACCACCTCTTGAAGTCGAGCAAGCTTAAGTCCATGAGTTGCCATGCTTCGTCATCATCAAGACTACTGAGGTTCTCTTGTTGATAGTTCTTTCTTTCTCCATAGAAGTGTTGTGTTAAAGGCATTAGTGAAGGATGCCGAAAGAGTCAAGACGAAAGCATTAGTGAAAGATGCTTAACGTCTGTGTCAAGAGCATTAGTGAAGAATGCTAAAGGTGTCAAGACGAAGGAATTAGTGAAAGGTGCCAAGCATTGTATCAAGGACATTGGTGAAGGATGCCTAGAAATCAAATCAAGTGGCATTAGTGAAGAATGCCAAGGTCGTATAATCGATGAGGTGCATCATTATACATATAGTGATAGTTTGTTTCCAAGGATGTTGATATCCTTGATGGTGTTGTAATAAGAAGTGAGTCTCCTTTGGGATTAGGTGTTGTGTAGTGTTAGGTAGTAGTTCCTCCATTGTAATGGAACTCGGTACTTAGCCTAGTACCAGATAAAGGGTAGGCGACATTGTGGTAGGTGTGGTTCACCTTGGTGTAAAGAACCCGGTGGTTAGCCTAGTACCGGAAAAAGAGTAGGCGACGTTGCGAAGGCTTCTCCGCTATAAGGAGTTGGTGTCGTGTAGTGATTACGAACTATCGAGTAGGTGACTCGGGGAGTGGAGTAGGGCAAGGAAGGTGTCCTTGTAGCCGAACCACTATAAATACTCGTGTCGTAGTTATGTGCTTCTTACTCTTTATCTTTCATTACACTTTTATATACCTATCTATCAATGTCCAACACACACATCTAAATGGATTGACATAAGTTGATCTAAATGTTTTAAAGCGAAGTTTTAATTGGTAAAACTATTCAACCCCCCTTCTAGTTTTCCACAATTGGTACTAGAGCTTCGTTACCAAGTTTCTTAGAGTATGTTGTACTTTAAAAACTTGATACGATCCATGTATGTTTGAAAACTACAAAGAAGGATTTTTCAAGTCATGTTTTAAAAATCATTATAGTGTTTATTGTTGGACAATGATAGAATGTTCTAATACTTTCCTTATTAAGAATTCTTTGGATTTGGGCATACCAAGAAGATAATGAAGAAACTATCTAAATATTTCTTTTCATAAAAAGAATGTTTAGCATTGTTTTTCTCACACATGGATCTGAAGATTACAAGAAGATCACAAAGCATTTTCTCTAAATACTTATTCCCTTAAAAAGAATATTTAGCAAAGGTATGATCGTTAATAATTTACATTTGTGTTATTATTATTAAAATCTTAGTTGTATAATTAATCTCTATTAGCAATTACTTGAGTAGTTATCTATATTAAAGCCATCATCAAGAATAGTATTCTTCGATTGATTTGTATAGATTACACTACTAATCTATAATAATGATATCTCGGTTATTCGATAGCCTCAATCATTATTCATCACAAGAGAATTATTGACACTTCATCTATGTCAATAAATATCCATGTGAAATTTTTCATATTATGATAAAATGGGATTTTATCATAATCTTTAAAAAACCTCCCAAGAATTGTGACTAATTCATAAAAAGGGAATCTCGTCAAATAGGATTAGCATTAAACCGTCAAAACCTCAAATCATAAGTTATAGAGCTTAAACATCAAACTCTAGGCGTTTTAGAACTCCCAAACCAAAGTTATCAAGGAATGCTTAAACTGATTTTTGCTGTCATGCCGGATCCCTGAGTTTGAACTAGCCGGATCCCTAATGAGAGGGATCCGTGGGATTCGTGCAAAAGAAGAAAATATAAGTTAGTAATGATCACTGTGGAAGTTCCACAACCACTTTCCCTTCAAATACTCACGAACAAAAATCCAATTAATGTTCACATGAGCAATTTGATCATTTCCTTCAAGCATAACAATCCCTTATGTAAGTATAATCTTCACTACATTGTTAATTTAATTCCTTGATTTCTAGGATTACAATTTCTTCATTTTTAGAAGTTGGGTTCAAATGGGTTTATCATAATTTGTTACCACATTATTTTCTAAGATAATCCAAATCAAAGAATTAACACTGTTAATACAAATTAAACTCATTTCTTGAATTCAATAAAAATGATTTGAGCAAAATTATGATCAAACCCTCTAGGTTACTATTCACAATTAACACCACATTGTGGTTATGTTGTTTAGGAACAATCATGCCAAGTAACCGACAACAAGACTATCAAGATACCGCCCATTACATACCAATGTACCATAGAAAGGATGGACTTAGCCCGGAAGATAGGAAAGCCTTTAAAATGCTCGAAAAGAGACTTTTCATGAAGGTCGTGTAGTAGAACCATCGTTTCTTGCTAACACCGACATAAGACAAGTTTTTGGGACCATTGGCTTTGATTGTTTATTGGACATAAATGAACAAATTTTCCCGGTTTTCGTACTCGAGTTCTACAAGACAATGAGGATAGTTAGAAATGATGATGGGTCCATCTCAATTGTCTTCATCATAAATGAGCATGAGTACACCCTTTCACTTGTGGAGTTTGGAAGAATACTACGGGTTCCATATCAAGGAGTTTGCATGTTTTCCAATGAGTGGTCTTTAGAGGAGTTACACACTATGGTTGATCATCATGAAATCTACAACATGTTAATCCCGGAAGCAACCACGGTAAGGGATACCGTGTTCATGCCAAGGGCATCTCCATCGAGGGTTACTAGAAACTCAAAAGTGATCTATAGGTATCCTTTCCAAATGGAGCTCTCCGAGATGTACGCATTGTATAGGAAATGGGAAGTTGTGGTGAGGGAAAATGTGTTGTACTTAGTAGGGAACAAGGATCACCCAAAAGCATGCCTAAGTTTCATGATCTATTGCCTAGTGACCGAGACTCGCTTCAACCTTGCATATTACATGATTAAAAGAATGGCAAGTGTAAGAAGCATGGACAAAATGGTGCTCCCGTACGCAATGCTCCTAACCCGTCTTGCAACATTCATCTTTGCATTAGATCCTTCTCCGCAATCCTATGATCATAGCTTTTGCAACAAAGTTATGGTGTCATTGACCGAGGGTAGAACTACAAGGTTTATGGTGGAAGGAAAAAGGCCTCACCCACCCACGGATTCCTCGAATGAAAGGGAGAGGCAAAGAGAAGGTGAAGGTAGTAGCAACTCACTCGGAAATACCGATCTCGACCCCTTGGATTACATCAATCAATTGCCGGACGTTCCTAGCGCATCACTCGAATGGCAACAAACCAAGGGAATCTTCAAGTGCTTCGCCAACTTCTTGAAGAAAAAGAAGTAGAGATGGTGTGATAAAGAGGGGAGGAGGGGTGAAGACGGGAAGTGGTGGAGAAGTAAGGTAAGGTCATAGGACCTTAATTTGTGAAAAACAATTTGAAATAATAGGTTGTAACATCTAAACAAATAATTATGTAGTGTAGGATGTAGTATGTAGCTATAGCCATAACTTGGCATTGAACAATCTTAACTTAGGAACGTGTAGGATGAGATTTTACGACTTCGTCAAGTAGTCGTCGTCACTCATCTTTAGGTACCTTTAGTTCCCCCATATTTGCTATGCATTATACTTGATGTGTTCTTGAAATTAGTCTTTGTAGAAACAACTAGGAGAAGCATTTTGCTAAAAGTGCAAATTTGCACATTTGCTGAAAGCCTTCTGATCTGCAGTAGGCGGATCACAGCAATATAACTAGCCGCATCCCTCCCAAAAGGGAACCGTGGGATCCGTGACCACAGATGAGCCATACAGACCTCCTTACATCAAAAATAACTCGCTAGATCACCTCACTCTAGTCAAACATAAGACCTTAGAACCAACTAAGTATTACTTAAGCATTTGAAAGCTTCACACTCACCCATAGCTTACCTAGAATCTATTTCAAAGTGTTTTTGATTTATCAACTCATCAAAACTCACCACATTTCCGCTCAAACGCTCACACATTATTCCTCACATCATATAACACTCAGATTGATATGTCCATCAATTTTAGCAAATTGAGCTTTGTCACTTTTAACTCAAAAATAGGCTCAAAACTAGTTTTTCATTTTTCTTTATTTTTTAAGATTTTATTAAATTTTTCTTGAGCAATCATCTTATTTCTAGGACTAATTACCACCACTTTTCATATCAAATCAAATAGAATTTGTTAGGTCACCATATTAGTAACACAAGCATCAATATAAGAAATAGAGAAGAAGATATCGGGTGAACAATACCACACACACACGTATAAGATGTAAGAAAGGTTATGCGTAAATGATATGAGTGAATTGAACAACCAACCCTCAAGTTAGGGTTATACAAGAGTATTTATAGGGCAAGGAGCTAGGGCAACACATCTAGACTCCTTCCCTTCTTATGGGCTTGGGCCAAGGCTTATGGGCCTTCTACATAAGCCTTAGCTTAATAACTAACATAAAGGCCATATTAAGCTAACTATTACATATGAATCACTAACACTTGAATTAAGGTTTAGGAGTGATTCCAATAATCTCCCCCTAAGTGTTATTGATGAATAATAGAGTGATAAACGATGTAGGTGCTGATGTTATAGTAGCTTTGACGTCTTCTGACATTCTTCTTTCTTGTGAGAAGAAATGCCTTGATTCGAACAATCTCCCGATGTAGGGATCTTGTAACTTTTGAAGTATTACGCTTTGGCGTCTTTTGATTTCTTTGTTCTTTAGTTCTTTGTTCTTTGTGATGATAGTGATAGTATGTTGTTGTTATGCGCATCAGTGCGCTTCGTTGCTCGGTGTCTCCAAGTCTTTCTCCAACATGCTCACACGCTCTTTAACGTTGGATTACTGATCTTGATGAAGTTCTCTTAGTATTTAAACTTTGTAGATTCCTTGATTTGTGAAGAATCATTCGACTTTTGTGTTGCCTTTTGAGAGAACTTGCATTAGTGATGATGTTGGTATGAGCATGTGATGAATCGCACGATCGGTCCGCTCGAGCTTCCATAAGAAGAAAACATTCACACGATTAGTAATAAGCGGATTCCGGCACTTACAAGTTTGAATTTCGAGGGTGTTAATGACATAGTGTGAAAAACATCTCTAATTCTCACAAAGGCCATTCTGAGCTGGAGTCCCACAAGTGAGATAACACGATGTACCAAGTACACCTCTGATTCGGATGAGTCGAGGTACACCAAGCATCACCTCACGATGTGAGACCGTTTGAGACACACTAAGCGTAATCCACGGGAGTTACGAAGTGACTGCTTTATCGTGGCTGTTTGATGTTGACCTGGCGGAGTTTCCATTCAATCATCGAAGATCACATGTGAACCTCTCACAAATGTTCTCGACAGATTGCTAAGATTTGTGAAGGACACGATAATATATCACTTGCGTTCTTATTGTTGAAGGACAAGCGATGAATTGTCAAGTGTACCTAAGAGATCTTTTGATGAATCTCGTGGCTCTAGACTCAATAGTGCACTTTGGTTTTCTGACGGAGACTAGGAGATGGTCTCCTTCTTCAATACCAACAATCTCTAAGAGAAAGCCGATAGTTTACGTAGGGTTCCTGTGAGAATGAAACAAGCTTCATTGGGAGAAACTTGAGTGGCTAAGAAGGTTTAGTGCATGCGTCCTTTGGGTCCATGACGACTTTTATCTTCAATACCGGTGTCATCTAGTGACGACCAGTAGCATATGAATCTTTTCACCCTTTTCTTTGCTTTTCTTTTTAATTCTTCAACTCCTTCTTTCTTTGATTCTCATTTTCTCCTTTTTATAATCATGCCTAAGGACTTCTAAGTACTAACTATTTGTGATGTCCTTGGGTAGATCCCTCTGGCTCTGGCGTATCATAGGACGGTTATTCCTAACCTTAGTCACCTTATAACTCCATGACTAACCTATGTTGCCATAAAACCATTTTCTTGAAAATCTCTCAAAGTGGTTATGATTGAAAAACATTTTGTACCACTATAAAAGTTTGATCATTTTGTACCACTGTAAAGTGGTTATGATTGAAAAACATTAAGTGTCAGAAATTTGCATGGTGAGAGAAGAGCGTGCACTTTTGAATTGATCGACTCAAGATGGACAATTCCCCGAGGGACACGGTTATGTTGCATAGTTAAAGAGTTACATTGTCAGCTTTTAGGTGACAACTAGCTCTAATAACTACCTTGAAGGTGTGGACAAACCTCGAAAGGTTGTTAAACCCGTCAAAGTTCATGTCTATCAAGATTTTCTCGAATAGGTACAATTTACTTGGATAAGTCTTTAGAAGACAAATCTTTTCAATGTATGACTATTCAGATCCCGTCAATTCATGGGTTAAGTCTTTTCACACAACGATTCAATAGAAAATCCACATATTTCTTATCACAATAATTTTCTCCCCCTCAAAAATGGCATATAAATGTTATTTTTGATAACGTTTTGATATTAAATATGACCATTTCGAGTTTTGTGGAAAGATTATCACGAAGAACAATTTTGTGAACAAAGTTTTTAGCAAATACTCCCCCTCAACAAGTGATACTAACTTTTGAGGTTTTGAAAACGTAAGGGGAAGTACTTGTTCTTTTGGGCAAAACCTTTTAAAAGTGAAAGGTTTGATAAGTTTTACTCAAAAGTAAGAAGCTTTCGCTCCTTTGATAGGATTGTGGCACTGAAGTGTACCACATGGTCCTTTCATTACAAGAACGGGTTGTACACTGTTATGTGTGCACAAGCCATTGTCATTAAATAATCACACATCCAAATTAATATGAAAATGAAACAGTTAAGGGTACCGGTAGTCCAAACAATATTTCGAGAATGCGAGCAGGGCATTGATAGCTGTGAGATTAATCTGGGACGACCACCTACAAAGCTCTCGAGTTACGAGGCGGTCCCTTCAGCACAACCTTTCATCGATCGAGTGATGATCCTCTTAACATCCTGTCTTTCACGAGAATTCCATCGCTTTGGAGACCCAATGCCTTCATGTATTGCCTTCAACCTATAAGCAAGCCATCACGACCTTCTTCAATGTGTGATCCCCAAACTTATGAAGATCTCTACACGCCATCAAGCGGTTGCGTTGTAGTTCACTGCGGTAAACTACTCTAAGCGGTTTCTTGGCGAGAGTGTATTGTGGAAGATGGTTGATGTCGGGAAGTTCTAGGCGAGGTGCGGTGAAGTTGACACGTGTCGATATGATTCAACGACAAGTTGTAAATCTTCTACACGTTCCTAGATCACTATGCTTCGATGAAGATGAGCAAGGACTTGATGTATTCACTTTGAATTTCGGTCTAGAATTGTCTCATTCATCCTTGTACCTTGGCAAGATCTGAGATCTTCAATGTCGTTGAGAGACAAGTTACGAAAGTCCGCTTCACGAATTCATAGTCCCTTTCGTCTTGTCTTTTGACCACGACAGTCTTGAGGAAGGTGTAATCCCATTTAGACGAAAGAGTGGCATGCTTAACAGCAACGATCCCTTTATCATTGTACACTTCATGTTGAGACTTTCGAACCTGGCATCTTTTGTAGTAGATTCGTCGGCGTTCAGGCCAATGGTGAATCCCGTACATTGCATCAATATCATACCTTTCCACGCTGTTGGAAAACATGTGGGTAGCCTTTTCTTCGATGGCTATGCAGTTGGAGTATATGGCTGCCGGGAACGGAAGTGTAAGTGATGTAGCGTATTTCTTTGAATCATCGCTACCGTGTAGAAGGAATTCCAAGTCATTGTTGAAGAAGTAGCGGAATGGAATCTTAGGTTGATCTGGTTGACCAATCGTTGGTAGAGGTTTAGACCAATCGGTGTAGTATGGAGCCTTGTCTCTTCTGGTGAAGTCGATGTTTGCTTCAGGGTTGAGCCACTCAATGTTGTTAGACATGGCTCGTGCTATAGTTTCAAGGTGACATTCAACTTCAATAGCACTTTCCGAGCTGTCTTTGAGTAGTTGAAATGCTTCATTCTTGATTCGTTTCAACTCTAATTTCGTCATCTTCTTCACACGGAACTTTTCTTGCAGTAACTTAGCATGCTCCAACGTACGACCTTGTACCATATCTGGATCATCAGTTAGAGCGGGAGTAGCATCAACAAGTGTGGAGAACCAATCATACTCGGTGTCGTCTTCGTCTAGCCATGAGACGACATCAGCCTTGGGTGTCTTCTTCTTTTTCTTTGGCCTTGATGAGGATGATGGTTTCTTTGTTGAAGCGGGAGAGGTGGGTTGTTGTTGGGGCTCAGGGACTTCCTCATCGTTACCACCAGTATACTCAAAGTGATCACCGGTTTTCTCTATCTGAGGTGGTAACTCAGAGTCCTGAGGTTTGTCAGTAGAAGAGCGTGGAGGAGATTTTCTTGTTGTTAATCTAGTAGACCTTCAAAAAATTTAGCTTCATCCGAAGTAAAAGTTGCAGATCGTTTTGACATTTGCATCACCAATTTAGCAATTAACTCAGTTTCAGAAATATCAGATTCTTTGGCCATTATACGTTTAACCAATGCGACGATGTTTGGAGTAAGTTGTTTGGAGAATACTTCTCTAGTCACACGGGACGAGTGTCGAGAAGAAACTTGTGAGTGTATTCTCTTGCCGTCTTCTCCAATTCCTTTGGAAATCTCCTTTGATAAACTTGGATTTGTTCCTTTACATCAACAACTCGTTTATCCCGTCTTGAAGGAAGTTGATACATCGTGAGTTGATTCACTTTTGTTGGTTACATCCTTTTTCCGTACTTGCTTGTGACTTTAACAATCCTTGTCTTTGTCGAGATAACCAAGAGTCATTGGCTTCTTCTGATTTGGATGTGGATCTGGTTGATCTTACGGATGGTGGAGGTGAAGAGTGAGAAGGCGAATCGATGATGAAGAGTCGTGAGGTGATTCAAGGTCCTTAGGAGGTTCGAAGTTTTCTCCTTAGAGCGAGTAGGATTGTCAAGAAGATAATCATCATAATTCACCGTCATCTTGTCCAGTTAGCCTTTACTTGACTGAATCCGGCCTCTTCATTTGCTTTGGCTTGAGTCATGACCACTTCATCAGCTTTTTCTTTCTCAGACTTTTCCTTTTTAGGTTCCTCAAAGTCATAATCAATAGAATCCTCTACACGCTTTTGTTGTTGCTCAAGAGTGGTGGCACCAATTCCCTTATCGGATTGATTAACCGCATCAGTTATTTTTGTAGATTGGACACCACCACTTGACCCTCCAAGGCCACGCATTTGTCCTATTCAAACTCTTTTTCCTTGTGTTGGAGTCTAATGATTTTGAACTTCTTCCTGTAGTCAGAATCCAGTGGCTCTTCATCCGAGCTTTCTTCTTCATGCTCAAGTACGGGAGTCTTCCCTTTTCTTGGTCGACTTTTGACCGGGAGGTTTAGCTCTTGTTGGAGTGACATCGGTTGCGGTTTGAGTAGGTGACCTCCTCGTCGATTCGGTTTCATCGAGCTTTCATCCACTAGCTTTCTTTGTGGTTCGAGACTTGGGAATGGGAATAGGAACAACTTCCTTAGAGGCTGTCCTTTTGAGTGGAGGTTTCCTCTTTGGGAACTTTCTTTGACTCTCGATGCTTGTAACACTTCTGCACCGCCTCTTACGGTTTTCCTTGTAGGTGTACCAATGGACTTTTCATCGAGAAAACCTACTTTGCCTTCTTCAACCGCTACCGGATATCGTTTATGCAGTATAGTTGTTTGATATCATCGGTTATAAGGTGATCCGCGACCGCACCTTGTTCCTTTGTTGCGAGTCCTTAATCGATCGAGTGTGGGCTCATACAACATGGAGTGTTGTTTGGGGTCATCGAGTCTTAATGGAATATCGAGGATTATACCCTAGAGCTCGTTGGATCAGCAGTTTGGTATATCGACATACGGGATTTTGGTGCCAAGCTTTTAAGGAATGACATCATGTCGTCCCATATCGAGCTTCAACTTCAATGTGTTTATTGTTGACCAAAGCCCAAAGATCTGCAGTTCCATGAGCTTGGGATGCTCATAGCCACCGTCATGTCCGAAGCAGATTTGGTGATTATGATGTAGAGAGTTCTCCATGGTGAGGAATATTCTTAAGATCCACGTATGAATGCTTAGTGATTACTCCTGTAGCTTCGTCATAACCAATGTCGATCATGAATTGTAGAACAGTCTCTTGGTTGGTGTGGCATTGTATTCATTTGGTTCGATGGCGGGGATGAGAAGAATAGCCCTTAAGTCTGCGGTGTGATGGTGACTTGTTTGTCATTGGCGTCCTTTGTCACGACATTTTCTCCTTTGATCTTTTGCATTGTATTCCGGCGGTGAATATAGATCTCGAGCCGAAAGCGTAATTGGTGAGCATGTTCTGATAGGGATGATTCTTCAGAATATCCAAAGCAATTAAACAAGAGGATTCCGAGCAAGTGAGAGTATCAAAATCAACACGAAGGTTGTTCTTTCCTATCTTCATTGGATAGCCATTAGGGAATATATCAGCAATGGTGAGAACATTTGGTGCTTCCACATTTTGTAATTGAGCGTCCATGTTGTGATCTGAAAGATATTTAGCCAAAAGAACCAACATATCGAAAGACATTATGTTAGTCAACAGATGGTTTTATTGTCTAATTATTGAATGAGATATGTCGATGATTGTTACGAGTCCAATGTCACTTGTTTGTCCAATAGTCCAATGACGTCGTGATAAGTTTCATGAGTTGATTAACTTTAAGTTTTAAAGTCCATGTTTTCACTGATTTTTCACAACATATTACACGATTAAGTTTATTGGTGACATTATTAGTTTCGTGGCGTTATGATTTATTTATTTATAAGTTTGCACGCGTAACAATTCATAATTAAGGTTAAAAACTAGGCTTAGGCGTAGAAATGGCAAGCTTATGCGTAAACAGGAGTGTTATACGCGTAAGCATAAGCTTATGCGTAGGTTCTTGACTTACGCGTAAGAAATATTACGCGTAGGAAAAGAGGGCCTTATGCGTAAAGCTTACGCGTAAGCTTATATGGAACCTTACGCGTAAGGCTTACTCGTAAGAGTCAACCTTATGCATAGAGGTCACTGTTTAAGCATATCCTTCACAGGATACGCGTAGTCCCTTATGTAGAACCTTATGCGTAAATGTTACATTTAAAATTAATTTTACGCATAACATTCTACGCGTAAGATGATCCTTATGCGTAGATTATCAAGTAACCTTGATTCTGAATATTCACGCGTAGAACACCTGAAATAAGTTCATCATAACACCAATATTAACTTATACATTCAATCTCTAATAGTTTTAATCACGAACACTCAATCAAACAGTTATGCGTAGTCACATGTTACGCGTAAACCTAAACCCTAAAGCTTAAGAATTACGAGTAAGAAATTTAACCATGGGATTAACACCAAACTTGTTCTAGGATGTTTAAGATGCCTATTGAGTTGTTTTATCCAAGTTTTAACACAAAATCTAAGCCAATCAAGAAATACCCAATTCCTAAGAACATAAACCCTAATTTCTAATTAAAGAGTAATTAGTGTTTCTAGGTTGATTCCAAGCATGATTATGGTCAATTAACATTGTAAACAACATCTTATGACAATCTTTTTAACCAAAAACACTCACATATGAAAACCCCCAAATCGACTTATGAACCCTAATTTTGAAAAACAGACAATTCGTGTTTCTGGGTGGATTAGATTGATAAAAATGGTTTTGGTATATAGTTTTGAACATTTTAACACCATTATATCATGAAAAACTTACACCTGATGATCTTGTGTTCATATGCTTACGCGTAGAACACGAAGATCATCCAAACACAAGATTTAGCTGTTGGTTTTGCATATAATTTGTTGGATCGATGTACTCTAACCAAACTAACTTAAATAGCTTGTTAAGGTTTAATAACCTCGGATAAATCCTAAGTTATTAACAGAGAAACACTGAGCAAACTCTATTAAGTATGCGGAATTTACTTAACAAAGCTAAGAAGAATAACTTTAACTATGAACGATTTTATTAATAACTTTAACTCTGCTTATTATGCAGATCTTTAACAACTCTAATAATATCGAACTTCTCTCTAAAACTCTAATAAAATCACGTATATCTTATGCCAATCTAGGGTCCTTTATAGGCTCAAGGATACCTAGTCGGTTTACAATATGTATCCTTGTACGTCAAGTAATCTAACATAGAATATTCTAGAATTACAAGACTTTCTATAAACGAATAAAAGCAGTTCTTTGTTCTTGCAAGACTTTGACTTCAGATGCGAGATTGACTTTATCATTAAGCGATGCTTTGACTTTTCCAAGACTTTATAGTTTACTGACTTTATATTTACGTAACACTCATCAATCTTCAATACTTTCATATCCCAACAATCCTCCCTAACTTGAATTCTACTTGATTGACTTCAAGTTTCTTTGTAAAGTTATCTTTATCGGCTTCATCTTTGAAAGCAGATTGTGTCTTTATCTTTGGATTGTATCTTTGTAGATTTTATGCATAGTCAAAGTATCTTGAGAAATATTCTTTTACAAACATCATCCAAGAAGCTCCATCTTTTCAAACAACACAACAACATATGACAATTTGTACACTAATTCGGTTTAAGTTGCAAACTATTCTCATCACTTCGGTGTGTTAACTCACGTGAGAGGTGAATCATTGAAAATTTAATGGATTTATATCTCTTTACCAAAGCCATTAACTCGAGTAGCCAAATGTTTTGGTGTGTAAGACCATGGTACATCGATAACCATATGATTTTAGCAAATCATCACTATCAATGATTTGATTTGTCTTTACCAAAAGTTGTACCCTTACGGACTAGTTAGTTCTTTCATCATGGTGAACTAATTACCATATAATGGTTTTTCCACGACCTTTACCACAAGCCATTTTCTTGTGGGCTAGCCAACTCTTCACATTATCGATATGGTGAGTTGATTACCATCTAACTTATTAGCAAGTTGTCAACTAAAATGGATTTGATATATCTTTACGAGCCGTTTGCTCATGGATTAGTCAATCCTTTTGTAACCATGGTGGATTGATAACCTATTGATGTTATCATCTCAAAACCATTTATTCAACCTTTGTTTCAAAATTATTTGTTACTTAACAAAAGTTTTCTTCAAAAATCACTTAGCGGTTAAAAGTCGCAAGCGATACTTTGATTAAAGTCTTGTTTGATCAACGATACTTTGAATAAAGTCTTGATTTATCAAAAATAATTTATTCAATTAAGTCTCATACCGCTTATTCATTATCTTCGCAATAGTAGTCCAGTTGATAAATAAATTGATGACCATACAAGCAATTTCATTGTCCTCTTCAACCTCCATTCCATGCTCTAGCATCCTCCTCATAAGATCGATTGTAAGAGGATATCTTCTATCGCAAACATATGAATCATTGTGCCATTTTCCAACTCTAGAACATGAACTCCGATTCTTCAAAAATCTCCAAAGAAACAATTTCCCAACTCTCTTGATTTTTCCAAATTTCATCATTACTCTGTTCATCAGTTTCCCATGCAGTTGTGAGATCTCCCAGTAAAACTAAACCAATTCCTTCTAAAGGATGATGTTCAAAATACTCTTTCACCACATGATATAAATAGAATAGATCCACTCTATCTATGATATGCAATAAATCCCATAATCTATTGAACACTATGAAACTTCCATATTCTCTATGAAACATCAGATAGCTTCCTTCTTTAGAATCCACAACTTCAAAAGTAGTAATCTGAGATCTGTTCATCTTCATGTCATCATCTTCTTTGGAATATTCAAAATCTACTATTCTGAGATAATTTCTTAATTCATCCTTAGATTCAGATCTTAACTCAACTTTTTCTTTCTTTGAAAACTGTTTATCTTCAACTTCGAGTTTTCCTTTTCTTTCAAACTTTTCTTTCTTTTGCTTCATCCAAGTAACTTCATCTTTATAGTCTTTGATACTTGCAACATCCTTCTTATAAGCACGTCTCAAACATCATATAATCTTTTCATATCAACATGCTTCAACTTCGCAATCCTTTATATCCTCTACTTTTCAAATCGACATCATTGCATTCCTTTCTTTAGCAAGATTTGGTTTCTAGGCATAAAAGAAACGAGAACAGTGACTCTAAATGTTCACTAGCTTGACATTCAATTCCTCATCCAACTTCTTAGTCGCTTCTCTATTTCGAGCTTCTTGACTTCATTATCTTCTCTATCTTTAGCATTTATTTCCTCTTGAATCTTTCTAGCTGCTTGTTCATTCAAAGCATCTTGAGCAGCTCTTAACTGTGCTAAAGTTGGTTTCTTCTTCTTAACTTCTACCAAAACACCTTTTCCTTTATCCTTAGGATCAATAGCAGGTTGAGAAACTCTTGATTGTTCCTCTTCTTGCACTCCTGGAATAGAAACAACTCTTGGCTTTGATAAACCGTGCAAAATAGTTGCAATAAATTCATCATCACTAGCAGTATGTACTCTATGAGGTGTATCAGCTTCTTCTGGTATAGCAGTTGTTGAGGGACCAGTTTTTTCTTCATGAGGAATAGTTGAAGGACCAGCTTCCTCTTCAAAATCTAATACCCTTGGTGTAACCAACTCTTGTCTGTGAGTACCAGTGAAAGCAGTACTTTGTTGCTCAGTACCTTGATCATCAGACCTTTCTTCTTCATTACTTTGAATGACAACATGTTCTTCAGTACCTTGAGGTTTTTTATTCTTACCAACATCTTCTTTCAAATTCTTTTCTTCTAAATTCCTCCCCAATTGGACAGAAGATGGTTTAGGAACCTCTTTTCCTTTGTTTGTCTTCTTAAATTACCTTCTGCGCTTGTGTTCTTCCTTAACCCATAAGCGATAACGTTTGATAAAAGGCGTAACAAAATTCTTCAACCTTTTATACTTGAGCATCAACCTCTTAATCTGTTTTGCTTGAGCCTCAGTAGTCTTCTTCAACTTGACCAACTCCCTTGTCAAAACATAATTATCCAATGTTAACTCTTCAGGTGAGATAGTATGAGAAGCATCTCCTTGAGCGGTGAATGTTCCTCCGGTTGAGAAGCGAAGCAGATTTTGAGAAAGTGAACTCGCAACTTCTTCTTGAACTTCAACACTTGGGAAGCGGTACCTTGAGTTGCGGTACCTTCGTGAGATCGGCACCTTGAGAAGATGCGACACTTTGAGACCCAGTGCTTGCGGATCACGATGCAAGACTTGCATGTGCGAGTACCTTCACTGCATCTTCATCATCTTGACATCGGCTCTAATACTTGAACAACTTCCATCATGGAAGTAGTTAAAGGAGTATCTGGACCTCTGAATAGATCACTTCTTCTCGCCATAAAGGTAAAAATTTTGCTTGTTGTACAATAACAGAAGTAAATCTGAGGCTTTGGTACATCGACAAGTTGTTTGTTCGAAAAACTTGAATAAACACAGGATACATTAACCATTTGGATTCATGAGTGATGTGAGAAAGCATGCCATCTAGAATCACCTTGAAAAATTGAAAATACGATCATGTAGCCAATCCCACCATAGCAGATGCTATATTTGATCCAAATTGCTCCAATGAAGTACTTTTAGCACTAATACAATGTAGCAACACATGTATTAAAACTTCCATTGAGGACAAAATAGTTGTTTCTGAAAGTTTGTTACATTAAAGACCCTTCATAACCAAGATGCCCAAAAGTTTCCCAAATCAACTCCTTAGCAAAACGAATAGCCCTTCTTCATCATTAAACAATAAGACTTCTCGAATAGAGGCTTGATAATCTTCATAGTTCTTCCAACAATCAGAGCCGAATAAAAAATTCATCATTCTCCATATTATCCTTGCGGAGCCCAAAATTCTTGAATCCATGGTTCAATGATATCCGGCTCCACTAAAAGAGCATAACTAATTGGCGACCAGGTGAGATAATCAATAATATCATTAAAAGCCTCATTATCTTGATCTTATCTAAATTCGCCACCATATTGTGCTTTGAAAGCAGTGGGACGATTCGCCATTATTGAGTATGTAAGCACAATTAAAGATAGAATCGAATAATAAAGAGATGGTGAGAGAAATATGAAAAGATATGATAATATCAAGGCGAGAGGAAAATCGGAGAGTAGTTATTTATAGGTGAGATTTGAAAATCACAACCCATAATAACAAAGTTACCGTTAGTAGAATTACCCTCAATATTACCGTTGGAACAAGCTTCAATAAGACAAACAAGATTACTTTCACGTGTGCAAGATGCTTTCCCAAGCAAGCTTTCATAAAAAAAGATTTTCCAAAATCCTCTGTAGAAGCTAAGTATACATAAATATCCTCCTCAAACAATACAGGACTATACTAATACTAATAGTCCTCCCTTAAATGTAGCTCGAGAGTTAATCATGCCAATACTTACCACCAAGTGATTAAATCTTGAAACATCAAAGCCTTTGGTGAGTAAGTCACTACATTATCATCCGTGTGAACCTTGACCACATTAATGAGCACGTGCTCATAGCAATCTCGATAAAGTGATGCCTAATTTGAATGTGCTTGGTTTTGGAATGATAGTGGATTCTTCACAATCTGAGATAGTACTCTCATTATCAATATTGATAGGAGTATTCTTGAAGTTGAACCCATAATCCAAGAGTTGATTTTGCATCCACGAACTTGTCCACAACAACTTGCAACATGACTACATATTGACTTGAGTAGATGAGGTTCTTTGCAATTGTTTGCTTTTACACCGCCATGAAACTAATCTTCTTCCAAGATATTGGCATCCACCGTGGTGGATCTTACATCATAATTTTCACATGCATATTCACTATCCGAAAAAGCCTCCAAGTGAAAAGGTGAATCCACAGGATACCACAACCCTAACTTAGGTTGTTGTTTCAAATAATGTAAAATTCTCTTCACTTTGCATTCATATGAGAAATCTTTGGTGAGACTTGATATCTTGCACATAAACAAGCGCAAACATGATATCGGTCTAGATGCGATAAGATACATAAGACAGCCAATCATTGATCTATATAACTTGACATCAATTGGGGCATCAGTACTTTGCTTTGGAACTTCAGTACTTTGCTTTGTAGCAACAGAAACAGCACCAGGTCTAATATGAACTCCATGAACAACATACTGTAAGTCTTCTACATCATGTACAGGTTGATTTTCTTCTCTAACAGGTACATAGTTCATAGAAAGAGTTAAAATCTCAAGATCAAACATCCAATCAGGACCTTTACCCTTCTGATTGTCTTGATCTTCTAAAAACTCAACATGAAGACAATCTTGAATCTTCTTAGTGACTCTGTTGTACACTCTAAATCCCTTAGGTAGTTGTGAGTCTGCAAGCATAGTTCTAGCTGCTTCAATCATAGTCCTATTCTTCCTCTCTGCAACACCATTCTGATGTGGTGTTCTTGCAATACTGAACTCCCTCTTGATTCCTTTGTTAGCTCAAAATTCATCCATAAGCTTGTTCTTGAATTCAGTTCCATTGTCACATCTAATACCTCTGACCTTGAGTCTCAATTGGTTTTCCAGTGCTATTATTAATGTCGAATAGCATCAAAGTATCATCTTTAAATCCCAAGAAAAATACCCAATGAATCTCCGCAATCATCGTAACAACTAAGCAAGATTTTTCTTGTTTAAACTTGCCACGAGACAGGACCAAACAGATCCATATGTAGTAACTCCAAAGGTTCTCTAATTGTCCTCTCCTCAAGCTTCTTGCATGAAGCTTTGTGTTGTTTTCCCTTCTTACACGCCAAACAGGAATGTTCATTCTTGTAAGTCTTTGAAGGTAGACCTCTAACTAAATTGCCTTTGACCAATTTGTTGATATTCTTGAAATTTACATGGCCCAATCTTCTATGCCACTGATGTGCTTCTTGATTCTTTGCTTTTGCCACTAAGCAGTGGCTCTTCCATAAGAGTTAAGACTCTTCATATCCGAGACTATACACATCATTGGTTCTTGGTACTGAGTACTACCAAGTTATCATCAATGAGCTCGAACTCGGAAGAAAGGATGAGACATTACGTGTCGTTGAATAACACGGGATGCTTTTGTCCTGATTTGAAACCGACAATAAGTTGAACTTGACTCCTTCACATATCTAACATTCTCAAACTCTATTCTCCCTGCTTTGATAGTTCCTTTCCCAGTAATCCTTCCTCCATTGGGATCATTCCCAAAAGCAACTCTTCCTCCACTAATAGATCTAAAATCTGAAAGAATCTCCTTGTCTCTTGTCATACTTCCAGAGCAACCACTATCCACAATAAGATGATCTTTAAGCTCCTCCTGCAGGTTGCCCCGCATAAAGATTTAGAGTTAGTCTCTTTTAGGAACCCAAGCCATTCTTGACTTGTGTTCCCTTGTGGAGTTACAAACTCAAATTCTTTGAGTATGTAATTTCCTTATTTTTCAAAACATGATCCGAATTATCTTTTGATTTTTAGCATGTGGATTTTCAAAACTTTACGGATGTTCAATGAACTCTCTTTGCAAAATCATTCTCTTTTCTTGTATTATGAAAACATCGATTCACTTTTGTTGAAAGTACGGTTTGTCCCTTAGTACTTTCTCTCTTAACCCATTCGGCTTTTAACACTTGGTTCTGTGATCTAGATCCCTATGTGAATTGTAGTACCTTCTAGGTTGATAGTAGTGAGATCTCCTAGGATTTCGTGCCAAGTGGTATTTGCGGTACCTTTGTTTGTCCGAGCAAGACTTTGATAAGGTCTTGCTTGTGGAGTTCTTGATGGTTTAGAAAAGGTCTTCTCGGTGGGGTACTTATGATCCGGTGAGAAATTACTGTGATTAACCCTATTAGAATGATTCCAAACTGGTTTGTTCTCTCTAGGTTTCTGGTTTGCAGTCCAATTCTTTGAAAATTTCCTAAGGTATTCTGAATGATGTTCACAATCCTTGATTAGATGATTAGGACTAAAACACACAAAACACAGTTTTTCACCCATACTCCCAATATGACTTTTTCTATGTCTATGACCAAAACTATTGTGCCTTCTAGGTGAATGATTAAATTTGTTTTGACCAAAATTATCCCAAAAAGGTTTAGCGATCTTGTTTTGAAAAGGTTTTCTGAAGGTATCATGCGTGTGGAGCGATACTTTGAGTGAAGGTACCGCTTGACTTTGAAAATTTGTTTCAACAGATTCTTTTGGGGTTTCGGATCTAGATTGACCAATAAGCTTCTTCCTAAACTCTAGGACTGTCTACACCAAAAGCGTGAAACATCGGGTCTTTTGGGTTGATGACTACCTGTTGGATGTGGAGCAAACATGATAACCTCTGTCTTTCTTATACTCGGAGGTGAATCACTAATTGAATCCTCATTACTAGATGTGTCTACATAATTAATGAGTTCATCATCACTAGTGGTAATATCCTCAAAATCACCTTCATCCTTCTCACTAGATGTGTTTTCTTCTATGTTATCAAAGTCCATACCAAAACCTAAGCCGGTTCTAATGTATGCTCTTCTCCTTTTTGAACATAAGTAACATGTGATGGACGATTCTTTCCAGGCATCAAACTTTGCTAACAGATCATCTCTCTCCTTAGTTAGTTTCTCAATTTCAGCAATTTTACAGTTTAGTTTCCATTCACTAAGTTTTAACTGGTAATCATGTTGTTCATATTTTTCAGCCCAAGCCATTTCATTATTTTCATGTGTTATAATTTTGGCTTCCATTGACTCTAAGGTTATTTGATAACCTGCTACCTCAGACCTAGCCTTAACACAATTATCTCTTTCATAAACATAATTAGTAAGTAGTTTTTGATAAAAATCATGACAGTTAGAACATACCTCAGAGATAGTGGATGAACTTGATGAAGTGGCTGCCATGATGAGTATAACAGGTTCTTCTTCTTAATCAGAGTTTCCACACAAGCTCTGATACCGCTTGTTGGATCGATGTACTCTAACCAAACTAACTTAAATAGCTTGTTAAGGTTTAATAACCTCGGATAAATCCTAAGTTATTAACAGAGAAACACTGAGCAAACTCTATTAAGTATGCGGAATTTACTTAACAAAGCTAAGAAGAATAACTTTAACTATGAGCGATTTTATTAATAACTCTAACTCGCTTATTATGCGGATCTTTAACAACTCTAATAATATCGAACTCTCTCTAAAACTCTAATAAAATCATGTACATCTTATGCCAATCTAGGGTCCTTTTATAGGCTCAAGGATACCTAGTCGGTTTACAATATGTATCCTTGTACGTCAAGTAATCTAACATAGAATATTCTAGAATTACAAGACTTTCTATAAGCGAATAAAAGCAGTTCTTTGTTCTTGCGGTACTTTGACTTAGTATGCGATGCTTTGACTTTATCATTAAGCGATGCTTTGACTTTTCCGAGACTTTATAGTTCTGATGATTTTATCTTTCTGTAACACTCTGTCAACCTTCAATACTTTCATATCCCAACATAATTCAAAACCATTGTTTGTAAACACGTTTAGATTACGAATTCACTTACAAAATGATGATCAAGAAAGCGGATTTGGAGATTGTATGATAGGCGTAGGATGAAGGTTGTTGGTGTTAAATGAGAAGAGTTAATGATATGAAAAAATTAGGTGGAGGTTTTGTAAAAAAATACTTTAAGCTTTTGACAATTTCAGTCCCTCCACCGTAACCATTTACATCCAACGCCCATAACTTCCATTTTGGTTACCAAACGAAGAATATTTGGAAAGAATTTTGACGACACTTCCCCTCGACTTAAGAAATAATGAAGTTTTATAAATTTTAGTCTGAGGAGTGTCAGTAAACCAGAAAAGTAACCATCATTTTTAAAGAAACAACCGTGATAAGAGAACATGCAAGTACAAGGTTTTATGAAACAGAAAAAATATTTGCTTTCTCCCCCTCAACACTTGATCGAAAAAATACTGAATTTTGAAGGATAAGAGTGTTGACGGAAGATTTGTACTTGCCATGTGAAAAGAAATATAGATAGAAGAATATTTTTGTTGTTTTTTCTGATTTTATATTTTTGTATTTTGTTTTTGAAAAAAAATATTTACAAAAGAGGTTTTGGTGTTTGACTGGTTTTAAGAATGTTTTAAGAGTTCATCCAGTTCTCTTGAGTCAAACACCGCATACCAATCCGGTGGACCAATTCATTAAACCTAGCAGGAGCTAAGGCTTTGGTGAGGAGATCGCCAATTGGTATTCTGCACCCACAAAATATAATTCAACCGTACCTGTTCCATGTGGTCCTTGATGAAATGATATCGAAGATCGATGTGCTTTGATTTGAATGTTGTCTTGAGTTGCGAGATCGCAATAGCACCGATTGTCGCGATACATCGGATTTTGTCAAACACGTAACCATAGTCTTTGAGTTGTGTTCTCATCCAAATGACTTGAGCACAACACGCAGATATGGCTACATATTCATCTTCGGTTGATGACGGTGATGTACAATCCCGCCTCTTCGATTGCCATGACACGGTTTATCACCAAGAAATTGTAATGCTCACAAGTACTTTTCCGTGAGTCTAAGCATCCTGCGTGATCGTCATTCGAAAAAGCTATTAGTTCAAAACCGAATCCTTCGGATACGGATCCCCAAGTTAATGGTTCCCTTGATGTATCGGAGGATTCTTTTAGCCTCAGAGAGGTGGGTTTCAGTTGGTCTCGACTGATAACGGGAGCAAAGATATACGGCAAATACAATATCAGGCTTGCTAGTTGTTAAATACATGAGAGACCCAATATTACTACGGTATTTGGTAGGGTCCACCAATTTCCCATGTAAATCAGCATCTAGCTTCTTGGTATGAGCCATTGGTGTGGCATAGGTGTCACAGTTTTGCATTCCAAATTTGTTTAACAATTCAAGGGCATATTTAGATTGACTCAAGAAAATACCACGGGGTGATTGATGAACTTGCATTCCTAGAAAGAATGTGAGTCACCCATCATTGACATTTTAAAATGTTTTGTCATTAATTTTGCAAAAGCATTTGAGTATTTTAAATGTATTAACCCAAAAATTATGTCATCCACATAGATTTGAATGATTAAGATGTGAGCCCCATGATATTGTATGAAGAGTGTAGGATCGACCGAACCTTTGGTGAATTTATTAGCAATGAGGAAGGATGATAACTTATCGTACCACGCCTGAGGAGCTTGTTTGAGACCATCTGAGCTTTGTTCGGTTTGTAGACATGGTTCGGGAACTCGAGATCAACGAATCCTTACGGTGGTGACATATCTGTTTCTTTCGGTTGACCATTGAAAAGCGGTTTTGGCGTCCATCCGAAAGACCGTTATATTCATATGAGCGCGAACGCGAGAAAGATCGAGCGACCTCAAGGCGAGCAACCGGGCGAATGATTCTTCAAAGTCAATACCTCTTCCTGTCTATAACCCTTAGCCACGGACGTGACTTGTTTCGATTACGTTCCTTGACATCAATTTGTTCTTCCAATCCATTTTAGACCAATGACGTAGACCCTGTTGGTCTTTCAACCGATTCCCATACTTCAAGACGTTTGAATTGGTTGAGTTCTTCTTGCATGGATTCTATCTAGTTGTCTTTTGTCATTGCGTCTTTAATATCTTTAGGCTCAGTTAGCGAGACGGTGAGTGCATAAATGCAATGTTCACCATCGTGTGAAGACGTTGTCTTATAACGGTTGGTTGATTCGGGTTGCCAATAATGTTCTCAAGAGGATGGTCTTTTGTCCAACGATGTGTAGAGGTTGATGTTGGTATACATTGTGCGATTTTGAGGATTCAAATGGTTTGTTGATGATTCGCGACATCGGATCGTGATTTCATTGGCAAGCGGGTTAAAGACGCATTTTGATCAAAATCTGCGGTGGGGTACTTCATTAAGAACATCGTAATTGGTTCGGCGTTGTTGGAAGCAGTTTGTTCAACTGTTGTTGTAGAGTCAATCGGTGGTGCTTCTTCAATGAGAGTTGTTGTAGCGAGATGTATCGGTATAAGAGTATGATCGGGTTGAGCGGTGAGCTGCGGATACACACGGGCACGTTCATCAATGTCATTACTAAGCAATGAAGCAAAGAGCTTTTCCATTTGTTGACGAGTAATGGGGGCTTGGTTCGGTGATGATGGGGTGTGAGGAAGTTTAAGCGGTTGTGACGGGTTTCAAGTGTTATGCTCGAAGCCATGTCGATAAGTTCGTCAAAATTAGCATGAATCATTTCCATAACTTGCTTTGTACTGACGATTCCGGATCAGGAAACCCTTAGAATTTTCACAATATCCTATAAAGACTCAATGTCGACTTTGGCTTTGAGCTTTCCAAAGTCATCACGATCATTATTTGGGTAGCAAAAGGATCCAAATACATGAAAGTGTTTGAGATTCGGTTTATGGTTGTGGATAAGCTCAAAAGGTTTTTGTTGTGGCGTTTAGTAATCATTGAGCGATTTTGAGTATAGCATGCGGTTGATCGACACGCCCACAAGTGTCTGGAAGTTTAGCATTGATTAACATTGTTCTTGCAGCTTCCACTAACGCACGGTTTCATCTTTCAACAACTCTGTTTTGTTACGGTGTACGTGCAATAGATGTCGATGCTCAATTCCCACTTTCTCATAAAATTCTCGAAGAGTTTGGTTTACAAATTCGGTTCCTTTATGCATTACGATTTGGCGGGGCGGTGTTCGGGAGTGAACTTGAATTTTCGTGAAAGGTGATGATCATCGTGGAGCTTCATCTTTACTTGAAGAAAGTAGACCCAAGTCCATCGTGAGTAGTCATCGACAATTACCAAGATGTATCATTTGCCATTAATTGTTTGCACGCGCATCGGGCCACACAAATCCATGTAAAGAAGATGAAGCACATCTTCGAGAGCATGTTCCACCTTTGAAGGAAAATGAGCACGAGTGCTTTTCCCTTGTTCTGGTGAGCAAAGGTGATCTTTAGAATACCAAAATCTCGGAGACCTTGACAAGTTTATGTCGAGCAAGGTTGGTGATGGTTTGAAAGTTTAAATGTGAGAGGCACGGTGCCATAGCCGAGATTTTGTTGATCTTGCCTTTGAAAGTGAGCGGATGGGAGATGAAACAACCATGTCTTGCATTGAGATTGTGTATAGACTAGAATTGCGAGAGCGGACATTAGATCGTTTCTCTGTAGATCACGAATGAAACAAGTTTTTCGAAAAGCAACTTCCAAATCTCCATCACGTAATCGACCGACTAAAAAGAGATTGTGACCGAGGCCTTCCACATAATAAACCCTGCTAATTTCGATATTGCCATTGATATAATCTCGGAGCCCATGATAGCTGAAGTGATCATTCCGAATCGGCGGTGCCAATGAACTTTGCAATAAAGTTTTATAACAGATTTAAGATTGCATGTCATGTGTCGGGAACATCCGCTATCAACAATCCAAGGATGATCTCATATCACTGCATTACACAGACGACACGGATGGAATAGAAGTAGATGTGGAACCCGAAGTGTTAGAGGGTTCAAGCGCTTTTAGTAGAAATCGCACATCAATGATTTTAGGCATCCATTTAAATCCTAGTGTATTATGTAACCATTTCTGCCATCTCCAACTAGTCTTAGCTTTAGTCTTAGTGAATGCACTAGGTGGTACGACATTCCTTAGAGGTGATACTGGAAATACAGTGACATCAATGCGTTTCTTAGAATCTAAAGAGGGCGGTTTACCAAGCACAGACTTAGAAGCATTAGTGGGCCTAGAGGTATTCCGTTTCTTAGGATTCCGTAAACGAGACAAGATAGTTTTAGCAACACATTTGTCATGACAATCAGAAAGCATACTTTGATGACATATAACACAAGAAGCTTCAAACTTAACATCAAAAGTACTTAAAGGTTCAACATTCATTACAACACTTTTTCCATTACATTTGTCAGACGCAATATCTAAAGTGGGTGCAACTTGAGTCTTATTCAAAGTCCTAGGGTGTTCTTCTACTTCAGCATTCTTTATTGATCTTTTCTTAGGTCGCAACTTCCTATTGTTCCTTGTATTGCTCCTAGGTTGTGAAGTGCGGAGCGTTTGGAAAAGAGGCAACTATTCTGTTTGATGAGGAAGCACATTAGTATCTTGTGTTTTGTCATTAGGCAACGGGTTCACGTTTGCTAAGTGTTACGGTGCAATTTTCTTAATGATGCTAGTGAAATTGTTCATACTTTCCTAATATTTCCCTTAACTTAATGATAGTGTGCACCAAATCTTGATTTTCAGAACGAAGATTTCCAGAAAAATTCATGACTTCTTTAGTGTGTGCAAGATAATGAACAAGTTCGTTTGATGCTGCATTTCGAGTCTGTTTGAGTAAATCAAATATGACACCATATTCGTTTTTAACTTTTGAAAGTTCTTGTTCATATTTTGAGATTTGACATTTCAAAGACACGTTTTGATCATATCCAGTTGCTCAATTTTAGGATTAAACGTTTTTGATTTCAACTGGTGGATTTTGTTTTGCAAAGCAAGTTCACGATTTTGTCAATCTTTTTGACACCGTTGAAGACGACGTTTTGAATTTGAAAGTTCATTCATTTTCAACTTTTAAAGATTCGATCTGATGCACATTATCAGTATTCTCAACAGTATCAACAGAATCAGCAGAGATATAATCAGATGCATATGCAACAGATTGTAATAAAACAAGATTATTGATATCAGCACAGATAACATCTTCCAAGAGTCGATCAACATCTTTTCTCAACAATTTCTTTTTACGTTTAGTATTTGAAATCAATGTTTCTATTTTCTCGGCTGTTTTCATGAGACCGAGTTCCTTGTGAAAATCCCTTTCCTAATATAGTGCACAAGTTTTCAAATTTTGACATGGGTAAAGTCTTTTCGAAGAATGTCTCTTTGTTCTCGCGCCATTGGCGATTGAAAATGTTCAACTTTTATTTGAATGAAATTCAATCTCACGTTCCAAAATTTTGAGGTCGAGATAAGAAAGTGTCAAAGTATTTTATAACGCGACAATTTTGGCTTTTGTTTTAACTTCACTAAGTGAAGGTAAAGGACCATTAATTTGTGCACCATTGTGTGCAGGACTAACCCGAAACTAGTGTGATAACAAAGGTTTGTTAGAAGTATCTTGTTGTGTGACAAAAGTTACGACTTTTGAATAGTTAAATGATTTGTTATAAACGACATTTTCCATTTTGACCGACTCGTCATCGCATCTAATTCCTCCATACGATTATATTCAACAACAGTCATAATTGAATCATCAATTCTATGTTTGACCTTTGTAAACTTTAGGATTTGGTTTGAATGCTCTGTTTGAAAACTTAGGTTTGTAATCAGGAAGAATTGGTCCATATCCATTTGGATTTGGTTTAAAAGTAAACTTTTGAATAGTTGTGATTGACTCACCATGTTTATAAACAACATTTCGAAACTCTTTGATTTTGTGTTGTAAGTCGATAATTTCTTCAAGATTGTTATCTATTCATTTCGTGGAATGTTGTTTGTACTCAGAGAACTGTTTTTGACAAGTTAACAACTCAGTCTTGGCTTTTTGAGTTTCCAAAGTAAGAGCATTAAGTTGTTGTTTATGTTCATGTTTCAGTTGTTCTATTTGAGGCAGCAAAGCATTCTTGGAAGTGGCTAGATCACATATCTGTCGTTCTAATGATTTTTCGTTTTGATGAGATTTAGCAAAAGCGACTTCAAAACCTTCTTCATGTTTTTCTTGAGTTTTAAAAAAATTGATTTGTTGAATTAAGCGTTCATTATCCCTAATTAACGGTGCATTTTCTCTTTTAATTTCGTAAAATTTCCAAAGCGAGTGTTGGTCTTTAATTAAGGTCGAGCTCAATTTCTCTCTAGAGCGAAGCTCATCTTGTTCAACGTGAGTCTCATCATGATCATTATTTAGATCCTCAAATATAACCACGGAGTCAACTTGATTATCAATATTAACCAAAAGGTTATCTTGATCGTCAAATATAACTACGGGATCTATTTGATAATCATCGAATGAGATGTGGATGGCTCATGTTGAACACTGATCCTTGTCGGATGGAGAAATTGGCGGAGATATCGATCGAGATGAGTATATTTAGTTCCGGTACACGAGATAAGCCATAAGTGTCATACATTGGGCTGTGTCACTCATGTGTAGAGCTTGCATTTGTGCCATCAACATTATCTGCGCATTAGCCTGCAAGTCCTCCATATCATCATCGAATCGCATACGCCATAAAGCTCTGTTCCTTGTTGGTAAGAGTTCCACGGCTTCATCCTTAAGAACCAAGAGCAACGCCTCTTTGTGATAAGCACGCCTCTTGTCCTCGGCTTAGGACATGCATTAGCCGGTGACCCTTCTCATTGCGCTTATAAGAGCGAAGACCATTAACCCCATTTCGAGCATTCCCTGTTCAACCACTTGACCCCTTTGTTGTTGCGGAGCACCATGTTATTCCTTCCAATAGCATTAAACCCTTGACCACCTCCCATCCGGCGACCATAACCACGGTTTGGAACTTCAGCGCATCCATTGTTCACAACTTGATTCCTTGTGTTGGATGAGGAGCGAATCGATTGTTGGATTTGTTTGCATACCGATCGAAGGCTTTAGCAATCATAACAAATCCTTGTTGGAATTCATCGAAAGCGGTGAGTCCTCATCGGCTTCACTATAAAGTGCTTGAGCATTGTTGTTGTTGTATGGAACCAATTGAGTTTGTTGAGGTTGTTCTTGTGTTGATCATATGGTGTGATGGTTGCGCTTGGTTGAAGAGCGGGTTGAGGAGTGTTTGGGGAGGAAGACTAGTTTGAGCCCACAAAGCAAGTTGTTGATTATCGTGAATTGATTGTGAAGTCGGAGTCCACGGATAGTCCTTTCTTTGTCAACTTCTTTTGGTGAGGCTTCAAATAGTCGTACAACAATCCGTATGTAGCATGATGAAGATTCTTAGCTTGACGGAGAAAAATGACATACTTCTCCCATTCCGGACCAAGACTACTTAGGAACTTAGTGTTGACAGCAATTTGTGGCATGATGATGTTGTGTTTGTCCAAATCATTAATGATATCTGAAAAATGATGATGATATGACTCTAATGTCTCTCCTGGTTCAATCATGAAGTGTTCATAAGCCAAGTAGATTTTAGATTCCATGTCTTCCTGATTGAGTGTTGTGCCTTCCATTAGAAGATGAATATGTTCCCACATTGCTTTAGTTGTCTTTTGAGCATCAACACTTCGAAGGATCGGATTGGGTAGTCCCAAAATGATGTATTGCATTGCTAGTTCATCGGCTTCAAAGTGTAGAAGTTCATCACCAGTGAGGTCTGAGATAGTTGCAATGTTGGTGACAGCATCTCTTGGTGGATTGGCATCGGATCTGCGGGTGTAATAACGGTGAGGCATCCGAAATGGACCTTCAATAATGACCTTCTTTAAGAACTTTCCATGTGGCTTCTTTAGATCACAAAACCTAAAGAACCGTATCACCCATTGATCGTAATTAGGGAGTGAGCATTGGAGGTCTATCAGTGAGCCGACTTCATGAATTGATTGTTGGCTACTTAAGGCTTCACACATCTTGCCAAACCATGTTGGTTCCTTCATAGTACTCCTGGATGGATGTTGATTGTAGAAGTTTGTGTAAGGTTGTACTTGAAGACTAGGTGGTGGTTGAACCATTTGTGGTGGTGGAATTGCTCCAAGTTGTGGATAAATTGTTGTTGATAAATTTGTTGTTGATGATTAAATTGTTGATGTTGTGGACTTAGTTGTTGTTGTTGTTGTTGATGATAAGTGTAAAGAAAATAGTTAGAGTATGGTGGTTGTGACATGTTGAAAAATTGTGTTTAAATGGATCTTTGTAGTCGAGTGAAACGTTATTGATGAAGTATCCTTAAGTGTAGAAACCAAGTTAAGGCAAAGAAAACTTAAGCGTAAAAACACCAATACTTACGCGTAAAAGTGATATTTACGCGTAGGATTAGCTTACGCGTAAGAGTTGAAAAACACTAAAGTTAGGCGTAAACTGAAAGTTAAGCGTAGAAAACTTAGCGTGAGGATTAGCTTATCGTAAGGCGGAGCTTAGGCGTAAGATAAATCTTATGCGTAATGAGTTCTACGCATAAGTTTGAGCTTATGCGTAAGATTAGGGTTTGTTTAAAAGATCTTTTACACTATCACGGTGCAAAAGATATCCAAAGTCAAGTGTTTTCGAGCTTATTGATGAGTGTGTGAATACTCATCATTTTTGGTCAATCTGAACGCAAAACATTTAAAATGCTCGTAAATGCATCAAAATCTGAAAATATCTCAAAATTGCATTTTATATGTTTCGGATGCAAAATGTTTAAAATCGGATGAAAATGAGCTAAGTTTGCATAATTGGCGAGTTTAGTCCCAGACTTTCAAATCTTGTCGAAATAGTCCTGGGCACTTATTTTAAAGAAAAGTCACCAAAGGTCCTTTTAAAATCATAACTTGTCATAATTAGTCCTTTGGTGAAAAATGTCAAAAGTTTTGAGAAATTACAAGATTGGTCCTTTGAGTTTCAAAATTGGCAAAAATAGTCCTTGGAAGTTTGAAAATGTCCATTATGGTCCTTGTACTATTGAAACTTGTCATTTTTGGTCCCTTGAAACAACTTTGATAAAGTGGCAGAATTGGTCCCTCAAATATCAAGAATGGCAGTTTTGGTCCTTGTATTAACAAACCAAACCCTTTGCACCTTTGGACCCCTGCCAATATACACCTTTGGACCCCTGCCACTTGAACCCTTTGGACCTTTGACCCCCCTTCCACAATAATAGAGCCCAAGTCAAACCGGTCAAACAAATACACCCCTTTTCCCTCCTTTTCTTCTTCTCCCTCACCAAATCCCTCTGCAAACCCAGACACAACCATCCCTCCAGCTCTCATACTTCACCTCCCTTATCACTCCACCTCACCAACATCCAAAATGCATTTAATGCTTCCCCCTCCCTTTCACTCAAACCCCCACTGGCATATATCCAATTTCCCGCCAAAAATCAATCAAACGGCCAATATTGTCTCAAAGGATCCAAAGGCCCCAAATGCAAGTGGGAACTGCTCAGATAGGAGAGAGAAGACATTTTTCATATAAAGAGAGGAAGAAGAAAGAGAGAAGGAGTAGTCTTTAGTTTTTTTTATTTTCATGTATGTCGTTTTTCTTGTTTAAGTCTTAATTAAAGTTTTAAATTGTATTTTCAATCTTCCTTGTATTAAACTCAAGCATTGATATCAGTTTCAACTAATTTTCAGTAGTAATTCAAAGTTTGGGTAAGTTTCTTGTTTTTGAGTTCTCTTTCACTTATGCAGTTTTAAATGTGGTAAAACCAGGCTTCAACTAGCTTGTTTATTAATCATCTAAGCTTGCTTAAGCTCCTAATAGCTTTTAGCAAGCTTATAGATCAGTTCAAGTAACAATTGGAATTAGGTCAACAAAAGTCAACTGAAAAGCTTATTTGAACTTGGTTATGGAAAGGTGTTGATGCAGAGCTTGGAATGGGTTGGAATAGCTTAAGTTAGTATAGTTATGGTTCTGGTTTAAGCTACAAATAAGCTGGACTTGAGTAAGAACTATCTATACTTTGTTGTTCATTATTTTGAGCTCAAATCTGTTATATCTAGTTCTTGTAGATTCTGTGTTAAATGCTTGTTTAAATCAGTGTATTATGCTTCACTTAGGTTAGTTACAGTTAGATTGAGCATTGGTTTGCATTGGTTAAGAAGTTTGTTAGTTAAAACTGCAAATCAGTAGTTAAAATAGTGATTGGTTAATCTGTCAAAACTGTGTTTGAGGTTTGTTCATTGGTTGAGACTTGTTGTTTTAGGCTTGTTAAGCTCAATTGTACTCATTGCAGTCATCAAATATCAGTTGCATACACTCAAAGTCAAAACCACCTTTAAACTGTCCTAAATTCATCACTGTTGGAATTTTAAAGATCATGAGCTTGATTTATGTTTAGAAACTAGTTAGAGTAGCTTAATATGGCTTTAGTTTAGCTTATAACATCATAATCAGTTCATGATTTAAGCTCAAATCTCATTTTGGTCAAAGTATCAAAACTGTTATAAAGTCAAAAAAGTGAAAAAACCAGTTTTCACCCAACCTTGGGTGATTTTTCATTGATTCAATCTTGGGTCAATTCAAGTAAAACTTTGGGTTTAAAAACTTCAGTTGGTCAAGTTTCTTAATATGATTTTTGTAGATTTTTAGTAATTTTCTATAAGCTCTAAAACAGCTTGTCAATTTGGTCAAAATCCTCATGACCGACTCGGTTTTAATCGAGTCTCGCGAGGTTGTCTTGAGGCTTGTCAAAAGCTCATTAGAGCTTATCTTGGTCTGGTTTTTGGTTTCTAAGTAGCTAGCCAGGTCTCCTTCAGGTTCCAACTTCTGGTTTTTAGTTTCAGCTTATTGAGTAGCTTATTTTCAAGCTACAAAGTAGCACCCCAAAACTGTTTAGCACTTGAGTTTTTAAAACATCAAATCTGTGTAGCTTGCACTTTAGAGGTTTAGGTTAGTTGTAATAAGTTGCTTTTGAGTAGTTTTAACATACTTTAGCTTCTGTGTTCATTTGGTGGTCTTTGGTGTTCATTTGCTTATTTCAAGTGCTTATTTATAAGCACTTGTCACTGCAGTTCCATATTCTCACACATAAGCTACACTTTTTATATTTTTCTTAGGTTCAGAATATTATTTTAGACTTTTCTTGAATTTTTCATATTTTTCTAGCACTGTTTGGTATTTTTTCCTCATTTAAATCAGTTTTTAAGCCATTTTAATTAGCTTTTAATACAATTAAATCAGAAAAGTTTCAAAAAAATAAGTTTTCAATTTTCCTAGGTTAAGATAAATATAAAAAGCAAAAAATAATTTTTCATATTTTTCTTAGTTAAATTTGTAATTTTAGCAACTTAATTAGTTTTAAATAGTTTTAATTCATAGAAAATAGAAAAATAATCGAAAAATAAAAATTAGTTTTGAAAATTCTCTTTAGTTATTTTAGATTTTTCTAAGTCATAATTTCATTTTTTAGCTTTATTTCATATTTTCTTGTATTTTAAGGTATTATTAAATAAGTAAAAATAGTTTTTAATTAATAATAATTAGATAAATAGTTTTAAAAATAATTTTCTTTTTCTCAAAATTTTCTCTTATCATTAGGTTTGTAAAAATGTCATTTTTATATTTTTAGGATTAATATTGTTTCAGTTTCACATTTTTTTTTTGTACGTTACGTAGTTTTTAATTTAATTTTATAAAAGAAAAAAAATCAAAAACATCATTTTAAAAATAGTGATAGCGTTTATTTAATATAATTTATCTTTTTAATTTTCTTTAATTTGCATTTAAGCCCCTGTAATTTATACACTATTTCTTTAGGTATAATCAACCATATCTTTTTCCCGTTCAAATTCTCCCGATCACTATTCGTTTGATTATTCATCGCACAGCACGTTGGGACTTAACGACCTGGGGAAACACTACACTCCTCTGATCTTCATTGCATTGGTGTCTGAGCTGTTTGAAGTTTATTACGGTTAGCCATTCACAAGTGGCTAGCTTGTGTGATATAACTTGACGGTTTGGCATCGATCACTTATCCAAGCAAGAAAAACACTGAGTAATCCACGAAACTGAAGATCAAACCAAGGATGAGTTACACGAAGATTAGGGTTTTCTTACGTAAAAGATAGCCAAAGCGATTTACAACCGATGTTTCCAAACCAAATTTTTGTGATGAAATAGCTTCAATATCACCAAAATAACACAAAAGTGTGAAACTTGATGATCCAAAACTTCTAAACACCTTATGTGTATATATACACCCACGTATAAAACCAAGCTTAAAAACAACGATCTACGCGTAAAGTTTGAAACTTTTTGCCAAAAACATATATTTTAACACCTTAAAACGTTGAAAGTACAAGAATCTTGGATTGAAAAGTGTAAAAAATGAGTTTTTAAGCGTGACCAAGTTTGGAACCGAATGTTACGCGTAAGACCAAAACTTACTTCAAAAACAATACCGAATCACCCAACTATTTGGCGATTGATACCACTGTTAGGTCACCATATTAGTAACACAAGCATCAATATAAGAAATAGAGAAGAAGAGATCGGATGAACAATACCACACACACGCGTATAAGATGTAAGAAAGGTTATGCGTAAATGATATGAGTGAATTGAACAACCAACCCTCAAGTGAGGGTTATACAAGAGTATTTATAGGGCAAGGAGCTAGGGCAACACATCTAGACTCCTTCCCTTCTTATGGGCTTGGGCCAAGGCTTATGGGCCTTCTACATAAGCCTTAGCTTAATAACTAACATAAAGGCCATATTAAGCTAACTATTACATATGAATCACTAACACTTGAATTAAGGTTTAGGAGTGATTCCAACAGCATTCTTATCAAGCACTTAGTTAGACTATCTAAAGTCCACTTTCAACTCCAAAAACCATCATTAAGCACCCACACCCCTAATGGTTGAGCATTTAAGACATCCACCACTCAAGACATCAAAGGAAAGTCAAAACCTCAAGATACATAGGTACTAAACCTTACAAAAATCACATGCATCTCATCAAGTACCATTTCTGACAGATGGATCCCTGGTATATAACCAGACGGATCCCTGGTGAGAGGGATCAGTGGGATCCGTGTCTGCAGAAAGACTTTAATCAACTTTCCTCTTCAAATTTAAGCCACCTTTTGATTATCTAACCACTTTTAGTTACCATTTAATGTATTTCTAGAGCTGAACAATATCCTAAGTGCATGCTTAATCATCTTAATGGTCAAAAATTTAATTCCTTAATTCAAAATTATCCTTTATAAACCAAACACTCTTAAGGATAAATCATCACTCTCACCTAGCTCTCAAAAATTAGTAGTTAGAAGCTTATATTGCATCCTTACCATCACCATGACCAAAGCACTTAGCAACAACTCTTCAACCAAAGGCTCATCCAAAAGAAAGGGTCACATGATTCATGAGATTTCATCCACCGAATCATCTCCCGTAAGAGATAACAATACTAGAATCCCACCTCAACAAACCCATTCAACAATTGCTAAGAGAACCGTAAGAATTAGCATCAAACCTTTTGGGCTAGAAAAAGGGTCATCTAGTTCAAAACCAAACATAGCTAGCTCTAGCAAACCGTCTAAGCCCTCATTCCTAGAGCATGGATTACACTCATTTAACGAGCCTCTTCCATACCCAAATCTCTATTCATTAGAGCATTCACCATCGAGAACCTCCAACTCACCAACTTTCTCGTTAAATAGGGAACCATCTACAACACCGACTAGTCCATCATTGGAAACAAGGAACCACCAAGGACTTGATCATATGGAGGAATATCCATTTCCACCACCCTCATTCTTAGTAGAACCTCATCCTACTTCTCTTAATGAAACCCCACCATCAATCATAGAGCCTCCTCAAAACATCCATTTTCCTCCGGTTCCAAATCAAGACAATAATTGCTCTAATTGTCTAATCACCCAAGGACTTGTTCTAGAAGTACGAAATGAATTGCATTTCATGTTTAATCATCTTATTGAAAGATTGGACCAAATCAACAAGTCTACTCATCCTTAGACTCAAGCACGTTGTTGCATTCTAGGCTTTAGTAACTTATTAGTATTAGTGGAAAATGTATGGCTAAATCATTCTCTTAGTTTTAGAGATTTCTTGATTATCTCTTTGTTTATTAAATGATAAATTATTTGCCATATTACTTTGAGTATATGTTTGTTATTTGTGTACATATCTCACTCTCATATAAGCATTGTTTGGCATATCACCATTGCTGAAAAATATGTCACCAAACAGACGGATCCCTGGAAAATGCCTAGACGGATCCTTCCATAGAGGGAACCGTGGGATCCGCGCAACAGAAGACAAAGTTTCTACTAACTTGAGTCTTATTTGGAGGAAATTATACACTATATACTTGTTCTCTAACCTTTATTTTGTAGATTTTCAAAATACACATGAAGACTTTGATACCTTAAGCTAGGGGAGCTTTATGTCAAACCATACATTGCAAAACCATTTGCAACATAATCCTCATTTAGATTACACTTCATGACACCCCATTGCAAAGTTGCAATCTTTAAGGGGGAGCATTTTCGTCACAAGAACGAAACCATTTGCAAATAAAATTGCAAAACACTAGCTTACTAGTTTCTATTTACTTGACGCCCTCACAAAGGGATGGACTCGTCAAGGGGGAGTTAAGACGAGAACCATTCCCGTCACTTGCTCTCTTTACATTTTTTTTCTTTTACATGTTTTTCTTAAAACAATGTGTTAGTTTCTTTTCGACGCTCTTTTGTTTCGACAAAAGGGGAGAAGAGTATAAACTCAATTCGAACTTTTACAATTTTAGTTTTCCTTAAAATAATTTTATGTTTTGTCATCAACAAAAAGGGGGAGATTGTTAATACAAATAATCCGTAAAAATGTTTATTTATATTTTACGATCTTCTAATGATTTGTCAATAACAAACGTAAAATCATTTTAACGAAACAAATAAAATACGTAAATGGTTTGAGCCAGTAGTTTTCTAACACACTTACGTTTTCACATAAAACACTAAGACAAGTATAAGTGATTTTATGATTTAGTAATACATATGTACAACAACTAGTGTTTACATATTGGGCAAATATATACATAACTAGTATGTATTATAAATGGGTAAAAACTACAACCCATGGTATTGACCCATACCCATTTGACTAGGTGCATTGCACTCATTAGATACATTGTATCTAATGAAAGACCCATGGATCAACCCATGACCCATGACCCATAACCAAAATACCCATGGGCAAAAAGGAGCGTCCCACGGATCCCTAGCTTTACACTAGGCGGATCCCTTAAGGGAGGGATCCGTGGGATCCGTGGAACAGTAGTAGTTTCTCCTCTATAAATAGTGAGCCATTTCATCCTTTTGGCTTGCCACTCTCACACATACTTTCCCCAAGTATTGTAACTCTCTAACCACTACTCCTAAGGGATCTTTCTATGTAGTTTGTCTTTTGTTTTCGTGTGATTCTCTAGGTTCCTCTTAAAGGCGAGATCACCACCTCTTGAAGTCGAGCAAGCTCAAGTCCATGAGTTGCCATGCTTCGTCATCATCAAGACTACTAAGGTTCTCTTGTTGATAGTTCTTTCTTTCTCCATAGAAGTGTTGTGTCGAAGGCATTAGTGAAGGATGCCGAAAGAGTCAAGACGAAAGCATTAGTGAAAGATGCTTAACGTCCGTGTCAAGAGCATTAGTGAAGAATGCTAAAGGTATTAAGACGAAGGCATTAGTGAAAGGTGCCAAGCGTTGTGTCAAGGGCATTGGTGAAGGATGCCTAAAAATCAAATCAAGTGGCATTAGTGAAAAATGCCAAGGTCGTATAATCGATGAGGTGCATCGTTATACATATAGTGATAGTTTGTTTCCAAGGATGTTGATATCCTTGATGGTGTTGTAATAAGGAGGGAGTCTCCTTTGGGATTATGTGTTGTGTAGTGTTGGGTAGTAGTTCCTCCATTGTAATGGAACTCAGTACTTAGCCTAGTACCGGATAAAGGGTAGGCGACGTTGTGGTAGGTGTGGTTCACCTTGGTGTAAAGAACCCGGTGGTTAGCCTAGTACCGGAAAAAGAGTAGGCAACGTTGTGAAGGCTTCTCCGCCATAAGGATTTGGTGTCGTGTAGTGATTACGAACTCTCGAGTAAGTGACTCGGGGAGTGGAGTAGGGCAAGGAAGGTGTCCTTGTAGCCGAACCACTATAAATACTCGTGTCGTGGTTATGTGCTTCTTACTCTTTATCTTTCATTACACTTTTATATATCTATCTATCAATGTCCAACACACACATCTAAATGGATTGACATAAGTTGATCTAAATGTTTTAAAACTAAGTTTTAATTGGTAAAACTATTCAACCCCTTCTAGTTTTCCACACATGTGTTATGCAATGGCTTGGAATAAGGAATAAGGTTAAGTTAAGCGAAGGTTAGAAGACCGTGGTAAGAATGTAGGAGCTAGGTAGAATATCGAGCTCAATCAATGTTGTACCCCCGTTTGGTCCTTCAATGGTTTGTAACGTGTAGACTAGTGTCAAAATGTACGTCAAGGTTGTCATATGTTTAAAGTGTTATTGGTCATGGATAAAGGGGCGTTTGGATTAAGTGTAAATACCCATTTTGGGTTGCAAATGGGTTAAATGTTCTTGTAAAATATTTAATATGTTATGTTAATGATTTCTGGAAGTTTTGATATAATGCGAAAGTGGTATAAGTGGTATGTAGTGTAAAATGGGTCGAAGTACAAGTTTTGGGGCCTACAGCCCTCCAACCAGCGGCTGAGAATACCAGTCGGGTGACTGGAAACTGTCTGTTGGGAACAGAAGTCCCCATCCGGGCGGCTAGGAACTCCAGCCTGTGGCTGGGATGTGTTTTCAGGTTTCGTTGATTTTCTAAATATCGTATCTTTTAAATCGTAAGTCCTCACAGATCGTGCCACCCATCATGTCGAAGAGAATTGAATCTAGTTTCATCTAAAAATATTTTTAAGGCTTGAAACTTTATAGATTTTTTTCAATGGTCAAAATACTAACATAGTGTCCGTTAATGTTGGGTCGTTTCCGCAAAAAAAAATCAAATTTTTGGTCAAATCGGGCACGGGGCATAACAATATGAGTTTTGGTGATGGTTGTTGTTTTTGTAAATGCTAGAAACTATTTTTTGCTATAAATAGGTTATGCAAGAATTTTTAGCTGGACATAATAATGCTCGGGTAAGGAGGATGGTTGAAATCGATTTAAATGTATAGTTCTTAAAGTTTGATTTTACTTATAATGTCAGTCTAGTAGTCAAATATGGGGGAAGTGTTAATGTATGACTCAAAGGAGATCAAGCTCTACATGTCACTTGCAACTAGATACTCAAAGCAGTAATTCCGGATTTACTCAAGCAAAGAGGATATTGTGTGGAAAAATAAGGATCTTCTTTGTTCTTTTAAATTTGAAATAACTGTTTGGAATATTTAAGTGTAGGTGATTTGTACGTTTCGATCCCTTGCGAATCATACATTTTTTATTCTATTGGTATTTTGTTCGGAACGCCTTCTCCAAAGATTCCATGCAGGATGATTATGGTGATTTGAGATTTTGGCGTCAAAGAAACCACGTGGCATAGACTGTGACCGCGTTTCGCAGCCACTTTGATAGCTTAGCTGAAAAGTTTGCAGCACACACTCTGGCTGCAATACATGTGTAGGATTTATGTTGAACTTTACTAAGTTACATTATCGGACACTAGTTTGATGTAATATAGTTTGTCGCATGTTTCGTACGCTGTTTTGTAAATCTAACCTAGATGGTAGTTCATTAATTATGTTTTGGTCTTAATTTTGTTGTCCCGAAAAAATGTGGACCATAAACTGCATTCGTAATTCGTACACGACTCGGTTTATGAGCCGAACCGCAAATATTCTTGGTACAATTATTAATACATCGCTCTCTTTTGTATTCGGCCCATACAAGAAATGTCACCTGGCCATAATAATTTCCACGCGATGGAGGTTGAAGAAACTGATATAAAATTTTGTGTGGTGTTTGAAGGAGGGTTTTCATTATGAGGCTAATGGTTTTGTTGAGATATTCTATTTATTACTTTTATTTCATTTTAATGCTGCTAACAATAGTTTAAAGCATAAACCATCGGTTTAAGGTATTACGGTTTTTCAAAATTTCATGGGTTGTTTTGGTGTATCTAATTCGAACAATAGTTGCTTGGCTGTGATGATTCCATTACCTGGTGTGTCTTAATTTTAGCATGACAAAAACTAGAAGGCATAAAATGGAAACGTTTTTCTTTTCTTTTTTTTTCTTTTTTTTTTTTTTTTTGTATCCAATACACTATCTGAGCCAAGTCATAAATATTATGTCTTCAATTACTGAGGCATTATTCATTTTTCTATTTAGGCTATCCATAATACATTAAACGGGCATTTTAATGTTGGAGTAAGGGGAGTGGGAGAAATCGATATAAGTATTCTCTATGATGCTAGCGTAGAGAAATTGGGTCATGAGAAAGTCGTTATCTGAGTTTCTTCATGACAAAACACCTTCTTGCACGTTTACTAAAACATTTTTATATCAATTTTTTTATGCACCAATATTATAATGTGGCATAAAGTTTGTGTTATTGATTAAAAATAAACTAGTTTTATATAAAACGAGATAGAAAAACCCGCCGCGTTGCGGCGGAGCATTTGCTATGTTTTAGCATGGTCGTCGGTGCCAATGTAGCATGTTTCGGGCCAGGTCATGGCAACTTCACGAATCTTACAGCCTTACGGTTACTGGTGAGAGCTGTCACACACATTGCAACACGTTGAACATTTGTTGTACGTACTATAGGTTCATTCATGAACATTTGTTGTACATATTACAGGCTCATTTCTTAGTACATACCTCATGAAGGATTTCAAAAGCTTGCATCAGTCTAGTTCAATAGCTTCTCAAAGTAAAGTAAACATTAAGGTTCTTACAAACATTCATAATTGCAGAATATTTGTGCCAAGCAAAAAACCTTTAAATGTGATTAAAAAAATTTAAACAATCTACGTTGCCACGATATTGTTCTATGGAAGCGGGCGGGTTGTTAGAAGTTCGGCCCGCTTTCAAGTTGGTGAAAGAATCTTTCGTTTTTCGCGAAACTTGTACCCGGACAAGTTGTACTCTGTGAAGGTTCCTTTTGCTCTGTACCTGAATATTGTTGTGTCATCGAGTTGAATCTTTCCACTCGGAAGTGTACTCCAATCGTCAGCGATGATGTTGACACGTGATGTTCAGGATAGTGAGACACGTCTAATCGCCCCCTCAAATTCCTTTTGCTGTTTCAAGAGTCTTTGTGCAACGGTCTGCACCAGACGTATTCCTAGACCATTGTGACAACGAAAGGAATTCGAGGGGAAGATGAGAACAGGGCAATATCTTAAACATCCCGTATCAATATTAGCAAATGAATATTGCAATATTCTACCGAGTGGAAAGATTCCAATCGATGACACCACTATTTAGTTGGATAAGATTCAACTCATTCCGGCTGCATACATATGGACAATTCAAAACAACCGTTAGTTAAAAAAATGCAGCTACCCATGATTCTATAGTGGCATTCCAAATAGTATTATTACACTATTAGAATTAGAACGTACTGATACAGGAACACATAGATGGTAGTTGGCAGGTAACATCATTTGTTGTCAAACCTTTTATATGTATTATTCGTGGGTCCTAATTTAGCATACAGCAACAGTAATACGCACGCGTTGAATACGTGCACCGAATACTACGTAGACATAAGCGTATTTGTCACTTAACCCACGATTTCACTAACACGTCAAAACTAATAGAAAAACATAAATAACGATAACAAATGAGGCTCAGATATATGTATACAATAGCGATACCAGGCAACCAACATGGCTGCAGTCACACATTCGATGTGACTGCCCTGCCACGGTGCGGGCCAAGGAAATGTATACGCATTGGTCAGCATATTATCATCATCGCCTATAGATTGATGGAAGGCTGATCAGTATTCAACCAAGAAAAAGCAATCCAAGTACATCAGTAGTAGGATTAGTTTTTCTTGGCTGGATACTGGTCGCAACATCTATTTGCCGAATACTGAACAGGAAAAGTGGAGACCAAAGAAATGCAGGACTGAGATCAAATCGCATTCATACAACTAAAAAGGCTCAGGTCAGCAATTATTGAAGTGGTACTCAAAACCCCATGGCTGCAACTGTGAGGTCACCACGCCAAGATATGGGTTTTGGTAATCAACACTTACAGAAACAGCAAACGCTGACGCATCTCATCATCGCCTACAGTGTAGGCAAATGTCGTTCCTTTAACAACATACTCCTTTTACGGAACCTGACAATCTTGCAAAAAAACAACAAACGACAAACAATCCTACACAACATTAGATACCTTCGCAATTAAAAACCCATAACAAAAAACCTAGAATCAACATGCAGCAACTAATCACAACCAAAAGAAGATAACATGCATGAAGAAAGCCGTCTTACCTACTCAAATAACGCAAACAGAGAAACAATGAGAAAACCTTCGTCTAAATTAAATGAACAGTCATACATATAACGTCCTCAAAAGGCTCAAAAGTGTACGAATACGGGTCATAAGCAACAGCCCACGTTTTGGCTCAAAGCCCACCATACCCCGCTTTCCACTAACGAAGATAATAATTTTTTGAGTAACCGACTTTCTGTTTTATATGTAGAAATGCAGGATTGAGATCAGATCGCAGCCATACAACTAAAAATGCTCATGTCAGCAATTATTGAAGTGGTACTCAAAACCCCATGGATGCAACCGTGAGGTCACCATGCCAAGATATGGGTTTTGGTAAACACTACTTACAGAAAAACCAAACGCTGACAGATCTCATCATCGCTCACATTGTAATCAAAACCCCATGGCTGCAACCGTGAGGTCGCCACGCCAAGATATGGGTTCTGTTACATGTAACCTGAAATGTCACAACCTAATCAGTAACAACGGAAGTAATCCATATACCCAAGGATCACAATACGTAAACCTAAACAATAAATAAATAAGAGGGTAAGGACAACATAAGCTTCAGTTGTAATATGAATTATTGAGCTCGTTCACATGTGAGAACTCAAATGGAGACGTAATGTTCAAAATGAAGTATACACGATTTAGATCGAAATATTCTCTATTTCTCTTAACCGTGTTCTATCATTTATCTAACGCCACAGTCAAAGCAATAGTTTCTGATGTAACTTTTTTCTCCACACTCAAAAAAACTGCTTCGAAATGCAATAAACCTATTTTAAGAATTAAGAACAAAGCGTATGTCGATTTCATACACTCTTTCAGTTTATGCAAGATATCAAATTCAATAAATCATTAACCGACCTCCAACCAAAACATAAATTAATCATCTTTTTTAGTAAGTTATAAAAACAAACACTTGGTACGCATGTATAACTAACAATATAACTAACGCCTTACTCCATCATATAAACTACAAAACCAAAAACTGACATCACGAATCACAATTTACAACAAACCCATATCATGGAATTTAATAAAATCAATCACAAATTAAGCAACAATAAAAAAAACTGATTTTTAATGACCTGCCCACCAAATGGGTTTGATTGGTTGTTAACACACGTACATAACAACTCCTTCAAGCCGTTTCGCAGATCCAGAACAGCACTTGCAAGGCGGTGGATGGTATGTGAGACACATACCCTTTTTTTATGTGTGTATGTGTATGAGGCGGTGATGGTAATCGTTTCTTTAAGCTAACCCGGTAAAAAGCCCAAAAGTATAGAAGTTTAGGTCATCACTAACGGCCCACGTCCTGGCCCAAAACCCACCATACCCCACTTTCCACGAACGAAGATAATAATTTTTAAACTAACCGACTTTCTGTTGGAGTAGTATCTCCCAGAACAGGGTAAGATAATCAATTCAGCAGAAACAAGTAATACTTTAGCAGAAACAAATACCACTAGGTGGTTACCGGATATCACTTGGAATCGTGTGATCACTTTCCAAAGTAAACTATTTGACCCTAATGCCTGGGTTACACGAATATCTACTTGGGATAAGACCAAATGCAGTTATGGAATTAGGCACAATTCAATAACCCTTGCACTAATAAGTGTTAATCGTTTTCTGTGTGTTTATCATGCATAAACAGATCTCCTATTTATAGGAAATACTCTTAGATATTCCAATGGAATTATGAGTATTAATCGGCCCATTAATAGCCTCATAATATTCCCCATTATAGCCGTTAGTGGTTACATGACCAATTAAACGTGGTCATAATGCAGTTGTAACTGCCACTTGAATAGGTCAAAGCCCGTTACAAGCAGTACTTTCATCAGTACTTTCATAGCGCTATCAGTGGATACACCGCTTGGTGGAAACCACAAGCTTGATGGAAAACACAAGCTTTAGTGGAAACACGCTTATCGGTGGAAACTTTGCTTATCGATGGAAACCACAAGCAATACTTTCCACAAGCAAGACTTTCTACTAGCACTACCAATACAAACCACTACAAGAGTCGTGGTGTTCATGGACCTTATGGGTGTACACTCCGTACCTCCTAACCCATTACAAGGTGTGAACTAATCCCACAAGTGCACTAAATTTTCCAACAATCCTCCCAAATTTAGTTCACTTCCTTTGCATGAAAATAAACATCAAGCAAAACATGTGCATAAACAAAAATGTCACGAGTTGAATTTCCATCTTAGTAAATTACACGTTCAAATATTCGAGAATCGTGGTGTTCTAAGAATTGAACCCTTCAACCCATTTGAATACACGAAGATAAAATACACACGTTTTCAAATTCTTATCGACTCGACACTATACAAGCCATGTGTCCATATCCAAATTCATAAATGTTGTAAAAGCTAAAAGTCCAAAGCTTCAAGCGGCAAAACTTCAACATTTACATAGGTGGTTCCTCTTTATTCATGCTCGCCAAGCACTTTTCAAAGAACATTAACCATTAAGAAGTAAAGACTTCATACTCCTTTCGGCAGAGTTACGAGCACAACCTTGAGATGTAAATAATACATGTGCTCCAATCCACTAAATGTTCGACTTTCCACATTGAACTCGGCTCCCAAGTTTCCTTGGGAGGAGTTCAGTGTCCTAGCATTCGATGACTAAGTTGGACTTAAACTCATCCCTTTAGCGAGACTTTATAACCAAGTCTCGGCGGACCCTTCGTCAAGTGATCGGCTAAGTTACATTGAGATCTCACAAACTCTATAGATACCACCCCATTCATGATAAGCTCACGAATCATGCTATATACGACACCTAAGTGTCTAGACTTACCATTGTACATTTGGCTATAAGCCTTAGCCAATGTAGCTACACTATCACAATCGGATAGAAATAGGTGCTATAGGTTTAGGCCACAATGGAATCTCAAGAAGCAAGTTTTTAGCCATTCGACTTCTTTACCGGTAATTGCTAGAGCCACAAATTGATTCCATTGTTGAACCGGTGATACAAGTTTGTTTCTTAGATGCCCAAGAAATTGCACCTCCACCAAGTAGGAATACCCGACCACCGGTAGGCGAATTGTCTTGATGTTCTTGATCAACTTGCATCGGTGTATCCTTCCAACAACGATGGGTAACAATATATGAGAGACTATAATCCATAGTTCTCTTGAATACTTGATGCCCTTTGAGCGCTTGCGATGATGAGCACTAGGATTACTAGTATACCGCTCAATTTTCCCACTGCAAAACCAATATCGGGTCTTGTACAAGTCATGGCATACATCAAGCGACCAATTACCTAGAATACTCAAGTTGAGATATAGCTTTGCCATTATTAGGCATCGACTTCTCACAGTATCCATAGGTGTACTCACAGAGTACAATCAAAGTAATTGAATTTCCTCAACACCTTCTCAATATAATGATCTTTGGGAGATAGAAATTCTTTTACTTTCATGTTTAATCCTTATACCAAGGATAACATCGCCTTCCCTTATCTTTCATGGAGAACCTTGATGACAAAAATTCCTTTGTCGGTCGACTGATTTTAGTCGGTGCAAAGATCAACATGTCATCAACATATAGACAAATGATGACTCCTTTACGATTCATCAAATTTGCTATATACATTTGTCGACTTGGTTAAGAACATAACCACTAGACAAAACCACTTCATCAAATTTTGATGCCATTGCTTAGGTGCTGCTTAAGTCCATAGAGACTTAATCGGTTTACACACCTTGTTTTCATTGCGAGCGGGATGAAGCCACGAGGTTGGTTCATGTAAACCTCCTCATCAATTCACCATTCAAGAAAGTTGTCTTCACATCCATCGATGAATAACCATATTGTGAATAGATGCCAAAGCAATCGGCGATCTTATGGTATGCGTCACGAGCCACGGGGGCATAAGTATCAAAATAGTCTATCCACGACTTTTGTTTAAAGCCTTGAATGCCTAGTCTAGCCTTGAACTTTTCAATAGTTCCATCTACCTTCATTTTCATTTTGAAAATCCATTTGCAACAAAGGTTTGCAACGGAGATAGATCAACCAACACCAGTGTTGTTCCTATGATGGAATCCATCTCATCATTGTTGCTTCTTTCCGAAAGCAATATCACGGGACTTCATTGCTTCTTCAAATATCTTGGGATCATCCTCAACAATGAAGCAATAGGAGTATTGGTGCGAGACCTCATCCTTGTTCCTTGACCAAGTATAGTTGAAACTCGGGTCCAAATGACTTTGGAGTCGACCCTTTTGCTCTTCACGAGCACGGGTTGAGTTGTTGAACCACAACCTCATCGGGGACCAGCGATGGTTCATCATCGAGGACCTCGATACACCGGTGTCATGAGTTCCATTAGGAATCCTTTGACTTGGTCTAGGGGCGATGAGAATCTATTCTCATCAAAGTGCGCATCCCTTGATTCAATTATAGTATTAATTGAGATATATTCATTAGGTTCAATAACATAGAACCTAAAAGCCTGGAATGCTCGGCATATCCAACAAAGATCGATCAATACCTCTTTCACCCAAAGTTTTCATCTTTGGATCGTGGAGTCTTACATGACCCTACAACCCTGACCTTGAGATAGTTCATGTTGGGTTTTCTTTTAGTCCGAGTTCATAAGGGTAACCTTGTTCCTTTTGTTGGGAACCTATTTAATAAATAGCAAGTGTTAACATAGCTTCACCCGGAACCCTTGACTCGATCTGAATAGGACAACATGGAATTAACCATCTCCTTGACACTGTTCTTCTTTTCGAAATACCATTTCTTTGAGGAGTATAAAGGCGATCGTTTCATGGATAATTCCAACAGATGAAAATCTGAGTATCCATGTACTCACCTCCCTATCGGTCCTTAATCTTTTGATCAAAGACCCAAGTTGTAATTCAACTTCATTTTAAACACTTTGAATTTATCTAATGCTTCATCCTTGGTATATAGAGATAGACATAACAAAATCTAGAAGCATCATCAATAAATGTCACAGTACTTCTTATTCCCCAAAGAAGGAGTGGCATGCAAATCACACAGTCACGTGTATAAGCTCAAGAGCTTAGTCTCACGACTAACACCACGAAAAGGTTTCTTGGTTATCTTGGTCAACATGCAAGTTTTACACTTTTCGGTGTCCATGTCAAATCTTGGAATTAAACCATCCTAGACATATCTTGCATTCTTTTATAATGTACATGGCCAAGTCTTGCATGCCATAGGGTAGAGTCGGTCGGTCGATGGTGGTCACAAAAGTGAATTAACTTGTCGGTAGAAATATTAAGCTGAACATTTGATTACATAAATAACCAAAACCAATAAAAACACCATGCTTAGAAAGCACAAATTTATCGGACTTAATAACTTGTTTATATCCATGATTATTCAAAACACTACTTGAAACCAAGTTTTCCTTATATCGGGAACATGAATAACATTAAACAAAGTTACAATCTTTCCGAACTAAACCTAAGGTCTACACAACCACGACCATGCACCAAGGTGTTGACTCATTTCCCATGTGAAGAATAGAACCATCATTCGGTGACTCATAAGTCTTAAACCGACTTCTATCTTTGCACACATGAACCGTTGCACGAGTTAACCCACCACGCAACATCATCATCCTGCACATAATGAGATTCGAGATACATATGTAACATAATAAATCTGAATAGACTTATTAACCATATTCGACCTTTCGGTGAGTTGGAAGAACCACCACTCCACGAACCATTAGTGCTTGATCCATTGGCTTTACCACCAATTTTAACACCCTTGCGGTCCCTTTTAATGTGACGGGTTTGCCACATTTCCAACAAGTAGGTGTTGCCTTCTTGTTAGGATCGCCTTGTGTTATCATGATATTTGCGTTTGCCTTTGTTGTCATTGTACACGGTGGAGTTGTTATGCTCCACCATATTGACAACAGATGCCCCGATAGCATTGCTACTCTTTGGCTTGTCATTATCACGCACCTTGAGAGATTCCTCGATGCGCGGATGACCGCCTAACTCAACGAGTTAACTCCTCTTTCTTATGTTTCAAGGTATGCTTGAAATCTTTCGAAGGAGGAGTTTGTCAATGACACAGAGGTGAAATAGACTCATCCATGTGCATATTATGTTGTGTAAACCTTCCAAGTATTCCAAGAAGTTCATTGTATTGTTCCATGGTGGTCTTGAATTAGTCATTTTGTAATTTGTGAAATTACTAACAAGAAACTTCTTACTTGATGCATCCTCGACCATATATTTGGCATCCAAGAGTCCAGGTCTTTGGAAGATTCAATGTTTCGATAAATATCAAGCAGAGAATCGGACATACCATTGAAATTAAGCCTCTGCATATGTAGTCATCATTCTCCCATTTGCTCCTCCTCCGATCCGCTCCACGGTAGCATCATCCCATCATCCGGAATAGGTGTAGTTAGCACATACACCACACTCATGCCGATGACAGAAGTGCATCTTCTTACGCCAACTCCTAAAGTCCACCCTTCAAACTTATCAAGCTTGGCAAAGTTTGAAGCCATGTGTTCATTGCGGCGATGACCATTGATTATCACAAAATAGTTTACTTTGATTGTTGGAGTAGTATCTCCCGATGGTAAGATAATCAATTCGGTGAGAAACAAGTAATACTTGATGAAACAAATACCACTAGGTGGTTACTGGATATCACTTGGAATCGTGTGATCACTTTCCAAAGTAAACTATTCGACCCTAATGCAGGTTACACGAATATCTACTTGGGATAAGACCAAATGCGATTATGGAATTAGGCACAATTCAATAACCCTTGCACTAATAAGTGTTAATCATTTTACGTGTGTTTATCATGCATAAACGGATCTCTATTTATAGGAAATACTCTTAGCTATTCCAATGGAATTATGAGTGTGTCGGCCCATTAATAGCCTCATAATATTCCCATTATAGCGTTAGTGGTTACATGACCAATTAAGCGTGGTCATAATGCGGTTATAATCGCCACTTGAATAGGTCAAAGCCGTTACAAGCGGTACTTTCATAGCGCTATCGGTGGATACTTTGCTTGATGGAAACCACAAACTTGATGGAAAACACAAGCGGTGGAAACATTGCTTATCGATGAAACATCGCTTATCGGAGAAACATCGCTTATCGGTGGAAACCACAAGCGATACTTTCACAAGCGATCTTTCCACAAGCGATCTTTCTACTAGCACTACCAATACAAACTACTACAAGAGTCAGGGTGTTCATGGACCTTATGGGTGTACACTCCGTACCTCCTAACTTATTACAAGGTGTGAACTAATCCCACAAGTGCGACACTTTCTGTTTTATATGTATAAGAGAATGTTTTAAAGTTAGAGTTTAGAGGATAAGGTTGAAAAAGAAAAGTTTTTAGAAGAGGAATGCATGGGAAATATGCTTTTTTTTCCTTCTTTAAATTTGAATCATTTTGAAAATATGTGGTTGAAAATAGCATTAATAACAGTACGTTATTCTTTAACGCTTGTCAAAATAATGACTTTACAAGACGATCTTATGTCTTTAGCTATGCATGAACCATGTGGCGATGTGATTCATCAACCTTAAAAAAGACATAAAATAATACATTAAACACATGAGTGTTGAGTAGTAAATTTTTAAGAAATGTCACATTGATATTTTGTTTGAGCATAGCATTATTTGAATTTGACATTTTCCTAATTGTATCGCTCACTGACTTCTAGAAGACTAGTTAAATCAAAATATAAAACTATGAGAAAGAAAAAGAAAATGATTCAGCCAATATAAACATCATATTACAAATTCATGGCCCGGGATGTCTAACTGATCATAAGTCCAATTGAAAAGGATATTTGGTTAAAAGTCTTGCATCCTAATTAAATAAAAGAGAAATGATAAAGAGATTTAAACTTAGGTTTAAACTTAGACCTAAAATTAAGTGACATCATTTTGATGGCTACAGATAAGGACTCACTTATATTACAACCCATTAAGATGCCACTTGATTTTAGGTATACGTTTAGGCCTAACTTTAGGTCTCTCTATTATTTCTCTAAATAAAAATATCAAAATTTTGTCGTATGACATTTAAACTAACGATAAATAATAGGCGAATAACGAAAAAATCGTCGAACTTGACACTTTATGTGATTGTGTGTGCAAACTATTTTTTCTATTGTATGTCTTGAACTTTCAAATTTTGATCATTATGTGTATTTTGTGACTATTCTGTCATGTAAAATGACCATTTTACCCTTCAAAATTTGAAAAAATTAAGGGTAAAATGGTCACAAAATACACACAATAATCGAATTTTGAAATTTCAGTACACACAATAAGGAAAAAAAATAGTTAGCTACACACAATCATATAAAGTGTCAAGTTCGATGCATTTTTTTGTCATTTGCCCTATTATTTCGTTATGCGAAACATTGGACAATTACAACAAACATGAATTTCGTTATGCGAAACATTAAATCGCAGATTTGTATCGAACACAAGCAACATTATACACCCTCAAACGTTTCTTTTATTCAAAAAAGCTTATAACGTTTGGTTTAAAAATAGATTAACATTATTTACGTACCAAATTTTTTTAACATATCAAAGATCAATCGTCACTCTTCATTTTTATTTTATCTAATCGATGAGATTAGCCCCAACAATTTAAAAAACTTATTTTCATCATTTTTTTTTCAAAGATTAATATCTTTCAAAATGTTGGTCGTTAAGCAAAAAAAAATATTCCATTACAACGAGCATTTAATTATCTTTCTAAAGATAGACACTTTGATATACTTTCGACAAAAAAAATTTTGTTTCGTGTTTTTCACCTTTTTTTTACGTTGTTTCTTTCGTTATTGAAATTTGCATGAAAAAATCACATGTGATTAAACATTAATTTAAATATTATAATAATATCAGATGTGACATTAGTGTTAAATCACATATGATATGTAAAGGAATTTTCATTTGCTTACTTTTATTTTGATGCTTACCAAGGGATAAATCCCCATCATTCATCTAGTTTAATCGAATGGTAGAGATTAACCTAAGATTTATTAAATAAACATAAGTCCATGTTTTTTTCTTGTCTTTTTGTCTTTCTTTTTTATTAATTTTTTTTTTGTCTTTTTCTTTTAATTCACGTTTTTTTAAACTCGTGTTTTTTTTAATTCACGTTATGCACGTTTTTTTTTAATTCGCGTTTTTTTTTCGCTTTCTTACGTTTTCGTCCGTTTTCATACGTTTTCGCCCGTTTTCTTACGTTTTCATTCATTATTCATACGTTTTCGTCCGTTTTCATACTTATTTTTACGCTTTCATACGTTTTCGTCCGTTTTCATACATATTCGTATATTTTCTTACATTTTCTTCCGTTTTCATAAGTTTTCGCCTGTTTTCTTATGTTTTCGTTCATTATTCATACATTTTCGTCCATTTTTGTCCGTTTTCATACGTGTTTGTCCGTTTTCATACTTGTTTTTACGCTTTGATGCGCGTACGAAGCGCGTTCGGGGTCAAAGGAACTTCCTTCTCGTCGAGCAAGTTTTTCAACACCCTAGGCAGTGAACCTAATCGTTGTAGTGTAGTATTGGGTAAGCCTCGGGTATTGATATCGTTCTCTAGGGGAATAGGAATGCTAGCAAGAAGTGTACTACACTAAGGTTGGGCTTGAGGATGATTCTTTTTTATCTTTTATATATTTTTTTAAAAATCTAAAGGTAAAATCTCAGGACAATGGATTTGGGGGTGGTACTTCTACTGATTACTTCTACTAGTCTAATTATCTAATACTACGGGTAGCTATGTCTTTTTTATGTGTGCTCGTATGATGATTAAAAATGTGTTTACCAAGATACTATTACTCCCTAGTTATCTTTTATTGGTGGTTGAATTGTCACGTCCTTATTCTTAACGCGTTGTGTTTTCTAAGGTCGTAGGGTGTGCCTTTTTCTTTAACTCTTTGAGACTACCTTAAGGTTATTGCCTACGAAATCCGCTAGATGTTTCATAAACTAACTTTAAGATTATCTTTGGATGTTTAGACTACGAAATCCTCTAAGTGATTCATAAACTAATGTTCACAAAGATTACTCAAGCATTTAAACACAATGATAGCCTAATTGCACTCCTAAGCCATTTATAATTAAGATAAGAGACAACCAATAAATAATTAACAACTAGATTTCATAGATCTAAGCAAACACACAATAAATTTAGCCGGACATGTTAAACAAGCAAGCATACACACATTCAATGGAAGACATAATGATACTAATGAAATAAAACACTTATCTTGATGTGTAAAATAGGGTTTGGGACCCTAAGATACTGTCCAAGTCGGACTACAAATGTTTAGGGTTTTACTCCACAAGTCTACCTCTAAAATCTTGAAAAATCGAATTCTATATATAGATTTACACTTGCGACGGCGTCGCCTTATAGAGTGGGGCCGTCGATCGCCTTCATTAGGGTTTTCGTCTTGGCCAAGTTATCGATGGGACGACGTCACGTTGTAATTGTGACGTCGGGCTTCAGCGAGGACTTTGTCGATTACGGATCCGGGTCGTCGAGATGAAAAGTCTTAGTGGCGCCTTCTCTTCAAAGCTTCGACGCCGTCGGTGTATTTGAGCAAAAGTCTCTTGGCCGTCGGTGCATCTATTAACAAATCCGTAGAGAGGGACGGCGTCGCCCTTTAGATGGGACGCCGTCAGCTTCAGTTCTATCAGCTTGAGTGTCTTTGATCTTGACTTAGCCATTTTCTTCATATATTCACTCCTTTTTGTCCAAATATGCATCATTCCAGCATTTTGCTTCCAAGAGACCTAAAAAGTGAAAAGGAACGAAATTAAGCAGTAACGGATATAAAAGTGGTCGATTAAGGGCTTAAATGACCCCTTAAAAGTGTACGTTATAAATCCTTATCACACTTTCTTACGTTTTCGTCCGTTTTCATACATATTCGTCCATTTTCTTACGTTTTCATACGTTTTCGCCTGTTTTCTTATGTTTTTGTTCATTATTCATACGTTTTCATCCATTTTCGTCCGTTTTCCTACGTTTTCGTCCGTTTTCATACTTGTTTTTACGCTGTCATACGTTTTCGTCCATTTTCATACATATTCGTCCATTTTCTTACGTTTTCGTCCGTTTTTAAATGTTTTGGCAGTTTTCAAACGTTTTCATACGTTTCTGAATATCACAAGTGATATTTTGTGATATTAATATTATCAAAAGTGACATTCTATGATATTCAGAATATAACTTGTGGTATTCTAAATATCACAAGTGATTTTCAACTAATGTTTTGTAACATGAAAATCACAATTGATATTCAGAATGTCACAAAGTGATATCAAGAAAATCACAAGTGATATTTAGAATATCACAAATATATAATTTGAATAGTAGCTACATAGTTTGGGGGTATTTGTTTAACCTTATTTTATTTGCTTATGAGATTATGTGATTTCGGTTTATGTTTCACAAGCTTAATTTGCTTATTTTGAAACTTATAAAAATATGTAAGTTTATATATACCACGTATAAAGAGACAATGGTCAAATTTTGGTTTAGAGTTCATACATATTCGTCCGTTTTCATACGTTTTCGTCCGTTTTTAAATGTTTTTTCATATGTTTCTGAATATCACAAGTGATATTCTGAGTATCACAAATGATATTCTGTGATATTCAGATGATCACAAGTGATATTCTGTGATTTTCTGAATATTACAAGTGATTTTCAACTAATATGTTGTAAAATAAAAATCAGGAGTGATCTTCAGAATACCACAAAGTGATATCCAGAAAATCACAAGTGATATTCATAATATCACAAAGTGATATTCAAAAAATCACAAGTGATATTCTGAATATCACAGAAAATCACTTGTGATAGTCAGAAACATATGAAACGTATGAAACGTAAGAAAATGGACGAAAACGTAAGAAAGTGGACGAATACATATGTAAACGGACGAAAACGTATGAAAGCGTAAAAACACATTTGAAAATAGATGAAAACGTATGAAAAATGGACGAAACCGAAAGAAAACTGATGAAACCGGATGAAAACGTATGAAAACGAACGAAAGCGGACGAAACGTCGAAACGGACGAAAACATATGAAAGCGTGAAAGCGTATGAAACGACGCAGCGTATGAAACCGGCGGCGTATGAAAGCGAATAAAAAAACAGGGAATTTAAAACAACATGAATTAATAGAAAAACGCGAATTTAAAAAAAACGCGAATTAAAAAAGAAAAGGAAAAGTGAATAAAATAAAAAACGTGAATTTAAAAAATAAATACAAAAAAATATGTGAATAAAAAAGAAAGACAAAAAGACAAGAAAAAAACATGGAATTAGGTTTACCTTTAAATCTTAGCTTAATCCCCACCATTAGATCAAACTATATGGATGATGGGGATTTGTTCCTTAGTAAGTATGGATTTATGGGTAAGCAAAATAAAGGGCCTCATGATATGTAATATCGTATGTGATTTAACACTAATATCACATGTCATATTACATATAAAATATGATTTAACACTAATATCACATGTGATATTATTATAATATTCAAATAAGAGTTTAATCACATGTGAATTTAGAGATGGCAAAAAAAACCCGTATCCGACGGGGACCCGATCGCCAAACCCGATTTGACTAGGGAATCCCCGATTTGACCGGGGATGGGGATGGGAACGGGGAATCCCCGAATTATGAAAACGGGGATGGGGGTGGGGATGGGGATATCATAAATCCCCGAACCCGACCCCGAACTTTTAATGTATAAATTATATGTATATTAATACTAAATGTATATGTATATGTATATGTATATGTATATGTATATGTATATGTATATGTATATGTATATGTTAGTTATTGACAATTATTATATTTGAAGTATATTTGTATGTATACGTGACATTTAATGGATCAAAATCATCAAATATTTTAAAACGTTAAGCACTAACTACGTATTATCCAACCAATATTTTGTTCGAATACACTCATTCGATGTACTCACTTTTTATATTATATGTGATGTTTCAATATATACAATGCTTTATAGTTGAATGACATTTTAATTAATCTAACTATGTACAATGTACGCTTTTAAGACGTTTTATAGGTCAATTCTTTATATTTCCGATTAGTTATATAATTTGTATGCTTAATTTATAAGGGCAAAAAATCCCCGAATCCCCGTGGGGATCCCCGATCCCCGTTGGGGATGGGGATGGGGATGCAAAATGATTCCCCGATGGGGATGGGGATGGTAAATACGATCCCCGATATTCTCCGCCCCGTTGCCATCCCTACATGTGATTTCTCATGCAAGTTTTAACAGCAAAAAAAAGGTGAAAAAGTACGAAACTTTTTTTGACGAAAGTATGTCAAAGTGCCCATCTATAGAAAGACAATTAAATGGTTGTCGCCATCATGTAATTATTTTCGCTTAACGATTAACGGTTTAAGATATATTTAAATTATAAAAAGTAGGTGAAATATTTAAATGCTTTTAATCTCATCTATTGATTTGTTTTTAGATAAAAGATAAGGATGAGTCCCTTAATATATGAGAAAATTTTAGTAGAGTTAATTACATAATTGGTCGTTAAGAGCATTCCCATCAATAACATGAGTTATCCTTTAACACTGTCCACGTCAGTGCCACATCAGCTTTAACATTTCACTTTAACATCCCCAAAAAACACCCACATCAATAACATCCCAAGTTAAACTTTAACATTTCATATTTTCAATTTCAACCCTAAACTAAAACAAACACTTCATTTATTAAAAACATATCACATTTAACATTAAAACACAAAGTACATTAAGCGTTAAACACGAATTACATTAAAATTAAAGATACAACGACATTGATGAAAATAAAACTACTAAAACTTATAAAAATGAATCATCGAGACCCAACCCTCGAACTTGAAGGGAATCAAACTCCCATTAAAGATCCGACGCCCATTATGTCAAGTAGTTGTCTTGAAGATACTGAGCTTTCTGTGCTTCTTGCTCACGACGAGCAGCTTCCTCACGTGCCTGCTCTTCCATAATTTCCCTACCGTTTTCAATATCTTGTTCTAGTTGACGGAGGGAAGCCTCACTTAACCCATGGGGTTGTTTGAAGATCCACTGTGGACCTGCTCACGGTGGAGTTGGAACAATTGGGAGGTATGGGATGTTTTCAAAGCCCACCGGAAGACATTTTCGGTGGTGTTGAGTAAACTTCAAGTTCGGTGGAAAGCTAGTTGGAGGAAGCGTGGTGAAGTTGAAAAGCTTGTTTCCGTGACTTTTACGGACTTGGAAATTCTTGAGAAAAATCTTTGCGAGACATTTTGTGTGTGTACGAGTTGTGTGTGTAACTTGTGTGTGTTGTGTGTTCTAAACAACTCCGGTAGAGTTGTATATATAAGCGAGTTGATTTTGAGTTTGAATAAATCCGCTCATATTTGATTTTTAAATTTCAAATTTGAATTTGAATTTATCCCCTTGAATTGACCAAATATAATTTAAATTTGAATTTGAATAGGTTGAGGGGTGTAAGTGAAAATTTATTTGAAATGGTTTAGGGGTGAAATGATTTTTTTTTTAACGTGCGTTTCTATACTAACGTGGAGGGATTAACGCCGAAATAACGCCATGGTTCCAACGGAGTAACGCCCAATAACGGCGTTATTAGCCATTTAACGGCGTTATGCCGTTACGAATGGGACTGCTCTAAGGTTTACCGGATCTTGCATATAATGTCCCTGTGTTTTTTTTGATGGGTCATGTCCTCGTGGTTTTGACCCATTACGGGTTTGGTCCTTTGACCAATAATTCTGTTAATTGACCGTTAACTTGAAGGGTATTTTTGACTTTCCACATGTTTTGGCAAACCACAAGGACGATTTATGTAACTAGCAAAAAAAAAAAAAAAAACATTAATTTTTTTTTATTATACTTAAATTTGGGCTTATATATAATGTGAGGGCCCAAATTTTTATTTTTTTTTAATTATTATACTTAAATTTTGGGCTTATGTACAACATGAGGGCCTCAATTTTTTTATTAACACCTAAAAAAAAGTTTATTATACTTAAATTTTTGGCTTAAAAATTTAAGTATAATAAACTTTTTAAAAAATGAAAAATAAAAAAATTAGGCCCTCACAACGTGAAGGCTTAAAAAAATTTATTAATACTTAAAAAAAACTTTTTTAATGCGTATTTTGTACGAGTTTTGTATATTTTCATCCATTTTTATACGTTTTCGTCTGTTTTATAAGTTTTTATCAATTTCTATACGCTTCTTATACGCTTTCGTTTTTTTATTAAATAGTTTTTTAAGTATTAATAAAAAAATTTAAGCGTATAAAAAAAACTTTTTTTTAATGCGTATAAATTTTTTTTAAGCGTATAAAAACTGTTTTTATGTGATCTTTATTGATCTCACCCCCTAAGTATCTTTGAAGCACGCTTGAACCTCGACTTAGGAACCACTTAGTCAAAGTATCATCCTTCTTTTTTGTAACGACAATATTATCCTTTGTACTTTCTTTACCAGGTACTCTGCTATACATAATGTCTGTCCCACCTTTTTACCGCAGTGTGATTGTTCCTGCCTCCCTTGCCAAGCGAATTTCCTGCTCATTTACCAAGCAACATCTCTACTCATTTAGCAAGTAGTTCGTGTTTGTCTTTCCTTCAATTTGTTCAACCTCCAACTGTCTTTGAGCCATTGCAACAACTACTATCCTAGATAACATCAACTTCACGATTTACCCGAGCTATATATAGTTCCACCACAAACCCAAATACGCATGTGAACATGTACTTCATGGACTCCTTTTTCAACATCGGGACCAAGTTGCTTGAACCTATCATGTTTAGAACCTCTATACTTTTGTACACCAAACCCATCAAGCTTTTCGATCTAGCCATTATTCTTCAACTATGCTTTAACCTTGTTAAGTTGATTTAACCATTTAGAAACCCTAAAGACTCAATCTTTTAAACAAGCCTAACAAGTCGTGTGATTTTTTATTGAAATCCTGACCTACTTGCTCTTTAGAAAACCCCTAAACGTTCGATCTTTTCACCTCAAATTTTTAAGCAAGCCTCGCCTTCTTTGAATCTTCAAGAAAGAGCTAAACCTTGCTTGTGTCCTAGTTATGACCAAGACTTCGTATTCAAGAAACCCCCAAAACTATAAGAACTCAAAAAATCTACCCTTGAAAAACCCTTCAAGGAATCAATTTTCATCCAAATTTTCAAATCAGTCCTTCAAAATTCAACTTACTCGATATACCTTGTTAATACAATTAAATTAGAAAAAACATTTATTTATATTTTACGATCTTCTTATGTTTTGTCGATAGCAATCGTAAAATCATTTTAACAAAATTAATAAAATGCGTAAAGTTTTTGAGCCAATATTTTACTAACTCATTTCACTAAACAAATAAACCATTAAACATGTTTAGTTAAATAGTTTACATAAAACCAAAACCAATTTTATAAAATACATATAAGTAACTTTGGTTACTTCAATTTTTAAAAAATACATGCTAAGCCAAATGTAACTTGTAAAAGCTTGGACTATCCATAACCCAAAATCCATGACCCATGGACCTTGACCCAAAACCATGGACCATATGCATGACAACATGTATGACATCAAAATGGGTAAATCCATGACCCATGACCCAAAGTTCATAACCCATGACCCAAAGTCCATAACCCATGACCCAAGATGTAGATTATATCATGCATGAAATTACATAACCCATGGATCATAACCCATAACCCAAAACCCGAAATTGTAACCCAAAATCCAGACTGGTATTACCAGATAACTGGATCCCTTGGATAACACTTGTCGGATCCCTTTGGCAAAGGATCCGGCGGATCCGGGTGATCAGAGAATTGTTTTCCTATAAATAGTTGGCCATTTCCTCATTTCTACTTACTACTTTTAGATATATCTTATCTCTATATTCTTACTTCTCTAACCTCAGATCCAAGGATCATCTATGTAGCTTTTTTAGTGATTCTCTAGGTTCCTCTTAAAGGCGATATCACGATATTTAGCATAGAAGACTTCAAAGCTTGAAGACATGAGTTGCTAGACTTCATTATCATCACAAGATTACAAAAGTGTCTCTTGTTGATTGGTTCCTCTCAAATATATCATAGGTGTGCTGTGTTAACTAGTGGTACTTGGATTAGTTCCTCCATTGTAAAGGAACTCAGTATCTAGCCTTGTACCGGATAAAGTGTAGGCGACGAAGGTTTAGTTCTACCTTGTGTGAAGAACTAGGTATTTAGCTTTGTACCGGAAAAAGTGTAAGCAACGTTGTGAAGGCTTCTCCGCCAAGAAAAGGAGCTTGTGTTGTGTAGTGATCATAAACTCTCGAGTTGGGTACTCGGGGAGTAGAGTAGGGCAAGGAAGGTAACCTTGTAGTCGAACCACTATAGACACTTGTGTTATGGTTGTGCCTTTCTTTCTCTATCTCTTAGTATAGTTTAATCACATCTATTAATATGCAACACACCAAAATAGATTGACATAAGTCGATCTAAAAGTTTTAAAATGAAGTTTTAATTGGTAAAACTATTCAACCCTTCTCCCTTCTAGTTTTCTACAACTGGCATCAGAGCTTCATTACCAATTTCTTAGACTATATTGTACTTTAAAAACTTGAAACGATCCGTGTATGTTTTGAAAACTACAAAGAAGGAAAACGTTTGTAAAAACTAACAACAAAATTATTTTTACATAAAGGATAAAACTTTTGTTTGGATAATGATAGTTGAGATAAAACATAGTACATTCTCAAAAATCACTATTATGATTTTAACGAACTTTCCTTAAGAAATCTTCATGTTAGGAAGCTCTTTAAAGCTCATGAAGTATTGCTCATAAAGGAGTGCATATACCTTCCAATATAATGTGGCAAAAGTATATCTTTCTATTTTGCTATTGTAAAGGTGTTGTTTATCTGTGATTGAAAAGTGTTGAGTTATATGATACTACGCTTATTTGGTATGCTTGTCTTTACATGATTTACCTTCTAAAAACTTCTTTGTACATCTAGTACTTTTGTTTCTTGAAGTGTCATATCAATATTTATGACACCAAGTCACAACTTTCAGAAAGTCTCTATTCATAAATTTCCACACTCATCAAATCGTCAGGAATAGTATTCCATCTCATACTCTTTTAACCTCCATCCCTCAAAATTTATTTACTCTGTAATCCCACATCAGCACTCATCATCAAAAGAAGAAATAAAGATAATACAACTATGACCTACTACGTTTTTAATCAAACTCGTGGCATTTTTTTATTATTCCCGTCCCAAAATTTCCCTATGTCGACTGGCTTCCCAGATCCATCCGCTATAATGGGCCGGATCCCTTTTCAAAAGGATCCGGCTAAACCAGCGCATCAGACACCAATTTAGGAATTTTGAACTTAACAGAAAACCTGCTTTCTCTCCATCTCTTCATTCCAAAACAACCAAAATCAAAAATTCTCTTTTTCTAGTTTCCCATCTTCCTCAATCTTAGTATCCTAATTAACTCCGTAAGTAACTATATAAATCCTTTTCTTTTAAGTTAATTATAGGGCTTTGTTTATCAAAAATTGATTCAAATGATTGTATGCTAATTGAACCATTAAAATGATTGTTAAATTAGACATCTATTGAGGATTTCTCTTAAGAATTTCATCTTTCAATAAACACGTAAATTAGTTTTCACAAAAATGTCATATGAATAAATTTTTGTTGTAAAGTGATTACAAACTCTCGAGTTGGCTACTCGGGGAATGGAGTAGGGCAAGGAGGGTGACCTTGTAGTCGAACCACTATAAATACTTGTATTATGGTTGTGTCTATCTATCTCTTAGTATAGTTTAATCACATCTAACTATCAATACCCAACACACCAAAATAGATTAACATAAGTCAATCTAAAAGTTTTAAAACTGAATTTTAATTGGTAAAACTATTCAATCCTCCTTCTAGCTTTCTACATAACCTTTGAAGCTTGAACCTTGCAGGTATATGCAATACTAACCTTGATTAACCTCAAGCTTCTTGAAAAAAATATCCAAACCCTTAGCTTTCAAACCCTTGTTTTAGAAACCTTAAACATGAGACAGCTTCGTGCCACCTTTGTAGTAATCTTGTTAGATTGCAAAACCACAAAACCTTCTACATTAATAACACACTTCATCTTTTCTCGATCCTTGAATTAGATAACGAACCTTAGAGACCACAAACACCCGTATTTTTTATACCATGCGTTGGAGATTCAACAACAAACCCGAATATTGATTTGCAGAATCTAGAACACTTTTGCTATCATAAGCTGAACCATCGAATGTGAAACCTACATTGGACAAACAAACAAACAAGAACACGAAACTACAAAGTTACTGACAAGAATATGCACACAACATAACTGATGAGTGTCTAAATACTCATTATTTTTATACTATTTAGAATGCCAAAAACATCTGAAAACACTTAGAAATGCATCAAAATGATAAAAATATCACAAACAAGTGTTTTATGTGTTTTAAATGCAAAAATACCAAAATCTGGTGAAAAACGTATCAAGTTTGCATAATTGGCGCTTTAGTCCCACAAGTTTAAAAAGTTGTCAAAAACAGTCCTCGGTAGATAAAAATAAAGAAAAATGTTATTCAAGGTCCACGAAATATTCTAAGTTGTCAAAAATGGTCCTTGAATAAATCTTTGACAAAATTACAACTTTAGTCCTTCAAGTTTGAAAATGTCAAAATGGTCCTTGGACATTTAAAAATGGAAAATAATCATCATTGGTCCTTGTACTATTCACATATGGCGGGAATGGTCCTTGTGAGAGCTTTGAAACTTGTCAAGATCGGTCCCTTAACTTTGGCGATTTACAACTTTGGTCCTTGATGTTAAAATAAACCAATTAGACCCTTTTGTATTTAGAACCGCCAAACCCAAAAGAACCCCTGCCATGCCCTGTGACCCCCATTTTGGACCCTCTTTTATAATATCCTAAAGTCAATCCGGTCAACGCTACTAAAACCACCAACCACTGTTCATCGCCTTCACACAACTCGTAATCCCAAAACCGGTGATGGTTTTACCTCTTTTCAACACCCCTTTGTCTTCCCATTGTATACCAACCCTTTAACACCTCCACATCCATCCAAGACCCATTAATTAGTAAAACTCTTTCAAGAGAAAATTGGCGCCAAAAATCCAAATGGACGTATATGATGGCTTTGACCAATCCAATGGTTGGATTGAGGTGGGAAAGATTCGAGACATAAACAGAGCCTCAAAAGTCTATAAAGAAGGATGGGAAGCAATGTGAACATCTATCTAGTCTAATTTAGTTTAATGTATGTCGTAGAAGTTAATTTTCAAATAAAAGTGTAATTTTAAGCTTCCAAGTACTGTGTTTATGTTTTTCAAGTGTATTTGAATCTGTTTTCAGTAATCAATTTCAGTTTAAGTCTCATTTCAGTTTATGCAGAATTTTAACTTTGTTCAAAATTGCAATAAGTTCAAATGTTGTTGTTAGTTGTTGTTTTGGACTGAAATAGATCACATAAGCTCCTAGAAAGCTTATTAAAGCTTTTAGAGACTTTAAAACCAGTTTAGAATCAAAAGCAGAAAAATCTCAAAATACTCAAAATAGCTTGAAATTCAAAAATCAATGGTAATGAAGATTAAAGACCCAAGCGAGGCGATTTTGGATTGCTTATTGGTTTAGTGCTTGGGAAGCTATAGGATATGTTCTCAGTCCTTGGTTCTCATCTTTCACTTGAAATCATCTTGTAAGCTTGTTGTTCCATTTTGGCAGTTCACTGTTTAAATTGTTAATTAGCCTAAATTTTTGTATTTCTATGTTCATGAGTTGTAGTTGAGTAAATATAAACACAAAAACTAGTTGCTTGTTTATTAAAATTTGTAGTTGTTAAAATTTTAGTTTAACAGTAATAATAACATATTTGTCATTACTAAGTTTTATGCTGTCATTGTTCTTGTTTAATGCTTCATTAGTCTCATTAATGGATAATATAAAACATTTAATCAAGTTCATGATCCCGATCGTGAGATTCTTTGAAAAGCTTCAAATCGGTCTAGTTAAAGGTGTTTGGATTAGCTTGTTTATCGTGCTAAAAGTGTTCAAGCAGTGTTATTGCTTGTTATGTGTCACACTTGGTCCTAACATCTCATTGAAACCATCAAAACCGGTCTTCATTTGGTGAAAAGTCAAAATACCATTTGATCACATCTTTCTTGTTCCTTGTTGGATTTTTAAGTTCTATGATCATGGTTTTGTGTTAATAAGTTGTTATAATTGCTCAATTTAGTCTTAATACACCTTAATACATCATAATCGATTGCTTAGGATCAATTACAAACTCATAAAAGTCAACTTAGTATAGTAATTAAAAAGTCAAAGTTTTCATTTGGTCGTTTTGAATAAAATAGAATAATTTATATAGGGTTTAATATTAGTTTTCAAGATTTAGTCTTTTGGGATATCAAAATAGAGCTGCTTATCTTTAACCTAGTATTTTTATATTTTCCAAAAGCTTATTTACTAGCTTATTTCCTAGCTTATTTTGAGCCCTTGTCAAAAGAGTGCCTGTGCAGCATTTGCTAGTCCATTTCACAAGCTCTTAGAGAGCTTATTAATGGCCTCTAGCTTATGTACCCTAGCTTTTGAGAAGCTCATCTAGTGACTCAAGGCTCTAAGTTTTATTTTCCCATTTGTAGCTTATTTGATAAGCTTGCAATAGCTTTTAGATTTGTCCATTTCATCTAGTGGTCGAGCATTCGGTGTTTTCAAGCTTATTCATAAGCTCCTTATAAGCTCACCCGATGAACAAAGCAGTAAGTACTTTAGCTTTTGAAAAGCCAATAAGCTCGACTTATTGGATTAACCTTTGTTTGGACTTCAATCCATCCCGTGGGCCCCACAAGGCCTTGAAGTTGGCTAGTCGGACACGCTTGTACAATGCAGTTAGGATTAGATTTGCTTATTTGCTTATTTTCAATTTTGACTTATTATCTTAGCTTTTCTAGTTCCTTTAGCTTATTTAAAGTTCTTTCAATCCATCTTAACTTTTTCCATAAGCTCTTGGCTTATTTTCAAACTTTTAGCTTAATTTGAAGAATCCTAGTTCATATAGTGTACTGTTGGAATCATAAGCTAATTCTGAGCTTATTAGTGGATTTTGTAAAAAGTTATAGTTATAAAAAGTGCTTATTTAAGTGTGTTTAACAAGTTTGTAAAGAAAAATCAAAAAAATAAAAAGTTAGCAAAAAGGCATTGCTGGGATTCGAACCCTGGCCACCCAGCTCACGTCACACACACACTACCACTCGCCCTTGGGTCTTTTTCAGTTTTCTTTTGCACTATTAAATACATAAGCCTTCTTGTCCAATAAGCTTATACGAGCTTATTTGCTTATTTCCAGCTTATTTATAATAGTTTTTTCAACTTTTGTATTTTTCATAGATTTGTATTAGTATAAAGTAATTTATAAAAAAGTTTCAGATTTTTCTAAATAGTTTTAGTATTTTTAAACATTTAATTAGTGTAAAATCTTATTTAATTCATAATAAAAAATATAAAAGTCTAAAAATATAAATCTTTTTCTAAAATTTTCTTTTGTCATATACTACGAAGAAAATTATTTTTACACTTGTAGGTCTTTTATTTCACAAATTTTACGCTTTTGCTTGCACTCGCGTAATTTTATAAATAACGTCGCTTTCATTTTAAATCAAGTTTTAGATAATTTAAGTTTACGTTTTAGTTAAAATAGTTTATTTAAGTTATTTTGTTTTATAAAATCACAAAACATCATTGTAAAAATAGTGATAGCGTTTATTTAATATAATTTAACTTTTTAATTTTCTTTAATTTGCATTTAAGCCCTGTAATTTACAAACTTTTCTTTAGGTATAATTATCCATCAAAATCCTATCGATCACTATCCTTAGTGATTATTCGACATCTGTCGTGTTAAACACCAATTCATCCTCCGTGGGACTTAACGACCCGAGAATCCACTATATTCCTCGATCTTAATTGCATTAGTGTTTGAACTGTTTTAAGTTTCTTCGGTTAGCCATTCACAAGTGGCTAGCTTGTGTGAGATAACTTGACGGTTTAGCACCAATCAAATTTTAGCACCAACCAAAAATATTTTCCAAAAGTTTTAAACCCTTTGCACAAATCATTACCTACGTCTTTTCAGTGGTACTTAAATACATAAAAATCAACCACCGCAAATCAAGGCAAGACACCTACTAAGCGGGGTGTGACCATAATAAGTTCCCGAACATCGATTTAAAACTTGCCTTTGTGTCCTTGTGATTTGGTGTACCTTTTCAAAAGCCATTTCATTTGTGATTATTGGTTAAGTTCACTTGTCGTTTTGCCTCGCATTTGTTTTGAAAATTGATTTTATACTTAGTGCATGCGCACTCGTTCTTCGATTCTACAAGTCCACTTTACGAGCTTGCAAATATTCCTCGTGAGCGTGAGGGCGTTCGCTCCTTCACCGTGGCGAGGCGTCTACCACCACCACCCCCGTCGAAATGGCGGAAGACAAGCCAATGAATGAGCTTCTCAAGCACCCATCGAGGGTTACGGAGATGCCATTGTTATCCCACCATTGTGGGCGATACTTTTGAGCTCAAAGCGGGTTGCTTAATCTTGTAACCCAAAGCCAATTTTATGGTTTTGATCGGGATGATCCTCATGCACACATTCGATGGTTTAACAAGATTGCATCTACCATCAAATACAAGAATGTCCCACATGAAGCTATCAAGCTTCTTCTGTTCCCATTTTCTCTAGAGGACAAGCCGGAATTGGCTTGAGAAACAACCCCTCGTTCCATTGAGACATGGGAGGATTTAGTCACCAAGTTTGTTAACGAATTCTATCCTCCATCCCGAACTACAAGTCTTAAGAATGAGATAATGAAATTTTCTCGAGATTTGATGAATCATTCGGGAGGCATGGGATCGTTACAAAGAATTGCTCGCAAGTGTCCGCATCATGGTTTTACCGAGTTAATGCAAATGGATACTTTCTACAATGGTGCGAGACAAGTCGACCAAGACTCTTTGAATGCCTCCGCGGAGGTAATTTCTTGAGCAAGACCACAAAAGAAGCCTTGCAAATCATTGAAAATAAGTCCCGTGTCCGTCCTTTCCGCACAAAGACATATCGGACTCGATCTAATCTTGGACCTTCTACTTCATCTCCGTGAGTACATCTAGCACCGATGCTAAGATTGACAAACTCACGGATATTGTTCGAGCTTTGGTTCTTGCTAACCAAAAGAAAGTGACCTTCACACGACACCAACACATGGTGAAGTGAAGAAAGTCGAGAGTTGTGTTACTTGTGGTGGCCTCATGCATACTACAATTGTATCGCCACCGATGGTAGTCCATTTGAAGCCAATGCTCTAGCCGGTACTTCACAGCGGGGAGGTAATCAATACCGTCCTCAAAATGAACCACACTACCGTGCTAACACTAATCAGCACCACCGGTTTTAACCGAATCATAACATGCAAACCGAATCGAACCAACCAAGAATGAACCAAGGTTATCAAAACCAAGGTAATTTCTATCTGGACCAAATCAAGGTTTCCAACATCAAGGAAACCTTAATCAAAACAATTTCAATCGAGGGAATCAATTTCATGGGAATATGAATCCTAATCAAGGAAATTTTCAAAACCAAGGCCCTAATCCTAACATTAGAGGCCGAATTTTCCTAATCCACCTCCCGCCATTGTTCCAACTGGACCATCATCGATGAGTTATTGAAGCGGTTCATGAAATCCCAAGATGAAATGAACAGGTTGTTGGTCGGTCGGATCACGATCTCAAGAAGTCTTTAAATGATCAACCCTCGGGCTCGGAAAACTTCCGAGCAACACGATCGCTAACCCGAGGGGCGATGCAAAGCGATCACAACAAGTGGTGTTTTATATAATGGACCTGCTATTCCTACTACCCTTCTTCTTCTCTCCGAAGGTAGTAGAAAGTGAACCTAGGACACACAATGGACCTTTGACTCAATGCCTCCTCCACCGGAGAAATGAGTCAAGTTACCAAGGATACAACGGACAAGGTGCATTTTCAAGCCCACGGTACCGACACGTCCTACCTTGGTAGTCCAACCTCAAGTTGTCCGAAACCCAAGTCAAATCCGGAGTTGTTTTGAACCTCCAGTAGCTCCGTTGAAAATCGAATCCAAATCTTCTATTCCTTACCCATCACGTTTGAATGAGCAAAAGCTCCATGAAAAAGCCGGTCATCAAATGGACAAATTTTTTCAAATTTTCCAAGAGTTACATTTGACATAAGCTTATGCGGATGCTATCATGCCGATGCCCAAGTTTGCATCAACTCTCAAACACATGTTAAGTAATAAGGAGAAATTTGTTTGAAATGGCAAAACTCCTTTGAATGAGCGCTCTGCGGTTATCAAGAAGCTTCGAGAAAAGCTTGGAGATCCCGGAAAATTTCTCTTACCTTGTGTATTTCCGTGAATGGTTGAATGCTTTGCCTTAGCAGATCTTGGTGCAAGCATCAACCGATGCCTTATTCAAGATGGAAGAAACTTTCTTCTTAGGAACTTACTCCTACATGCATGACTCTCGAGCTTGCAGATCGTACAATATCCCGTCCTCTTGGCATTGTCGAGGGCGTATTTGAAAGTAGGAAAGTTCCATTTTCCGGTGACTTCGTGGTTGTTGATTTCGATGCCGATCATCGGGTTCCTTTCATTGTTGGTCGAGGATTCACGAGAACGGGTCGTGCTCTCATTGATGTATTTGAGCAAGAAATCACATTACGTGTTGGTAATGAAGCTGTCACTTTTAACCTTGATCAAACTTCGAGGTACTCCGCAAATTATGATTCTGAGTCGGTTAACCGAATAGATATCATCGATGTTGCTTCTGAAGAGTACTCTCAAGAAGTTCTTGGTTATGATCATAATTCTTCGAGTGATAATCTCACTCATTCATCTCAACCCATCATCGCCAATTCTACTCCTTCTCTCACCCCATTTGAGGAAAGTGACTTCATCTTGGAAGAAATTGAAGCCTACTTATCTAGTGATCCTGTTCCATGGGAAATTGATCACGCTCCCATCGACATTGAGGGGGACATACTTCTCATTGAGAAGTTGCTTAATGATGATCCATCATCATCATCACTCCCTCCCGTCGAGCTTCATTACAAGGAAGTCAAGTCAGTTGAGAAAACTGAAGAATTTCCTGAAGTCGAACTTAAGGACTTACCACCTCATCTCGAGTATGCATTTCTTGAAGGTGATGATAAATTACCCGTCATTATTGCCCGAGATTTGAGTAAAGATGAAAAAGCTGCTCTCATAAAGATCTTGAAGTCACACAAGCAAGCAATTGCTTGGAAACTCTCTGACATTAAGGGTATCAACCCTGAGTTTTGTACTCACAAAATCTTAATGGAGGATGACTTCAAACCAGCAGTTCAACATCAGAGAAGAGTAAATCCAAAAATCCATGATGTTATCAAACAAGAGGTTATCAAACTTCTTGATGCAGGATTAATTTACCCAATCTCATATAGTCCTTGGGTTAGCCCGATTCATTGTGTTCCGAAAAAGGGTGGCATTACTGTTGTCACTAATGAAGATAACGAGTTAATTCCAACTCGGCTGGTTACGGGATGGCGTGTGTGCATTGACTATCGTAAGTTGAATGACGCCACTCGTAAAGACCATTTTCCTCTACCCTTCATGGACCAAATGCTTGAGAGATTAGCAAGGAATGAATACTATTGTTTCCTTGATGGTTTCTCGGGTTACTTTCAGATCCCCATTGATCCTAAGGATCAAGAAAAGACTACATTCACATGTCCATACGGAACTTTTGCCTACAGACGTATGCCTTTTGGCTTATGTAACTCTCCTGGCACGTTCCAACGATGTATGATGGCCATTTTCCACGACATGATCGGGGAAACAATGGAGGTATTTATGGATGACTTCTCGGTCATTGGGGATTCATTTCAAACATGTCTCTCCCATTTAGATAAAATGCTCAAACGGTGTGAAGACACCAATCTTTGTCTAAATTGGGAGAAGAGCCACTTTATGGTCAAAGAAGGCATAGTCCTTGGCCATAAGATTTCAAAAAATGGGATTGAGGTAGATAGAGCAAAAGTAGATGTTATTGCTAAATTACCTCATCCTACTACCGTCAAAGGTATTAGGAGTTTTTTAGGTCATGCCGGTTTCTATCGTAGATTCATACAAGATTTTTCTAAAATCGCCCGGCCTATGACTCATCTTCTTGAAAAGGATGCTCCTTTATCTTCTCACCGAGTGCATCAAGCTTTTGAAACATTAAAGAAAAAGCTTATCAAGCACCCATTCTCGTTGCTCCGATGGGACTTGCCTTTGAGCTCATGTGCGATGCAAGTGATTTTGCTATCGGTGCGGTCTTAGGGCAACGTGAAACAAGCATTTTCACCTATCCACTACGCAAGTAAAACTATGATCAAGCTCAAACCCATTACACCACCACGGAAAAAGAGCTACTAGCCGTGGTGTATGCGTTTGAGAAGTTTCGCCATACTTAATCTTGACCAAATACGTGGTGTATACGGATCACTCGGCTCTCAAATATCTCTTTGCAAAACAAGATGCAAAGCCGAGATTGCTCCGTTGGATTCTCCTCCGCAAGAATTTGATATCATTATATGTGATAAAAATGAGCCGAGAATCTAGTCACGATCATTTGTCCGTCTAGAAAACCCTCACCAAGATGTTTTCGAGAAAAAGGAAATTAATGAAACATTTCTCTCGAGACACTCAATGCGGTTTCTTTTCGTGGAAATTCTTCACCCCATGGTTTCTTGACTTCGCAAATTACCATGCGGGTAACTTCATAGCGAAAGGATGTCGACCCAACGAAGAACAAATTCTTCAAGGATGTTAAACATTACTCGGGACGACCCTACTTATTCAAAATCTGTGCGGATCAAGTCATCCGACGGTGTGTTTATGGACAAGAAGCTCTTGACATTCTCAAAGCTTGCCATCTTTGGACCCACCGGGGCCATCATAGTCCAAACTACACCGCCAAAAGGTGTTTGATTCCGGGTTTTATTGGCCCACAATCTATAAGGATGCCCACGATTTTGTCAAAACACGTGACGCTTGTCAACGTCATGGAAATATCTCTCAAAGAAATGAAATGCCGCAAAACGCCATTCAAGTTTGTGAGATCTTTGACATCCGGGTATTGACTTTATGGGGCCATTTCCATCTTCTAGAGGAAATAAATACATACTCGTGGTGTTGACTATTTGTCAAAATGGGTTGAAGCAAAGCTTTACCTACCAATGATGCCCGAGTTGTTGTGAAGTTTTGAAATCTCTTTTGCCGTGTTTGGAACTCCGAGAGCGATAATCGTGATCGTGGTACACATTTCGCAATGACCAATTTGATCGTGTCATCGCAAAGTATGGTGTTACCCACCGTCTCATCGCATACCACCCCAAACAAGTGGGCGGTGGAAGTTTCCAACCGTGGTATTAAAAGAATTCTTGAAAGGACAAGAGGCGAAAACCGTGCCTCTGGTCGGATAAAGCGGATGACGCACTGGGCCTTCCGTGCGACTTACAAAACACCCATAGGGTGTACTCCATACAAGCTAGTGTGCGGAAAGGCATGTCATCTTCCGATTGAGCTCGAGCACAAGGCATACGGGCCTTAAAACATGCAAACTTCGATATTCGAGACGGTGGTGATCACGAGAAAGTTCAAATGAATGAACTAAATGAACTCCGTGATCAAGCATACGAGAACTCTTTGATCTACAAACAAAAGACAAAGAAGATTCATGACTCCAAAATCAAGAACCGCGTTTTCAACGTTGGTGATTGAGTCCTTCTTTTCAATTCTAGATTGAAGATTTTCTGAAAGCTTAAGTCCCGTTGGTGCGGTCCATTTACTATCACTAAGGTTTATCCTTATGGTACCATTGAGTTATCTCACCGATGGTCCAAATTTTAAAGTGAATGGTCATCGATTGAAGCATTACTTTGGAGAGGACATTCCATCTGTGGTTGTCCCGGATTTACAAACTTTCCTCATGAACCAATGAATGCGGGATCGAGTCAAGCTAGTGACTCGGGAATCAAAAACAAGAGCACACACCATATGGGTTTTCACCCATGTTTCGTCTTCTTACCCCTATTCTACCACTCCTAGTGTGGGGAGTTGCCCATTGTTGTATAAAAAAAAAAAAAAATGTGATATATCAAAAACAAAATAATGGCCGTAGTATTTCCCTTTTATGTTCTATGTTTCGCATAACACGGTACTTTGAATATTGAGGGCAATATTCATTTCTAAGTGTGGGGAATTCTCACGAATTTTATCATGTAATTATTCCACCCAATTCCCGTTTTGGCCAAAATTTTTTTTGGAGTAAGTGTTTTCACTTACTCAAGCAAATGGTAATCATTCGCCATGTCTAACCCACATAAGGATTGGCTAATCCAGAGCAAACGGCTCTTGGTAAAGATATTTCAAATCCGCTTATGGCTTGCAATTTGCCCAAACTTGTATGGTGTTCATTTCGCCATATCTTTAAACTAGTGAAAAGTTGGCTAGCCCGCAAGTTTATGGCTTGTGGTAAAGGCGCTTGAAATCCATAATTGGTAATCGGCTCACCAAAGATAATATTGATAATTTATCTAAGAGTTGGCTAGTCCGTAGCAAACGGCTTCGGTAAAGACAAATCAAATCCGTTCGACTTATGATTTGCTCAAAATCATTTGGTTATCGTTGTACCAAGATTCTTACTTGAATCAAAACAATTGGCTACTCCAGAAGTGATGGCTTTTGGTAAAGAGTTTTTAAATCCATTAAAGTTCTAAATCATTGCTAGGGACTAGCAATATCTTAGTGTGGGGGATTGATGAGTGTCTAAATACTCATCATTTTTATACTATTTAGAATGCCAAAAACATCTGAAAACACTTAGAAATGCATCAAAATGATAAAAATATCACAAACAAGTGTTTTATGTGTTTTAAATGCAAAAATACCAAAATCTGGTGAAAAACGTATCAAGTTTGCATAATTGGCAGTTTTAGTCCCACAAGTTTAAAAAGTTGTCAAAAACAGTCTCTGGTAGATAAAAATAAAGAAAAATGTTATTCAAGGTCCCTGAAATATTCTAAGTTGTCAAAAATGGTCCTTGAATAAATCTTTGACAAAATTACAACTTTAGTCCTTCAAGTTTGAAAAATGTCAAAAATGGTCCTTGGACATTTAAAAAATGGAAAATAATCATCATTGGTCCTTGTACTATTCACATATGGCAGGAATGGTCCTTGTGAGAGCTTTGGAAACTTGTCAAGATCAGTCCCTTAACTTTGGCAGATTTACAACTTTGGTCCTTGATATTAAAATAAACCAATTAGACCCTTTTGTATTTAGAACCCTGCCAAACCCAAAAAGAACCCCCTGCCATGCCCTGTGACCCCCCAATTTTGGACCCTCTTTTATAATATCCTAAAGTCAAATCCAGTCAACGCGCCAAAACCACCAACCACTGTTCATCGTCTTCACACAACCTGTAATCCCAAAACCAGTGATGGTTTTACCTCTTTTTCAACACCCCACCTGTCTTCCCAGCTGTATACCAACCCTTTAACACCTCCACATCCATCCAAGACCCATTAATTAGTAAAACCTGCTCAAGAGAAAATTGGCGCCAAAAATCCAAATGGACGTATATGATGGCTTTGACCAATCCAATGGTTGGATTGAGGTGGGAAAGATTCAGAGACATAAACAGAGCCTCAAAAGTCTATAAAGAAGGGATGGGAAGCAATGTGAACATCTATCTAGTCTAATTTAGTTTAATGTATGTCGTAGAAGTTAATTTTCAAATAAAAGTGTAATTTTAAGCTTCCAAGTACTGTGTTTATGTTTTTCAAGTGTATTTGAATCTGTTTTCAGTAATCAATTTCAGTTTAAGTCTCATTTCAGTTTATGCAGAATTTTAACTTTGTTCAAAATTGCAATAAGTTCAAATGTTGTTGTTAGTTGTTGTTTTGGACTGAAATAGATCACATAAGCTCCTAGAAAGCTTATTAAAGCTTTTAGAGACTTTAAAAACCAGTTTAGAATCAAAAACAGAAAAATCTCAAAAATACTCAAAAATAGCTTGAAATTCAAAAATCAATGGTAATGAAGATTAAAGACTGAAGCAGAGCTGATTTTGGATTGCTTATTGGTTTAGTGCTTCTTGGGAAGCTATAGGATATGTTCTCAGTCCTTGGTTCTCATCTTTCACTTGAAATCATCTTGTAAGCTTGTTGTTCCATTTTGGCGTTCCTTTGTTTAAATTGTTAATTAGCCTAAATTTTGTATTTCTATGTTCATGAGTTGTAGTTGAGTAAATATAAACACAAAAACTAGTTGCTTGTTTATTAAAATTTGTAGTTGTTAAAATTTTAGTTTAACAGTAATAATAACATATTTGTCATTACTAAGTTTTATGCTGTCATTGTTCTTGTTTAATGCTTCATTAGTCTCAATAATGGATAATATAAAACTTTTAATCAAGTTCATGATCCTGATCTGTGAGATTCTTTGAAAAGCTTCAAATCAGTCTAGTTAAAACGTGTTTGGATTAGCTTGTTTATCTGTGCTAAAAAGTGTTCAAGACAGTGTTATTGCTTGTTCTGTGTCACACTTGGTCCTAACATCTCATTGAAACCATCAAAACCAGTCTTCATTTGGTGAAAAGTCAAAATACCATTTGATCACATCTTTCTTGTTCACTGTTGGATTTTTAAGTTCTATGATCATGGTTTTGTGTTAATAAGTTGTTATAATTGCTCAATTTAGTCTTAATACACCTTAATACATCATAATCAGTGCTTAGGATCAATTACAAACTCATAAAAGTCAACTTAGTATAGTAATTAAAAAGTCAAAGTTTTCATTTGGTCGTTTTGAATAAAATAGAATAATTTATATAGGGTTTAATATTAGTTTTCAAGATTTAGTCTTTTGGGATATCAAAATAGAGTCGCTTATCTTTAACCTAGTATTTTTATATTTTCCAAAAGCTTATTTACTAGCTTATTTCCTAGCTTATTTTGAGCCCCTTGTCAAAAAGAGTGCCCTGTGCACAGATTTGCTAGTCCATTTCACAAGCTCTTAGAGAGCTTATTAATGGCCTCTAGCTTATGTACCCTAGCTTTTTGAGAAGCTCATCTAGCTGACTCAAGGCTCTAAGTTTTATTTTCCCATTTGTAGCTTATTTGATAAGCTTGCAATAGCTTTTTAGATTTGTCCATTTCATCTAGTGAACTGAGCATTCAGTGTTTTCAAGCTTATTCATAAGCTCCTTATAAGCTCACCAAATGAACAAAACAAGAAGTACTTTAGCTTTTGAAAAGCCAATAAGCTCGACTTATTGGATTAACCTTTGTTTGGACTTCCAATCCATCCTGTGGGCCCCACAAGGCCTTGAAGTTGGCTAGTCAGACCTGCTTGTACAACAGTTAGGATTAGATTTGCTTATTTGCTTATTTTCAATTTACAGCTTATTATCTTAGCTTTTTCTAGTTCCTTTAGCTTATTTAAAGTTCTTTCAATCCATCTTAACTTTTTCCATAAGCTCTTGGCTTATTTTCAAACTTTTAGCTTAATTTGAAGAATCCTAGTTCATATAGTGTACTGTTGGAATCATAAGCTAATTCTGAGCTTATTAGTGGATTTTGTAAAAAGTTATAGTTATAAAAAGTGCTTATTTAAGTGTGTTTAACAAGTTTGTAAAGAAAAATCAAAAAAATAAAAAGTTAGCAAAAAGGCATTGCTGGGATTCGAACCCTGGCCACCCAGCTCACGTCACACACACACTACCACTCGCCCTTGGGTCTTTTTCAGTTTTCTTTTGCACTATTAAATACATAAGCCTTCTTGTCCAATAAGCTTATACGAGCTTATTTGCTTATTTCCAGCTTATTTATAATAGCTTTTCAACTTTTGTATTTTTCATAGATTTGTATTAGTATAAAGTAATTTATAAAAAGTTTGATTTTTCTAAATAGTTTTAGTATTTTAAACATTTAATTAGTGTAAAATCTTATTTAATTCATAATAAAAATATAAAAGTCTAAAAATATAAATCTTTTTCTAAAATTTTCTTTGTCATATACTACGTAAGAAAATTATTTTTACACTTGTAGGTCTTTTATTTCACAAATTTTACGCTTTTGCTTATGCACTGCGTAATTTTTATAAATAACGACGCTTTCATTTTAAATCAAGTTTTAGATAATTTAAGTTTACGTTTTAGTTAAAATAGTTTATTTAAGTTATTTTGTTTTATAAAATCACAAAACATCATTGTAAAAATAGTGATAGCGTTTATTTAATATAATTTAACTTTTAATTTTCTTTAATTTGCATTTAAGCCCTGTAATTTACAAACTTTTCTTTAGGTATAATTATCCATCAAAATCCTTACCGATCACTATCCTTAGTGATTATTCGACATCTGTCTGTGTTAAACACCAATTCATCCTCCGTGGGACTTAACGACCCAGGAATCCACTATATTCCTCTGATCTTAATTGCATTAGTGTTTGAACTGTTTTAAGTTTCTTACGGTTAGCCATTCACAAGTGGCTAGCTTGTGTGAGATAACTTGACGGTTTAGTACCAATCAATAACCCCCTTTATTTTTAACCAATAAAACTTACAAATCGAGTAAGAGGAATGACTTCGGGTTATGGAAAATAAAGGTTTGTGCTTTAATGGTAAAATAGGTATTTGATTTTGCATTAAATACATTACCCGCAGACATGGAAGCATGAGAAAAGGTGCTTTTATGAAGAAGGCATACAGTACCTTGATTCTATGCATTTTTTACCTAGTTTTATGGAAAGTCGCTAAGGAAAAAACTAATGCAGAAATTTGAACAAATTCGGCTAGACTGTATGTGAATATATGATTAAGTACCTGGTAAACATACTATATATAAATAAGAATGTATACACTTACTATATGAGTTCAGGTACGAAACTAGGTGTTCATACAGATGCGTTTAATAAGTCGATACTTGATTGGCAAATATTGATATCGAGATTGAGGATGAGGATCAGAACTTATGTTACTTATGTCGTTGCCATTGTATTTTAAGAACTTTGTGAATACATTATTGTATGGGAGGGATTCTTTGACCGTGGAGGATATAGTGACTCTGAATTCAAGGATGCTGCTAAAAAGAAGGACGTGAAGGGGTCTTAGAAAGCTTATCTAGGGAAGTTACCGAAGTATAATGCTTGATCGACAATGTGGTCTCATTTCGAGGTTCCATCACCAGAAAAAGATGTTAAGTATCGATTATGTCTAAGTATTACTCTCAAAGTGGAAATTGCAATATATTAAACATAAATTAGAGTTTTAAGTGTACATTGTAATATAAATTGAGATTAGACTAGAACTAGGAGTAGTTTAGCTTTCCTTGCATGGAAAGAAAAGGCCTTATGGCCAGTTCATGGAGAGGGTCGGGTTGAGGATTTCTAAACTGATTCTTTCATAGTTTCTACCCCCTCATCACTATAAATAGATGTGGGGGGGGGGGGTTTGCTAGTTTTTAACATTTATTTTTTCTCATTGTAAAGTTTTATTGGTGATTAATAAAGGAATCTTTGAGGATATATCTTGTGCATATTTTTTAGAGTATCTTCAATGTTAATACTATTCTTTACAATAAAATAGTGCTAAAAATCATCTTTTAACAATATACTCTCACTAGACAAGGTTTGCTCAAATGTAATGCACTAAATCTCAAAGCTAAACCTTTTTATTAACTAACTAGAAGTATATAAATATGAAGAAAATAAAAAGTTAAGATAATAAAACATTGGATTCATTTTGAAGGTTATTAATTGAAAACTTATAAAACTATACTTTTATAAATTACTTTTGATAGCTCATATACATATTTTTGCTATCAAATTTCTACGATAATTGCTCATTTTTGTCTTACTTTGACGAGATATTATGCTAAATTGCTATAAATTTGTATTTTAGAGTTTATTTGGAGCAAAAGAAGAATTCTCGTGAAAAATACTAAAAGAAGAGCTAAAACAACTTAAAAGTGACGAAGCCACATTCTATCCATATTCATACGTCGTATGCCACTCCGAGTGCATACGGTGAATGAGCTCTCGTCAAGAATTAATGACCAAGTGTTGAAGAAGCTTTCATGTATGACCCATCCAACCATACGTCGTAAGAACCTGAAGACCAAAAGACGTGGACATGCTTATCCAGAAGCATAAGGTGCATGGCCATCTTGGTGCATACAACATAAGACCAGACGGGCCCAAGCCTCTTTTGGCTATAAATACCAAATTTCTCCACACAATTTACAAGCTTTGGAAATGCTAATTCCCTAGGTATTTTTTGGAGGCAGAAGAACGAAGGAAGACACCAATAGTGAAGGTTTTACACATCATAAACTATTTGATTATCATTTTTTTCAATATGATTTCCGTTATTTTGTTTACTCTGAATAATCTTTGTTTATTGTTTGTTATGGAAGGCTAAGTCTTTTTTGCTTGCCTTGTTATGAATCTTTTTGAATTAGTAATATTAGTTCTTAAGTTTATTCTGTGTCTGTTTTGTATGGTCTTTGTGCTGTTATAGAGAGCTGCGTCTTTGCTTAGACCATGGCTACCTATTGACTATAGTTGTTTAGTATATAAACCACATGAAAGACACCTATATAAATCATTAAAATACCTTGGAAAGTATCTTTCATGGTGAGGCATGTTTTCAAAAGGGCGCTCACCTGGTTAAAAATGATAGACAATAGGGTTTAAGATTTAGAAGCGGTAGCTGAGATAGTAGTTTCCGAAAGGGCGTGTCTACTTTACCAAGAAAACTAAGTGGTTTGGTAGCCCAACTGTAACACCCCGATTATTATAAGTTATAATACTAGACTATTATACTGTTATTAGAAAATTAGAGAAGTCCTTATGTTAGTATTTTAGAGAAATAGGGACTTAGTTGAAAAATAGTTAACGGAAAAGGACTAACGGTATAAAATATTTAACGACAGGTACTAACGGTATGAAGTATACTTTAGATGCAGAATTACCATTGCTCTTATGGTATTATAAAACTTTTTGGTCCATAATTCATCTCATAAGTACACGTGTAGTACTAGGTGTTACCAAAAGAAAAATGGTGAGAAAAATATCTCTAGTTTTCCTAAGGATGAAGAAATCATCCTATAATGATAAAGAATGGATTTTTTGGAATGTTTATGCTAACCACATGATGTAAAAAGTCCACTTTGTTTCCCATCATTGGTAAGTTCTAAGTTTGAATTTTGAATTCATGATTATAGAAGATATTAGAAGTAGTCATGTTTACTATGTTAGACATATTTTTTATGATCATAGACCATGTGATGTGGATTATGCAAAACACAAGAAGGTTTACAATTCTTTTAGGCGGAGTACCTAACCGTTGTAGTGTGTTATAGGTCAGACACGAGGGATTGATCGTTCTCTAGAGGAATAGTGAGGTAGGCTCAAAGAGTATGTTAAATTAAGTCCAAAGGTTGAGGGAAATTATTTTTGTTCTTTTATGTTTATAAGAAAGCAAGTAAAATCTCAGGTTTGAAGAGTTTGGTTTTAAGACTAATTATCTAATCCAAATGTAAGGAAAAGTAAATTGGTGAACTTCAAGTATGATGAAAGTTTATTTACTTAGAATTCCATTAGTCTCTAGTTATCTTTTATTTATTAGTCGAATTATCACGTCCTTGTTTTGATTAGAACGTTGTATCCCTTAATACCTATCCCTTAATACCTACCAAGGGTTGGTCATTCCCTAAGTCTTATGAATTTTGTCTAAATGGGTGGCACTTTAGAATGCCTTTCCCATCTTTCGCGTTGCAACTAAGAATTCACGCATTAAATACAACGAATATCAAGTTAATTATTTATTAACTAACGTTTTAGTGGACGTTCAAGCCTGTATAATTTGACCTACCCAGTTTTCCAACTCCTAACGCAAATCAACTAATGAAACAAGAGACGACACACAATAATCAATAACTAGGTTTCATGTAATCCTATGAAAATACTATTAATTTTAGCCTAGCATAGTAATGAAAAGAAAATCAAATAAATAATCAAACAATCACAAGTAAAGATAAATGAATGATTGATTAAATAACTTATCTTTTCAATACAGTGAAGTATTTGTGGCCAAAAGACCTAGAAAAACACTTAAAAATGCTTAGGGCTTCGGACCTCCAAAGTTGCACACTTACAATGAAAACAATGTGAAAATATATATTGTTTTACAAACGTAATGGCATCACTTGTTACTTGTTACACCGTCAGCCTACCATCATCTAGGGTTTCTCTATTGCACCAACTTAGTTGTGATGGCGTCACTTAGGGATTGTGACGTCGTCAGCCTTCATATTTTTTGTCTTGACACCGTCACCTCGATGTCGTCTCAGGAATCTAAGTGGTCACAACATCTTCAAGCGACGGATTCACATTTTATTTATGACACCGTCACACCTCCTTTTGTGACTGTTTTTCCGGGTGTTGTCGTTTTCTTCGTTTTCTAGTCCAATCAACTCCAAAATGCATCCTTTTTCAGTGTTTGCTTCCCAAGTACCTAAAACTCAAATATAAATGATTTAGGGCAATAAATTATCAAATGTGTACGCATTTAGAGGCTAAATGACCCTCTAAAAACATATAAACTTACACCTTATAAAATATCTCTACACTTGGGATTTGCGTATCCTCAAGCATTTAGCATTATGTTAAAGATAATTTACAGCATAACTCGTTCTACAATAGTCATAACAAGTACGGAAGTTATATACTAACACCTCACATAAAGTATTTGGATTCTCTCATCTCTCAGGTTTATATGTGATATAACATTATGGAAATCGACAAATAAACAATCTCTACCTGTCATAATACATAGACTACCATAGACTTGATAAAGGATCAAAACATCCATCGCTTTGGCGTAAGCAACTAGGATAAACTATCAAAGAGGGCCTTATAAGGATTGTAATGTTAGGTGTAAGGGTAAAGCAAACACGGTTTTGGGGATATGGGGAAATTAGTGGTGACAAGTTGATCATCTAAGTTAATTACATATACAAAATGGCGTTGCTAAGCCAAGACTCGATAATACTAACTCTAACTCTCTCGTTTCGTTTCTTGACTTAAAAATAAGCAGGATGGTAGTCCGTATGTTTTTTTTTATTTCTTTTCTTTATTTTTTTTTTCATTTTTTCATTCATTTTTTTTCATCATACACTTTTGCCCTGCCATCTTTTGATTTGCTGAAAACATAAATAACATAGATAACTCAGGATTTATAACTGCATCCATATACTTGCATTTTTGCATAAATATAAACTAACTAATTACCCGAATAGTGAGGATCAAAACATATGGAGTACCTTAAACACTAACGTACATATGGGGGTAATTATTTGACTTTCTTCCCCATTACTCCATAAATAATACTACCATAAGTCCCAATCTTTCCAAAACTGTATTTTTAAGATATGAATCGACTTAGAAACCATGTATGCAACTAGATAATTAACTAAGGGTTTAACAAATATGTTGTAAGAATAATGCACTAAAAATTAGTGCATACAAGGAAGGCTAAGGCGATTGAGGTGTAACATATAGTGGGGTGTAAACAATGCTCTTCATTAATATTTTATAATCCACCGAAATATCACGAGAACCGCAAAAAGATAGGCTCAGAGGGGTGTACTAGGGGTATCTTATACTAAAAATGAGTATATAGCAAGGGTGTGGGGTAATTACTTGTCCAATAAACTCAATGTAATTATAAGTAAAACATGCTAAAAATAAGGGTTCTCTTAATGCCTTTTATCATTTAGTAAATCCTAATCTCAATGTGATCTTACTAGCAATCTTTGAATGCATCACTAAAGCAAGTTCTAGAATCTATATACTATCGGTACACTCATAAGCATTAAAGGTGAATGCTTTTTCCTATATATCTAAAGGCGAACCTCACATTTTTTAGGTGAAATTTTTGAGTGGTGGGGTTTTTGTGCTAGCTATATAATTCCTATCCATAAGATGTTTTATTAAGAATAATGTTTCACTTGTAAATGTCATAGAACAAATTTAAAATTTGTTCTAAAATTACCTTTACAAGTATTTTTTCGTTCTTTTACATATTTATGTAAGAACAAGATATATAACAGATGCATGACTAGTTTATAAGGTGTTCCTTTTTACCCTCTCTACACTTAAATTGAACATTGTCCCCAATGTTATAAAAGTACTAAAATTGATAAAGGAAAAATAAAAGAGATGAAAGCAACTAGTACTCCCCTGATTAGCTCGGTATGAATGGAAAATGGAAATAAGGTCAAATTCTCCTCCAAGAACATAAGATAGTCATATGATATGCTTCTTGTCCAATATAACCTGTAAATTTTTAGAAAAAAAAAACGAAACCTGTAATAAAATCGACGGTAAATACTATATATATGATTAAAGTAAACTAGAAAGCAAATAAAATATAATACTTTCGAAATAAATCTTTTACAGAAACCTGAAAATTTAAAAATTATGCAAATTTTCAAAAATTAAATTTAACATAAAACAAAAATCTTGAAAAAGTAAGTGCTACAGTACCTGACACCGTCACTCAGAGTTGGTGACGCCGTCAGGGTAACCTGACAAAATTTTCGTTTTGTTTTCTGGAAAAATGTCTAAAAAATCTAACTTTTAAAACCTGTAAATTCCCTATGAAATATTTATCTTAACTCGATACAAGCATCTGGCTCAAATAAACACGCAAACAAGATAGAATATAAGCTAATTATAAATTGTAAATTTCTCATGTTCGAATTTCATTCTTTTAAACTCAATAAGAATTTTCCTACACTCATCTTTTAGTAAAATACCTTTATATGCAATTAAGATGATGTTAAAAACAAAATGAAGCATTTTCACAAATTATTCGAAACATGAAAATTAAACAATTATAATTAAGCATATACGACACAAACAATACTAATAATGAGAAACATCAAACAAATAAACATGGGTTGCTTCCAACGAAGTGTTGTTCTTTATTTAAGAGTCTTGTAGCTACAAAGTTATGCCCTATTACGTGACTCCATCCTCCGTCACATTCTCACTATCACCTTTTTCAATTTCAAAATCTCCTCCAAAGTGTAGGTATTTTTGGATCAGAAAGTGTTAAATCATTCTTTCTATATTTGGAACTTAGTTTAGAAACATCTTTGAAAAATCCACATGATAAATAGAGAGGGCTTTTACACCCTCTTTTAACATTATCATTGCTAAGCACAACTTATGATCCTAGTCTATCTTGACTATCTCGGCTTAATTCGATAAAATCAGGGGACTTATAAGGTGTTTGATAGCTAACTTCCCTAATTCCATCACTGAAATTCATTATTCTATCTCTTTCATCCACAATTAAGTTAGTGATCAAACCAAAAGGTCTTCAAAAACTACTTGAGATAACCTATGGTCAGTGATATCCTCAATGTCTTCCAAAATCATAAAACCTATTGAAAACATCATATTTCTTACAAATACTGCACATCATTGTCTTCACGAACAACATTTAATCCTTTATATTCGAATCTCCAAGAACAAATAGTATTATAGTGAAACAAAGACATAACATTCATTGGTAAACCCACGCCTATATAAGCATTGTAGAAATATTTGTGACCAATCATACAAGGTATTTTAAGCTTGTGGGAGTCATAACTTTGTATCTTACAAGGATTTCTTAACCCTAGCTCCTCCATGTTACTAACTACCCAATCATAGTCCGACTCATCACTCGAATCTAGAGTGGACTCTATTTCATTATCCTTTTCGGCCTATGCTTCTTCTTCCTTACTTAGTTCTTCTACAACCTCACATTCCTTCTTCTCGGGATTCTTAAATGGGGGATATAACTTGATAGTGTTAACAAAATGAATATGTTTTTAGGATGAGGGGTCTTGTATTTCCTTCCCCTTTAATGATGAATGTGAGAAGATCTTGCTAGGTCCTTTATTTTTAAACTAGAGGATATTTCGTTAATGGAAAGGTTGGAAAACAACATTAACTTTATTTGCATACTTTGTGACGCTATTAGTTGAGGTATTCATCACTCGATTGTTAAGAGCATTTAAAAGATTGCCAATTTTATTGTTCACCTTGTTTTGTTGTTGTTTGAAATCATTCTCAAATTTAGACAATTGAGCTTCTTGGGATAACATAAAATTATACATCAATCCTTCTAAACGCTGTTGATTTTGAGAAGGGTTATAAAGATTTTTGTTGGATGAATTGTAGTATTGAGACCTAGAAGTTGGTTGAGAGTCTTTTGTCGAGATAGTTCGAGTTTGAATCCATTTGGAGTTTGGTTGGTCCTTCCAAGATCCATTAGCTTCATTGAAATTTCTAGGTCCGGGATTGGTAGTGAACCACTTGCCTCCCACTTCGTTGGTACGCGAGGATGCATAATCCGTAAAAGCTTGCTCGAGATTTCCATGCAATCACGAGTGTCATGCAGACCACTACATAATTCACATGAAGAAGCGAGCTTGTTCACTCGAAGCTTTGTAGGAACTCATCAAGAATTTCACTTGATCTTCAAGTTCAATGATCCTACGATCGGGAATGCTTGAGACATTAGAAGGAAAGGATATTGCCTTGACCATTTTGCTTGTAAGCTTACGAGGTCATTTCAACTTTCGTTGTCATAGAGGGTGAGATCCTCCATAATGAACCACGAGTCTTCCGCAATCTTGTCACGAAGCTTACCACCGGCAGCATGGTCAATGGCATGCTTTCTTGAGTAGTTGACATGATCATAGAAAATTTGAAGTTAGAGCCAAAGATCAGTGCCATGATGAGGGACGTTTTGAAGTAAGTCCTTGAAACGAGTCCACGAATCGTAAAGACTTTCACCTTGATGTTGTTGGAACATCAAAATGTCATTCCTTAACTTGGTAAGTATCTCTAGTAGGAGAAATTGTGGGAGGAAACAAGAAGTGATATCATCCAAAGTCAAGATGGATCCCGCAGGTAGACGCTAAAGCCAATTGCTAGCTTGATCACGTAGAAAGAATTAGAAAAGACAAAAGTGTGTCGTCTCCTGAGTGGAACCGTTAATGTCAATAGAATCTACGATTTTAAGAAAGTCCTTAAGGTATTTATTTGGATCTTCGGAACAAAGTTCATGGAATGCACATCTATTTTGCACCAACCGGATGGTGTCGGATCGCAAGGTAGACACATTGGCTTCTCGGGGAAGCTCAATAGTGTTACGATAGCCCTCGTGGCTAGGTTTCGAGTACTCACCAAGAGTACGGACTCTAGGAAGGTTGGTACTTCTTGGTTAAAGGGTTGATATAGTGGGTCTTGGTTTGGTGGATCTTGGTTAAAAGGAATATCATTCAACATGATGGCAAACGACAATATTACAAACAAAAAAAACAAAGAAAAGATAGACTACGAGAAAAATATAAAATAAAAAGAAAAATCTCACTTGATAGGAATCTACTGAGTAGACCTAAACGAAATAAATATCGAAACCCAAACTATTCCCCGGCAGCGGCGCCAAAAACTTGATGCGGATTATGCAAAACACAAGAAGTTTTACAATCCTCCTAGGCAGAGTACCTACCCGTTGTAGTGTAGTATAGGTAAAACACTGGGGATTGATTGTTCTTTAGGGGAATAGTGAGTTAGGCTCTAAGAGTATGTCGAATTAAGTCTAAAGGTTAAGGGAAGATTATTTTTGGTCTTTTATGTTTATAAGAAAGCAAGTAAAATTTTGGGTTTGAAGAGTTTGGTTTTAAGACTAATAAATAAACTAGATCAAATCTAAATACGAGGAAAAGTACATCGGTGAACTTCAAGTATGATGAAAGTGTATTTACTTATAATTCCACTACTCCATATTTATCTTTTATTGATTAGTCGAATTATCACGTCCTTGTTTTGATTAGCGCATTATATTCCTTAATACCTACTGAGGGTTGGTCATTCCCTAACTCCTATGAATTCCGCCTAAATAGGTGGCGCCTAAGAATGCCTTTCCCATCTTTCGCTTTGCAATGAAGAATTCTCACATTAAATACATCGAATATCAAGTTAACTATTTATTAACTAACGTTTTAGTTGACATTCAAGCTAGTATAATTTGACCAAGCCAGTTTTCCAACTCCTAACGCAAATCAACTAATCAAACAAGAGATGACATACAATAATCAATAACTAGGTTTCATGTAATCCTAAGAAAATACTATTAAGTTTAGGCTAGAATAGTAATGAAAAGAAAAGGAAATAAAAAAATCAGACAATGACAAGTAAACATAATTGAATGATTGATTAAATAACTTATTTTCTCAATAGATTAAAGTATTCGTGTCCAAAAGTCCTAGAAAAACACTTAAAACACCTAGGGTTCGTACCTCCAAAGTTGCACACTTACAATAAAAACAATGCGAAAATATATGTATATAGTTTTACAAACGTGACAGCGTCACTTGTTACTTGTGACTCCATTAGTTCTCTATTGCATCGACTTAGTTGTAGCGGCGTCACTTAGGGATTGTGACGTCATCAACCTTCAATATTGACATTGTCACCTCGAGGCCGTCTCAGGAGTCTGAGTGGTCACAACATCTTCAAGCGACAATGTCACGTTGTATTCCAGATGCCGTCACACCTCCTTTTATGACGGGTTTTCCAGGTGTTGTCGTTTTCTTCGTTTTCTCATCCAATCAAGCCCAAAATGCATCCTTTTATAGCATTTGCTTTCCATGTACCTAAAAAACTCAAATAGAAACGATTTAGGGCAATAAATTATCAAATATGTATGAATTTTGGCTAAATGGCCCCTTAAAAACGTATAAAATTATACATCATCACCATGTTAGCATGCTTTATTGAGAATTATTATGTTTCGGAAATAATGAATTCATGTTTAGAGATTATGAGTTGTTCTTGATTAATAAAGAAAACGATGTTTAGTTTATACACATAAAGGGGTGTTTGGTACAAGGCCAAAATAGTGCTTATATTAGTGAAATTGCTTATATACCAGTTGTAAAATGATCCTAACACGTTTAATAAGCTAAAATATAAGTTTGGTAAATAATAGAATAGCTTATGGTTGGTTTTGGGTCATTTTAGTGATATATGAATTTAGGACACCAAGTTGTGTAGAAATTGGGTAAACTTTTAAAGGTCATAGAGAACTAACCGTTTTTTGGATTGAATTGAGGTTAAAATTAAAACTGCAACCCTTAAGTCTACTTCATTTGTTATGCTTTAAGTTTTGGCTAGTTCAGTAGTTAAATTGCTGTAAAATGCGAATTAGTGCAGTAAGGTCATATTTTGAAAAGATGCAGCAACCAAAATTTTAAAAATTCATACCGGATCAACCATAGCTCTGTTGGGAATGTGTCATACCTTTTCAAAAAGCTAAAAGAGTCTAATTTCATAGAAAATTAGCCTCGTGAGCTTATTCAGAATTTAAGTCCGTTAAAAATGGGAAAGTGTAGGTTGTTGTAGAATTGACAGCATGTTTTAGTTATGTGTTTTTATGTCTAAGTGTTGTAATGTGTTTATGCATGTTCGGGTAGTTTATAGTTTATGTTTTCAGCGTATATATGTTCATTTTTATGTGTTAGATATGTGTTAATAGTTTATGTGTGCATCTATCATGATTTAGGTGCTCGAGGCATTTTTAAAATCATTTATCTTGCATTATACGGCCCAGGTGAGTAACGGATTATTAGCTTCATGTTATTAGACTTAACGTGATGTTAGAACATGTGTATTATTCGGGTATAGCTGAAAATAAACCATGATTAGGATGCTCACAATAAGCATCATTTGTCAAATCTAGGGGTGCCCAAGAAACACACCAAAAAGTCATGTAGCGTGCCTAAGAAGTACACGATATAGAACTCCCGTAGAAGCATCCTTTGTGGATGAGCCATGCTTATTATAGTGTTTACATCTGATGCGGATGATTTATGTTTAGAACTAGCATGTCAAGTATATGTGATCAAGCATCCTTTGTGGGTGACTCGAGCATAGATCAGCATGATGACAAGTTAGAAACCCCAAGAAGAGTACTCGTTGGTTAAATAAGTTCTTGCTTATAGAAAGACGACTAAGCATCATCTAGTCAGAAGCACGTGCTCAAGATTATGTAGAGATCATGAACTTTAGAACCAAGATCATATTTATGCCTTGTACAAGTAATAAGACAACTACAAGTCGTACCTTTCATAACATGTTGTAGACTATTATGTTTAGAATTGCAAGTATTAATTAGATTAGTTCCGTTTACTCACTAAGTCGCAAGGACTTACCGTTCTCCGTTTCATATTTTGCAGCTTTGTTAGATGAGACCAAGCTATGTGTTAAGTAGGGTGTAATGGGTCAAAATGGTGTAGCTCGCGGGTTAGGTAACGAGTTTCTCATTCCCATCATTTGTTATCAGTTTGGAATGCCCTCAAAGCAAGAGTCTTTTGTAACAACTTTCTATAGTCAAGGATATGTACGTTTATAGCTACAGGTTTTAAAGGGCCGTTTGGAATAAGCCCGTTTTATATAGAAACTTACGCTTCCGCGTTATTTTATGATGTATCCAGTATTTTGATATAAGTGTAAATGAATCATGTTTTCAGATTTTATGTTTTACGGATAAGCAGACATGTGTTGTACGAAAAAACATAGAATAAGTTTTTTTTTAAAGGCTGCAAGATTACGACCGTTTCAAGTTGGTATCAAAGTGATGATTTGAGATATTTAAGTATCCACCATTAGTAGGGGATGCTTGACTTGAACCAATTACTCGATATTTCATATAGAATTAGTTGCATCGATTATTATATGTTTATCTGTATATAGTTCATGTTTATCAGTTACATAGTTTATGTTTAGCGATGCATACCAGATTATGTGAATCGTGTTTGGTCATGTAGTGCATAGCATGTTTGTAGATCTCATATAAGGATTTAGACCAAAAATCAGATATTCACGACATAATATAGAATCGGTATGCATTGATAGCATAGCAGCATGTAGTAAATATTTAGATCAGATCATGTGTAGTTATATGATACGTTTTAGTTTTGTAACTTGGGGTAGATTATGATGCAATAAGTTCATGTTTATATGATGTGATTATTTATGACATCTAATCAATGTAATAATATTTACATGATATGGCATGAAGTTATTGAGATCATGAAATGTCCCGGGAAACTTACTGGAACACTTATGTGTTAAATGTTTATATGTTGCATTATAATCATGTATTTTAGTATGTTCAAAATTGAATCAATATTCAGGAAGATTACGATGTTGAAATGACTCAGAATATGACAGAACAAATACATGTCATAAGTTTCAATATTCCCAGAGTTGTCAAGCTACGAGAAAAGGATTATGGAATGGAGCAAAGACAAATCTCAGAGTTTAGATAATCACAAGAAAAGATTTCAACACGAGTACATGTCGGTGCAACATTGACTAAGTCTCCTTATGTTTTAACGATGACAAAAAAACCTTCCCAACACATAAAATCACAAATGGTAGTTAAAAATCGAACCGGGACGCGCACATCGGCACCCCCTTCCTCTTACGAATTGTTGTTGAAGATAAATTGTGATGCTGCTTTTAAAGACTATAAAGCTGTTTATGATATTACTGTTCGAAATTCTGTTAGCTCCCTCATTCGCGTATACGGTAAGTCATGTTTTGGTAAGTCATGTTTTGCCACATCTCCTTTACATGGTTAAGTTATCGATATTCATTATGCATGTTATTTAGCATATAATCAACGGTTGTGTGGTACTATTCTGATATCCGACTCTCAAACGGCGTTATCTCTATCATCTTCGAAAATTGTCCCACCTTGGAGCCTAAAGGTGCTCTTATTGATTACATTCGTACTTGGTCGAAGAACTTGCAACTTAACTTCTAGTGGGTTAATCAAGTGGCTTATTGGACAGCTAAATTTACACTTTCTTCGAAACAATGTACGTGAGATGTTTCTTTTTCATATGAACTTACCTCGCTTGCGAGGAGTGATTTGTATAGATCATAGTTTTAGCTTTATAAATGGTCTTTCTTGAAAAAAAAAAAAAAAAAAAAATTGAAACCTAAAAAATTGAAAGACCCAAATGATTTGTGGCTTTAATTTTACATATACCAAATTATGCTTATTTATTTTGACATAAACACGACCGTATTCGATAAACTTATGCATTTAACATAAACACCACCGTATTCGATAAACTTATGCATAAAAAAAAATCGACAACTCCTCCCGCGCAAAGCGTGGGCGCCTACCTTCCTTGTTTACATATATTTGAGGGAATCATATGATTTGATAGGAACAGGGAGAAGCAATTAATGTGTGGGACAAAGGTGGGTAGTTACTAAACATAGCATATGATTCCACATGATTCAATGCCCGTCTATTCTAATAAAAAAAAAGTGGATCAAATCTCTTTACAAGATTTTTATGTCCAAAAGAACAAAGCCCACTTTGTTTTCAGAAAACAAAACACAAAACATGTTACACCAACATCCAAGTACATGTCACCTTTTTATCTTCCATCTCATCAAACTCATGCCTTAATTTCAGGGTCACAATCACCTCTATTAGCAAAAAAACATACCCATAATACAACTTAAACACCCTGCTTTAGACAATTTGATCATTTTATCATAGCCAAAACATCTCGTAGATTTTGAGTAGCTAGAACATTAATGTTGAAGTCTATCTTGGGGTATTATAAGCTTAGTTTTAACTATAGACCTGTTTCCTGTGAACCATTTGGGATCATTGTTTGTACCAGACACTTCAATGTTTCAACTTATATCCAGGAAGCAGTCGTTAAAAAAGCTTTCACAAGACAGGACTACTTGATAAGGCACATATATTTCTATAAGGCTTGTGTAAACTTGCTAGGCATAAGCTATAACAGGCTGTAACTGTAGTAGTATATCTAATAATCTAAACAGACTAAGATGTAAGTTCTTTGAGGTTCGGGGTTGCCAAGCTAGATCACATCCCCTCAAAAGATATACACCAAAAAAAAAGGGTTTGACAGTCAAACATCTCTAAGACCCTTTAACGACATAGAATGTGAAAAATAAAAATAAAAAATTAAATTAAATTTAAAAAAAAAAAGGATACTCCCAAATTACTGGCATCAATTTCATTTACTTGTGACAATGAACTAAGAACATTACAACTTAAAATCACCAAGACAAATCACAATCTTCTTTGGGAATCTCAATATACAAACCGCTATGATCACAACTTCACAAGAAAGAACAATGGAGTTCTGACTTCTGAGAGTTCAGCAACACCTCATAGGTTTATATGACATGCACATAAAGGCAAAGAAAAAAAGAGACCAAACCTCAGTCAAATTCAAACAAACTGCTTTCAATAAATACAGTGAAGCAAGCCAGCTAGAGGTCAAAAGAAACATATTAAATGCAGCTAGAATCAAACTTATACTATGATACTATGAACATCAGCTCATACATGGTACACAAATCAAATGACAAAGCACGTTGGATTTAGTTAGAAGGTTTGACTCACCAACCTGTAAAATGATGCAACTACACAACTGCACCCAACTTCCAGCTCAATCTTGCTATAAACTTGCATCAATAAGCAAATAAAATGCACAATGTTATAAGGAATTCAAAGAGTTTCGAAAACGGCATGTTTCACTCCCTACTGCCAAGTCTGGTATTTTGCAAGAAAAAAAAGTGATTCTATACTCCATTTACTGGGCGCAATATAATTGGACTACAAAACTTATTTATACAATCAACTGGTCACATAATGTACCTCAAGCCCGCACACATGCGCAGCTACCACAAGACCGCCAATGATGCTTTGCTATTTTGTCAGCCAGTATATCAGAATCAAAAAAGTGCACACAGAGGCAACTAAAGAAAGAATTATGGTGTCCATTGACTTCTTTTTGTTGATCGCCGATATAATACTATTCACCTGCAACACCACAGCATCGAAAAAGGTTTGATGAACTTTGGATTAATATTAAGAAATGTGTCATGAACATATTGAAGATATCAACTTGTTCAATACATTGAAGGAAACACTCCTACTTGCTCATTTGCCATTAATAATAGTGTGTATTAATTTTAGGTCCGTCACCCTAAATGAGTTGTTTAGAAAGTTACAAATGGATGTGAAAATGTTACTGACTATTCAGATTAAGCTAGAATAAAAGAATGGTATCTTTAAATAACAATCAATTGAAATGGTTTACTTACAGTTGGGAGACGACTGCTAACGTTGCTAAGTTTTGAATTAACACCTCTAAACGTTGAGCGCTGAAACACAAGCGAACCAAGTGTATCTTGTGCTTGGGATATTACACCGTCCATCTACATCAAAATTGAATTTTTTGATAAACCAATGAGGATAAGCTCAATCATTTAAACAAACAAGCAATCGAGCAGAAAAGAGTCTGAAATCCATTTGGGTAAGTTCAAAATAATTAAATAATAAATTTAGATACAGCATTATATATATAGAGATAGAAAAAGGCCATTCACGGAACTTTCTTGAACCAGAGGTTAATCTTCTTATCCCATAGAGGGATTTCAAACTTCAACTTCCACAGAGGGTTCTAACAATGGTCACATAACTGTTTCAAACTGTTTACTTGGCAAAGTAGAAGTTATCTATATCCCTTATCGCTTCCATTGACAACTAATTGTAGAATTAACCTTTTTGGCAAATTAACCATCATGCAAATGGTTGTGTCACTGGTGTTTCCTATAACTGTTTCAAACAGTTAGACTGTTTACTTGGCAAAGTAGAAGTTATCTATCTCCCATATCGCTTCGATTGACAATTAATTGTAGAATTAACCTTTTTGGCAAATTAACCATCATGCAAATGGTTGTGTCACCGGTGTTTCATATAGGAAATTTGCAGTTGTTCCCAAGTAAATGTATCAGGGAAGCAACGAAATTAGTCCTTTAGTGAAGTAATATAATCAAGGTAAAATATTTTCATAATCAAAAAGAAGAGTAAATTGCTTATGTTTCTAAAGCTACTTAATCTCACATAGGTGACTAAACATTTAGAGTTGAGACTTGAAAGTTCAATTTTGGGTCAATTAGAAGTTTTTATCTTCTCAGGCGGTTTATGACTATAGGCCATCAAGATTACGCGTGATATTTAAATTAATTTCATTTAATATATTAGCAGTTAGAGATAATTGTTATTTTTATTGTAAGAAGGTTCTATGAATGGGCATTGGTCACTACTGCATTTGTATCCGAAAATAGATAACATTATGCCAATACCGACAAAAAAACAATCCAATGATCTATGAGCAGATGAGACCTAAACTAAAATCTTTTTTATGTCATCAAAACAAAGATCATATTAGCATTCAAGCCATGCTGTTCGGGTTATTGATGAAGAGATCACTCAACTGCCTAATTCCACATACATTTTTTCAGCACTGTTTTTTAACATCTTGTTCTATACATACAGAGCTTTACACATAAAATACTTAGAATGAAATACACTCAATGCCACAATTCTAAACAAGAAACATATTCTATAAAGATGTTGGAAAAGCATATTGGCTTCAAAACGCACCTGCCCTGTATTTCTCATAATAGTAGCACGTTCCTTAAGAAGAGACTGCTCATGGGACCCACCGCCCTCTTCTATATCTAATCTTGCTCTGTCAAACTCCCTGAAATCTTCAAGCAGTGATGCATGCTCTCTCTTGGCCCTAAGGCTAGAACGGAGCCGGTTGAACTCCTACAATCAACCAAATTTAATATGAACTGGTAGGAAAAGCAGTTGCAGTTAAGGAGTATGAGTTCCATGATGGAATTTATTAGATAAAAAATTTGATGAAAGATATAGGAGGTGATCTTAGTGATTCTTTGATACTTTGGCAACAAAAGAGAGACTATCTATTTGGGGGTACAAAAACTCTTCCCCTTCATCGTTTCCAGTGACAACAAATAAATAAATAATGAAGAGTTTGCAGTTACTTCATGTAAGTGTTTACTCACATATCCAAGTGTTAGGCGGGAAGAAAAGAAAATTAAAACCAATATGATAAAAGCATGCGACAGATGTTCTCAAGTGAGAAGTGACCAAAGTAATATGCAAGACAGGAAAACCTTAAAGATAAAGGTCCAGGTTTAGGAAGTTGTGTACGTATCATCTTTCTCAATATCACATACATTCAATGTTAGGATGATAACATCTTCTCATGAGAAACAAAAGATTTAGATAGCAAGAATCAGAAGGCCAATTAAAGATTCTAGGAGTGTTATTCCTTCCCTTTAGCTGATTTTCCTTCCATGGGAAGGAGCTCAATCCATCATGGAATGGACTAAAAAACTACTAGATATAACTGACTTATTTACATGAGCTTTAATAAGATAATTCCTTCCATGATATTTTAAATAGTTGAATTAAATTTTATTCCAGATAGGCTTTTCATTTGGGTTTTAATGAGACTTTAGTGGCGTTTTATTATGGTTAATCTGTATTATGTATATATAAAAACTCCAATAACTTTTATAAAATAATGTATAATGTAGAGAGATAAATATTAAACATTTCCTAATAAATAAATATATACTAAATTCCATTTCATTGCTAAAGGTTAACCAAACATGATAATGAAATTCAATTATCTAATCCATTACCTTGTCAATACCATTACCTCATTCATCCCATTCCTTTTTAATTCAATTCGAACTAAACAAACAGACCCTTAGAGGGTTATGTTAGACTAACAATACTGAGGTGGAAAATAATCCAATGGTATAAATGATCTCTACAACCTTATGTTGCAAGATCATATCTCTTTAGAGACATGAATACATCAAATTGTTGATCCATTTAAGAAAATAATTCAAACATTGATAATTGATCAGATTTCAATGTTAGTAATGCGAGCTTCCAGATGGGAAAAAATTAGCAACAACATTTTGAACTTCCATTATTTTTCTAGCATAAATCATAGGACAGAGCAATTGGACATAACCAAATTTATTATTCTAGTAAGTTACTAGCAATGCTTAGCCTTCAGCTTCACCTTATAATTCATTTGTTTTGTCATTATTTTCAAGTTGGACACTTTTCTCAACTTCCAGAACAGCTAAATTGGTACTTTAAAATGCTAAATAAAAGGCCTCTTAAATGTGCAAGTGTTAGCATACAAAATAATACCATGTTATGGCTGGGCTTTAATAACATACTAACATCCAGATAACAACTATACAGATATAGGGCAGAAATACATATCCATATTAAAAATTCTTAAAATTAATTGATGGGCAAGTCATCATATGTCAAAGTATCGCATTCAAACTTTTAAGCAATTCTTACACATTGAGCTTTTCTTGCAAATGCATTTCTTTAGAAAATTCTCTGTTTCTGTTTGGCTATGATGGGCTCTGGTAGCAATCAGAAACGTTATTGTGTTAGTTTCAGGAAGTGATGGATTCTCCCAAGAGTTTGACTCCGTAACATAAGACTATAGCTAATGGTGACCAAAACCCCACCAACCAACCACAAACCTGACCATGCGGTCACCATCAGCATCAGTCTAAGAGTTTGGTAATTCTGCCCATGCAAAAGCTTATCTGTCTTGCAGAGATCAAAAGGTGGTCAAAACTCACAGCAAATTCCGGAAATCCAGGATATCCACCTATCTTAGCTTTTAGCCCTTCTTTATTAACTGTACCTAGTGTCAATGTTTTTCCTTCTTGTTTGGAGACAAACTACAGAAAACTTATTTTCATTCCGCACCACCTATTGCTCATCTACTTTTAGCAAACTATGAGAACAGCAACTATTATTCAATGTGGAGGACAAAAGCAATGTTTCCGAGTTCTTATACAATATACATATACCATAATTAAGAACTCCTAAATGAAATTCATAACGTTATATATAAATTGATACTATAATTAATAAATAACCAAATCATATATGCACTATCAGAAACTTTAATTTAACAATTTGGGTATCGGGAAAGTAGTCAAAATCGGATGATTCGCGTTACGATTTGACTCATATGGGCCAAGTTTGAATAAGTCTTAAGCAAAGACACTCAATAAACTAACTCTCACAAGTACCTCATACACACATGACTCATACCTTGTTAGACTCATATGGGCCTACTTGAAATAAGTTTTAAGCAAAGAGACTCAGTAAACTAAAACTCACAAATACCACAAATACATATGACTCATACCTTGCTGGCTATTTATTGAGCAACAAGTCAACTCAACTCAGATAATTCTATAAAATTAAGCATATTTCCAGGAGGCATCTTCACTGATTCATATTAATTACATCCTCACAGACATATTTACTGACATCTTTATAAATTTTCTTCTATATCTTAATCTTTAAACATTCATATTCATCTACACTCTTCATGTTTATATTCATACAAATATTCCTCTTGCAACTGTTCCTAATAAGTTTCAGCTTATTAATCCTGATATTTTTCAACTTATTGCTCGTGTTCTCTATATTGTTCATATAGAGTCATAAAGAATTGAGTGTTTGCATTTGTAACATAAGAAGTCTTTCTGAAAATTGGTAACTTTGTAGGCCGTGTACACTATATGGATCTACAATGCCCAAACCTTGACTAAGTCCTTCACTGCAAGTTTTTATTGATGCCTGGTGGATATGTTTTTATTTAGCAATTTATTAATTTATTAATCTACATATAATGTTTAAGTGTATAGATCTTATTAAAAGTAAAAGTAAAGTAAAGTAACGCCCAATGCCGTCTTCCACGGGTTATGGCTATATGTCTAAAAATATGAAGACGTTGTTTTAACGGTCTAACTTATAGATTATGTACTATATTATGTATGTATATCGTGACTCTTACAAGCAAGTAACGCCTGAAATTTAGGATTTCGATTCACTAGTCAACAAGTATGAACGGGCGAGACTAGGCAATGGCCTTTTATTCCTATAGATGCACACAACCTACAAATTACCAATTTTCAAGAGGAATTGTTTCTAAGACAAACACTCAGCCTTTAAGACACTGATAGAAGTACATAGAAATCATCAACTATATGCTAGAAAACAACGAGAACCGAAAAGATGAATATATTTTTTTTTGTGTGCGAAGATGAAGAATGTTAACTAATATGAAAATAAGAATATGAAGATATAGAAGAATATGAACCCATGAAGATGAATATTATATGAATCTATGAAGAAGCAAATGAATATGGACATGAATCAGTAAAGATGAAAATGAATACTAAACACTAGCTTGGTATGTGAGCAAAACAGCGGCGACGAATAGTTCCCAATGATCTTTCTGTCCTGTTGGCGATTTGGAGACATAAGTGTACTGCACATGAATATGGATCAATGAAAATTATGCACTCGTCGGAGATGTACTTGATTCTCGAGACTCAAAAGGTCATACCAGTTACGAGTCAGGTAAATTATGTCTAAGTTGTCAACATAACTTGAATTGAATGCATGAGTCATGTATATCTACAAGTTAGATAACTTAGCCGCGTCATTGTAGTCATATTTTTACTCCAATCGCATGAGACAGCTCGTGACTCATCCGAGTTCAACAACCATGACGTTACGCAAAAAACAAGTTTACATGCACAAAATTCTTAGTTATAATGCTACTTAAAAACATTACTAACAAATTTCAGATATAATCATATTTCCCAACAAAAAATATATAATGTAGCGAGTAAGAATATAGATTCTCAACTTCTTTTCCCCTCATTCTTTTTTGTTTACTTTTTATATTTCTTGTAAAAAAGGAGTAAGAACATGTGAATGTATCAAAAGTCCAGAAATCATGGTTACCTTTACAAATGTATTCAAACAATAAATATGTTCACAAAAAACTCTACATATCAAGTCTTTCTCTTTATACATGGCACAATATTGTTCTGACTTCTAAGAGTAATATAACATGATTATTTTAATCTACATGTCGTTGAAGCTTATTTTTGTGCTTGTGGGCTTATTTGACTCGGCCTATATTTCACAAGCCCATTTTTTCGGCTGATTTTAGCTCATGACCTATTATGACTTAAAGATGGAAAATAAGCTCGTAAGCTGGAAAATAGGCGGGAAGATACGGTCTATTTTGGAATTGTATATTCTTTTACTTTGTGTCTAAAGTTTGATGCTTTATCATTTACGATCTTCCAGTCTGTTAACAAGTTATAAATACGATAAGCTTAACACAAGTGTTCCGTTATTTTACCGGGGTGAATTAACCCTTTTACCCAAAAAAACACAAGTGTTCCGAGAAAAAAGCAATGAAGTACATATGAAGAGAAGCACCAACCTGAGTAAGATCATGATGAATTTCATGATGACGATTCAATGTATGAGAAAACATTTCTGATCCACCAGATGACACCCAAATTTGCATTTGTGAAATTACTTGTTGTAACTGTTTAAGTAGCTGTTCGATGTTGGATCCAAGATTACTCTCGTTCTTGCCATCATCAACTTTGTTAGATACCAGTTTACGATACGAATGCATTTGATCATCCAACTCTGCTTCAAGATTCCTTGCCTACAAATTACACCAATATAAATAAAAACAACCTAAATTAAAACAAGTCGGAAGAACATCGCTTTGTTTCATCTCCAAGATCTAATGTTAGCAAAGGCATTTAAGGGGTAAATACATATAACGGTTAGCTTTATAATTCTACGCAACATATCTGAAGGTCAGTGGTGAATATGTGATACACCGATTCTTAGGAACTTCTTAACCAAACCTCGTGAACAACTCAATTATATACAAACTTAAAACGCAAAGAAATGGTCATTATCCAAAGCATTGTCAATCACAATTATATACAAGCTATGTGCACGCACAAAAAGTGAACTGTCAGCAATAACAAAAAACAACACAGACAATTATCCCTTTGTTTCCTCTACACGATCTAATAATTCTTTTGGAAAGGCAAAGACACGCACACCCTACTCTAACCTACTCTACCCTATTTAATCCGTCTATTGTCAACAATAGGACTTGACCTACAACCTTTTGATCGATGGGACACCTAAGGTACCGTTGGTCTACACATATATAGACGTAGTAATACAAATAACACTTCTAAGTGAATCATTAAATACAATGTCAAATATACAAATCACGCACACGAACACACATCTTTAGGGACATCTATGAACCTACAAAAACCACCGGGAGTGGCCGAGTTACTAAAATGTATGAAAGCATCAATCCTGACACATCATTTTTAACATTTTCAATTCCAACATCCAATACAAATTGTTCAAGCCAAGATCCAGGTCTATAAAATCCTACTGCTTAACACATAAATCGAAACTAGATCAATTAAAATTCCAACAATAAAAAGAGACCTGTTTTTTTAAGGAATCCCAAGAGATAGTAGGGGTATCCATGATGAAATCGGGATTAAGGGAGGAAACGAAATGTTCCTCCCAATCGATTCAATTCTTTCTTTAAACTTGTTTTTTGGAGAAAGAAAATTAAACCAAGGATTTTAATCAATTATGATTATGATGATGCAGAAACCTTCAAAACCAAGTAATCTATTATTTGTTCTTGTTTTCTTTTTTTTTTTTCTTTTTTTTTTTTATTTTTCTTTAAATGTTAATTAAATTAAAGGGTAGTATTAGTTAAATACATGGGGTATATTATATAACTTTGAGCAATTATCATTTACCAGCCTTTTTCTATACTACTATATAAAGCATTTAAGTTGTGGGTTCCATAAAAAATTAAAATAAGGAGCTCCGATCATTGATTGACATGTGTCACTTCTCTAACTAAAAAATAACAAAAAAGGAGGAGCTCCAATAATGAGGTGACACATATAACTTCTTAACTAATTAATCACCTTTATTTTTAAATTTAAATATCTTTTAATTCGTTTAATTTTTTATAATCTAATTTCACCATATTTTTTAAAATTTTATCTTTCTTTAATTCAACATTCGTTTGATATATTTTTATGAGTTTTAGTTTTACATTTTAGTAGGTTTATTTTATTTTGATTCAAATTTTATAACTTTAACCTTTATTTCAATCCATACAAACTTTATTTATCAAAATCATTTACTTTTGGGAAAGTGTTTGTGGTAGAGATTGTGAAGGTCTTTTTATACGTGAATAATGATGTCACGGAAAGATACTGAAACCCAAACAAACACATACAACTAACACATATACATTTGGAGTGTTGTGAAATGAATTCACTAGCGGGTAGGGAATCATGCGAGAGTTGGGTTAGAATTCATTTACTATATTTATTATATAACTATATTTATCGTCATACATGTGCATGCAGTATCCAACTAGTGTTTTAAAATAAATCTTCGAGTAAATTGTAAAAAACTTGTTTGTGGTAGGTGACTGTGGGGTAAAGATACAGTGAGAAGGAAACTTAAAATGAGAAAAATGAGAAATAACTATAACCGCATATTTGAGATGCATCGACTTGAATAAGATACATCTCTATTCATTTAGATGCATCACAATTAGTTTCGAAAGTGATTTTGAAGTGCAAACGATGCAAAGTAGTACTAGCAACAAATTTGACTCGCAGAGGACGAAAACTACATAGGATTTGTATAACTTGATGAAATGCATCTAATATATGTATATGCATCTAATTTTTAGCTAGAAAATATATTATGATGCATCTAAAAGATTAGGGATGCATTTAAATCAAATCGATGCATCTTTAATGTATAGTTATAGCTATTTCACATTCATCTTATTTTAAGGATTCTTCTCATTTGATCCTTAGTCTGTGACTGTGTTCAAATAATGGGCGCATTCCTAATCTTTTTGAAAGTGCATATGTCAATTTTTTGAAAAATAGTGTGATATTGTTTCCGTCTTAAAGTGAAATGATTAAAATGTTTCTAAAATGAAATTGCAACGTCTAACTGAAAGCAAATGAGTCATTTCACGTTAAGTCAATAGTTGCATCAAATGTTTCTCACAAGGACGGCATTTGGTGATGAGAACAAGGAATGTAATAAGGATAAATTTTGGAATATGCCTCCCCTACTCAAAACACCAGTCCCAGATATCAACTCGAAAAAAGGTATGTGTTATGGAACATCTAGTCTTGTTCGTTTACATGATACTTTTGGTAATAAAGAACATATAAAAGTTGTTTTGGGTAGAAAAGCTCTTGAAGAGGGATTTCAAATTAAATACCCAAGATCAGACCCCTAAAGGGTATATGCAAAATGTATTTATGACACATGTGAATGGGTTTTTCGAGCCTATATACCCAAAGACTATAAAAAGTTTTATGTAACAACATTTCACGACCATCATACATGCACTAGAACTCAAATTCACCCACATCATCGTAATGCTTCCCCAAAAGTCCTTGGTCATATATTGAAGGAGGTAATGTCTGAGAATAGTAGGATTTATAGGGGAAAGAGATTATGAAAGATATGAATGCTAGGTTCAAAATTGATATATCATATTCTCAAGCTTAGCGAGCTAAATGTTATGCATTGAAATTGTTGAGAGGGACTTCTAAGGAGTTGTTTTCCGAACTCCCTTTGTATTGCCACAATTTGAAACTAAAAAACCCAGGGACTATTACACATATTGACTGGCGATGAAGACAGATTTGAGATTTTTTTTTCTTGCCATGGGTGTTGCGGTAAGTATTGTTTATTACAAACAAATAAATGTATTATTCATGCTATCTATTTATTATTCTAATTATCGAAAGATTTTTTTATGTAGATTCGTATATTTGTGTCACACATGCGACCATTGATTATATTAGACGATGCACGTCTTAAAGGGGAATTTTTGGGTACAATGTATCTAGCAGTTGCAATGGATGGTAATAATCAGATTCTGCCGCTTGCATACGAAGTAGGAAAGTAGGAGACATTTAGATCTTGGGATTGGTTTTTGACGAAACTCAAGGAATGTATAATTGGTAAGCAAGATAACTTAACGATCATATCTGATGGAGCTGGATCCATTGCTTTGGCCATTCAGAATGTATTTTCCAATGCATTTCATGGTCTTTGTTGTCGCCACTTTTTGATGAACTTACGTGCAAAGTGTCCTCGATTTATAAGTAAGGAAACGATATTTTGGAGAGCATGTAAAGCACATCGGATTTCAGACTTTGAAGAACGTTTTAGCATTTTACATGATGTATTGCCTAGAGCCGCTAATAAACTTGATAGGATTGGTCATGAAAAGTGGGTAAGGGTTCACTTCCCCGGTATGCGTTATAATTACATGACCTCCAATAGTGATCAGTGAACGCATTGTCTCGACATTCTCGAAAACTATCGATTTGTATGATGATTGATTGGTTCATAAAATCTTTGCAACAGTGGTACTTTGAACATCGACAAACGGCAGGTAAACGCATACCAAACCATGCCTATTTATGTTTGTTTTTTTAAATATTTTACTCACAAATATTATACCATGTGTAGATGAACATAAACATGAATTAACACCCTGGGCGGAGGCCAAGATAGCTAAAAGAATTGCAAAATCCACCACATGGACTGTAAGACCCGCTGCAAACTACCTTTACAATGTTGTTGATTATAACAAAAATGGGACAGTTGATCTGAATACTAGGACATGTAGCTGTGGACAATGGCAGTTATCGGGTTTACCTTGTGGGCATCTTATTGCTGTTATGCGACATTTGTGCCAATCAAGTGCAAATCAGTTTGCATTTCCGTGTTTCAAGACTAGTGTTTGGAGGGCTTCATACAACGAGGTTATATACGTTGTTGGGCATCCTTCAGAATGGGAGAAACCAGATGGTCTTATAACTGTCCTTCCACCTGTAATGGACAAACGTCAGCCATGAAGGTCGCGTAACCGTTATCGCTTTAAATCTAAGGGTGAAGAAACTACACCAAAATCATGTACACGATGTCGTAAAGATGGACATAACCATCGTGATTGCCCATCAGATATACCATCCCAGACTTTTATTCCGACAACATCAAGTGTGAAGTCAGGTTCTAGCACATCAAGGAAAGGTTCAAAAAGATCTAAAGAATCTATTGTGTATGAAGAAATATGATAACGTATTGTATTATTGAACTATGTTATTTCTTTTAGTGTTATTGAACTATGTTATTTCTTATTAAGTATTTTTTGCCAATATGAAAACTAGACATTACATTACATCACAATGATAATTAGACATTACATTACATCACAATGATAATTAGACATTACATTGCATGACAATTATAATTTGACATTACATTGCATGACAGTGATAATAGTTATTAAATTATTATAATGCCTTTTGATTCGGCACTTGAACTAGCTCTACAAGCCTCACAGTCTTCGTTTACCTCCTCGCATACAATGTAGATATGAAGAAATTGCGTCTTTCCGTGTCCAATATACATGTATAGATCCATGTAATCTTCTTCAGTCCATAGTTGTTGTAGTCCAGTATCTAAGTCACAATTAGGTTTTTGAAAATAGCAGAAATAATCATTTGACTCGATATTCTCAACAACGCCAGTAGCATCACTTATTTTCTTCATAATATTATACATGTCTTCCCTACTAAAATCATCAATGTTTAAAAAGTCTACTTCATGTATCTTTCCATGCAAGTATTTTCTTTTTGGAAAACTAGAGAAACGTCCTTCATGGTGTATTAACAATGAAAACATGTAAGGAAATTCATCTGTACATTATAAAAACAATATTTATTGGTTAAATACCTTTAAAATATAAAGCATTAAGGTAATGTAGCAAACATACAGTAAGTATTTCCAATGTATGATGGTGTACCAGACTCTCGAATACAGTAAAACTTGGGTAAATCCATGATGAATGTTTATAAAATATGTGGCATACTCTTTTATATATATATATATAGAGAGAGAGTAGGGATTCAGTGAGAAGTAAATTAAAATAAGAAGTGGTGAGAAGTGACCAAAACCACGCATTTGAGATGCAACGACTTGCATTAGATGCATTTCTATTTATATAGATGCAACATCTTGAGTTTCGAAAGTTAATTTGATGTATAGATGGTGCAAATTGATTTTCATGATTTCGGCACGTGTAGAGGAACAAAAAACAAGAGAAATCATGAAATGCATCTAATATACGTATATGCATCTGATTAAAAGCTAGAAAGCACACTACGATGCGTTATAATGCATCTAATATTATAGGGATGCATCTAATTTAGGTCGGTGCATCTCTTATTCTTGGTTATAGTTCTTCTTATTCCTTCTTATTTTAAGTAATCTTCTTATTTGATCCTATATATATATATATATATATATATATATATATATATATATATATATATATATATATATATATATATATATATATATATATATATATATATATATATATATATTTGCTATATTGCATTTTTTATAGATAAGATTTTCGAGATTACAACTGACAAAAAGGACAACTTTTTTCGATATTTCTCTAAGAAAATTTGCGATATTTCTTTAAAATATCAAAAATTTGCGATATTTTTTAAAAATATCAAAAATTTGCGATATTTTTAAGAAATATCAAATGTTTCGATATATCTTAAAAAATTCGCAAACTTAAGAAAAATTCGCATTTTTGCGAGATAAGATTTTTCGAGATTACAACCGACAAAAGGACAACTTTATTCGTGGATAAGATATTTGCGATATTGCATTTTTGAGATTACAACCGACAAAAGGACAACTTTATTCGTGGATAAGATATTTGCGATATTGCATTTTTTGTAGATAAGATTTTGCGAGATTACAACCGACAAAAAGGACAACTTTATTCAAGGATAAGATAAGTATTTAATTAACTTATAAATACCCCTTAACTTCAACATTTTTAAACACAACAAAATGTCTCATCGAAACACAAAATATTCCCAACCATACCATAACAAACCATTCACAGCTCCTCAACATAACGTTGGCAGTTCTTCATCACAACCAAATATGAACCATCCTTCGTCTCCCGTTCATCCATTTAGTGATGAAAATGCGGTTAGGATAATACCGTCCCTTTGGTATTCTACAAGTCGCAAGACTCAAGTAAAACAGAGAGATTAGGGAAGGTGGTCATGACCGTGAAATCGACATCGGAATACGTTAGGAAAATAATTGAGGATGCGAGTGAGGATGATCATTTTACGCGTGGCCCATGGCTTAGCGCGGTTCAATATCTAGCTGTTGAAGGGAGTATCGCAATTGGTTGTTATGGCGATATGAAAACCTTTTTGAAGAATGGGAAACTTGAAAAGGTTGTAGCAGTAATAAAGTCGTGTACGCCGAATGCGTTGGGTGACCTAACAGTAACACTCAAAGATCCTTCGGGTATAATTTCGGGTACAATTCATTACAAAGTCCTTAAAGAGGAGGGTTATTGTAGGATCGAATATTACTGTGTTTGATGATTCGGGTGGTCTAGGATGATGGAAATACATGTTATACATTTTAGAGAGAGAAAGTAGAGAGATGGTGTTCTTGCTAGAGACTTGGTTCACAAAATATGGAAGATTATATTATGAGAAGCACCACCCCTTCCATGGATGGAAGGGGTATTTATAGTTACAGACATAACGACCTCCTATCGGCCTGTGGATCAGGGATACAGTGGGTAAAGACCCGTCCTTCCTCCACGGTGTTGCACTAAACTAAACTACGCTACAAACTAACTAATAAACTGCTAAATAACGTAACTAACGACAAGTCTACGAGCTAAACTATGCTAGATAATATTTGGGGTGACCGACACTTTAACATGGAATTTCTAATTCCTAACAATCTCCCCCTAAGGGAGGTCACCCCATGATTTACATTTTGAATCCTAGCATTCTTTCTTTGTCTTTGTTCTTGAGCTCGTAGACTTCAATTCTTCAATTCCGCAATCTTTGTGCTTTTGTAGCGATTCTTCAAAGTCAGCATTGATTTGTACTTTAAGTGGAGGCCTTTAACCGATCCACATAATTGATGATCTTCGAGCTTTCATTGAGATCATCGACCACGAAGAAATCTCGGATCACCCTTTATTGTGTTGCCATCATGTGAAGTTGTGACTTTCGGATCGACATGCTCACACTTTTGAATCATGACATCTTTCCATCGAGTAGCGGAAGCCTTATCGGTTCATGATATTTGCGGCAATGACGAAGCATAGTATGAAATATCGAGCCGAGTTATGTAGATATGCACCATCATGATTTCTTCAAATTAAGTGTGAATCTTTGTGAGCATGCGGCTTTGGATTGACTCCTCAATTACGATCACCGCAATCGTCGGGGTGTACCGCATCTGACGATTAGCAATAAAGCGCACGAAAGTGTCTTTGATCACTTTCGTTGAATTGAGGTACACGCCCACGGTTCCCGTTGATCAAGACAATCATCGCCTGTGATCAAGTATAATTCCAAAGAATCTCCTTGACGGGGTTTCGCAGTTGTTCTAGCCGTTCTCAAACCGGAACGTCTCAAAGAAGACAACACGGAGTGAGTGAACCAAACAAATTGAGATTTCTTGATTGATGAAAAATGATTTGACAAACAATCGCGTATTGCTTGAAGAAAGAGTTTTGCAATACGACGAAGGTTTTACGAGAAAGATCAATTTTCAATCAAAATACTTTTGTATTAGAGAATGAGTACACCTTGACGTGCTAGCGAAAAGAAGAGATTCGCACATCGAATGGTTTTCTAAAAGTATTTTCAATCGAGATACCTTTTGAATTTGAAATGAATACACATTCGACGTGCTAGAGAAAAGAAGGTTTGCACATCGAACGGTTTTTCCAAAAGTATTCGTCAATTCCATTCCTGGACCAAGGTTGATTCAAGATTGAATATCCCCATCGTTTCTATCCAGTTGTCACAAGCTTGATCTTTTGCAAGATTTCACATGTCACCCACCAAGAGCTTGTTTGATGTTGGCTCTAGAAGGATTTCCATCTTCATCGTGAATACTTTACATATCACTCGGATGTTCTGGCAATACCACAAGGATAATGCATAGGACTCTTAATATATTCTTACTTTCCACATTGTGTGAAACAGCAAGTCTTCATTAATTTAGTGTCCTAATGAGATATTGTGGATGATCTCTTGGCTCTAGACTCAATTGTGCACATTTAGTTCCTATATCGGAGACTAGGGAGAGGGTCTCCTTCTTCAATATCAACAATCTCTAAGAGAAAGTCGATAGGTTATGTAGGTTCCCCGTGAGAATGAAACAAGCCCTTTTAAGAGGAACTTGAGTAGCTTGGGAATTTGTAGTGCAGTGCATCACTGGGTCCATGATGTCTTGTCTTCAATACCAGTGTTACCTTAGTAACCACCAGTAGCAAATGTATTGAACACAGTTCTTGCCCTAAGGTTGAATTATTGGAGGCTATTTTTTTTCACCCTTTTTCACATTCAATTCTTTTTCATTCTTCAATCCCTTCAGTGCTTACCGAGACTTCATAACTAGAACCTTGTTGGGTTTATTCCAGTACTAGCTCTGTCTCAGTCGGCACTCTTCCCATATCTCACTTTTCTCCTTTTTTCATCATACCTACGGACTCTACACTAACTAGTGGATTGTCCCTGGGTAGATCCCTCCGGTTCTAGCGGATCGTGGGAACTAATACCTAACCTCACCATCCTTATAACTCCATGCATAAAGTAAAATGGTCGGTCTTTTGGTACAGTTCATTCCTTCTCAAAACCAATTAAAATCATTTGGAAAACCAATCAAGGTACTTGTGATATAATATCAAAACATTTTGTACCTTAATTGTTTTGATCATTTTAGAAATGCTCCCCCTCAACATGTGCATATGATTTTATAAATTGTTTAGCACATGGAGGCAAGAGTTCTTTTGAAATAAATTCTTGATCACAATTTCCATAGAAAAAGCCATTTGATTTTCTTTGGTAAATTCTCCCCCTCAATATGTGCATAGGATATTTGAAATCATTTTTGTCACATAGAGGAAAGAGTTCTTTTGAAGCACATCCACGATTACAAAAGCCATTAAGAAAACCATTTCAAACTCAATCAAGGTACATATGATAAAACGTTGAAACCTTTGTACCTTGATAGTTTAATTACTTTAGAAATGCTCCCCCTTAATATGTGCTTCGAGATTCGAAAGCGTTTTAGCACATATGGGAGAGCTGCCTGCACTTTGAGTCAAAACGATCACTTGTTATCAGATTTCATATTAAATCAAAAATTCTCCCCCGATCAAAAATATCAAACCCTTTGAGATTTTGGATCCCAAGTGATTTAATAAGGTTTAGAAAACATGAGAGAATATGTGCCTGATTTAAAAACTCATCTAGTTTTTGGATAAATGCTCCTCCTCAACATGTGCATTGTATATTTGAAGTCGTTTGGCACATGGAGGCAGGAGTGCCTTAAAAGGACTAAAACCAATTCCATTTAAACATATTTGAGATTTAAATCACGATCTCTCCCCCGATCAAAAATTTCAAACCTTTTGAGATTTGTGATCCCAATTGATTTAAATCATTTAAAAGAGTTTGGGGAAAGACGTGGCAAGATTTAATTTTGAATAATGACAGATAAGGACCAATTTAAGACATTAAAGATTGTTAGTGTCAGGTATGATAGTTTTTAAGAGATCTTTTAGTAAAATAAAACAATTTCACAATCAAACAAGAACAGAAAAAATTTCATTTTGAAAGACCTTGATTCAAAAGAAAAATCATACCATGACATAACATTAAATCTTTAGATCACCACATTTGAACGTACAAACGGACTCTTTTGAAGATATATTGTTTGAAAATACTTTAAATTAAATCACTCTCCCCCTCAATCGATGACCGAAGTCGTTGATTGAGTGACTTAAGTTTTGATAAAATGAAGTCCGGTGATTTTCAAAGTTAAGTCCAATTAATTTTCAAAACAATATTTTCCATTTTTAAAACAATTTAATCAAATTTTATTCAAAATTGTTTAAAAATGGTATCCTGCACAAAGATACGTTAGGTGGTTGAGAAGCTTCCGTTGTTGCTGTAGGGCTTGGAAGAAAACCGTCACGATGCGGTGAGACTTCTTCTACGTTGCATTTTGAATGCCAATTGAGGTCAAATTAAGCTCCGTTTCTTCAATCACTTAGAAGAAAACCATCTGGCGATGCGGTGAGACCTCTTACGTTGCATTTATGCCAACTCTTCATGGAAGTCCAATTAAGCTCGTTTTTCATTTGTCAACCCAAGATATAGTTACCCTTTCCTTTCGGCATCCAATCATCTTCAATTGTGGGATCCGGATCGAACATTCTTATAACCAATATACCGCATATGTTAGTGAACACACATACAGATATATGGTGGTCGACATCACCCAAACAGCAATCGACTAATAAAAGTCAATTCAACATATCAATCAGATCATAAAAGGTATGGGAATTATGTGTTCATCAAACTCTAATCATCTAAACCTAACAATCATATCCTAAATTCCTAGTCCTTCGACACAGGCAAATATCATTTTTTAATTAAGAACGTATGATAATTAAGAAAGCTCGTTAGATGATATAGATTTGAAAACATTCTCCCCCTCAATCATTGACTTATTTTCTGAAAAGTTTAAAAGCGCTGAAGTCATTGATTGAGTTTTCAATTTTTTGCGAAAACTCTGAATCTGATTGATTTTCAAGCAACTCATTTACCACCAATTTTTTAATACAACAAATATTTTTCTGAAGAATTTTAGACGGAAAAACATTTGTGTAGGAACAGCAGTCCTTCGACATACTTTCATTAATTAGTTTTAGGATAAGTGCACAAAATCTTTGAAAAACGTTTAAGCGTAGCACTTTCCTTCTTTGAAAAACGGGTTGCTATCAGAAATAATAGCAAGCCATAGTTTTAAGCACGGGTCACGATCAAGTAAGCGCAAGCCATAGTTTTAAGCACAAGTTCTGATCAAGTAAGCGTAAGCCATATTTGAGACATGTTTAGAAAGAAATATTTACACCTCCTGCTCGAACTTCATCTATGGTCCCGTGCTATTATTGAATGACATTTCTAAGACCGCAGATGTTATCGATACTAGAAGACATGTCATGAGAAAACATATTTTTGGAATTTTCTGATTTTTCAAATTTTTATGGGTTTTTGTAGGTTTTATAATTTTCTATTTTGTTTTACTGGTTTTATAATTTTGTATTTTGTTTTTGATAAAATATATACACAAATAGAATAGATGATATAATTTAAGAGGATGATGATACGAGTACCGAGATAAGGATATCAAGCAGCACGTCGTAGAAGATAGAATTCGTCATCTCTTAAACTTCCACCACCAAAGCTTTCGAGGCTCCTAAATGAGAGAAATTGAACCATCTGAAAGTGAGACTTTGGCAGCTTCCCCCCAAACCGAAAATCCTTATGTTGAGCAGATTCGAAGCTCTATTTCAAGCTTTCTTTAGCTAGGTGCACAAAGAAGCACACCATTATCATAAACCCAGCTGCTCCTTTTAAGAATAATCACCGTGATTCTTCGTTCGAGACTATATCATCCAATAGAACAACAGCAACGTATCATCCCACATTTAAGTAATCTTCTCAAATTTCATTTCCACTGAAGTACGATCCATTCCAAAAGGTGTCAAGAGAACACTTCCCCCGTGTAGTTGAAATGATGTAGTCCGTCTCTTAGTATAATGCTCAAGAACTCTCCCGAATACACTTCATGAGGGGAATGAAGAACACCTTCCCATGTTCACATTTTTCTTCCCTGATGAACGTGTATGAAGCTCAAGAACCCGAAGTACACCAATATCCAAGAACTCTCCCGAATACACATCATGCCCGAGAGAAAACACCTCCCCAATGTTTGTGGTAAACAATGGCTTTCTTCCACGATGATCGTGTATGAAGCTCAAGGACCCAAAGTACACACATTCCCAAAGAGAGAACAACCGATAACATTGAAGAAGCGGGCGAATCATCGATTATCTCTCGGATGACAATCTCTACGGATGTCAACTCCGAATAAGTGATTATATCTCGAATCACCGATTAAGCCCTCAAGTGAGACGGTGGCGCCCTCAATGTACACAACTCTCTCCTCGATGATTGCGATAACATCGATCATCACACACCGATGTACCTCTATTATCTTGAAACTTTCATTTACATCACTTCCCCACGTCGTTGGAATAATAACACTAGAAGCCTTGATGAGTAAAACCTTGAGTTTCTCTCATGGTCATGACATTTGTTTTCCGGGATATCTTCAATCACTTAGAAGTATTAAGTTCATCAAGTTTACTCGCCATGAGTCAAACCTTGAGTTTCTCTGCGGTAATAACATTTGTCTTCCCGGGATATCTTCAATCACTTAGAAGAATTAAGTTCATCAAGTTTACTCGCTTTGTGTTTAGATGTGTGCCTCCTTCCCCCTTGCTGGTTTTGACACTTCAGAATCAGCAACATCTTATCAGCCCAAATACTTGAAATCTTTATGAGAAGAACACTTGAACTCTAGTGAGAATCAACTTGCTGAAGAATATGAGCAAGTCTAATTGGGGATTAAATCAGACATTTCACCCTCCCCCAATTAGTGCTCTCCCTAAACTGACAATCTTTTAATAAATGCCCAGAATAAGAAGAAGTCTTTGGATAATCAAATGCAACTTGTCTTTAGTCTTCTAACATGCAACAGAAAATGTAGAACAGACTGTAGACTCGACCTTCTTCAAGATTGTTCAGTTGGGGAATAGATAGTTAACATCTTCATCTCACCAAATGCATTCCCGTTAACTTTGAAATAGCAAATCTCCTTAACTAAAATCCCTCCCAATCAAACAAGAACAGAGAGATGTTCATCAAAGAAATCAACCCAGCAACTAGAGGCACTATGTCATTAAACTCATCAGCCCATGTGAAGATGTCAACCAACGACTCTTAGAAGAAAACTCCATGTGAAGATGACCCGATAAGAAGAAGCTCGGTTCTTACATGAGTTTGGAGTCGTTCGACCATATATTCTCAGATAATAATCAACCATGCAGAAAATTCACACCTTTTCTCCCCCTCAAGAATTGCGTGCGAAGTTGCCATTCTTGACTAAACAAGTGAAAATCATTCAAATGTATTCTATTCACACTTCTCCCCGCAAAATTAGCACATGATGTCGCCATCGTCAATATAGTTGAGCAAGTGGAATAAGAAAACAATCAATGATGAGTTCGGTTCACTTGATGACCAAGCGCATGGAAAAAGCATGAAGCATGTTGATGAGAATGGTCATTAGTGAGAAGATTTCTCTTCCAAGATAAAGCGCCATCAAGCGTACACTTTTCTTTTCTTTGAGGAACGAGGCATGAGTCGTTGTGTTCATACGTCATAATCTCTCTTTTCAAACTCTCTTGACAAAACATGTAATCACCCCATTATCATTCAAGAGGCTCTTTGTTGTGACAGCTGATGGAGAAAACCCAATATGATGAATTTGACCCTGAAGTAAACTAACCCGAACTCGTGACTTATACTTGCACATATGTAACAAAGAGCGGTGCCGATTTACATTAGCATCTCTAAGTACTCTCTAAGTACTCTATACTCTTCATCCAACCAACCATCAAGTAATAGACGTACTTTACCTCTTGAAAATCCACAATTGAATGTGACATTGAGCACTACAACGTAACTCCTTAAAGTGATAGTTATTTTGAGGTGATAATAGCCCAATTCCCCCAAGTGGTAAAAAGAAAAGGTAAAAGTCACCCAACAATAACTAGATTTCCAAGTCTTCGTTTTTGAGAATAAGCTCGAACAAGGATCTTGAAGAATCTTCATCCAACCATCCCCGATACCTTCAGATACTAAGTACACTTGCCTGTGACAATTCACTTCAACCTCAAATAAATAATAGTGAATTAACTCCGTTGTCACATCTTCTGATTAAAAACTCAACTCTAGCCTCCTTTGACGTTTTAAGTAAACTCTGATAATGGTTTCATCCCGACCATGGTTAAAAGCACATAACCCCGTAAAACCATGTAATAACCAAACTGCCATGACGAATATCCAAACACACATCCAATTCATGAAGTACACCATTTTATCCCTTCTTCGAAGCAGAAACCGTAGCATCAGCATCAAGAAGATCCAGAATTACACTTTCTCTTCTCCAAGATGGTTCCATCATTACGGGATTCTACAATTCCATGGTTTAAACCGAGAAATAGATTCTTTCGCGGGATTTTATAAAACCAGGAATAAACCGTAAGATAGCTCCGGAAATGCACTTTACTATTACCAGGATGTTTCCATCGTCACGGGATTTTACAAGTCTATGATTTAAACCGAGAAATAGATTCTTTCGCAGGATTTTACAAAATCAAGACAAAACCGTAAGCAATGTCAGCTTGAATGTGTAATGACAACTTTGGTTTCGGTGAATATCTGTTTTAGGAGAACATGCAGCGGTTCATCAACGGTTCATTATCCAACATCAACAACCATCCAAACAACACTTTGGTAAACACAACATTCACGCATTCTGTCGGCTATAGTAACGACCACATGGAGAATTAAACCCGATATGCCAAACTTGATCATGAAGTAAAACTTCCCAGATTTGTTACTTAAACTTGTACTGATTCTTGTGAAGAAGAAACGGTGTACCCAATGTACAAAACCTCTTGACATTCTCAACTGAGTGAGACACCGAAGTGATAGTTACGTTGTGGGTTAAGCAAGAAAGAATCACAGTTGTAATTAAATAGTCAAGTCTTTATCACCTTCTATAAATGCCCAAACAAGTCATCTTCACGGAAGGGTAGAAAGAAAGAAGACGAAATAAGTAAACACCCCCGAAAAACCTCACTTCATATTCAAATACGGAATACCGAACGAACAACCCCATAGTCAATCTTAATCAATTCAAGCCACGCCGTGACATAATAATCATCGTGAAACTGCGTATACCAAAGTATCAACCCTCAAACCACAACAACAATCATCATCATACCAAATTTCCAAACCTCATAATGAATCTCATCATTTCATTAATCAAATCATCAAATCTCATTATCTCATCATATAACCAATCAATTCTCATAACACACCATATCTCATCGTCAAATCGCATCATCAAATTACACCTCTCATTTCATATCCAAGAATGATCATCAACTTGCCCACGTAATCAATTTTATTTTGTCCTGGTTCAAAACATATACCCAAACCAATTAAATTCTTACCCGGTTCAAAATAACTCAGACCTTACATCGAATATCAAATCAGTATCATCGCTCTTAGTCATTGTCATTCCACACGACATAATTACAATATCACCCGATCCATTACAATCCTTAAATCCACGTTCAACACTTCACATATCCGATAAACATACAATCAATAAGTTCTCAAATTTCAGACGCAAACCAAAGTCCCACATCAACCCACCGATTGCAATTAAAAGCCCATAGTGGTTACATTTAAACATTAGGAATCCAAGCATGATCCAGTTCCGGCACATGAGATTAATAGATAACCATGGTCCAATATATCAACCGACCCATGGCCTTTTTCAGTCAAATCACGTGATACCCATATTATTAAGAGTATAAGGAGCCACATATCTCACACTTACCCTAAAAATCAACACACACAAACCCTAATTTCACTCATACAAACCAAACCCTAAACTCACCAAAATTCCGCCCCCAAATAAAATCACTCCTAAATCTGCTAATCTCTCCACCCTTCCAAACCCTAACACATCTTCAATCCCCCTCTCACATATAACGAATCATCAAAAATCAAATAGAACCCAAACTTTTCTCAAAAAAGTTGGTCCGCCTCTTATGTACCAAATGAAGCTTCCATCGAATGGACCTTGCCACAGAGATGGCTAGAGGTCGACAAAGCCACAGGGATGGTTTGAGTGATTCGGAGTCTGATTTGCCACAGGGATGGTATGAACGATTTGAGACAGCCACACGAACCAATCAAGGTAGGTTTATTGAGTAACTTCAATAAAAATATGAATCGAATAGAAGGAAGAAAGTAACATGATTGTTATATTTCTTCACTTGAAAATTCGTATAGTCATGAAATTATCGTTTCAAACACAAAACAATGAATACCATTTCGTGTTAGGACCCTTGTGTTGATTTACCATTTAAACGAAACCAAGAAAAAGAGAATAACAAAATTGTTATCACTCTTTTTCTTACTCATTCGGATAATAGTTGAAGTATTATCTTCAAAAGAAAACCAGTGATGAATTTATATTCGTGTATAAAACCTTTGATGGTTGGATAGAACTTTGAAGCAACACGAAATAAATCTGAGATTCGTTGTACATGTTTTGATTTAAGTCGAGTCTAGGTTTAAGTTGAATGAAGTTGATGATTGATATGAGATAATGATAGAATGGTGGTTGTAGGTTTTGGATTGAAGTTGTTTAACAGTTATTTATTCATTCGATTTACCATTTTATTTTGTAAATCTTGGACTGATGATGGTTTAAGCCTGAAGTTGATGTTGGTATATGGTCAAAGTGGTCTTGGTCTTCATTCATTCATCTTCATCTACTCTTTTCTGTCCAAGTCGCTAGCCAAAGTAGTGTATCAAGTCGCTACCCATTTTCATCAAAGCAAATCGCTAGCTTAGTCAAAACACTCAAGTTGCTAACTTGTTAAAACAAGTAGCCAGCACTAAGTCGCTAGGTCTTTTTCTTGACATAAGTCACTAGTCTTCAAACTAAACAAGTCGCTAGCACAACTTTTTAACCAAGTCGCTATAACAACTTCATTTTTAACACAACTCGTCACGACTTGTAAATACAAGTCGCTAGGGATAATTCATATACAACTCGCCACACCAAATCGCTACATATAAAGTACAATGTATCTGGACACCTTTTGGCAAGTCGCTATGTTAAAAGACAAAAACGCATTTGTATTATAACTCGCTAGGAAGAGTGACCAAACTGCCTTCTTTTTTAAAGACGCATAAAGCGCTCTTGTTGTGACCTCAAGAACCGACCAGATATTCAAATCTTGGACAAAGCTTACACAAACAAGACATGGACATGGACATGAGAAAAGACAGATATGAACTTTGGACCAAGACTTTTAATTTATTGACCAAACAAAAGGATACTAAACCAAACAAAGGATACAAACTTGTTAAAACTGTTATACCACACTACTCAAAAAGATGTTTTTCGACCATACAAATAGATAAAACAGTTTCGAACAAGTAACAAAACCACAAAAGAATCAACAAAACACGAAAACCTTGGCTCTGGTACCATTTGTAGGATCGAATATTATTGTGTTTGATGATTCGGGTGGTCTAGGATGATGGAAATACATGTTATACATTTTAGAGAGAGAAAGTAGAGAGATGGTGTTCTTGCTAGAGACTTGATTCACAAAATATGGAAGGTTAGATTATGAGAAGCACCACCCCTTCCATGGATGGAAGGTGTATTTATAGTTACAGACATAACGACCTCCTATCGGCCTGTGGATCAGGGATACAGTGGGTAAAGACCCGTCCTTCCTCCACGGTGTTGCACTAAACTAAACTACGCTACAACCTAACTAATAAACTGCTAAATAACGTAACTAACGACAAGTCTACGAGCTAAACTATGCTAGATAATATTTGGGGTGACCGACACTTTAACATGGAATTTCTAATTCCTAACAGTTATCAAAATGCTATTACCGTAGGAGCTGTTTTGATACTTCGTAAGGTTTCAGTGTTTTCCCCTAAATTTGGTGGCCATTATCTTAACATTATATTGAAAAACATTGTTAAGGTTTTCCACAAGGGTACAGTCTTTAATTTATGAATGTTTACGTTTTTATTTCGTACGTGTACGTTTTTAATTATCTATGTAACGTTTTTAATTTATGAATAAAAGTTTAAGTTTTTAATTATCCATTTAATCTTATTCAGTTCATAGTTTTTAATTATCTATGTAACGTCTGCTGAGGTGCGTTCTTCACATACTTTAGCAAGATCTTAAAGCACATTGGATCACGTTTTGTTTTTTCAAACCAACCCACATTTTTCAAGTCTTCTATTATGAATGGTTTCCATTTCTTCAATAAGGTTGAAATCTTTAAGCAATTCGCATCACTCTGAAGACGGTCATAAACGGTCATAGTATAGTCATCCAGATTCCATGAGGCAGCAACCCAATGTTCATTATCGATATTTATCGGAAAAAACCTGCAATTGACAGCAATACATATTGAAAACAGCATGAAAGAAAATATCAGCAAAAGAATAGCTCAAAAATCTAAAAACAGCTTAAAACATCTGAAAACAACTTAAAACATCTGAAAACAACTAAAAACGGCCAAAATATGCTCAAATAAGCTAAAATCAGCTTAAATCAAGAAAATCAAGAAAAGCAGAAAGAAAAAAAATCAAGAATATCAAGAAAATCTTCAAAATCAAGAAAACATAAAAATATCAACAAAAAAACCATTAAAACAACAAAATCAAGAAAATCAAGAAAACCTTCAAAATCAAGAAAATAGCAATTAAAACAAAGAAAAACCCAAATTAAAACAACAAAAACAACTCAAATAAGCTAAAACAAAGAAACCAAAGAAAATCTAGCTAAAACAGCAAAAAACTAGCTAAAAAAAGCAAAAAACATCAAAAATCAGCTAAAACAACAAAAATCAGCCAAAAAAAAGCAAAAAATAAGCAAAAAAACATCAAAAATCAGCTAAAAAGAACTTAAAAATAGGAATAAACAACAACAATAACAATAACCAAACACCCTACATGCTACACCAAACACTCAAAATCCGTAGTAATACACAACCTAAATGCTACACCCTATATGTGAAATGTATCCATGATGCATACATAGTAAAATCATAACTTACTTGTGAGATATTGTCCCATGATGGATACAACGGATTTGTTCCATCTGTCGTTGCTCGAAATGCATCCACAATTGATACCATGCTCATCGTCTTACCGTTGTCAATATGGAATGCAACTAACTCGCTAAGCCCAAGAGTCCAATTTGCTGCGGAATTCCTCTCCCTCATCATAAGCTCGATAAAGGCATTGATGTGTTGTTCAAATAATACAATAATGAATACTTGTAGATACTTTTATGAAATATTTTTTAAGAATCTAAAAGTATACTTACAAATCCTTCAAGCTTCCCACCTTCTACGTTGCCAGGGTAAAGAACATCCCAAAATGCAGGTTCAAATCTCATTCCTTTGTGTAAGCAATCAAGGTAACAATCTATCTTATTCTTCGCAAAATGACAATATATGGGATATTTATTCCTTTGAATCTTGCTCAAATCCGGCAAATCGAAGGTTGGCTAGCTACTTTTCTCCATTCTTATGAATTGCAAGTCCTCTTCCGTAAGTCCAGTATCTTGGGCCGCATCTGAAGCATCTAAATGTGTATGTATGGTATCCTTCAACGGCTTTTGTTATATAAGAAAACAATAAATTACAAGATTAAGACCATTACTATATATAAAAAAGTGAACGATTAAACAACTTGTTTAGTGATATATACCTCCGTAGTCGTCACAAATGGTGTCGTCGTCATGGGTACCGACATGGTCGTAATTGGGGCAGTCGTAGTGGATGCTGGTGGTGGTATGGTCGAACGCACATGTTTACGTGTATAAGCGATCATCGGTGACTTAAACCTCAATGGAGTGCGTCTCGGCCGTAATTTGCACCGGTTAGCCAACGGGAGAGATTTCTGTGTAGTCGGCGCCGGTGAGGTATATAACGATTGCGGTGATGTGTATGACGGTCCCGGTGACATGTATGTCGGTATGTCTCCGTCCGACACGACTCCAAAGTCACGTGCATCACCCTGCAAATTATAAAATAACAAATTATTAATAGCAAATAACAATTTCCTAATGAACTACCATTAAAAAAAAAAAAAAAAAAAAAAAAACCTCCAAGACAAGCAATCGAGACTTTAAAGTATCAATAGTACCACAGAGACTAGAAACGGTCTCGTGAGAGTACCAACACGCATCACCCTACAAATCATATAATAAAAATTATTTAATAAGAAATAAAAATTACTAATGAACTAGCATTTGCAAATAACACACATCCATGTAAGCAATCGAGACTCTAAAGTCTCAATAGTACCTGTAGCCTAGAAGCAGCCTCACCGAGAGTACTAATGATTGCTCTTCAACTGGTCATATGTAGGGTCGTAAGGTAATGCTTGTGATGAATCTCTCTTCCTTTTCTTTTTCTTCTTCTGCACTTGCTCACTTAGGTCGTCCTTTTCAACCTGAAGTTGCTCACTTAATACCTCACTTTGAACATGTTTTTCTTCAAAATACTCGAAAGAGTCCTTCCACCAACTTGTGTCACTCTCGGCTTTAGTAGGTGTAAGGGTCTCCAATGGTTGGTCTAACCTATCACCGTCAAACAAAGTGCAACATCTCGTCCAATTAAACGGTAGTAATTATCTCCAAGCCAAAGCCCTCGGAATTATATCCGACTTTTTGAAGGCATAAACATGTGTAGCCGGGATGGCCTCCAATATCCATACCAATAAAATAGAAAAACAATATAAAAAACAACTTAAAAAAAACAACATAAAACATGTACAAGAAATCACCATATGTAAAAAATACCATAAAAGCCCAAACAAATCCAGTCAATGTGTCATTATGAAGCAGTCTGCGATTAGATACAGCATCTCTAAGTTGCGGATAAGTATCATCCCAAATATATGACCCCCATGGAAAAATATTCCAACAATCTTCTAAACGCTCAACCAACTTTGTTAGGATTTATAAAATCCAGTTGCTAAAGAGTCGGTCACCTCAAGTATATGTATTCGTTAGAAAGCTCGTAGTCGTAGTCATTTAATGTTAATAAGTAGTTTTTTAAGTAACACCGTGGAGGATGGACGAGTCTTTACCCACTATATGCCTGATCCACAGCCCGTAGGAGGCGTGTCTTGTAAGAAACTATAAATACCCTCTACCTCCAAAGGTAGAGGGTTGGAGATTTTCAATATCATTTTTCTTTGTCTCACTAAGTTCCCAAAACTCTTCCACTTTCTCTCTCTAGAACCTAAACCATACGCCCCATATTTGATATTTGTTATTTGTTTATGAAAACTAATATATTACAATTGGTATCAAGAGCCATGGTTTGATCACTCATCTTTCATGTTCTTGGATTTCTAGTGGTTTTCATAAGGTTTTTAGGTTTGAATGAGTTTAGAGTTGTTAACATCATTTGAATCATTTCTTGTGTTAAAGTTTGGATTTTGATTGTACTTTTGTGTTTAGAATCATTATAAGTGTTTAGGTTTTGGTTTGGAAGGCTTGAATCATCGTGGTTGGGTGGTTTTTGGATTGAAAAAGTGGTGTTTTTGAATATTTCTAGGGTGCGATTTGTGTCTCATACTGTGTTTCTTCTATGCGATTTGTCTCATATTCTATGCGATTTGTCCTCTTTTTGGATCGTTTATTGAAGCCATTTGTCCAAAGTGCGTTTTGTCTTAAGTGCGATTTGTCTGCTATGCGATTTGTCGTTTAAGCGATTTGGTAATCAAGGTGCGATTGTCTTGTACTGCGATTTGTCTTGGACTGCGACTTGTCAGAACTGCGTTTTGTCTGAAAGTGCGACTTGTCTATTGAGACTTGTCTAGGGTGCGATTTGACTAACTATGCGATTTGTCTAAAGAAGCGATTTGACTGAAGGTGCGATTTGTCTGAAAGTGCGACTTGTCTATTGAGACTTGGAGCTTCTTCGTGTTACGTTTTATGGTTTTCTCTTGATTTAGTAAAATCCCGTGAAAGAATCAATTTCCCGGTTTAATCATTGAGTAGTAAAATCCCGTGGAACTTGTAATCATGTTTCCTATCACTTCTTCCATTGCTGATGACGTTCAAGCTGCTGGATCTGATACTCGTCCTCCCATGCTGGATAGAACCGATTATGACGCTTGGGCTCAAAGAATCAGACTGTACTGCTTAGGAAAGGAAAATGGGGTTAATATCCTCAAATCAATTGATGAAGGACCTTATCAAGTTGAGACTACCAGAGACATCCTTGAAACAGCTGCTGATTGTTCAGTTATATTATGATTGGATAAACCAAAGATGTATGCTGAACTTAATGATAAGGAGAAGAAGAGATACGATGTAGACATCAGGGCTTCAAACATTATACTTCAGGGTTTACCAAAGGACATTTACAAATTGATCAATCACAACACTGAAGTGAAGGCAGTATGGGACAATGTTAAGATGCTTCTCTCTGGTTCTGAATTAACTAAAGAAGACAGAGTCTCTCACACCCCAAATTACCTGCTTTTGCAAATGAATGGAATACCTTGGGAGGGCTGTCATAGCATCAAAGTTCTGATTATATCGAGCGACCTAAAGTGTCGTTTGGAAAATACATCGTTTGATTTAATAAAATAATCAGAGTTTACAAAGTGTAGGTCCCAAATGAAAATCAACTTGTGCGGAAATAAGTTTGTTACAAGCCAAACGATGTTTTAAAGTTTATAAAACCCAAGTGAGACGCGTCGTCTCCGCGACTCTATGATATGTCCATATGCATGCCATGAAGTGAATGCCTTAGATACCTGAGATAAAACATGCTAAAAAGTGTCAACACAAAGGTTGAGTGAGTTCATAGAGTTTGTGTTGAAATGTAAAGCCTTTCAAAATCGTTTATGCGGCAAAGGCATTGTAAATCCACTCGGCCCAAGTTCGCCCATACAAAACTTGCCTTTGTGTGTTCACAACCCACTGCCAAAATGTGTATAGTTTATGTTCAAGCGCATGATGACAAATGAATTCACATAATAGTGCGTAACTTAATGTATTAATAGTTAATTGACATAATACATATCCGTGTTGTTTCAAATTGTTCCAAGACCATTAGTTCCATGATTATACCAAGACATTTAGTTCAATGATTATTCCAAGACATTTAGTTCAATGATTATTCCAAGACATTTAGTTCCATGATTTATGATATAGAATATGACTAAACATTCAGTTCAGATAAACATATAGTTTGCAAATAATCATGATTGTCATAAAATAGTTGAGCATGTATCTCCCAAAAGTAATTCAAAACAATTAAAGAGTAGGGCTATGACTCACCGGTGCAATGTTTATGATGATATAATGGCAATCTTGAAATGAGGCGCAACCTCGACCGTGACCTATTATGAATGATATGTTCTAATGTAAATCATGAAACAATGTCGTCGCATGCAAACTCATATGAAATCCATACCACTTGTACATTTGAAAATAATGTTTATCGTCGAAATATATGTTTATGACATCTCGTCATATTATAAAATACTTTACAAGTATTTACGTTGAAACAACCTCCTACGATAGTCGTTTAGTGATTTATCAAGAATTTATAGCTTTCGCGCAAAACAATATACTTTGATAATTTGTGAAAATGACTAAATGACCTCGAAAAGCTAGTCGTAAAATACTGAATATCGAGTGTTAGGAAACAAACTCAACGGTTTTGGAAAGCTTGTATCATTATCTCAAAGTTTTAGCTTTTAAGTTTTTATCATAGAGGTCTCGATCATGGAGAAAAACATAGGTGAAGTATGGTACTTGTACCAAAAATATTCTTTAAGGGTGATTTTCGGCAAAGTTTGAGTGATCGTATTATACTCGTTACAACTCCGTTTGACGAACGGTTGGACGTTTTGGAAAATAGGCTAGGCGAACTCACTTTTACTAGAAGACATCATGTTATAAAAAGTACTACATCCATGTTAAAAACGACCCTCAACATGGTCCTTCGTGGCCGTAATATTTGTCTAATAGAAATATATTAGTTTTTCTTATATAATATAGTTACGGCAACTTTATGTAAACACGTGTAATTTAATCGTTACAAGTCCGTTTTCTACGTTTTATATGTCTTTAGCTTCGTATCAAAGTATACTAATATATTTTTGATAAATCGACACATTTTATAGCGCTTAAGACTCATTTTTGACTCGTAAAAAGTTGAGAATACATGCTGAATTTTCTGAAACAAATAGTTTTCGTTGTCAAACTTGAAAAATTCATATCTTCTTCGTTATAACTCCGTTTTAACCCGTTCAAGCGACCACGTTTTCGTTTTAAAATATATTTTCTAAATATCTAGTCCAAAATTTTTTATCTACTGTCGAGAATTCCAGAATTTGAAAATAAGATCAGACCTTTAAATAAAGTTGTCGAAATGAGTTTTTCTCGCGCAAAATCTATTCTAACCAATTCAAAACAACTCCGAAGCTATTCTAATCCTACCATACACCTTCTTAGGGTGTCATGGGTTCCTAGAAATCGCTAAAAGTGATATGTTTCAAGGAGTAATTATAGGATGATAATTATATATATATAACACTTAAAAACAATAAAAAGTGGTATAGCTATCCATATGACTTGCATATTTTTCTCAAATATGATGAAATGAACATAAAATAAATATGAAAGATGAATATGAACATGAAATGCTTACTAGTAACTTGATGAGGTTAAATGAACAAGGTTAATCCTAACACCCTAGGTTTTATTTCAAAACCTTAACTAAGAGTGTGTCTAGATTGTAAATTTAACTTGACTTGAAGAAAAATGGTTTCCTTGTCTTGGCTCACCCTTGGCGGTTCTAAGGAAGAAGGAAGAAGAGAACACTTTTTTTCACACCTTTGATATTTAATATGCATGTGTTGTTTTGTAAGTATAAATATAATATATGTAAAAGTATGGAAGATATTTGTACACAATTGGTGTGAGTCATCCTCCTTGTGTCGACATTCATAAAAAAATAATAGATGCATTTTGTTGTAACTAAGTATATAAAGGTATTGGTATAAGTGTAGTTACTTAAGAATAATTAGTAACTTGTATACATATTTGAGCTTTTAGGGTAGCGTTAGCTAAAATAAATTTTAACGGATCAAAATAAAATATATTGAAGTCATAAAATTATAAAAATACATTTCTTACAAAATTGAGTGAAATAATAATTATCGTGTAATATTTACTTAAAACCGTCGTAAAATTTTATACATAACAATTTATATACAAAATAAATTGAAAACATCGGGTAAAGTAATAATATTATTTTATAATCTTATTATGAGTACAAAATATATCGGAATAATTTTTGAAGTGTCGGATCAAATGTTCAAATAATGTTTACGCGATAGCGTTTATTTAATAAGAAAATAAATGTTTAATGTAAAATGCAAAACCCATGCATAAATTGATATGAAATGATGTTACTAATGATGTGTAGACTAAATCTAGTCTATATGAAATGTCCGAAATTACGAGTTGTCACATTCGGCCACTCAAATAGGAATTGGTCCACGAATTGATTCGTGTTGGTCTCTCGGTTTAGGGTTTGATGTGGCAAACTTTCCCATTCTCGAGCAAAACCCTCAAAAGACTTTTAGGTAACCGATTTTTACTTAATCTCTGACTCATCAAACAAGAACTGTCATGAGATTAGGCTAAATCGGTTTGAGTAATGGTCTTTTGAAAATTTGCTTCGATCGTAGAATGCTTACACATATAAGACTACTACTCCCTTCATTGCATGATTCTTCCTGAATTAGACATAGGTGATCAGGCTATGTATAATTTAGGAGTAACTATGCAATGCTTGGACTAATCGACTCATATGATGTTTGGTGTTAAGTCATAAACCCGCATGCATAATGAGTATGCACTTATAGTGATATGATGAGATGCTATGATGATGTAGTTATAGTCTAGGGTCAATGATGCAACCTAGTTCTCTATAACCGATGCTCTGATACCAATCATCACACCCCAAATTACTGCTTTGCGCCGAATGGAATACCTTGGGAGGGCTGTCATAGCATCAAAGTTACTGATTATATCGAGCGACCTAAAGTGTCGTTTGGAAAATACATCGTTTGATTTAATAAAATAATCGAGTTTACAAAGTGTAGGTCCCAAATGAAAATCAACTTGTGCGGAAATAAGTTTGTTACAAGCCAAACGATGTTTTAAAGTTTATAAAACCCAGTGAGACGCGTCGTCTCCGCGACTCTATGATATGTCCATATGCATGCCATGAAGTGAATGCCTTAGATACCGAGATAAAACATGCTAAAAGTGTCAACACAAAGGTTGAGTGAGTTCATAGAGTTTGTGTTGAAATGTAAAGCCTTTCAAAATCGTTTATGCAAAGAAAGGCATTGTAAATCCACTCGGTTCAAGTTCCGCCCATACAAAACTTGCAAACCGTGTGTTCACAACCCATTTGCCAAAATGTGTATAGTTTATGTTCAAGCGCATGATGACAAATGAATTCACATAATAGTGCGTAACTTAATGTATTAATAGTTAATTGACATAATACATATGAGTGTTGTTTCAAATTGTTCCAAGACCATTAGTTCCATGATTATACCAAGACATTTAGTTCAATGATTATTCCAAGACATTTAGTTCAATGATTATTCCAAGACATTTAGTTCAATGATTATTCCAAGACATTTAGTTCCATGTTTTATGATATAGAATATGACTAAACATTCAGTTCAGATAAACATATAGTTTGCAAATAATCATGATTGTCATAAAAATAGTTGAGCATGTATCTCCCCCAAAAGTAATTCAAAACAATTAAAAGAGTAGGGGCTATGACTCACCCGGTGCAATGTTTATGATGATATAATGGCAATACTGAAATGAGGCGCAACCTCTGACCGTGACCTATTATGAATGATATGTTCTAATGTAAATCATGAAACAATTTCGTGCATGCAAACTCATATGAAATCCATACCACTTGTACATTTGAAAATAATGTTTATCGTCGAAATATATGTTTATGACATCTCGTCATATTATAAAATACTTTACAAGTATTTACGTTGAAACAACCTCCTACGATAGTCGTTTAGTGATTTATCAAGAATTTATAGCTTTTAAATGCAAAACAATATACTTTGATAATTTGTGAAAATGACTAAATGACCTCGAAAAGCTAGTCGTAAAATAGTGAATATCGAGTGTTAGGAAACAAACTCAACGGTTTTGGAAAGCTTGTATCATTATCTCAAAGTTTTAGCTTTTAAGTTTTTATCATAGAGGTCTCGATCATGGAGAAAAACATAGGTGAAGTATGGTACTTGATGAGTGTCTAAATACTAATCATTTTTGTATAATCTAAACTGCAAAATCATCTGAAAACACTCAGAAACACATCAAAATGATCAAAATATCACAAATCAGTGTTTTATGTGTTTTAAATGCAAAAATATCAAAATCAGATGAAAAATGTATCAAGTTTGCAAAATTGGCAGTTTTAGTCCCCCAAGTTTTGAAAATTGTCAAATCTAGTCCCTGGAATTCAAAAATGTGAAGTTTTGTCATTCAAGGTCCCTGAAGTATTCTAAGTTATAAAAAATGATCCTTGAATGATTCTTTGGTCAATTGGCAAGAAAGGTCCTCAAACTTTGGAAAATTGCAAAATTAGTCCTTGGGCCTTTTAAAATGGATTTTATGCAAAAAGGATCCTTGTTTTATCAAAGTTTGTCAAAATAGGTCCTTGTGATAAGTTTGGAAAGTTATCAAATTGAGTCCTTAAAGTTTGGTGTAATTGCACTTTTGGTCCTTGTTGTTATAGCTTAACCAAACGGACACCACTTATATCAATCCATCCAAACCCAATCTAGGCCCAAAACCCAGCTGGCCCAAACAACATGACCCGGCCATTTTGATATCGCCAACGGTCAACCAAAGTCAAAACAAGAGAAAAACGCGCCCAAAACAGGGCACTGTAGCTCCATCTCTCCCATAGCTGATATTTCAAAACCAGTCCTGGTTTTCAACACTTTTTCAACTCCCCCTCCATGCTATGTTCCCTCCACCTCCTCTAAACTCCAAAAGCTTTAATTGATTGAAACCAAATCCTCTTTAATGATAAAAACTGCTATGAAGAATATTTGGCGCCAAAATCCAAATGTACGGTTCTGATGAGTTTTGAAGATCCAATGGCTAGATTTTGGTGGGAAAGATTCAGAGAACATGGAGAAGTGCTTAAAGTCTATAAAGAGAGAGAGAGAGGCATTGTATCATCTATCTAGTGTAATTTTAAGTTTTCTTAAGTCGTTTTTTTTAATCCAAGTCTTATATTGTATGTTTTCAATTCCAAGTGTTTTGTTTAAGCTTATTAAGTGTATTTGAATCCTTTTCAATAATAAATTTCAAGTTTTCAGTATCAATTTCAGTTTATGCATTTTTCATTCAAAAATCTCATGTTGGATCAAATGATGTTGTTTGTTGTTTATATGGTGAGTTAGCTCATAAGCTCCCAAATAGCTTATAAAAGCTATTAGAAACACTAAAAATTCGGTTTAGCTTCAAAAGGTCAAAAATCACAAAATACCAATTAAATAGGTGAAAATCAAAAATCACTTGGAGAAGGTGTTCACAGCTGGAGCAAGGTGTATTATGGATGGCCTTGGTTTAGTAGCTTAGTGGTAAGCTTATAGGGGTGTTCATTGGTCTTGGTTCTCAGTTTCAAGCTTGGAAGCTTTTGTAAGCACTTTTAACCATTTTGGCATTTCACTGTTACACTTGTTTATTAGCTCTAATTTCTATTTCTATTTGTTTACTAGTTATAAATTAGTGTTTTTGATCATTAAAATCAGTAGGGTGTTCATTTAAATTTGTGATTTGAGAAAATCTCATTTGGGCAGTCAAAATAGCTTAAGTCTCATTTCTTAGTTTTAAGTTGATATTACTGTTGGTTCAAGCTTATTTGATCTTATTTAATGATTATATGATGTCTGAAATCAAGTTCATGTTTTAAATCTGTGAGTTGTTTTGAAAAAAAGTTCTAAGACAGTCAAAAAGGGGTGTTTGGTTTATTGTGTTCAAAGATACTCTAGTCATTGGACTTGTTGGAAATCTGTATAACTTGGTTTAAACCACTCATTTCAGTCAAGAAGACAAGTCCTAGTTCATCAAAAGTCAAAATCTCATTTGATTGTGCCTTATGTGTCCATTTGTGTGGATTTCATGATCCATGATCATTGTTTTGTGTTTATAAGTTGTTGGTCTTGCTCAATTCGGTCTTAACATACCTTAAAACAACATAAGCGGTGCTTAATATCGGATCAAAGTTCATCTAAGTCAACATTTTGGTTTTTATCAAAAGTCGAAATTTCCAACTAGTCGTTTTGAATAAAACAAATATTTTCATTGTGTGTTTATTAATAAGTTTTAGCTTATAAGCTCTTGGGATATTAAAGTTTGGTTGGTAAACAAAATACAAAATGCTAGTTCTTTGGTTCTCGACACGAAGTGCTTTTGATTAGCTTTTGTGGACACCTTGTCTGCATAAGTGCCACATGCGATTGATAGGACCAATTTGATAAGCTCACATAGAGCTTATTAATTGCTCAAATCTTGTGTTCTCTCGGTTCTTTGGAAAGCTAACCTGGTCCTCTTGGATTGTCAAGCTTAAGATTTCATTTGGAGCTTGTTTACTAGGGCATGACAAGCCTCTAGTTTGTCCCATTTCTGTCTTCATCATTAGTGCTTATTTGCTTGTTTGACTTTCTGATTGTGCTTATTTGTTCTTATTAGCTTCACTTGAGTATCATTAGCTTGTTTACAGCTTATCTCATCTTTGGTTTTAATTTTGAACCTTGTTTGAGCTTATTTCACCAAATAAGCTCATTCTAGCAACTGTTGGCCAATAAGCCATCAAATCAGCTTATTTGTGTCTTATAAATTTTTTGTCTTCATTAAAGTTTCATATTTTCAGTATTAAAGTAGTTTTCAAAAAGAAAATCCAGAAAAAGTCCAATTAAAAATCAGTGATAGTGTCTATTTAAGATTTTTTAGCTTTTGATTTTTCTTTTCATCTTATTAATAAGCAAATCTTGTTTTCTATTTTCTTAGGTTTCGTCATCATATAGGATTTTTAAAAAGTTTGATTTTCTCTATCTTTTAGTATTTATTATAATTTTAATTAGTTAAAAATAGTAATTAATTAGTAATAAATAATTAAAAGCATAAAAATATCTTTTCTGTTTTAAAATTAGTTTTATCATATTTTAGATTTTCAAAGTTAAAATTTTATTTTTCCAAGTTTATTTTATATTTTCTAGTAATTAAGTGTATTTTAAATAGTTATTAATTAGTAATAATTAAATAAAAAGTGTGAAAAAATATATTTTTAGTTTTAAAATTAGTTTTATAGTATTTTAGATTTTTCTGAATCATAAGTTTATTTTTCTAGTTTTATTTTGTATTTTCTTCTATTTTAGAGTATTTATTAAATAGTTAAAATAGTTTTTAATTAATAATAATTAATTAAATAGTGTTAAAAATAGTTTTCTTTTTCTAATAATTTTCTTTTATCTTTAGGATTCCAAAAATGTCATTTTTATATTTTTAGGCCTTTTATTTCTTAGTTTTCACTTTTTATTTTGTGCGTATACGTAGTTTTAAAACTTACGTTTACGTTTCTTTGATCTGATTGTTGTGCTTTCCAAATCTGTACTCCATTCCATTCCAATCAATCAGTAGTGTAATAATTCTAATCATAACCTTTACAGATCACTATCCTTAGTGATCACTCCATCATCTGAGTTTGTTTTACACACCATTGAGTCTCCTTGGGACTAAACGACCCGGGAATTCACTATATTCTCCGATCTTCATTGCATTTGTGTTTAAGCTGTTTCAAGTCTGTTAGACTTGACGGTTTAGCACAGATCAGTACTTGTACCAAAAATATTCTTTAAGGGTGGTTTTCGGCAAAGTTTGAGTGATCGTATTATACTCGTTACAACTCCGTTTGACGAACGGTTGGACGTTTTGGAAAAAAGGGTTGGCGAACTCACTTTTACTAGAAGACATCATGTTATAAAAAGTATTACATCCATGTTAAAAACGACCCTCAACATGGTCCTTCGTGGCGTAATATTTGTCTAATAGAAATATATTAGTTTTTCTTATATAATATAGTTACAGCAACTTTATGTAAACACGTGTAATTTAATCGTTACAAGTCCGTTTTCTCGTTTTATATGTCTTTAGCCGTATCAAAGTATAATAATATATTTTGATAAATCGACACATTTTATAACGCTTAAGACTCATTTTGACTCGTAAAAGTTGAGAATACATGCTGAATTTTCGAAACAAATAGTTTTCGTTGTCAAACTTGAAAATTCATATCTTCTTCGTTATAACTCCGTTTAACCCGTTCAAGCGACCACGTTTTCGTTTTAAAGTATATTTTCTAAATATCTAGTCCAAAAATTTTTATCTACTGTCGAGAATTCCAGAATTTGAAAATAAGATCAGACCTTTAAATAAAGTTGTCGAAATGAGTTTTTCTCGCGCAAAATCTATTCTAACCAATTCAAAACAACTCCGAAGCTATTCTAATCCTACCATACACCTTCTTAGGGTGTCATGGGTTTCTAGAAATCGCTAAAAGTGATATGTTTCAAGGAGTAATTATAGGATGATAATTATATATATATAACACTTAAAAACAATAAAAAGTGGTATAGCTATCCATATGACTTGCATATTTTTCTCAAATATGATGAAATGAACATAAAATAAATATGAAAGATGAATATGAACATGAAATGCTTACTAGTAACTTGATGAGGTTAAATGAACAAGGTTAATCCTAACACCCTAGGTTTTTATTTCAAAACCTTAACTAAGAGTGTGTCTAGATTGTAAATTTAACTTGACTTGAAGAAAAAATGGTTTCCTTGTCTTGGCTCACCCTTGGCCGGTTCTAAGGAAGAAGAGAGAACACTTTTTTTTTTCACACCTTTGATATTTAATATGTATGTGTTGTTTTGTAAGTATAAATATAATATATGTAAAAGTGTGGAAGATATTTGTACACAATTGGTGTGAGTCATCCTCCTTGTGTCGACATTCATAAAAAAAATAATAGATGCATTTTGTTGTAACTAAGTATATAAAGGTATTGGTATAAGTGTAGTTACTTAAGAATAATTAGTAACTTGTATACATATTTGAGCTTTTAGGGTAGCGTTAGCTAAAAATAAATTTTAACGGATCAAAATAAAATATATTGAAGTCATAAAATTATAAAAATACATTTCTTACAAAATTGAGTGAAATAATAATTATCGTGTAATATTTCTGAAAACCGTCGTAAAATTTTATACATAACAATTTATATACAAAATAAATTGAAAACATCGGGTAAAGTAATAATATTATTTTTATAATCTTATTATGAGTACAAAAATATATCGAATAATTTTTGAAGTGTCGGATCAAATGTTCAAATAATGTTTACGCGATAGCGTTTATTTAATAAGAAAATAAATGTTTAATGTAAAATGCAAAACCCATGCATAAATTGATATGAAATGATGTTACTAATGATGTGTAGACTAAATCTAGTCTATATGAAATGTCCCGAAATTACGAGTTGTCACATTCGCCACCTAAATAGGAATTCGGTCCACGAATTGATTCGTGTTAGTCTCTCGGTTTAGGGTTTGATGTGGCAACTTTCCCATTCTCGAGCAAAACCCTCAAAGACTTTTAGGTAACGATTTTACTTAATCTCACAACTCATCAAACAAGAACTGTCATGAGATTAGGCTAAATCGGTTTGAGTATAGTCTTTTGAAAATTTGCTCGATCGTAGAATGCTTACACATATAAGACTACTACTCCCTTCATTGCATGATTCTTCTGAATTAGACATAGGTGATCAGGCTATGTATAATTTAGGAGTAACTATGCAATGCTTGGACTAATCGACTCATATGATGTTTGGTGTTAAGTCATAAACCCGCATGCATAATGAGTATGCACTTATAGTGATATGATGAGATGCTATGATGATGTAGTTATAGTCTAGGGTCAATGATGCAACCTAGTTCTCTATAACCGATGCTCGATACCAATCATCACACCCCAAATTACATTTTGCGGTGAATGGAATACCTTGGGAGGGCTGTCATAGCATCAAAGTTCTGAGTTATATCGAGCGACCTAAAGTGTCGTTTGGAAAATACATCGTTTGATTTAATAAAATAATCGAGTTTACAAAGTGTAGGTCCCAAATGAAAATCAACTTGTGCGGAAATAAGTTTGTTACAAGCCAAACGATGTTTTAAAGTTTATAAAACCCAGTGAGGCAGCGTCGTCTCGCGACTCTATGATATGTCCATATGCATGCCATGAAGTGAATGCCTTAGATACGAGATAAAACATGCTAAAAGTGTCAACACAAAGGTTGAGTGAGTTCATAGAGTTTGTGTTGAAATGTAAAGCCTTTCAAAATCGTTTATGCAAGAAAGGCATTGTAAATCCACTCGGTTCAAGTTCCGCCCATACAAAACTTGCAACTTTGTGTGTTCACAACCCTTGCCAAAATGTGTATAGTTTATGTTCAAGCGCATGATGACAAATGAATTCACATAATAGTGCGTAACTCAATGTATTAATAGTTAATTGACATAATACATATGAGTGTTGTTTCAAATTGTTCCAAGACCATTAGTTCCGTGATTATACCAAGACATTTAGTTCAATGATTATTCCAAGACATTTAGTTCAATGATTAGTCCAAGATATTTAGTTCAATGATTATTCCAAGACATTTAGTTCAATGATTATTCCAAGACATTTAGTTCCATGATTTATGATATAGAATATGACTAAACATTCAGTTCAGATAAACATATAGTTTGTAAATAATCATGATTGTCATAAAAATAGTTGAGCATGTATCTCCCCCAAAAGTAATTCAAAACAATTAAAAGAGTAAGAGCTATGACTCACCTGGTGCAATGTTTATGATGATATAATGGCAATACTGAAATGAGGCGCAACCTCTGACCATGACCTATTATGAATGATATGTTCTAATGTAAATCATGAAACAATGTCGTGCATGCAAACTCATATGAAATCCATACCACTTGTACATTTGAAAATAATGTTTATCGTCGAAATATATGTTTATGACATCTCGTCATATTATAAAATACTTTACAAGTATTTACGTTGAAACAACCTCCTACGATGGTCGTTTAGTGATTTATCAAGAATTTATAGCTTTTCGTCGCAAAACAATATACTTTGATAATTTGTGAAAATGACTAAATGACCTCGAAAAGCTAGTCGTAAAATAGTGAATATCGAGTGTTAGGAAACAAACTCAACGGTTTTGGAAAGCTTGTATCATTATCTCAAAGTTTTAGCTTTTAAGTTTTTATCATAGAGGTCTCGATCATGGAGAAAAACATAGGTGAAGTATGGTACTTGTACCAAAATATTCTTTAAGGGTGGTTTCGGCAAAGTTTGAGTGATCGTATTATACTCGTTACAACTCCGTTTGACGAGCGGTTGGACGTTTTGGAAAATAGGCTAAGCGAACTCACTTTTAATAGAAGACATCATGTTATAAAAGTACTACATCCATGTTAAAACGACCCTCAACATGGTCCTTCGTGGCGTAATATTTGTCTAATAGAAATATATTAGTTTTTCTTATATAATATAGTTACGGCTACTTTATGTAAACACGTGTAATTTAATCGTTACAAGTCCGTTTTCTACGTTTTATATGTCTTTAGCCGTATCAAAGTATAATAATATATTTTTGATAAATCGACACATTTTATAGCGCTTAAGACTCATTTTTACTCGTAAAAGTTGAGAATACATTACAATTTTTCAAACAAATAGTTTTCGTTGTCAAACTTGAAAATTCATATCTTCTTCGTTATAACTCCGTTTTAACCCGTTCAAGCGACCACGTTTCGTTTTAAAGTATATTTTCTAAATATCTAGTCCAAAAATTTTTATCTACTGTCGAGAATTCCAGAATTTGAAAATAAGATCAGACCTTTAAATAAAGTTGTCGAAATGAGTTTTTCGCAAAAACCTATTCTAACCAATTCAAAACAACTCAAGCTATTCTAATCCTACCATACACCTTCTTAGGGTGTCATGGGTTCCTAGACATCACTAAAAGTGATATGTTTCAAGGAGTAATTATAGGATGATAATTATATATATATAACACTTAAAAACAATAAAAAGTGGTATAGCTATCCATATGACTTGCATATTTTTCTCAAATATGATGAAATGAACATAAAATAAATATGAAAGATGAATATGAACATGAAATGCTTACTAGTAACTTGATGAGGTTAAATGAACAAGGTTAATCCTAACACCCTAGGTTTTTATTTCAAAACCTTAACTAAGAGTGTGTCTAGATTGTAAATTTAACTTGACTTGAAGAAAAAATGGTTTCCTTGTCTTGGCTCACCCTTGGCCGGTTCTAAGGAAGAAGGAAGAAGAGAGAACACTTTTTTTTCACACCTTTGATATTTAATATGTATGTGTTGTTTTGTAAGTATAAATATAATATATGTAAAAGTATGGAAGATATTTGTACACAATTGGTGTGAGTCATCCTCCTTGTGTCGACATTCATAAAAAAAATAATAGATGCATTTTGTTGTAACTAAGTATATAAAGGTATTGGTATAAGTGTAGTTACTTAAGAATAATTAGTAACTTGTATACATATTTGAGCTTTTAGGGTAGCGTTAGCTAAAAATAAATTTTAACGGATCAAAATAAAATATATTGAAGTCATAAAAATTATAAAAATACATTTCTTACAAAAATTGAGTGAAATAATAATTATCGTGTAATATTTACGAAAACCGTCGTAAAATTTTATACATAACAATTTATATACAAAATAAATTGAAAACATCGGGTAAAGTAATAATATTATTTTTATAATCTTATTATGAGTACAAAATATATCGAATAATTTTTGGAAGTGTCGGATCAAATGTTCAAATAATGTTTACGCGATAGCGTTTATTTAATAAGAAAATAAACGTTTAATGTAAAATGCAAAACCCATGCATAAATTGATATGAAATGATGTTACTAATGATGTGTAGACTAAATCTAGTCTATATGAAATGTCCTGAAATTACGAGTTGTATGACGACTTTGAGAACTTTAAGATGAATCCAGGGGAAACTGTTACAGAATATTACATGAGATTCCACAAGCTTGTGAATGACATGAGGAATATCAAAATGACTATGCCAAATATCCAGCTCAATTCAAAGTTTGTGAACAACATGAATCCCGAATGGCACAAATTTGTCACTGCAGTCAAGTTTAACAAAGGATTGAGGAACACAAATTACGAGCAATTGTATGCTTATTTGCTTCAGAATGAGAAACATGCTGTGTTTGAACGAATGATCTTGGAAAATTTCAAAACCAATTCTGGAGATGCAAGCTCGTCAAATGATTCAACTGCATTCTACACTAATGTAGGGATAACCACCAAAGCATCACAAGTCATACCAACTGGTAATGGTAATCACAAACTCATTCCAGATCCAGGGTATAAGCCTCTAGATTCAGACACATTTATGGAACAACTTGTCAATCAATTTGCTCTAATGGTTAAGCAAAACTTAAAATTCACTCCACACACCAACAATCATCTCAGAACAGCTTCCAATCTCCACAATCATACTCTTGTCAAAGAAGGAAAGGTAGTGGTGCAAAATGTGCAAGGAAGGCAGAATGATCAAGGAATGGCGGGAGCGGGTTATGGAAAGCTGGTGTAGGTGGAGGATATGTGGTATGTCGAGAATCGAGGAAGGAACATGGCTCGGGTTCAAGGAAGCCAATCAAGTGTTACAAGCGTGGTGGAGAAGGACACATTGCGAGGCGCACTTCTCTAAACGTCCACAAAATCTGATTACTTGAGGACAAAATCTCTGCTACAAGCTCAAGATAATGGAGCGATATTGGATGAAGAAGAATTGTTGTTTCTTCTCGAGGAAATGCCAAAACTTACGATGCGGATGTGGATGAACGGCCGGTCGGGGTATGGGACACCAACAATCCCAATGCATTTCAAGTTGCGGATGTGATGCATTTGATTTCGATGTCGATGATGAGCCCACCGCCTGACCATCTTCATGGCGAGTATCTCACCAATGGTATCTCCAAAGGCTCCTTCACCACAACATGCCAGTCCTTCCAAAGAATCAATCATATCAGAGGTATTAAAACTATACGATGAAGTTGATGTGCAAAAGATACACGACAAGGTACAACCAACTGAAATTATTGAATCAGATATTGAAAATATGGGTAATAGCAATGTTGTCCCATATGATCAATATGTGAAGAAAAATGAAAGTGAAATTGTACCAACCGATGCATCTTCTGCAGTCAATGATGATTATATTTTTTATGAATACACTGCATGTGCCCCTGATGACTCTATAACCTCTGAACTGAATGCCTATAAGGAACAAGTTGCTATATATGAACAACGTGCTAAGTTTGAATTGACTAACCGTGAGCAGGAGATGGATTTCCAAATGCGTACAATTATCAGAAAAAGTAACTTTAGAGAAGAAATGTTAAAACAAGAGTTAAACTCCTTACAAGAAAAGCTCAATAAAACTGTTAAGCAAAAGCAAGAACTTCAAGAAAATGTGAAGGTGCTTAAACAGGAGTTTACTGCTAAGGAATCAAAACTTTTAAATGACTTTTCCAACCTAAAAACTTTGAAAAACAAACTTGAGAACAAACTGTACATACAAGGGAACATCATTCAGACTACTCACATGATCACTAAGCATAGAGTCTTAAGCGATAAGCATAGTATTCCCCTTGTAGAGGTTCCCAATCCCGAGTATGGAAAAGTAGCTAGAGCTGCACAAAAGGTAGTCTATGATGGTAATGAGATTCTTAAGCCTAGGCAAACCCCATCATGTATAGGAAGCACTGAAGAGGATAGAAAATTAAAAGATGCCTCTAGGAAGAAAATGACAAAGAAGTTAAATGATCCTAAGTGTACAAAGCATAATATAACGTTTAAACCCCGTGATTACACTAAAGAAAATTGGATAGCCTTGAATATGTTTAAACCTCAGACTCAATTAACCCCTGAGCAAGTATTCTGGAAGAAAGATTTGGATAAACAAAAAATCGATAACATGATTGAGAAGAATCCTCCCTGTAGGAAAATGCCTCCAGCCACTGTGTATCCCCCAAATACACCTATGCATTTAGTGCCCAGAACCCTTTCGACTCAAAGCAAGACCTTAATCAGCCTATACGTAGTTTATCAATTATTTGTTGACTTTGAGAAAACATGTAAGAACAGAATTACAACCATAGGGATTACTGAAGGGGAAAGGGGTTTTGAGCAAACTAAAGAGTGTTATTTAACTGAGGTCATGCCTTTCTTTAAACTACTAAAAGATCAATTTGAGAGTCTTCAAAAGGGCATTGATACTGAGATTAAAGAAATGAAAAAGGTGTTCAATGAAATGGAAATTGAGGTCAAAGACTATGAACGTGAGCTTAAAAGTAATGAAATTGAAAGGAAAAATCTGCATATCTTAAATGATAACTTGATTTCTAGATGTGTTGCTAAGGATGTGTTCTATATTGTTACAAATTATTCCATCACTGCTTCTCAATTTCATGAATTATCTGTTGCCCTGAAAGTTTTCCATGATCGTGTCATTGAGCTTAAGTCTAAAAATTCAAAATTGTATGAGAAAATAGAACTAGATGATCATGAAAACTTGGTCAAACATTTTTATAAATTGGAAGTTGAACATTTTGCTTTACAATTAAAATATCAACATCTAAAAGAAAATGTTAAAACCTCAAATGCCAAGACATCCTCGGATGCTCCTGAGTTTGATACAGTTTTTTGAAATCAACAAACGTGATGAACATATTCGAGCTCATTGTAACACGATCAAACGATTGAAAACCCAAATCTCACAATTAAAGAGTGATAAGAATGATGTGACTGGCTCCCAAATGCCTCCTTCTTTAGATTCTTAGAATTCTCAGAATTTTCATCTTCAAAACATCATTAATGCATTACAACATGAAAATGAATGTTTTCTAGCAGAAAATGAAAAGGTTAAACTGCATTTCAAAGAGTTATATGAATCAATTAAAGTCACTCGTGACAAGAACAACGAAAAGGTCACTTCTTTGCAAAATGAAATTGAGAATTTGAAGATTCAGGTAAAAGGGAAAATGCCAATCACAAATTGTGAGATTACTGCACCAAAGGTGCCTGCTTGTGCAAAATATGCTATGACTGTGAAGTACATTCCACCTCATCTTAGAAATAATGAACTTGCACTTCAAACATACTTCTCGTACCTTAAGGATAGTCTAGAATGTCTCCGTGAGATTGTTGAAGATGATAAGATAGAGAAGCCACTTGATAGTGCGATTAAGGATGCATGCTTATATGCCAAACGATCTCAGGAGCTGTTAGAATGCCTAATAACTACATGTCCTAAATTTGGTACTATGAAAGATAGAGTAGTCATGCCTTGCTCTATGCCCAAAGCCAAGCAAGTGTCCTTTGATGTGCCTCCTTGTACTTCAGATCCAAGCACTTCTAGACCAGGAATGCAGAAAATAGTAAAACCAACTAATGTTCCCATTGTTCCATCTACAAGAGTAATCAGTGACACTAAGGCAAGCGGGTCAAAGCCTCCAGGTAATACAAAGCAAGATAGGACCTCGCAAGCTAAGAGTGATCAATGGAAGAAAGTAGAAGACCGCCCTAGGAACAATAAGTTTGTGTTGAATAAGACGAATCGTGTTGATTCTAGTATTAGCTATAAGCGTACTGTAATTAATTCGAATTCTGCTACTACTTGCAAAATATGTAATGAATGCTTGATTTCTGGTATTAATCATGAATGTGTTGTGAATGATTTGAGTAATGCTGTTAAATCTCCGGTCAAAAATGTTAACACTAGGAAACAGGACAAGGATGTCAGAAAACCAAGGTGGAAGAAGGCTAAAAAACATTGGAAACCAACAGGAAGAAAATTTAGTAATGTAGGTTATCAATGGATACCTACTGGCCGTAAATTCATTCTTAATGAGTTGTGCCCTAAATTATCTAGATCAATGCCCATTAGGAAATGGATGCCCACTCGTAGGGGTGAGCAAAACAAACCGAAAAAACCGAAACCGAACCAAAATCCGAAAAAACCGACCAAAATTAAAAGCCGATGGTTCGGTTTTTACTTTTTAAGAAACCGAAAAATGTGGTTCGGTTTCGGTTTTCATCCAAAAACCAAACCGCAAAAACCGAACCGAACCGGTTTTATTATATATTAATATCTAATTAATATAATATGATTAAATAACTAAATAAATCAAATTTATAAATTCATACTCATTTTGTGGTGGATTTATAATATATTTATCTTAACGTTTATATTTATATGTGTGTTTGTCGTGTCGCGTGTTTTGTGTGAATATATCAATAAGTATTCGACAATGATTATACTACGTGTATGTTTACTTGTATGTGTATGTCTCATTTATATGTTTGTAATAGTAAAATTATGCAATAAATATTATTATGCTTAGATTGAAAAAAAAAGTAAAGAAAAATAACTAATTTTGTACGTAAAACAAGTTTGTTGGTATAATTTGGCCATACCCAAATATTAACGGTTAGAAACCGAAAAAACCAAAAAACTGAACCGAAACCGATAACAAACCGAAAAACCGAAGCGCAAAACCGAACGGTTTCGGTTTGGGTTCTACAAAACCGAACATTGTGGTACGGTTTCGATTTTAGCAAAAAAAATGACCCAAACCGAACTGTGCACACCCCTACCCGCTGGTAGAGTGATACCTTTAAGAAGTGAACACACTTTGAATAGATCTACTGTCACTTCTAGTCCTGCATCTACCTCTAGTGATTTCATTGATTCTATTTACGATGTGGGTGTTCCAATCTAGTTTACTAACCAAATGGAACCCATTCTTGCATGGTGATCCAAATTATTGATCATCCATACTTATGCGTGTTCAACTGCAGTCGTTCAAATCGATTACGTGGTACCGGACTCAATTTGTTCCAAGCATATGACTGGAGATCGCTCGCGGCTCATGAACTTCGTGAGTAAATTCAACGGGATTGTTAGATTCGGGAACGACCATTTTGGTGCCATCGTAGGATATGGAGATTATGTCGTTGGTGACAGTGTAATTTCCAGGGTCTATTACGTTGAAGGCCTGGGTCATAATTTGTTTTATGTTGGGCAATTATGTGATTCTGACCTAGAAGTAGCCTTTAGAAAACATACTTGCTTCGTTAGAGAATTAGATGGTGTTGAGCTTTTGAAGGGAACACGTGGAAACAATTTGTACACCATCTCTATCAAAGACATGATGAGGTCTTCTCCAATCTGCTTGTTATCAAAGGCTTCGAAAACAAAGTCATGGTTATGGCATTGTCGTCTCAATCACTTGAACTTCGGCACCATAAATGATCTTTCTAGAAAGGACCTCGTAAGAGGCTTGCTCAGATTAAAGTATGAAAAGGATCATCTTTGTCTAGCATGCCAATTGGGAAAAAGCAAGAAATATGCCCATAAACCCAAACCTGCAAACTCAGTTATGGAAGTTCTTCATACTCTTCATATGGATTTATGCGGACCCATGAGAGTGCAAACGATAAACGGGAAGAAATATGTGTTAGTCATTGTTGATGACTACTCTCGGTTTACTTGGGTTAAGTTTTTGAGGACAAAGGATGAATCTCCAGACGTCATCATCAAACTTATTAAACAGCTGCAGGTTCGACTTAATAATATTGTCAGAATTATTCGAACAGACAATGGAACTGAGTTTGTTAATAAAGAACTAAGTCAGTTTTATGAAAGCATTGGAATCAGCCATCAAAGAAGTATTCCACGTACTCCTCAACAGAACGGTGTAGTTGAAAGAAGAAATCGGACTCTTGTGGAAGCTGCAAGAACTATGCTAATCTACTCAAAGGTTCCAATGTTTCTCTGGGCTGAAGCCATTGCCACTGCTTGCTATACCCAAAACCGTTCCCTTATCCACACCACTCATGGAAAAACTCCATACGAACTCGTCCACAATCGAAAACCAGATCTCTCTTTCCTTCGTGTGTTCGGTGCATTATGCTATCCAACGAATGATGGTCAAGATTTAGGTAAATTAAGAGCTAAGGCGGACATTGGAGTTTTTGTGGGTTATGCACCAAACCGGAAGGGTTACCGAATCTACAACAAAAGAACCCGAGATATCATGGAAACTATTCACGTCACGTTCGATGAGTTGTCTGAGCAAATGGCTCCTGGAAAATCTAGTTCAGGACCCGCACCTCAACATTTATCTTGTAGTCCTATCAGTTCTTCTCTTGTACAGAATCCCTCACCTGCAGTTCCATATGTACCTCCTTTTGAAGAAGATTTGAAGAAATTGTTTGATCTGATGTTTGATGAATACTATGAACCTCATGACATTAACCATTCCACACCATCGACAGAGGCGGCTCCTAATCCTGTCAACACACATAATCCATCTATTTCTGTGTCACTATCTCAAGAAGCGCCTGCTGCAGATCACTCATCATTATCCTCAAATCCTCAATCTTCGAGTGTACATCATGGAAATGTTTCTGCCAACTATGATGGAGATAACCCCTTTGCCACTCCAGAAGATGCACCATTTGAAAACATTTGTACCCCTGATCCATCATCTGAACCATCTTCATCAGGGGACTCCAACTCTGCTACATCAGTTCCTCAACCATAACCACACGAGCAATTCAGGAAATGGACACATGATCATCCATTGGACAATATCATTAGGAATCCTTCTCGTCCGGTATCCACTCGTAAATAACTTGCTACCGATTCCTTATGGTGCTTCTTCAATTCCATCCTATCAAAGGTTGAACCGAAAGATGTTAAAACCGCAATGTCTGAGGACAATTGGTTCAATGCAATGAAAGAAGAAATTCATGAGTTCGATCGACTTGATGTTTGGGAATTAGTACCTGCTCCTGACTATGCTATGATCATTGCTCTTAAATGGATCTTCAAAGTAAAACTTGATGAGCATGGTGATGTGTTGAAGAACAAGGCAAGACTTGTTGCAAAAGGATATCGTCAAGAGGAGGGTATTGACTTTGAGGAATCATTTGCTCTAGTTGCATGTATAGAGGCAATCAGAATCTTCTTGGCTAATGCTGCTAGTAAGAACATGATGGTTTATCAGATGGATGTGAAGACAACCTTTCTTAATGGAGATCTGAAAGAAATCGTATATGTTAGTCAGCCTAAAGGTTTTGTGGATCCAGAACATCCTACTCATGTCTATCGCTTAAAGAAGGCCCTCTACGGCTTAAAACAAGCTCCAAGGGCATGGTATGATACACTTTCAAAGTTTCTCTTAGCCAACGGGTTCAGCAAATGAGAAGTTGATCCCACATTGTTCACCAGAAAGTCAGGCAAACACTTAATTCATGTTCAAATTTATGTTGATGATATTATTTTTTCCTCGACCGACCCTAATGAATGTGACCATTTTTCAAAAGAAATGGGCTCCAAATTTCAAATGTCTATGATGGGACAAATGTCATTTTTCTTGAGATTACAAATTTTACAAAGTCCCGAAGGCATTTTTATTAATCAATCTAAATATGCAAATGAAATTTTAAAGAAATTTGGATTTGATACTTGTGACCCTGTTGACACTCCCATGGTGGAGCGCACTAAACTGGATGAGGACCACTCAGGGATCATGGTTGATCAAGCGAAATATCAAGTATGATTGGATCACGATGTACCTCACAACGATGAACGATATTACATTCGTTGTATGCATGTATGCTAGATACCGAGCTAAGCCTACCAAAAGCACCCTTGAAGCGGTTAAGCGGGTCTTCGGTATCTCAAGGAACCATTAACATGGGACTTTGGTATCCGAAGGACACCAATATGTCACTAACAAACATATGCGGATGCGAGACCATGCGGTGTCAAGATACACGTCGAAGCACGTCGGTGGTGCTCAATTCTTAGGAGAAAATCTTGTGGTGGTCTTCTAAGAAACAAATGAGTACGTGTATATCCTCTGAGGCGGAATATATAGCCATGTCTTCTTGTTGTGCTCAAATCCTATGGATGAGATCCCAATTATCGACTATGGCTTTGAATTCAACAAAATCCTACATATTGTGATAACAAAGTGCCATTGCTCTCTCTTGCAACAACGTTCAACATTCAAGAGCAAAGCATATCGACATTCGACATCACTTCATCGAGGAGCAAGTGGAGAAAGGTGTGGTGGAACTATATTTTGTGAGAAGCGAATATCGGTGGCATACATCTTCACTAAAGCTCTTCCTAGAAACGTTTTCGGTTTATTCTTCCACGACTTGGACTAAAGAGTCTACAACCGGAAACACTCAAACGTCTTCAAGAGGAAGACGAGGAGTAAAGGCTTTTCTTCCTCTATCTCTTGTACATATCTAATCAAAAAGCAAAATACAAAATTATAAAACCCACAAAAAGAAAATAGAAAAATATAAAATTTCAAAATCCATAAAAATCAAAAAATCTTTGAAAAATCCCAAAAATATTATTTGTCTTTTAATCAAATTTTTGTTCTTCGATAACATCTACGGTATTTGATTTGTCACTCAAAGAATGACACGGGTCTTTAGATGAAGTTCGAATGTACATAAACTTAAAAAAAAAAAAAAAAAAAGAAAAAAGATGGAGAAAAAAGATGGTTTATTGTCATTTCGGGCAGTAACAGAGCTATGCTTTATCTTATTTTTAAAACCTCATGCTCTGATTCTAGAAACAAATGTTTGTCGCCAAAAAGACAAATGTATCCTTCACAAATATTTTTCCTTATAAATATTCTTCTGAAAAATATTTGTCATCTAATGAAAACAAAATTGCTTTGAAAATAACTCGGACTCTATTTTTTTAGAAAATCATATGGACTTATCATTTTTCAAAATCTCTAACACTCAATCAACAACATATGTCATTGATTGAGGGGGAGAATGATTTCAATCAAATAAAAAATGTTATTTTTCAAACAATTGGCATGTAAACGAGTAAGGTCTATTTTTGGATAATCAAAAAAAAAATTGTTTTGTACAATTGGACCCAGACCTTGGCTAAGGTTATGTTTTCAAAAGATATTTATGCATGTTTGAACAATGGAGTTTAAAGTTTCAGAATCTGATCCTTATCAGTTAAAATGTTTTTCAAAAGAAGTCACAATTCTCCTCAAAAGTTTTCAAAAATAATTTAAATCAAAAGAGATCACAAATCTCAAAGGGTTTGAAAATTGTGATCGGGGGAGAATTTGTGATTTAAATTGGATATAAACTGATAATTCGAGAAGTGGTTTAGAAATATAATAACAAGCTCTCCTCCCTACAAGTGCCAAACGATTTCAAATTTTTCATGCACATGTTAAGGGGGAGCATTTATTTTAAACCAAAAAGATTTGAAACGTGATTGATTTGTCTCGAAGTGCAAGTTCCCTCTAATATGTGCAAAACACTTTTGAATCTCGATGCACATATTGAGGGGGAGCAATCATAAGAAAACCTCATCCTTCCCAAAATATTTCATTCAAAGTACTTAAAATACTAGATTTGATCGGGAAGTGATGATGATCATTTTAGAAAATGTTAATCAAAAGATTGGACCTTTCATTCTTAATCTAAGATTTCAAAGTCCTCTTGCCTCCATGCGCTAAAACAACTTCTAATACGTGAAGCACATGTTGAGGGGGAGCTTTTCTAAAATATAAAAAACAATTAAGGTACAAAATGCTTTGATTTTATATCACAAGTACCTTGATTAATTCTCAAATGGTTTTCAACTGGTTTCAAGGTGGAATGAACAATACCAAAAGACCGACCAATTTATTTTATGCATGGAGATATAAGGATGGTTAGGTTAGGTATTCGTTCCCACGATCCCGCCAGAGCCGGAGGGATCTACCTAGGGATAATTCACTAGATAGTGTAGAAGTCCTTAGGTATGATGAAAAAAGGAGAAAAGTGAGAAATGGGAAGAGTGCGGACTGAGATAGAGCTAGAACTGAAATAAACCCAATAAGGTTCTAGTAATGAAGTCTTGATAAGCACTGAAGGGGTTGAAGAATGAAAAAGAAATGAATAAGAAAAGGGTGAAAAGAAATAGCCCTCAAATAATTCAACCTTAGGGCAGAAACCAGGTTCAATTCATATGATACTGGTTGTTACCAAGGTAACGCCGATATTGAAGACAAGACGTCATGGACCCAGTGAAGCACTGCACTACAAATTCCCAAGCTACTCAAGTTTCTATTTAAAGAACTTGTTTCATTCTCACGGGGAACCTATATAATCTATCGACATTCTCTTAGAGATTGTTGATATTGAAAAAGGAGACCCTCTCCATAGTCTCCGGCATAGGAAACCAAATATGCACTATTGAGTCTAGAGCCAAGAGATCATCATTAAATCTCATTAGGACACAATCAATGAAGACTCACTGTTTCACACAATGTGGAAAGTGAGAATATATCTTAAGAGTCATACGCATTATCCTTGTGGTAATTGCCAGAACATCTAAGTGATATGCTATCATGTTCACAATGAAGATGGAAAACCTTCTAGAGCCAACATCAAAAAAGCTCTTGGTGGGTGGCATGTGAGATCTATCCAATAGATCAACCATGTGACAACTGGACAGAAACAATGGGGCGATTCATATATTGAATCAATCCTGGTTAAGGAATGGATTGACGGATACCTTTGAAAAACCGGTCGTTGTGCTTAAAAATTCTTTTCTGTAGCACATCGACTGTGTATTAATGTTTCAAAATTAAAAGGGTATTTATGATTGATAATTGATTTTCTAATAAAAACTTCGTTGTATTGCAAAAATTCTTTCTATTAAGCAATACACGATTGTTTTCAAATCATTTTATTCAATCAGCAAAACTCAACTTGCTGGTTCACTCACTTCGTGTTGTCTTCTTTGAGACGTTTCGGTTTGAGAACAGCTAGAGCAGCTGCGAAACCCTGTTAAGGAGATTCTTCGGAATTATACCTGATCACATGCAGTACTTGTACTGATCAACGGGGAACCGTGGTTCTTGTAACTTCATTCAACGAATGTGATCAAAGACACCTTCGTGCGCTTTATTGCTAACTGTTGTATGCAGGAACACCCGATGGTTGCAGCTGATCAAAATTGAAGATTCAATCCATAGCCGCATGCTCACACAACACGTTTATTTCAAAGAAATAATGAAAGTGCATATCTTCATCAAGTGACTCTGATATTTCCACTCCATGCTTCTGCTACGCTGTTGTAAATGTCATGAATCAACAAATACTTCCGCAACTCTGATAAGAAGATATCATGATCCAAAATGTGAGCATGTCGGTCCAAAAGTCACAACATCACATCATGGCGATACAACAATGGATGAGTCAGAGATTTACTGTGGCCGATGATCTCAAAGCTGGCTCATATCTTACCATCACGTGGATCAGTTAAAGATCTCCACTTGAAATAACAAAAAATGCGGAACATGAAGAATCAAAGGCTACGAACTACAGAGCAAAGAACTTAATTAAGAATCCAAGAACACCCAAAATGTAATATATGTTTGTAATTAATGTAAATTGAGGTGACCTCCCTTAGGGGGAGATTGTTAGGATTTAGAAAATCTAGTTGCTAAAGAGTCGGTCACCTCAAGTATATGTATTCGTTAGAAAGCTCATAGTCGTAGTCATTTAATGTTAATAAGTAGTTTGTTAAGTAACACCGTGGAGGACGGACGGGTCTTTACCCACTGTATGCCTGATCCACAGCCCGTATGAGGCGTGTCTTGTAAGAAACTATAAATACCCTCTACCTCCCAAGGTAGAGGGTTGGAGCTTTTCAATATCATTTTTCTTTGTCTCACTAAGTTCCCAAAACTCTTCCACTTTCTCTCTCTGGAACCTAAACCATACGCCCCATAGTTGTATTTGTTATGTGTTTATGAAAACCACTATATTACAAACTTCAACTTACAGTTACTAACATTGTGTGACAATTGGTGGCCCAAGAATCCGTTATCTAACAACACAAAAAGACATATCTTAACTGCATCATCGTCTTCCAAAACAATTGATCGATCTTTCATCTGATTAAAAATATCCATAACATCCTTTACTTTAACCGAAACATTTTTCGGAATATCAGGGAACATCCTTTTCCTAAATGGATTTTCCGTCATGTCCTTAACCCACTCTTTCATATACATATTGGGACCAAAACGTAAAGCTATAACTAAACAAAACTCTTGGCTTCTAAAGCGAATCTGTTTACCTAATATATTGAATGAGAGCTCATTTGCTACACTTTCAACCTCACAAGCAAGTATCGTATGAATCAAAAGTTGGCTATTCTTTGTAAGGACAACGTCGAGTCAATTTCTGAAACATGTTTTCCTGAATTTTTTAACTTGGGCATCGGTCAGAGCTACAAGTATGTCCGAAACAATACAAATTTTGGCCTTAATCGTTATGTTAGGCTGTTTAAGAAAAGAAAGTGTTAGGATTTAGTAAATCCAGTACTTAAAGTGTCGGTCACCTCAAGTATGTATACCCGTTAGAAAGCTCGTAGTCGTAGTAATTCAGTGTTAGTATTTAGAATACTTTGTAACACCGTGGAGGACGGACGGGTCTTTACCCATTGTATGCACGATCCATGACCTAATAGGCGTCTAAGCTTGTACCCTATAAATACCCTTTGCCTCCAAGTCAAAGGGTTGGAGCTCATAATACATTTTCTTTGTCTCTCTAGGGTTCCCTTTCTCTCCCACTTTATCTCTCTAAACTCTTAACCTAACGCCGCACCTCTTGTTTAACAAACCAAGATCCTACAAATGGTATCAAGAGCCAAGGTTTATCCATCTCTCATGTTCTTGGTTTGATTGTTATTGTTTGGGTTAAGGTTGTTTTACGCGTAAATTTGATGTCTCGTATATGGTAGTTTTGGATCTTTAAAGCTTCTAATTTTTCACGTTTAAATTCAAGATTCTTGTGGGTTAAGGTTTATTGTGTATTAAACTTTCGGTTTCTTGCAAAAGTTTCAAACTTTACAAGTTTTTCTTGGTTTTAAGAGTGTTTGGATAAGGGTGTACGGATCACGCGTAAGAGAGAACGATGGTTTTGATCTTGAGACTTGTTGTTTTGGTGTTTTAAGGTTGTGTTATCATCTTTATCTAGTTGTCTTAACGTTTTGATCATAAAACGTGTTTGGCAAAATTTGTACTTCCTACGCATAACGAAACCCTAATCCTACGCGTGAGGAATTTTTCACTTGATCTTCATTTCGGTGGTTACTCGGTGTTCTTCTTGCTTGGATAAGCACGAAAACACTTCGACTTTGGTTATCTCGTACCTTTGTGAAGTGTAAGAGATCGTTTTAGGTAAAACCTTAATTTTACGCATAAGCATAAAACTTACGCGTAACAATTCTTACGCATAAGCTTTTTCTTACGCATAAGCTTGTCTTACGCCTAAGGGAAACTTACGCATAAGGTTCTTACGCCTAAGCTTTGGTTTACGCATAAACTTAAGCATTTTACCCTAAAACTCTATGCGTAAGCTCTAGTCTACGCGTAAGCTTGTGTCTACTCGTAAGTTGTATGTTACGCGTAAACTGCTGTCTACGCGTAAGATCTCATCTACACATAAGTGTATAAGTGTTACGGTTTATCTCTTGATTTTGTAAAATCCCGTGAAAGAATCTATTTCCCGGTTAAGTCAAAGATTTGTAAAATCCGTAGAATTTAAACATGTCTTCCGTTCTTGATGATGTGCAAGTGCGCAGGATCGATACTATCCTCCCATGCTTGATAGAGCCGACTATGAGTCACAGTCACAAAGAATCAGTTTGTACTACTTGGAAAAAGAAAATGGGGTTAACATACTTAAGTCAATTGATGAAGGACCGTGATCGGGTTGAGACTACAAGAGACATAATTGATACTGGAAATAGATGGAACAATGATCTTTGGGTTAGGCGGACCAAAGACATATGATGAGTGAGTGATAAAGAAAAAGAGATTTGATCTCGATATCGGGCTTCTAATATCATACTACGAGGTCTTCCTAAAGACATCTACAAGGCGATCAATCACAACACGAAGCTAAGGCGGTATGGGATAATGTCAAGATGCTTCTCTCGGGTGTTCGAATTGACTATCGAAGGCAGAGAATCACATTTGTATGATGAGTTTGAACACTTTAAGATGAAACACAAGAGAGTGTTTATGACTACTACGTGAGATTCCACAAGTCGGTGAATGATATGAGGAATATCAAGATGACTATGCCAAACATTCGGTGAACTCAAAATTAAGTAAACAACATGAATCCCGAATGGCACAAGTTTGTCACTTGATGAAGCTTACCAAAGGACTAAAGAACACCAACTATGAGAAATTGTATGCCTTCCTTCTTCAGAATGAGAAACATGCTATGTTTGAAAAAAGGATTCTTGAACAATTCAAATCTCAACCAGGAGAAACAAGCTCATCAAATGATACAACTGCATTCTTCACCAAAGCATCACATATCACACCCACCTGAAATGGTAATCACAAGCCCATTCCTGATTCGGGATATAAGCAACCTAATTCTGATGAAGTCATGGAACACTTTATCAATAAATTAGCTTTTATGGTTAAACAAAACTTAACCTTCTCCCCACATACCAATGAGACTTCACACTAACAATGAAATCGGATCGCATCCAATCTACACAACCATGCTTTGGTCGAGATGGAAAGGTTCTTGTACAACCAGTTCAAGAAAGGCGATCGAACAAGGAAGAGATGGGTGGTAGAGGCTATCTTGCAAATCGAATTGGGAAGAAATGGAAACCGAGGTCAAGCAAAGCCAATCAAGTGCTACAAACTGTGGTGGAGAAGGGCACATTGCTAGGGCGTACTCAACCAAAACGCCTCAAAACGCAGAATACTTGAGGACAAGATGTTGTTGGTTCAAGCACAAGATAATGGTGTAATGTTGAATGAAGAGGAGCTATTGTTCTTGGTCGACGGGAATGCTAGAACATATGATGGAGATGTGGACGAACAACGGTGCATCTTGCTCGAGAACAATCCCAACGCCTTTCAAGTTGCGGATCGTGATGCATTTGACTCGGACGTTGATGATGAACCATGTGCACAAACTATCTTCATGGCTAATATCTCTCAATGACCTCTTCATCTCAACAAGCCGGTCCATCCAAGGAATCCATCATTAAAGAGGTACTCAAACTATATGATGTGGTTGATGTGCAAAGATTCACCATGAAGTACAATCTCATCAAGTCATTGAGTCGAGATATTGAAAATATGGGAAATAACAATGTTATCTCATATGAACAATATGTGAAACAAGATAACGATCTTGTTGTACCTAGTGATGAATCTTCGCAATTAACAATGAATGCATGCGGATGAATACTTCGCATTTGTGCACGATGATTCTTTGACCACCGAGGTCAATACCTATAAGGAACAAGTTGCTATTTATGAACAGTGCTAAGTTTGAGTTAACTACCGTGAGCGGGATATGGATAACCAAATGCGTACAATTATTAGAAAAAGTAATTTTAGAGAAGAAGTATTAAAACAAGAGTTAAACTCCTTACAAGAAAATCTTTCTAAAACACTAAGCAAAAACAAGAACTTCAAGAAAATGTGAAAATGCTTAAGCAAGAATTCAATGCTAAGGAATCAAAACTTTTGAATGATTTTTCCAATCTAAGAACTTTGAAAAACAAACTTGAGAATAAGTTATGCGTACAAGGAATACCATTGATTGCTCACATGATCACTAAGCATAGAGTCTTAAGCAATAAGCATAGCGTTCCCCTTGTTGAGGAACCAAGTACAGAGGTTATTAAAAAGGCTAGAGCTGCTCATAAGGTACTTTATGATGGTAAAGAAATCCTTAAGCCTAGGCGGAAACCTAGGCTGCGTTGAGTGCATCGAGGAAGATAAGAAATCGATGAAGTCACTAGGAGAAAATGAAAAGAAGTTTGCAAATCACGAGTGTAAAAGAATAACATAACGATCAAACCTCATGATTACACTAAGGAAAGCTGGATCTCCTTAAACAAGTTTAAGACTCGAGACACTTCTAACTCACGAACAAATGTTACGGAAAATGGATTTAGATAAGCTAAAAGCGAGAGAATCTTGTTGTTTCTAACCCTCCCTTATGAAATTGCCAAAAGCAACGGTGTATCCTCCTAATACACCAATGAACCTAGTTCCTAGATCTATTGCCACTAATAGCGGGACCTTAATCACCTATATGTTGTTTATCAGCTGTTTGTTGATTTTGAGAAAACATGTAATAAGAGAATCACACCTACAGGGATTACTGAGGGGGAAAGGGGCTTTGAGCAAACCAAAGAATGTTATTTAACCGAGTTCATGCCTTTCTTTAAACAGTTAAAAGGTCAATTTGAGAGTCTTAAAATTGGAATAAACACTGATATTAAAGAAATGGAAAAGGAATTTGATGCAATGATTGTCGAGGTCAGTGACTATGAGCGAGAACTAAAATACAATGAAATTGAGAGGAAGAACACGCATACCTTGAATGAGAATCTTATTTACGAATGTATTGCTCAAGATGTGTTTTACATCGCTACAAATTGTTCCATTAATGCTTCTCAATTTCATGAATTATCTGTTGCTCGAAAGTCTCCCATGATCGTGTCATTGAGCTTGAAAAACTAATTCTAAACTAAATGAGAAAATTGAAGCGGATGATCATGACAATTTGGTTAAACATCTTTCTAAACTAGATGTTGAGCATTTTAATTTACAACTAAAATATCAACATCTTAAAGAAAATGTCAAAACTTCAAATATCAAGACATCCTCGGATGCTCCGAATTTGATGCGTTTTCAAATTAACAAAGCGTGATGAGCGATTCAAGCTCATTATAACACGATCAGAAAGTTGAAAGCCCAAATCTCTCAATTAAAGGGTGAAATGAACAATGTGACTGGCTCCCGAATGCCTCCTCCTTTAGATTCTCGGAACTCTCAAAATTATCATCTTCAAAACTTGGTTAATGCTTTACAAAAGGAAAATGAGAGTTTTCTAGAAGAAAATGAAAAGGTTAAACGTCATTTCAATGAGTTATTTGAGACAATAAAAGTCACTCGTAACAAAAATAATGAAAAAATAACATCGTTGCAAAAGGAAATTGAGAATCAAGAGCCGGTAAAAGGGAAAATGCCAATGACCAATGGGAGAATGATGGATCAAAGGTACACCTTGTAATAAATATGCTTTATGCATGAAATATGTTCCTCCTCATCTTAGGAACAATAAACTTGCTATTCAAACATATTTCTCATCCCTTAAGGATTGTCTTGAATGTCTCCGTGAGATTGTTGAAGAGGATACGTTAGAGAAACCACTTGATAATGCAATTGGGCATGCATGCTTATATGCCGAACGATCTCAAGAAATTCTAGAATGCCTAATCACAATATGCCCTAAGTCCTTAGGTGAGAGAGTTAATCCTTTGATTCCGTGTTCTATGCCTAGTGCCAAGCATGATATCCATTCGATGCCCAATTTCTTGAATGAGCACTGGAGTATACCTTCAAGTAGGTCGATTCGGATCTGTTAGTGTTAAGAAAGTGAACCTTAGTGTGCTGCATGTAGTTCGGATCAAAGACATCTAAGCAGAAATGCAAAGAGTAGCAAAACCAACTAATGTTCACATTCCCTTTACAGAGTAATCGGTGACATTAAAGCGGCGGTCAAAGTCTCAAGACAATACAAGGAATGATAGGACCGCAAGCTAAGAATGTGCATTGGAAGAGTAGAAGACCAACCTAGGAACTTTAAGTTTGAGCCAAATAAAATGAATCGTGTTGATTCTAGTATTTGCCATAGGCATCTTGTAATTAATTCAATTTCGATACTATTTGCAAACCGTGTAATGATGTCTCGCTTGAATTACATTACTAATCATGAATGTGGTGTGAATGTTTTGTCTAAAGCTGTCAAATCTCCGATTAACATTGTTAACGCAAAATATCATGCTAAGAAGGCAATAAGGCAAAGACTAAAGAAAGTTAGAAAATAGTAGAAGCCCAGGGAAGAACTTTTAGTAAGATAGGTTATCAATGGATACTGTTGGCCATAAGGTTAATCGAGACAATGCCCACTAGAAAATGGATGCCTCTTGGTAGAACTATTCCTTAGGAAGTGAACATACTTTGAATAGGTCAAATCTGAGACACCAACACGCATCTACTCCTAATGATTCCATTGCTCATATTTACGATATGGGTGTCCCAATCATCATTACTAACCAAATGGAACCCATTCTCGCATGGGGATCTCAATTATCCGATTATCCATTCTTATGCGTGTTCAGCTGCGGATCGTTCAAATCGATTACGTGGTACACGGACTCGGTCGTTCCAAGCATATATTTGGAGACGGTCGCGGCTCATGAACCGTGAGCAAATTCATCGGACGATTAGATTCGAAGCGACTATTTTGGAGCTATTATGGGTTATGGAGATTATGTGGTTGGAGATAGTGTAATTTCCGGGTATACTATGTGGAAGGACTTGGTCATAACTTGTTCTCTGTTGGTCGATTTCGTGATTCCGATCTTGAAGTGGCTTTTAGAAAACATACTTGTTTCGTTAGAGAACTTGATGGTGTGGAATTGTTAAGAGGTACTCGAGGTTCTAACTTATACACCATCTCTATCGATGACATGATGAAGTCCTCTCAATTTGCTTCTTTGTCAAAGGCTTCTAAAACTAAATCTTGGTTATGGCATTGTCGTCTCAATCACTTGAACTTGGCACCATAAACAATATTTCCGAAAGGATCTTGTCGAGGCTTACCAGTTAAAATATGAGAAAGATCATCTTTGCTCGACTGTCAATTGGGAAAAAGCACGAAATATGCTCACAAACCAAAACCCACAAACTCGTAATGGAAGTTCTTCATACCCTTCATATGGATGCATGCGGACCAATGAGAGTTCAAGCGATTAATGGGAAGAGATATATTTTAGTCGTTGTTGATGACTACTCTAGATTTACTTGGGTAAATTTCTTGAGGACTAAGGATGAAACTCCATTTGTCATCATCAAACTTATCAAGCAACTTCGAGGTTCGTCTTAACAACACGGTTAGAATTGTTCGAACTGACAATGGCACAGAGTTCGTTAACCGAGACTTAAGTCAATTTTATGAAAGCATTGGAATCAGTCATCGAAGAAGTGTTCCACGAACTCCTCAACAGAACGGTGTAGTTGAAAGACGAAATCGAACTCTTGTGGAAGCCGCAAGAACAATGCTAATTTATTCGATGGTTCTAATGTTTCTATGGGCTGAAGCCATTGCCACTACTTGCTACACCCAAAATCATTCCCTTATACACACCTCTCATGGAAAAACTCCATATGAACTAGTTCATAAACGAAAACCTGATCTCTCCTACCTTCGTGTGTTTGGTGCCTTGTGCTATCCAACGAATGACGGTCAAGACTTAGGAAAATTAAGAGCAAAGGCAGATATTGGAGTTTTGTTGGTTATGCACCAAACAAGAAGGGTTCTGAGAATCTACAACAAGAGAACCCGAAATATCATGGAAACAATTCACGTTACGTTCGATGGTGACCGGTCAAATGGCTCTGAACAATCCATTCGGGACCCGCACTTCAAAACAGTCCCATTGGTTCATCCCTTGTACATAATTCTTCTCCAAAGAACTCCATATGTACCTCCATCGAAGATGATTTAAAGCTGTTTGATCCTATGTTTGATGAACTCTATGAGCCAAGTGCTATTGAATCAATTCCCACAATGAGGTGCTCATAACACCGAGAATGAAGTCAATCCTACGGTCTCAATATCATTAAGTCAAGAAGCGCTGCGATGATCACTCGATCTCATCAACAAATCATCAATCTTGAATGTACATCATGGAACCATTTACGGCGTCAATGATGAAGTTAATCCCTTTGCTACTCCCGAAGATGCTCCATTTGAAAACATCTTTGCCCTCGAACCAACACCGAACCATCTTCATCGGGGATATAAACTCGCTACATCGGTCCTTCAACAACAACCACACGAACATCTTAGAAAATGGACACATGACCATCCATTGGATAACATCATTGGGAATCCTTCTCATTTTGTATCAACTCGAAAACAATTAGCTACGATGCCTTATGGTGCTTCTTCAACTCGGTACTCCAAGATCGAACCAAAAGATGTTAAAGCGCAATGTCCGAGGACGGTGGTTTAATGCAATGCAAGAAGAAATTCATGAGTTTGATCGTCTAGATGTATGGGAATTAGTACCGCTCCGATTGTGCAATGATCATTGCTCTCAGTGGATCTTCAAAGTGAAGCTTAATGAGCACGGTGATGTTACGAAAAATAAGGCACGGTTAGTTGCTAAAGGTTATCGTCAAGAAGAAGGTATCGACTTTAAGGAATCTTTTGCTCTGTTGCGCATCGAAGCAATCGTAATCTTCACAGCTAATCTTGCAAGTAAGAATATGATTGTCTATCGGATGGATGTAAAGACGGCCTTTCTCAGCGGATATCTTAAAGAAGTCATATCGTCGACCAACCGAAGGTTTTGTGAATCGAGCATCCTACTCATGTCTATCGCTTGAAAAAGGCCCTTTACGGTTTAAAGCAAGCTCCAAGGGCATGGTATGATACGCTATCAAAGTTTCTTCTATCCACCGGATTCACAAAGGCGATTGATCCAACATTGTTCACCGTAAAGTCGTGCAAACATTTAATTCACGTTCAAATTTACGTTGATGATATTATCTTTGCCTCGTCGACCCTAATGAATGTGATCGTTTTCTATGGAGATGGGCTCCAAATTTCAAATGTCAATGATGGGACAAATGTCATTTTCTTGGGATTACAAATTTCACAAAGTCCCGGAGGCATTTTATAAATCAATCTAAATACGCTAATGAAATATTAAAGAAATTTGGATTTACCTCTAGTGACCTGTTGACACTCCTATGGTGGGCGTACAAAAGCGGATGAGGACCACTCGGGGATAATAGTAGATCAAGCGAAATATCGTAGTATGATTTGATCCACGATGTACCTCACGACCGATGAACCAGACATTTTGTTTGATGTATGCATGTGTGCTAGATACCGAGCTAAGACTACCAAAAAGCACCTTGAAGCGGTTAAGCGAGTCTTCGGTATCTCCAAGGAACCATTAACATGGGACTTTGGTATCAGAAGGACTCGGTATGTCTCTAACGACCTATGCGATCTTCGACCATGCGGGATGTCAAGACACTCGTCAAGTACTTGGTGGTGCTCAATTTTGGGTGACAAGCTCGTAAGTCGGTCTTCAAAGAAACAAATGAGCACTTCCATATCCTCTACAGAGGTGAATACATAGCCATGTCATCTTGTTGTGCTCAAATCTTATGGATGAGATCCCAATTATCTAACTATGGCTTTGTATTCAACAAAGTTCCTATGTATTGTGATAACAAAGTGCCATTGCTCTCTCTGCAACAATGTTCAACACTCTAGAGCAAAGCACATCGACATTCGACATCATTTCATCGGGAACAAGTTGAAAGCGGTGTGGTTGAACTATACTGTAAGGACCGAATATCAACTAGCGACATCTTCACAAAAGCTCTTTCTCGAGAACGCTTTGAGTTTATTCTTCCACTACTAGGCTTAAAAGCCTTCAACCAAAACGCTCAAGCGTCTTGTGAAGGCGTCGAGGAGTAAAGGTGTTCGACTCTATCTTTTCTGTGTATATATCTTTTCAAAAACCAAAATACAAAAATATAAAACCAACAAAATGAAAATAGAAAAATATAAAACTTTTCAAAATCCATAAAAATTAGAAAATCTTGAAAAAAATTTTTTTGTTTATTTATCATGTCTTTCTTGTCGGTTCGATAACATCTACGGACTTTGAGTTGCTACTCAAAGAATGGCACGGGTCTCTAGATGAAGTTCGAATCTTAAAAAAAAAAAAAAAAAAAAAAAAGCGAGATGGAGAAAATGATAGTTTATTGTCATTTCGAGCAAGAAACCGCTTTTCAAAGAAAGAACGAGCCATGCTTTATCATGTTTTCAAATCTCATGCTCGATTCTATAAACATTTATCGCTATCTAATGAAAACTAATTGCTTTGTAAAATAACTCGGACTCAAGTTTGAAAATCATCGGACCTAAAGTTTGTCAACAATCAATCTCTCAATCAACAACATATGTCGTTGATTGAGGGGAGAATGATTTCAATTAAATCAAAGGTTATTTGTCATACAATTGTTTTCAAAAGATAATCATGCATGTTTAATCAATGGAGTTTAAAGTCTCAAAATCCGATCCTTATCTGTTAAAAAGTTTTCACAATCAAGTCACAATTCTCCTTAAAAGCTTTCAAAATCAATTTAAATCTACAAGAGATCACAAATCTCAAAGGATTTGATAATTGTGATCGGGGGAGAATTTGTGATTTAAATTGGACTTAAACTGATAATTCAGTAAATGGTTTTATAAGGATGTACATGCTCTCCTTCCCACATGTGCCAAACGATTTCAAATTTTCCATGCACATGTTGAGGGGGAGCATCTATCTTAAACCACAAATATTTAAAACGTGATCAACTTATCTCATTGTGCAGTCTTCTCCTAAGATGTGCAAAACAGTTTCAAATACCTATGCACATATTGAGGGGGAGCAAGCTTATAAAAACCTCATCCTTCCCAAAATGATTTATCTACTTGATTTGATTAGGGAAGTGATGTTGATATTTTTTAGTAAATGGTAATCAAAGAAGTTAATTCTTTCTTTTGCCTCCGTGTGCAAAACGATTTCAAACACTTGATGCACATGTTGAGGGGGATCTCTTGTTCTAAAAATATCAAAAACAATTCAGGTACAAAATGCTTTGATAATATATCACAAGTATCTAGATTGATTTTCAAATGGTTTTCAATTGGTTCCTGTGGCAGATGAACAATACCAAATAGACTGACCAACTTTACTTTATGTATGGTGATATAAGGATGTTAAGGTTCGGTATTTGTTCCCATAATCCGCCAGAACCCGAGGGATCTACCCAGGGACAATCCACTAGTTAGTGTAGAAGTCCTTAGGTATGATGTTAAAAGGAGAAAATGAGATATGGGAAGAGTGCGGATGAGTCGAGCTAGTCTTGGAATAAACCCAACAAGGTTCTAGCTATGATGTCTCGGTAAGCTTGAAGGGGTTGAAGAATGAAAAGAATTGAATGAGAAAGGGTGAAAACAAATAGCCCTCAATTATTCAACCTTAGGCGTAAACCGGGTTCAATACATATGCTCTTGGTGGTCACTAAGGTAACATCGGTATTGAAGACAAGGCGTCATGGACCCAAGGGCCTTGCACTTCAACTTCCCAAACCACTCAAGTTCCTCTTAAAAGGACTTGTTTCATTCTCATGGAACCGACACTATCTATCGACTTTCTCTTAGAGATTGTTGATATTGAAGAAGGAGACCCTCTCCTAGTCTCCGATACAAGATCCAAATATGCACAAATTGAGTCTAGAGCCACGAGATCATCAATAAATCTCCTTAGGACACTTTCAATGAAGACTCTGTTTCACACAATGTGGAAAGAGAGATTATATCTTGAGTCCTCGCATTATCCTTGTGGTATTGCCAAAACATCGAGTGATATGCATACATATTCACAATGAAGATGGAAAGCCTTCGAGCCAACATCAAACAAGCTCTGGTAGGTGGCATGTGAGATCATTCTATAGATCAACCATGTGACAACCGAATGAAACAATGGGGCGATTCAATCTTTTGAATCAATCACGGTTCGAGTTATGGATTGATGGATACCTTTGAAAAACCAGTCGTTGTGCTTAAAAGTTCTTTTCCATAGCACATCGACTGTGTATTAATGTTTCAAATTTAAAGGGTATTTATGATTGATAATTGATTTTCCATAAAATCTTCGTGGTATTGCAAAAGACTTTCTATAAGCAATACACTATTGTTTTCAAATCACTTTTCATCAATCAGTAAATCTCTATTCGCTGGTTTACTCACTCTGTGTTGTCTTCTTTGAGACGTTCCGGTTTGAGAACGACTAGAGCAAATTGCGAAACCCTGTCAAGGAAATTCCTCGGAGTTATACCGATCACAGGCGATGCTTGTCTTGTTCAACGAGGAACCGTGGGCGTGTACCTCAATTCAACAAAAGTGATCAAAGACACTTTGTGTGCTTTATTGCTAACTTGTTTTGGCGGGAACACCGGCGTTTGCGGTGATCGAATGAAGCGGTCAATCCATAGCCGCATGCTCACACAATACATTCATTTGTCAAGAAACCATGATAAGTGCATCAATGCCTCGATATTTTCACTCCATGCTTACGCTTCTGTTCTTTGCAAATATCATGAATCGCCTAAAGCTTCCGCTACTCGATAAGAAGTTATCATGATCCGAATGTGAGCATGTCGGTCCAAAAGTCACAACATCACATACTATCAACACCACAATGGAAGAGTCGAGATTTATCAAGGTCGATTATCTCATTCTTTGGTTCAAATACTCTAACATCCCGTGGATCAGTTTAAGACCTCCACTCGATATCTCAAAACATGCAGAACATGATGATTCAAAGACTACGAGCTAAAGAACAAAAGTTCTTAATCAAAGAAACCAAGAACAACGAAATGTTATATCAGTTTGTAATCATTGTAAGTTGAGGTGACCTCCCTTAGGGGGAGATTATTAGGATTTAGTAAATCCAGTACTTAAAGTGTCGGTCACCTCAAGTATGTATACCCTTTAGAAAGCTCGTAGTCGTAGTAATTCAGTGTTAGTATTTAGAATACTTTGTAACACCATGGAGGACGGACGGGTCTTTACCCACTGTATGCCTGATCCACAGCCTAATAGAGGCGTCTAAGCTTGTACCCTATAAATACCCTTTGCCATCCAAGGCAAAGGGTTGGAGCTTCATAATACATTTTTCTTTGTCTCTCTAGGGTTCCCTTTCTCTCCCACTTTATATCTCTAAACTCTTAACCTAACGCCGCACCTCTTGTTTAACAAACCAAGATCCTATAGAAAGAAAAAAAAATGTCTTAGCAATCATAATTTATAGCTTATATCAGTCATGAAAACCTAACAACTACGATCACATATTAGTCACGAACCCCAAATTTTCATAACTAACCCTAATTGGGGAAAACCCCCAATTTGAAAAAATTATCCAATTCAAACAAAACCCTAATTAAAAAAACAATAACATAATTCGAATCTTTATTAACATAATTTTTGTACGATTAAAACTTACCGGAATCAAATCTTTATTCATGATTCGATATAAATAGTCAAATCGAAGCCGCGGGAAACCTTTAATTCGAATTTTTTTGGTCGTTTCTTCAATTCGCAAAGTGTGGGGGGTTGCGATATTTCTTCAATTCGAACAATAATTGGGTATGGGAGGGTTTTTTTCTTTGCGATATGTGTATATCGCAGGTTGGGGGGGGGGGAGAAGTATTTCTTAAGGTTTGCGATCTGTGGATTTTCAGGTTTAAGTGTTATAAAAATATCAAAAAATTTTGATATTTTTAAGAAATTTCGCAAGGCCTTGCGATTTTTCTTAAAAATATCGAATTTTTTTTCCAATTTCGCAAAAGTCTGAAATTTTGCGGATTTTTTTGGGTATTTTGGGTTTTTGAGTATAAAATGAGGTCTTTTCTGAAGTAGGTTTGAAAAATTGGGTATTTTTGTTATTATCCCTTTTGCAATTTACTCTAAATCGTTTTAGTGTTAAGTTAGCAAATGCATATTTTAAAAAAAAATAATAATAATAAAATAAAAAAGACTTTATAAATCTGAGTTTAGAACATTTGTATTTGGTAATTATGATCAATGCTCATCACTGTTATATTAACATCGCATTACCGTATTATTATATTACTTTTATCATGTAATGGCCATCGTTCACTACTTATCACTTTTTACATATTAAAAATATACTCCCTCCGTCCCATTTTATAAGTCCATGTTTAAAAGTCAAAGTCTTTTTCTTTAAAATTTGACCGTAATTATTTTTTTTCGCATTATATAATACTTGATACAAAATATATAAATTGATTTGTGTTTTAAACGTATTTTTATTGATATACTTTTCATCAAGTATTATATAACACGAAAAAAAATAATTACGGTCAAACTCTGAGAAAAAAGACTTTGACTTTTCAAACATGGACTTATAAAATAGAGCGGAGGGAGTAATAATAATAATAATAATAATAATATTTTTAGTAGGATTAGTTTTGCAATAGCTAGAGGAGTGGGGGCTCAAATAGTATCTCGGCTCCCCACTAATTTCTTGTAATCCCTATGATTTTCTAATGAAGTGTTTTTATAAAAAAAAAAAAAAAAAAAAAAAAATAAATAAATAATAATAATAATAATAATAATAATAATAATAAGGGAAGATCCTAGAAGTATGGTCTTCCATTTGCGATCTCCATAGGGCCATCTGTCTAGCAGATAAGCAGAAGGTGGATTCAGCCTCTTTGGTGACACGTGTGAAATATAAATCTGCCAATTTCTTCATGAGTTTGGGGGCAGCGATCTCACAAGAGCTACCCAAAAGGTTTGCACCTCAACGTCGCTATGGTTTGCACCTCGATGGACCTCGCTATGGTTTGCACCTCAACGTTGATAAAACTGAGGTTTTTTTGCCAAGGGAAGATCCTAGAAGCAGACTTGCAGGTGTTTTCCCTCCTAATATTGCCCGGCCCCTGCATGGTGTTAAATTGTTGGGTGGGCCTGTTGGTGTAAACCTTGAGTTTAGGAGTAAGCTCGTTTTGAAACGGGTTTCTAAAACCATTGAACTTATGGACGCTGTTCTAAGCTTAATGATCCCCAATGTGAGTTCTTTGCTTCTCGTGCTTGTGCCAGCATTTCCAAGTTGTATTTCTCTATCTTTATGTTCCCCGTGTATTTGCACGTGCTCAGATTTCATTCGATGAAGCACTTCGCTCCTCCTTGGAGCGTATTGTCACTGCCTCTAGGCCCCGGTTTGGAAATTGACAATGGAGACTGGCCACTCTTCCTTTTGATTTTGGGGGGCTTGGTGTATATGTTGCTGGTGATGTCTTGAATTATGCCTTCCTTGCTTCTAGACTCTAATCTGCCAGCCTACAGACTGAACTCCTCCGGCAGTCTGGTGTTGTTGCTTCTGGTTCTTCCTTTGATGATGCCCTGCATGTCTTTAACGAGAAAATGGAGACCGACCTTTTGGGTAGCTCTTGTGAGATCGCTGCCCCCAAACTCATGAAGAAATTGGCAGATTTATATTTCACACATGTCACCAAAGAGGCTGAATCCACCTTCTACTTATCTGCTAGACAGATGGCCCTATGGAGATCGCAAATGGAAGACCATACTTCAGACTGGCTCAGAGTAGTCCCAATAGTTGGGTTGGGGCAGACCATGAATGCTAAAACCTACCGGTGTGTTTTATGCTATCGTCTAGGTGTTCCCCTTTTCTCCACTCAGATGTCGTGCTCTGCTTGTTCCAAGGTTTTTACGGGTGATATCTATGGGGATCATGTTGTATCATGCGCAGGTGTTATTGGCATTAAACATTGACATAATGTGGTGCGTGATACTCTCATTGACATCTGTTCCCGGTTAGGGGTTTCGGCTCGTAAAGAAGTTGATATCGGGCTCTGCGGAGAGAGGGACAAACACCTACGCCCAACTGACTTGTTACTTTACTCATGGGAGAGAGGCCTTGATGTGTGTGTTGATCTTCTTGGATCATCACCCTGACGCATATTGGTATGGTCGACTTTGTGGCACGACGGGTCGTGATTGAAGCGCACAACAGCAAAGCGTATCAAATCTGAAACCAAATGCGATATTGGATATGGGTTCATTCCGTTCTCTTTCTCTTCTTTTGGTAAACTCGAGAAGGAGGCGGTGACCCTTCAAGCGAATCCGAAAGTTCTCGGTCACTCAAGAAATTGCGGCGTGGTGCTAACTATATTTTTAGTAGGGTTTGTTTGCTATTGCTAGAGGAGTGAGGGCCCAGTTAGTTTCGACTCCCCGGTAATTTCTTGTAATTTCTTATGATTTTGTTACGAAGTGATGTTTTATAAATAATAATAATAATAATAATAATAATAAAAATAATAAATAAATAAATAAATAAATAATATGTAGATTGTTGCTTTATTTGATCGGTTAATCATGACCATGAGGGCCAAAGCCGCAACACTACCGATCAACATGGTGATGTTGAACCACCACGATGCCATTGCGGATGTTGCTAAAAGAAAAAAATTGCACTTAAGACTGGGTGTGGTGCTGACCAACATTACCACCGCCAATTCGGCGTGACATTACTTTTTCACACCACCACTAACATCACTATTAAAATAGTGTAATAAGATAACCAACATTACCACCCAGACATACCTCATTTATACAAAAATATATCCCAAAAAAACTAAACCCACACGCACAGTAACAACCTTCAAAGTCGGTCGGTCTATTGACCGAGTTGTGCTCAAAATCGATTATCAACGCGTGGGTTGGGGTGAATGATTTAAGACAACGCGTCCAACCTCCCCTTACAACACTTTGTCTTAAAGGAACCTCACACACCCTCTTCCAAGTCCTTTGTTTTTCATTTTTTCAAAAAAGATTTTATTTAAGTGACAAGCATATCATACTCATATTTCATTTTATGTTTTATCAAGGAGTTCTAGTTTATAGGATATACTCTATAAGAGAAGCCTATAATATTGATTGAGTTTTGCTATATTTTCTTATTTTATATATCTACTAGTTTTCTTACTAACACGAAAATATAACATGTGTTTTTTACTCGTTATGTCTTTTCAAATGAATATAGATGAAAAACCACATAATTTTGCTCGAACCCATTTGTAAGTTATAATAACAAATTAAAAAAAGTTAAATTTAAGACATAAGTAAGAGTTTAATAGTTTAAGTGATCCTGACACATCACCCACAATGTGTTGGTGTGGTGAGCCCAGTAGCAGGGTAAGATAATCAATTCAGCAGAAACAAGCAACAATTCAGCAGAAACAAATACCACTAGGTGGTTACCGGATATCACTTGGAATCGTGTGATCACTTTCCAAAGTAAACTATTCAACCCTAATGCCTGGGTTACACGAATATCTACTTGGGATAAGACCAAATGCAGTTATAGAATTAGCCACAATTCAATAACCCTTGCGCTTATAAGTGTTTATCGTTTTACGTGTGTTTTCATGCATAATCGGATCTCCTATTTATAGGAGTTTACTCTAAGCTAATCAAATGGAATTATGAGTATTAATCGCCCAATAATAGCCTCATAATTATCCCATTATAGCCGTTAGTGGTTACATGACCAATTAAGCGTGGTCATTAAGCGGTTGAAAGCGCCACTTGAATAGGTCAAAACCGTTACAAGCGATACTTTCATCGGTACTTTCATAGTGCTATCGGTGGATACCTTTGCGCGATGGAATCCACAAGCTTGATGGAAACACAAGCTTATCGGTGGAAACACCGCCTATCGATGGAAACCACAAGCGATACTTTCTACTAGCACTACCAATACAAACCACTACAAGAGTCGGGTGTTCATGGACCTTATGGGTGTACACTCCGTACCTCTAACCCATTACAAGGTGTGAACTAATCCCACAAGTGCACTAAATTTTCCAACAATCCTCCCAAATTTAGTTCACTTGCTTTGCATAAAAATTAAACATCAAGCAAAACATGTGCATAAGCGAAAATGTCACGAGTTGAATTTCCATCTTAGTAAATTACACGTTCAAATATTCGAGAATCGTGGTGTTCTAAGAATTGAACCCTTCAACCCATTTGAATACGAAGATAAAATACACACAAGTTTTCAAACACTTAATGACTCACGACACTATACAAGCCATGTGTCCATATCCAAATTCATAAATGTTGTAAAAGCTAAAGTCCAAAGCTTCACAAGCGGCAAAACTTCAACATTTACATAGGTGGTTCCTCTTTAGTTATGCTCGCCAAGCACTTTTTCAAAGAAAATTAACCATTAAGAAGTAAAGAATTCATCCTCCTTTCGGCGAGTTACGAGCACAACCTTGGGATGTAAATAAACATGTGCTCCAGTCCTTTGAATGTTCGACTTTCCACATTGAACTCGACTCCCAAGTTTCCTTAGGAGGAGTTGGGTGTCCTAACATTCGGTGACTAAGTTGGACTTAAACCCATCCCTTTAGCGAGACTTTATAACCAAGTCTCTAGCCAAACCCTTCGTCAAGTGATCGGCTAAGTTCATTGAGATCTCACAAACTCTATAGATACCACCCCATTCATGATAAGCTCATGAATCATGCTATGCCCCGACACCTAAGTGTCTAGACTTACCATTGTACATCGGCTATAAGCCTTAGCCAATGTAGCCGCACTATCACACCGGATAGAAATAGGTGCTATAGGTTTAGGCCACAATCGAATCTCAAGAAGCAAGTTTTCAACCATTTAGCTTCTTTACCGAATGCTAGAGCCACAAATTGATTCCATTGTTGAGCTGGTGATGCAAGTTTGTTTCTTGGATGCCCAAGAAATTGCACCTCCACCAAGTAGGAATACCCACCCTTTGGTAGAGCGAATTGTCTTGATTGTTCTTGATCCAACTTGCATCAGTGTAACCTTCCAACACTTATGGGTAACCAGTATATGAGATGTGAAGATCGTTGTAAGCTCTTAGACTAGGTCTAATATTATATCTAGGAACACATAATAATGAAAGCGGAATATTCAAACATAGAATCAACATTATTATGAACAAGGTTTTTCATTATCATAAACTAACTAACTATAATAAAGATCAAAGACTTGATCTAACACTAACTAACTAAACCACTAAACCCTAGGCGTTTTCCCAAATCCCTACGCCTAGGTTCCCACACACACACACCTTTAGACGTCTACATCTTGTACGTACTTTAAAACTAATGACCCTATATCTCTTTATATACTAAAGACATCTAGGGTTTACAAGAGGAATCATAATACAATTAGGAAACTAAATATTCTTTTAAGCATATCTTCTAGAATCTTCCAAATCCTCCATCTTTTTGTAGTTTCCCTTCTTGTCACTTTTAGTCCTTTATGTTTCATTCTTCTTGTTTTGTATCATCAAATCTATAATAGACCCAACATGAGAGACTATAATCCATAGTTCTCTTCAAATACTTGATACCCTACGAGCGCTTGCGATGATGAGCACTAGGATTACTAGTATACCGCTCAATTTTCCCACCGCAATATCGGTCTTGTACAAGTCATGGCATACATCAGCAACCAATTACCTAGAATACTCAAGTTGAGATCTGACATTGCCATTGTTAGGCATCGACTTCTCACAGTATCCATAGGTGTACTCACAGAGTACAATCAAAGTAATTGAATTTCCTCAACACCTTCTCAATATAATGAGGCGAGATAGAAATTCTTTTACTTTCATGTTTAATCCTTATACCAAGGATAACATCGCCTCCCCATGTCCTTCATGGAGAACCTTGATGACAAAATTCCTTTGTCAAGTCAACCCGATTTTGGTCGGTGCCAAAGATCAACATGTCATCAACATATAGACAAATGATGACTCCTTTGCAGTTCATAAAATTTGCTATATACGCATTTGTCGACTTGGTTAAGAACGTAACCACTAGACAAAACCACTTCATCAAACTTTTGATGCCATTGCTTAGGTGCTGCTTGGTCCATAAAGAGACTTAATCGGTTTACACCTTGTTTTCATTGCCGGCATGATGAAGCCACGAGATTGGTTCATATAAACCTCTCTTCCAATTCACCATTCAAGAAAGTCGTATTCACATCCATCGATGAATAACCAGTTGTGAATAGATGCCATAGCAATCGCTAGTCTTATGGTGCGTCTGAGCCACGAGGGGCATAAGTATCAAAATAGTCTATTCGACTTTTGTTTAAAGCCACGAATGACTAGTCTAGCCTTGAACTTTTCAATAGTTCCATCTACCTTCATTTTCCTTTTAAAATCCATTTGCAACCCGGAGGTTTGCAACCGGGAATAGATCAACCAACACCCAAGTGTTGTTGCCCATGATGGAATCCATCTCATCATTGATTGCTTCTTTCGAAAGCAATATCACGGGACTTCATTGCTTCTTCAAATGTCTTGGGATCATCCTCAACAATGAAGCAATAGGAGTAATGGTGCGAAACCTCATCCTTGTTCCTTCAACTAAGTATAGTTGAAACTCGGTCCAAATGACTTTGGAGTCCTAACCCTTTGCTCTTCCCGAGCACGGTTCGAGTTGTTGTACCACAACCTCATCGAGGGACCACGAGATGGTTCATCATCGGGGACCTCGATACACCGATGTCATGAATTCCATTAGGAATCCTCGACTTGGTCTAGGGACCGATGAGAATCTATTCTCATCAAAGTCTGCATCTGTAAAACCCTAAAAATACGAAACGTGTTAAGAGACTAAAATACCCTTGAAATCGAACATTTATTAAATACGTAAAATACGTTTATATCATTTAACGAAAATTAAAAACTTAACTTACGAATAATAAAAACTTAACTAAAATATGTACGTGATCGACATGGTACGACGAAAGATTAAACGTCTCGCGTAAAAGTTTGGGCCTTGCCATTTGTTTTATTTTTGATCCGATGGGCTCGTTTCTTTTGCCAAGCCGAGAGTCCAAGAAGCCATAGGGGCGTTTGTTTTGGTGTCGTGTGGATCAAGAGCCGAAGGCCCAAAGGCCGTGGGTGTTTGTTGTGTTCGGTTGGACTAGGCCGAAACCCAACCCCCCCTCCTAAAAGCCCTAACCGAAATTTTACTACCACTATAAATATAACACATAAACTCAAAAGTGAAACCCTAGTTTTGGTTGCCTCTCTTTCTTTTCTCCCATTCGGCGAATACCTACACCTTTGGTGTCGAGATTTTCTTCAACAAAGCTAAGGTATAACGTGTTTCTCGTCTTCCTTTGATGCACCTTAAGTTAATATATTGTAACTTATTTGTTTTAGTCGACTTGTGTTTTCTTTTTCCTTGTGTCGAGTCAGTATGAAACCAAACAACACAAACCCTAATGATTTGAACCTTATAAGTATTAAAGAACATGTATGGTAACGTGTTTTATGAATCGGATCTTGAGTATGTCGAAGCTATATATATAACGAATCACATATATATATAAATGCTATCATGCCTAATAAATTGAAACCCTAATTGGAATGGAACCCTAAGTGTAATTAATGGTCTAAACATGTGATTATAGTGGTTTTAATAAACCCTAAAAGCGGACAGACATCATATGTCGAATTTGTGTGTGTTATAGATCCAATTTTATAAGTGCAATAATCTGGGTTTTGTGGGAAAAGTTTATTTTATGTCTTAGTTAAGTTTTCCAAGTGGTTTGGTCGAATTTGGAGTTGTCTAAGTCGTATTTTGAATCTTACAAAATCAAGTGTCAAAAGCGAAAAAGCAGATGCGAAATTTGGTTGTATTGTTTGATTTTTCATTTTCAAACCATAAGGAATTGGGAGCTCTCCTTTTACGGAGTGATATTCATGACATAAATGAATTTCTGGGAGTTCGGGATTTTTCCAAGGTGTCTAAACAGGTCCAATAAGCGTAAACTTTTAAGGTGTATTTTACGATCACTTTACGGATAGGTCGGACTTATGATTTTCCGTAGGCCATTTAGCATGGAAATAGAACCCACCAATTTTTGTAGAGTCTCTTAACTCATATGGGAACCCCAGGATTTTGCTTGATTTCATTTGAGCTAAGTAAGTATTTTATAAAAATCGCTAAAGTCTGGTCCGAATATGAGTTTAAGAAACTGAAAGATAAAATATGATATCAATAGGTAACACACTTACGAATGCATAAGAAGCTTATAAAATGAGAATATACTTATAACTCTAAGAATTTTAATGCGATGAATCTGTTATAACTTAAATAAGCTAATGAGTATTAAATAAATCATAATCCGTGTAGATTCATTGAAGGAGACGCGACGTTACATCTTCGTATTCCTACATTCGTTTGCTTTCCTCTCATTTGCTTTAAAGTACGAGATATTCGACCTTTTCAATAAAGGTTCCTTATGATGTTCTTTTCGTTCGCTTTTCTATTTCACTTATTAGGGTTTCCGATGCCATTGCTATGAACCCTTTACGATTGTTTGATCATTCGGTGTAAAATACATTCTAGTGAACTATGCAATATCGATGTGAACTTATGTTAGGAAGATTTTGATATGCACAATCGTTGAACCTTGCTATGGTTGATTATGAACTTCTGATTATGAATTTCTGATTATGAACTTCCGCTTACGAATGTATGATATGACACTGTGATATGAACTTCTGACTTCTGAATATCTGAATATGAACCTTATGATATGAAGTTATCTGATATGTTATCTGTGACCTTTATGATGAATTATGATTTGTGTCATGTATGAAAATCTATTTGACCTGAGTTAGTTTGACACCCGAGCCAAATATTTAACTAGTCATGGGGGTTCCATGTCCGTATCAGTGATGCACCTCGATATGACTCTAGGGCGATAGAGTGATGTTCGCCACGCGTCTACGGATGGTGAAGCATATTTTTGAATATGTAGGAAGGGCGTATGGATGCATCCTAGATCATTATCGTTATCGATATGTTTTACGGTGAATGATGTCGGTGTGCAATCTGGCGTCTTCACAAATTCAGGAGCTAGCTACTCCATTGGTTCTTGAGGTCTCCTCGTATTATAAAAGGTATTCGAGGTCACCCTCCGAATAAGAAAGTTACTTCGATATGATATGTTACGGGCTCGTGGTAGTTAACTAAATCTTTATCATTATCTCTATGTTAAGTATTCTGATTATGATTCGGTATGTTCAAGTGTTTATGATTATGTGCTAGGCTTATTATATGTTATAATATGTGTGTATGCTTTTGTATGTTTATGAGACTACCGTCTGTTATGCTAAGATATGATTAATATGTTTAAACATGATTCGTATATCTGATATTATGTTAGTTTATCGTCACGTGAATGCGTTGATCTGCGAGATGAATGTGCTAGTGTACATTTGGGTATTTGAAAGTTAGTATGTATGATGGTTCAGTTAATTTTATAAACTTTGTCTATCGGTTAGTTATACATACGCATATGTGACTGCTATGTTAAAACTCTGCGATGTTAGGATTTGATCGAGGCTGGTTTAGCTTATGATGTACATTACGGTAATTGCTAATGGCTATGTTATGTCTTTATCTGTTTGGTTATAGCTTGTCTCATCGTGTCTTCTATCCGTATGTGTATCGCCATGATTTGTTGCTAATTCATTGCTACAATATTGAATAAAGTGTGTTAAATGTAGATTAATTGATTTGTATGAATGCCATGTTTACTTTCTAGGGCTATTTCCGTTAGCTTTTAGACTTTTCGTTTGGCTTATATGTACTCTACTTTCTTGATTCTTTGAATGTTTGGTCATTTAATGTGTTTCCGTAATATGCTATGTGTTTGTTCTTATTTGCTATGTGTTCTTCGGATCTCTGTGAGATTGTGTTTACAGAATCCTCAATGATTGATATTCTCTTTCCGTTGTGATTTCGTTATTTGTATATTTATTCTGTTTTAGCTTTTGTTTCGTTATATCATTCACTTTGGGCTTTGTAAGCTCACCGCACTTTCTTTTCTGCGGCGGGTTTAAGCATTTCAAGATGAGCTTATGGGATAGGCGATGCGGGTTGAGAGTAGAGGCGAGAGCAAGATTTTGACCATAGAGATCTTAGATTTATTTTGAAAGATTAGTTATTTATGTTTTCTTTTGAATATTTTGTAAAGGCTTCCGCTATTGTATATTATTTAAAGTTCTGATATGAAACTGTATTTGTGATATCTTTACCCTTGTCGGGTTGGGGTGTTACAATTATGGTATCGAGCTCTAGGTTTTAAGACCCTTAGAGCTTAGGCTATGACACTGTGAGGATTGGGTAGACATTAGGTTTCCGTCATTCGGATATTTTCGATTCCTTTTGATGGTCGTTCGATTTGACTTGATATCCTTTTGCCTTCTTGAATTGGCCTCCTCATTCGCATCGAATTTTGTTATTTTGTTTTCGCTCGTCCGTTTGTCGATCGTTAGATGGAGACTACCCGTGGAGCCGAAGAAGATGGTGCCGACCTGCGTTCTTTGCATGATCCCTGTCTTTGGAGAGGTTCGTGAAGCGAAGCCACACTTTTCGCTGCCGTGCTTTGGAGACATCGGGATCTTCTTTGGAGGTGGGCGAATCAACCAAAGACACAACAGCGAAGACATGATTCAACGGGTGGTGAGAAGGTTTATCTACTTCATATGATTTGGGCGCGACTTGTGTTACTCGATTCGTTTGTCACGCGTTTTAGGCGGTTTGATATTACATTGGCGATTACGATCCGTATTGTTTTCTACGATTTGTTGAACTCGGTGTGAATCGTGAAGTTTTATCGTTTAGCATTCGGTATATCTCGACTTTTCTTTTGGAATCGTCGATAATGAGTCACGAGGAACCGTTTATGCTAGTTGGTGGCCTCCTTTCATTGTGATATGGTAAGTTGTCGATGTGTTATATCTTTGCATGAATGTGTATCAGTGCATTTTGGTATGTTACTTGTTACCTATATGTTATCCGTTTTGTTACGATATTAGTTATGTGGTTTGTCATGACCGGGACGAGAATATGATGATAATAAGGACTTGTTATGTGATGCAAGTATTATGGCCGATCAACATGATAATACCGAGATCATATAATTTGAACTTATTGAAATCATATGACGTCTGGGAAATGCACGTGGTTGATACGTGAATGGACTTTGACTTGTATCTATTAATTGGCACTCCTCATGTTCGTTTGAAATTTTGTACCTATTTGTGAGATTTTGTCGATATCTGTTACGTGAAAGTTTTGTACGCTTTGGATCCGAAATCGTTATGATCTGCGTGAACCTATGAATTGCTATGTCTGCCCTAAGCTTGTACGTCTCCACGTACTTCTGCGACTAGTGAGATCGTTAGGATTCATTTTGTCTATGTATATGTTTGTTCTCCTCATTAGAAATCTGAATAAGTTAGAGCGTGTTGTTTGATTTTCGGCATCTCATCTGTTTTCTGCCAATACGTTAATAAGTATATGATTATCTGTTATAAGTATTTGACTATTGATTTGACTTCTGAGAAGTATGAGTGTGAATGTTCTGATAAGAATCCGTTTGTTCCGAGATAAGTTTAGCGTTCGCTATATTCCTTGAAATTCTAGAATCCGATTTGTTTTCTATCCTATTCCGTCTGTTCAATTTCGAGGACGAAATTTTCTTTTTAGAAGGGGAGAGTTGTAAAACCCTAAAAATACGAAACGTGTTAAGAGACTAAAATACCCTTGAAATCGAACATTTATTAAATACGTAAAATACGTTTATATCATTTAACGAAAATTAAAAACTTAACTTACGAATAATAAAAACTTAACTAAAATATGTACGTGATCGACATGGTACGACGAAAGATTAAACGTCTCGCGTAAAAGTTTGGGCCTTGCCATTTGTTTGATTTTTGATCCGATGGGCTCGTTTCTTTTGCCAAGCCGAGAGTCCAAGAAGCCATAGGGCGTTTGTTTTGGTGTCGTGTGGATCAAGAGCCGAAGGCCCAAAGGCCGTGGGTTTTTGTTGTGTTCGGTTGGACTAGGCCGAAACCCAACCCCCCCTCCTAAAAGCCCTAACCGAAATTTTACTACCACTATAAATATAACACATAAACTCAAAAGTGAAACCCTAGTTTTGGTTGCCTCTCTTTTCTTTTTCTCCCATTCGGCCGAATACCTACACCTTTGGTGTCGAGATTTTGCTTCAACAAAGCTAAGGTATAACGTGTTTCTCGTCTTCCTTTGATGCACCTTAAGTTAATATATTGTAACTTATTTGTTTTAGTCGACTTGTGTTTTCTTTTTCCTTGTGTCGAGCCGTATGAAACCAAACAACACAAACCCTAATGATTTGAACCTTATAAGTATTAAAGAACATGTATGGTAACGTGTTTTATGAATCGGATCTTGAGTATGTCGAAGCTATATATATAACCGAATCACATATATATATAAATGCTATCATGCCTAATAAATTCGAAACCCTAATTGGAATGGAACCCTAAGTGTAATTAATGGTCTAAACATGTGATTATAGTGGTTTTAATAAACCCTAAAACTGGACAGCATCATATGTCGAATTTGTGTGTGTTATAGATCCAATTTTATAAGTGCAATAATCTGGGTTTTTGTGGGAAAAGTTTATTTTATGTCTTAGTTAAGTTTTCCAAGTGGTTTGGTCGAATTTGGAGTTGTCTAAGTCGTATTTTGAATTTTACAAAATCAAGTGTCAAAGCGAGAAAACGGTGCGAAATTTGGTTGTATTGTTTGATTTTCATTTTCAAACCATAAGGAATTGGGAGCTCTCCTTTTACAGGAGTGATATTCATGACATAAATGAATTTCGGGAGTTCGGGATTTTTCCAAGGTGTCTAAATAGGTCCAATAAGTGTAAACTTTTAAGGTGTATTTTCGATCACTTTCGGATAGGTCTGGACTTATGATTTTCCGTAGGCCATTTAGCATGGAAATAGAACCCACCAATTTTTAGAGTCTCTTAACTCATATGGTAACCCCAGGATTTTTCTTGATTTCATTTGAGCTAAGTAAGTATTTTATAAAAATCGCTAAAGTCTGGTCCGAATATGAGTTTAAGCGAAAGATAAAATATGATATCAATAGGTAACACACTTACGAATGCATAAGAAGCTTATAAAATGAGAATATACTTATAACTCTAAGAATGTTAATGCGATGAATCTGTTATAACTTAAATAAGCTAATGAGTATTAAATAAATCATAATCCGTGTAGATTCATTGAAGGAGACGCGACGTTACATCTTCGTATTCCTACATTCGTTTGCTTTCCTCTCATTTGCTTTAAGGTACAGATATTCTGACCTTTTCAGTAAAGGTTCCTTATGATGTTCTTTTCGTTCGCTTTTCTATTTCACTTATTAGGGTTTCCGATGCCATTGCTATGAACCCTTTCTGATTGTTTGATCCATTCGGTGTAAAATACCTATTCTAGTGAACTATGCAATATCGATGTGAACTTATGTTAGGAAGATTTTGATATGCACAATCGTTGAACCTTGCTATGGTTGATTATGAACTTCTGATTATGAATTTCTGATTATGAACTTCCGCTTACGAATGTATGATATGACACTGTGATATGAACTTCTGACTTCTGAATATCTGAATATGAACCTTATGATATGAAGTTATCTGATATGTTATCTGTGACCTTTATGATGAATTATGATTTGTGTCATGTATGAAAATCTATTTGACCTGAGTTAGTTTGACACCGAGCCAAATATTTAACTAGTCATGGGGTTCCATGTCCGTATCGATGATGCACCTACGATATGACTCTAGGCGATAGAGTGATGTTCGCCACGTCTCGGATGGTGAAGCATATTTTGAATATGTAGGAAGGGCGTATGGATGCATCCTAGATCATTATCTCATTATCGATATGTTTTCGGTGAATGATGTCGTGTGTGCAATCTGCGTCTTCACAAATTCGGGAGCTAGCTACTCCATTGGTTCTTGAGGTCTCCTCAGATTATAAAAGGTATTCCGAGGTCACCCCTCCGAATAAGAAAGTTACTTCTGATATGATATGTTCTGGGCTCGTGGTAGTTAACTAAATCTTTATCTGTTATCTCTATGTTAAGTATTCTGATTATGATTCGGTATGTTCAAGTGTTTATGATTATGTGCTAGGCTTATTATATGTTATAATATGTGTGTATGCTTTTGTATGTTTATGAGACTACCGTCTGTTATGCTAAGATATGATTAATATGTTTAAACATGATTCGTATATCTGATATTATGTTAGTTTATCGTCACGTGAATGCGTTGATCTGCGAGATGAATGTGCTAGTGTACATTTGGGTATTTGAAAGTTAGTATGTATGATGGTTCAGTTAATTTTATAAACTTTGTCTATCGGTTAGTTATCTGTCTGCATATGTGACCTGCTATGTTAAAACTCTGCTGATGTTAGGATTTGATCTGAGAACTGGTTTAGCTTATGATGTCTGTTCTGGTAATTGCTAATGGCTATGTTATGTCTTTGTCTGTTTGGTTATAGCTTGTCTACTGTGTCTTCTATCCGTATGTGTGACTGCCATGATTTGACTGCTAATTCCGCTGCTACAATATTGAATAAAGTGTGTTAAATGTAGATTAATTGATTTGTATGAATGCCATGTTTACTTTCTAGGAACTGTTTCCGTTAGCTTTTAGACTTTTCGTTTGGCTTATATGTACTCTACTTTCTTGATTCTTTGAATGTTTGGTCATTTAATGTGTTTCCGTAATATGCTATGTGTTTGTTCTTATTTGCTATGTGTTCTTCCGGATCTCTGTGAGATTGTGTTTCTGCAGAATCCTCAATGATTCAGTATTCTCTTTCCGTTGTGATTTCGTTATTTGTATATTTATTCTGTTTTAGCTTTTGTTTCGTTATATCTGTTCACTGGGCTTTGTAAGCTCAGCCGCACTTTCTTTTCCTGCGGCAGGTTTTAAGCATTTCAAGATGAGCTTATGGGATAGCTGATCTGGGTTGAGAGTAGAGACGAGAGCAAGATTTTGACCATAGAGATCTTAGATTTATTTTGAAAGATTAGTTATTTATGTTTTCTTTTGAATATTTTGTAAAGGCTTCCGCTATTGTATATTATTTAAAGTTCTGATATGAAACTGTATTTGTGATATCTTTACCCTTGTCGGGTTGGGGTGTTACAGCATCCCTTGATTCAATAATGGAGTTAATTGAAACATATTCATTAGGTTCAATAACATAAAACCTAAAAGCCTTGGAATGCTCAGCATATCCAACAAAGATGCAATCAATGCCTCTTTCACCCAAAGTCTTTTGCTTTGGATCAGGGAGTCTTACAACAGCCCTACAACCCCAAACCTTGAGATGATTTAGGTTGGTTTCCTTTTAGTCCAGAGTTCATAAGGGGTAACCTTGTTCCTTTTGTTGGGAACCCTATTTAATAAATAGCAAGTCGTTAACATAGCTTCACCCTGGAACCTTGGCTCGATCCCGAATAGGACAACATGGAATTAACCATCTCCTTGACCTGTTTTTCCTTTCGAAATACCATTTCTTTGAGGAGTATAAAGGCGATCGTTTCATGGATTATTCCAACAGATTGAAAGTACCGAGTATCCATGTACTCACCTCCCTATCGATCCTTAATCTTTTGATCAAAGACCCAAGTTGTAATTCAACTTCGCTTTAAACACTTTGAATTTATCTAATGCTTCATCCTTGGTATGTAATGAGATAGACATAACAAAATCTAGAAGCATCATCAATAAATGTCACAAAGTACTTCTTATTCCCCAAAGAAGGAGTGGCATGCAAATCACACAGTCATCGTGTATCGGCTCAAGAGCTTAGTCTCACGACTAACACCACGAAAGGGTTTCTTGGTTATCTTGGTCAACATGCAAGTTTTACACTTTTCGGTGTCCATGTCAAAAGCGAGGATTAAACCATCCCTAGACATATCTTGCATTCTTTTATAGTAAACATGGCCAAGTCTAGCATGCCAAAGGGTAGAGTCGGTCTTGTCATATGTGGTCACAAAAGTGAAATAACACTATCGGTGGTAACATTAAGCTGAACATTTGATTACATAAATAACCAAAACCAATAAAACACCATGCTTGGAAAGCACAAATTTATCGAGACTCAATAACTTGTTTATAACCATGATTATTCAAAATACTACTTGAAACCAAGTTCTTCCCGATATCGAGAACATGAATAACATCAAACAAAGTTACAATCATTCCGAACTAAACCTAAGATTTACAAAACCACGACCATGCACCAAGGTCGTTGACTCATTTCCCATGTGAAGAATAGAACCATCATTCGGTGACTCGTAAGTCTTGAACCAACTTCTATCTTAACACACATGAACTGTTGCACCGAGTCAACCCACCACGCAACATCATCATCCTACACATAAAAGATTGAGATACATATGTAACATAATAAATCGAAAAGACTTATTAAACATATTTTGACCTTTCGGTGAGTTGGTGAACCACCACTCCCGAACCATTAGTGCACGATCCATTGGGTTTACCACCAATTTTAACACCTTTGGTCCCTTTTAATGTGACCGGTCTTGCCACATTTCCAACAAGTAGGAGTTGCCTTCTTGTTAAGATCGCCTTTGTGTTATCATGATATTTGCGTTTGCCTTTGTTATCATTGTACATGGTGGGTTGTTATGCTCCACCATATTGACAACAGATGCACCAAGTAGCATTGCTACTCTTTGGCTTGTCATTATCCCGCACCTTGAGAGATTCCTCAATGTGCGGATGACCGCCCAACTCAACAGAGTTAACTCCTCCTTCATATGTTTCAAGGTATGCTTGAAATCTTTCCATGAAGGAGGAGTTTGTCAATGACACAAGAGACTTTGATAGCCTCATCCATGTTCATATGGTGTTGTGTAAACCTTCCAAGTATTCCAAGAAGTTCATTGTATTGTTCCATAACCGGTCTTGAATCGGTCATTTTGTAATTTGTGAAATTACTAACAAGGAACTTCTTACTTGATGCATTCTCGACCATATATTTGGCATCCAAGGAATCCACAGTTCTTTGGAAGATTCAAAGTTCGATAAATATCAAGCAGAGAATCGGACATACCATTCGAATAAGACCTCTTCACATGTAGTCATCATTCTCCCACTTGCTTCTCCTTTTGGTGCGCTTCAACCGTAGCATCATCCCCATCATCGAATTGGAGTAGTCAACACATAAACCACACTCATGCTTGACGGCAAAGTGCATCTTCTTCGCCACCTCCAAAGTCCACCCTTCAAACTTATCCAAATTTTAGCAAAGTTTGAAGCCATGTGTTCATTGCGGCGGTTGCCATTGATTAGGGTCAAATAGTTTACTTTGATTGTTGGTGTGGTGAGCCCGGTGGCGGGGTAAGATAATCAATTCGGAGAAACAAGCAACAATTCAAATAGAAACAAATACCACTAGGTGGTTACCGGATATCACTTGGAATCGTGTGATCACTTTCCAAAGTAAACTATTCGACCCTAATGCCTGGGTTACACGAATATCTACTTGGGATAAGACCAAATGCAGTTATAGAATTAGGCACAATTCAATAACCCTTGCGCTTATAAGTGTTTATCGTTTTCTGTGTGTTTTTCATGCATAATCAAATCTTCTATTTATAGGAGTTTACTCTAAGCTAATCAAATGGAATTATGAGTATTAATCGGCCCAATAATAGCCTCATAATTATCCCCATTATAGCCGTTAGTGGTTACATGACCAATTAAACGTGGTCATTAAGCAGTTGAAACTGCCACTTGAATAGGCCAAAACCGTTACAAGTAGTACTTTCATCAGTACTTTCATAGTGCTATCGGTGGATACCTTTGCTTGATGGAATCCACAAGCTTGATGGAAACACAAGCTTATCAGTGGAAACACTGCCTATCAGTGGAAACCACAAGCAGTACTTTCCATAAGCAGTACTTTCTACTAGCACTACCAATACAAACCACTACAAGAGTCAGGGTGTTCATGGACCTTATGGGCGTACACTCCGTACCTCCTAACCCATTACAAGGTGTGAACTAATCCCACAAGTGCACTAAATTTTCCAACACAATGGAGCAGGTACAAGAGTAGGGACGCATCCGCATGACAATACATATATTTAAGTCGACAACTCACGTAGACTGAATATATTGATGATCGAAGACAATTGTAACATTTTCGATAATGCAAAATGACTCTTTATTTTATAAAGTGATCATAGTTGTATATATATATATATATATATATATATATATATATATATATATATATATATATATATATATATATATATATATATATATATATATATATATAGAGTCCGGTTCTAGAAAAGTATAATTAGATAGAAAAGTGAGAAAAAAAGTTCTGAGGTAGATTTTGATAACATGTCATACTTTAGGGTAAAAGAAAAAAAATGAACCCATTTTGTTTATCAGATCCAAATACATATCCACGATGCAAACACATACACTCACTGATTCAAACACACAGTCACCGTCACCACCACCACCGTTGCCATCGTCTTCCCTCATGCAACCACTGCTTCAATCTTCACTTGGCCACGGTCACACCGACGCCCAACCATGAGGATGAGCTACTATATTTGTATTGTGAGACGACTCACCGTCACCATCACCACCGTCTTCCGTCATGCAACCACCACGTTAATCTTCAATCCGCCATCGCCACACCGCCGTCAGTCAAATGCGGTTCATTCACAAACGCTACATCATCAATGATATTCTTCAGGTTAGTTAATTACATATAACATTTTTAATTATATTTTATTAATTAATTAATTATATTATTATAATGTTTAGTTATTTATAACAAATTTGACAAAAAAATGCATAAAATTGTGTTTATTAAAGTTGCACACCATGTGTTTGATAAAATGTTTGAGTAAAATTTTATAACCGTGATGCACTAATTTATAGTATATGTGTTTATTATTCAAGGATATAACATCTTAGGACATCTTTGTGTAAATTTGCAGTATCAAATTACACGTTAGGGCATCAGGTTGTTTTAGTGCATCTGTGTTTGTAATTGTTGCATCAGTCTAAAAAATCATAATTTGTATTATTGTTGAATCATATAGCATATTAAGGCATCATTGAGTATAATTAGTGCATTGTTAGACATACTAAGACATGGATGTGTATGTTTAGTGCATCGTTTGACATACCTTGGGCATATGTTTGTATATTTTGTGCATCGTTGAACATATTAGAGCATCAGTGAGTATGAAAGTGATTATGATTGGGATATCAGTGAGTTTGATTGGTGCATCATTAGACATATTAAGACATCAGTTTGAATGTTTAGTGCATCGATATGTATGTTTACTGCATCGTCAGTCACTATGGCATCCATTTGTATGATTACTACATCGTTGGAAATACTTGTGCATTTGTTTGTATGTTCAGTGCATTGATGAACACGTTAGGGCATTGGTGTATATGTTATGTTTAGTGCATCATTGGTAATAATAGGGTATCCATTTGTATTTTAGTGCATCGTCAAACATACCTTGGGCATATGTTTGTATGTATAGTGCACATGTGAATAGCCAGTGGTTAAAGGATTCGAAAGTAGATGAGCTTGAGGTACATATTACACTTATCTTTTACATGAAAGGCCATGTCATGTTTACCATCATTTTTAATTCACATTTTAAAGAGTAAGTTATAAAGGTCTTTAGTGCCTATTGAAAATTCGTGTTTTATCAGAATGTATCACATTTTTCGTTATTTGGGTGCGGTTGCTCATTTTTATCTATTATAATTAGGTTGTCCACATTGAGGTCGAATCCATGGATTTTCTTTAATGTAGATTGGTATGACTTGTTCTTCTCCTTATTGATGGTAACATCCAACTGCTCTGGATTACTAAACAATTATGTGGTTTTGCATGGTTATAACTTATATTTAAGCTAATTTCTTCACTTCTTATGTTTCTGTATTAGCTAGCAATCCTGTTGAGGTCATTGATCCGACTGGCAAATGTATCTTGTAGTTGAGAATAAAAGTGATTAGCAGGACAATCCACAACAACTACTTGGTTTTGCATCCCTGTACTGGTTCTTCCATTAACCTAACAACCATCGGTTAAGACTTGGTCAGGTATATCGTATTTTGTATTCTTCTTCAGTCTTTCTCATCAATTTGATAATCGATCTAGGAATGGGTGTGGGTCAGAGTGTCAGACAATGGGCCAAAATGGGTAAATTTGTAGGACATGAAAGTTCTTGGCTTTATTAATGATATTTGGTTTGACATATCTTATGGTCACTCACGTGAGTAAAAAATTATGGCTTTATTAATGATATTTAGAAGTACATGATACAAATCAACCCATTAAAAGGTTAGCGGGTCAAAATAGCTAAACTCATGTACTTAACTTAAAAACCATGATATGACCTTCCTTGTTCAACTTGATTTTTGTAGAATTGACCGTTTTTAAATAAAATACAACTAGAATCGACCCATTCATATGAAAACGGGCCGAATTGTCATAATTATTGTAGCTTTTGGGTTTTGACACTTTTTATGATTACTTGTCACATTTATTGTACTTAGCTTAAAAACCATGATATGAGCTTTCCCTGTTTGTTTAAGTGAACCTGTATGTATAAGGGCACATGTTTGTATGATTTAAAGGCATCTGTTTGTATGATTTAAGGGCATCTGTTTGTTTAAGGGCATCTAAATGAGTCGCTTTTTCTGATTATGAGTATAAGTTTCGCACACTCAGGGAAAATACTAATCTAAAAGAATTTTTCATAATTTTTGCTAACTTGGTGACTTTATTGTAGCAGAAAAGACCAACAAACAAAACAAAGATAAGGATAATGTCAATACAGCTTGAAAGGTCCAGTTTAGCTCGAAAGGTCTACTTTAGTGTAAGATTATACATTAATGCATCTGTATTATACATTAGTGCATCAACATTATACATTACTCAATTTGTTTGTTACATTTATATTTTTTGTTGCATAGAGTCATGAGGAGAACTACTCCCATAAAGTGAAGGGTAATAGTTCTTCTGTCTATTCATGGCCTGATGTGATCAAGTGGATGAACAATTGTGCTCGACCAACGAGTAGCAGGCAAGTTACTTAGCGGAGTAGGTTTTCTATGAACTTACGATGAATACCTTGAATTGTACATTCTTGTTGTCTTTAGGATACCCATTAAATGTTTTATATTTTTTTCAGGCCGCAAACTATCTCAAAATCAAGAAACTGTTGGATCATATTTATCAGATTGTTGCTGATATGATGAAGGGAAAGACACCAGAATAAATCCGAAAAAATTCAACATCAATAACGATTTCATACGAAGAAAAAGAGGAGGTCCGAAGGAGAGCGCATTGGATTTTGAGTAGCTTCAAATTTTGGTCTAGATTTGCTTATTAGTTTTACTCAATGATTTGCTTATTAGTTGTTGCTTGTATTGCAAGTTTTTCAATTACATTAGCATGGTAGTTAAGTAATATCTGTTTTTTCTTTAAAAATCTAACTCAGGAAATTTATTGCACTTTGTGTCTCCAAGTTTATAATTTCATGGATTCAAGTGGTCGATTAATATGATCAGTTGTGTATTTTCCCCAAGTTTACAACTCTATGAGCCTCAAAATTACCGTAATAGTGTATGGGACTTATGTGATCATAATTTATAGTGTATGCAATTCAGTGATCGATTATCTCACACAGTGTTCAAAATAAAATACGATTTAAATGAATTATCAACTTCACCTATCAGCCTCAATCAAACATTTAAAAACATATGTGCATCAATGTTGAAAATAAAAGTGCATCAATACACAGAAGAAAGTGCATCTGTTTGGCTAAGTTATAATTCATATAGCAAAAAAAATCTTTCAAATTTAGCTGAATTATTGAACTAAAAAAATATACTATTTTTTCAAGTAAAAAAATTGAATGATTATTAATAAATGATTAGAATGAAATATCCGCATCAGTACTTAGAAACAAAAAAACTGTTTACAAAAAAAAGTGCATCAGGGTAAATAATAAAAGGATCAATGTTAAATATTAAACGGGACAACATTCTCTTAAAGCTTGAGAAAGCATTGGAGTAGTGAATGTGAAAAATAAATAGATTTATATGAATGAGATACCACATGTTACATCATCCACTGATAACAACATTCCAAAGTAATGAATGTGATAAATAAATATATTTATATTAAAACCACAAATATAGAATATGGAACTTTATTATTAAGAAATCTTGAAGCTGAAGTCAATTCACAATTTCAACAGCGATACTAATATATACAAGATCTATACTGATTGTATATCTTCTTTACTATAGGAGTTTACAACACAAGATAAACATGTTATTATCTACTTTTCCCTGTTACACTTATTCAAAACCATTGCCTTTGCGCTAGTTTCATAAGTGGGATAACTTTTATGTATGAACGTTCCATGCTGTTCTGTATTAAGTTGTGCACTTTAACATCCACTTCAGACACTATCAAACATACAAGTACAAGATCAGTAACTATATGCATGTGTAGAAAACATTCGTAATTACGGAAAATACACACAAAAGGGAAACATGATAAAATATGACGCAACTTTACTGCATCTGTTTGATGAACTTTAGTACATCTGTTTGAGACACTTTAGTGCATCTGTTTGAGTCACTTTAGTGCATCAGTTTGGTCAATTTAATGAATTTCAGACAAAATCAAAAGAAGCTCTACCTGATTATCACGGATTACAAAGACTATAACTATTAATTAAGATTTACATTGACATGTAAAATTTTCAACCGTGGCACAAGTAACTGTGTAGTGCTCGCATCTTTTATAAAATCAGGACCATCTAGATCCATCATGAGTTCATACATAGAACCGTCGATCATACCAAGCTGTCAATCATACCAAGCTTACGATTCAATTTAATTCCTTCACTCAGATTTGCAGCATGTAATAAAGCACCTAAAACTATAGCCTCATCTTCATCTAGATGTATGTCAAGATCACTTCTCCTAAGAAATTCTTGAAGCTTATCCTGTGAAAAAGGATACATTAATACTAGTGGTAAAAGTAAGTTGCATCGCATAAGCGCAACTTATAAAGGTAGAAAAAAAGAGAATGCATAGAAAACGCAATTCAAAACATTCTAATTAGTTCCCATATTTATTTAAGGTTCGTGTGGAACTATATTACCCAAAAAAAAAAAAAAAATCTTTTTAGGTAGCGTTGCTTAAGACAATGTCACCTCATGACGGTCTTGCGAATGAATATAAGGTGAATAACAAAACTTTTAATTAGCATTTATAAAACCGAATAAAAAAGAAATAGCAACAAACCTACAAATTTTGGTACTTGAGTGCCGCCACCAATCAACTCAAAGGCATATATAGCATCAACCTTTAAAAATCATTCATATATCTGTTACTACATAACTAAACTCATGCATATATTTGTTGCTCCTGGAATTAATATATACTTATAAATTAGAAAGATACAAATCGATTCAGATTTTTGATTTTAATTAAAGACTCGATATTTGATTCTGATTACATTATCTTTTAAATTTCATTGATAGTTAGCATTACCTAAGTAACACTATCACAACTAAAGGGTACATACAAAAAAACTGTTAATTTGCTTATCAAAACTTGTAAGTTCTAGTTTGCTACTTCACTTATTAAATATTAGGGCATCACAATGTAACTAAAATCTATTCACAAAAATTAGGGCATCACAAATTGTAAAATTAGTGCATCGCAGATTATAAAGTCTCATTCGAGACATTTTATCAAACACTTGGTGTGCGTTTTTGTAAACATGCTCTATGTGTTTATTTCTCAATTTCGTTTTAAATGACTATTCTATACAATGAATCATGTCAATAAAATATGATAATCGTTACATGTATAAACAAAGATGATGATTAGCAAATCAATTTTCATAAAACAAAATCCTAACTCAATATGAATAAAAATTGCATGAGATAAAACAACAACAATCGGTATATAAGTTTTATAATTGATTTTAAGTCGAAAAATAACGGATCTATAATCGAAATCGATTACAAACCTTAATTTGATCTTCAATTTGATATATTATGATGAGATGATATTGTGAATCGATAACACGATATCTTATCATGTAACACGCTATGATTTCGTGATGAGATGATTTCGTGAATATGATTTCGTTAATCTTGATTTGATAAATCTGGAATTGAGAGAGTACAAGATAAAGCGGTAGAAAAAATCATGTGTGAAATGATAGAAAGAAGAAAAGAAAAAGTGAGATAAAATTAGACATTATATATGAAAGGTGTGAATCTACAAAACACTCCTTAAAGAATAAAGGAAGGTACAATTAGGTCCCCGTAGTTTGGTGAGAAAAAGGGATGGGAGGAGGGTGATCTAGCGGTTGAGATCACTTCTCTCACTTTCTCTTGAGATCAACTTTTAAATGATCCAATATATATATATATATATATATATATATATATATATATATATATATATATATATATATATATATATATATATATATATATATATATATATATATGAGAGAGGATCATGTGCGGATTTTATTTTTAGTGCGGACGTGCAGACGGATCTGGACCGCCATTCGGATCGATCTTGACTTTTGTAAAAAGTCAAGATCTGCTAACTTCACTGCACTCAATTGACCATGTAAGCGATTTTTTAATTTTTTTTCCTTTTGAGCGATCCTTACTATTGTTATCTTCTTTCATTTTTTTATTTTTTGATTATTCGACCACTTTTTGTTTTCTTGATTATGAGTCCCACCGTGATATTAACGATATTATGAGTTCTAGTGTGATATTATGAAACCGTGATATTATAAAATGATGATATTATAAAACCAACTGTGATATTAAGTTTTTACATGTAAAATGAACCTTGATATTAAGAAACATATGATAGTTACTATGATATTAACAATTTTATTAAAAAACATATGATAGTTACGGTGATATTAACAATTATATTAAAAAGAAAAAAGTTCCTATGATAGTAAAAGAAACCGTGATATTAACATTTTTTATTAAAAATGAGCGGTGATATTAATAATATTAGTAAAAAAACAAACAAGTAACGTGATATCAAAGAAAAGTTAGTGTGATATTAACAATTTGTATTTAAAAAAAAAAAAACTTTACGTGATATTAAGATGAAATCTTGACTTTTGTAAAAAAAATCAAATCAAATCGATCGACTTTGTAAAAAGTCAATCGACCTTAATATCACAATACCTTTAATCATGAAACGATTTTTTTTTTTTGAAATTTTTTCAATGATTCTTAAATATTTTCACCCTCTTTATTTTTTATTTTTTGATTTTTTGAATTTTTTTAAAAGCTCATGATATTCAAGACCATCCCTCTTAAAGGCTAAAACTCACGGATCACTTCCTATATATATATATATATATATATATATATATATATATATATATATATATATATATATATATATATAGGGAAGGGATGGGTCGGATTACATTTTAAGTAGGATGATGCTGATAATATCACAAAGAATATTCAAAAAAATAATTCATAAAAATCGAAAAAATTAAAAAGAAAGAGGACAACAATTATTAAGAATCATTAAAAAAATCATTTTCATGGTTAAAGGTACAATGATATTATGAATTTTGTTAATATCACCGTAATTATCAAGCTTTCTTAATATCACTACTAACTAAGGCCAGTGATGAGTTTCACTAAGGCCAGCGAGTAGTTTCACTAAGGCTAGCGATGGTTTCTAAACTAGCGGTGATATTAAGTTTTTCTAATATCAAAGTAACTTTTTAAGTAAAATTGTTAATATCACGATTACTCTTTACATGTTTTCTTAATATCAAAGTTAATTTTTAATATCACCGTAAGTTTTCTTAATATCGTAATAAAAAGGCGTGATATTAAGTAAAATTGTTAATATCACAAGAGACTCATAATATCGTTAATATCACGGTAGAACTCATAATCAAAAACAAAATTGCTCGTAAAAATCGAAAAATTAAAAAGAAGATAACAATAGTAACGATCCCTCAAAAGGAAAAAATTAAAAAATCGTTTACGTCAATCGATTCTTCGAATTATAGCAGATCTTGACTTTTTACAAAAGTCAAGATCGATTCGAAATCAATGGATCCAGGATCCATCCGCACATCCGCACGAATTAAAAAATCCGCACTGATCCTCACTCTATATATATATATATATATATATATATATATATATATATATATATATATATATATATATATATATTTTCAATAGGCAATTTATTTTATTGTTAACAAAACTATAAAAAATAATAATAATAAAGTAAACTACAAACACAAAGTAAGAACATGAATCAAACATATATATATTGTATTGAATTAGTTTTATGACAAGTTTCCCATGTGATGTGCATATGCGAGACCTTTTTACTCATTGTTATTGTCTTGATTTTCATGAGAGGCTTGTTAACTTTTGTAAATATGTTTTAATTTGTAAAATCGAAGATCGATATTGCATTGAACCTGCTTATGCGTTAAAACTTGCTACTAGTATAATATTGTTCAAGAGTCTTTTTACAATTGTATTTATGTGTATCAAAAGAGTAAATACTAATGGTTGTTTATATTAATGAGTAAATAAGGTTTATATTAGCCAAATGAGTAAGGCGTGCTTGGTTAGGGGTTAAGGGGGTGGGGAATGGGTAAGGTATTCAAAAGCGCCCACCTCACTTATAATATAGTCTTGGTTAGGGAGGGTAAGGATTGATTCCAGTAATGGTAATGACCCATTATAGAGTAAATTGAGGGGTAAAGTATTGATTACCCACCTCACTCATTCCTTTGCATTCCCTTTCCCTTTCCCTTTCCTTTTCCCTTTCCCTTTCCCTTTCCCCACTTTGAACCAAGCGGGCCCTAAATACTAATGATTGTTTTACTAATGATTGGTAATCATTAGTTTATATGGGGTGGTGGTAGGGTGGTCCTCCTAAATTGATAAGGTATAAGGGGCTGGCAATAGTTTAGGGCCATACTTCACCATACCTCACAACCCACCAATAATTTCATTCCATCTAATCTCATACATCAACATACCTCACCATAGTTTTTTAGTGACAATGGTCATTCCATACCTCACTCAATTTTTTTTTATATATATATATATTTTTTAAATTCATAATTAAATCAAACAATTAAATAAAAACATAATATTTCATTAACAATAAAAAAAAAATTACATAATACTTAAAAAATTACATAATACTAAAAAAGTACGCATCTAAAAATCAGTACCATCCATATTGCTCCGCCAGACTTCGCTTTTTTGGCAATCATGATCTCGCATTCTCGGATCATTTATGTGATCGTGAGGTTGGCTATAGAACCTCGGTCCCGATGATAAGTCTTTTCTTCAATATTACGGATTTGGGCCGACAACAATTTTTCGGCCAAGTCATCCTTTGCAGACCTTTTCTCCGCTATCGATTCCAATATTTGTGTTTTGCTTATCACGTAGTTGTCGAAGCTCTCAGCAATACTTTCATTTGTCGACTCGAAGCTCTCGGCCTTCTTGCCTTTTCTTTTCCGTGTAGGAGTTGTGTCGTCATTCAAGTACGGAAGTACAGTCTGAACATTCTCATTGTTACCCGTCTCCTGGTAGCTAGATGACGACGATTTTCTTCGTTTTTCGGCACTAGCCGAAGCTTCTTGACCCACACATGGTTGTTCCAACGATTTTTCTTCACCCATAACAACCTCCCATGCTTCAATATGAGTAAAATCTTTGCCTTTTGTTTTCTTTTAATAATCGGCCAAGGCATTTTTCATGACGTCAAGATCGCTACCCACTTTCACGAAGATGTTTCTACAATTAATACAATTATATAAATTAGTAAAATTATATAAATTAATACAATTATATAGAGTTTAAAAATTATACCGATTGGATGTATAGGCCGTTAAAGATACCCATGGCGGTGTTCATATTTCCCCACTTTGTGTTCAAGCTATGATGAGTTCGAGTAGTATTTTTCAAGTTTGTCTTGAAATGCTCTAGAATTCTTTTCCAAAAACCATCTCTAGTTTGTTCATTACCGACTTTTCGACATGTGGAAATATGAACCCACGCTTTTGCCAAAGCAACCTCTTCGTTTGTCGTCCAATTTCGTTTCTCCGCTCTAGTCGATGTTTTTTTTTTGGGACTTCTTGAACTTCTTCATCGCCTAATATATAGTATAACAAATAAAATTATAACATATAAAATTATAGCATATAAAATTATAACAATAATAACGAATAACAAAAAAAACATGTATACCGATTGGATTTTCTTGTTGCTTTTCGGGAACATACTCAACGTCATCATCCTCGTAATCATATAACGGTAGTGGTCGTTCGACACTCGGTTCACGTCGCGTAGGAACGTCACGGTATTCGCCGAACGGGTCGAAATCACTAGTAGTCGACATCATGTACGGAGGTGGTTGGGGATAATATTGGTGTTGATGAGATGGAAGGTTCATCGGTGGAGGTTGAGGATAATAGTGACCGGCTTGAGGACTCATTTGGGGATAGTAGGAGATGGTTGTGATTGAACTGCGGACGAGCGAGTTGTGATCGAGCCTCGTCACGACCTTTGGATGAGGTGGAACCATTTTACCTTTCCTAGCATCCATCCTTTTATTAATATAATTTTGAAAGAAGAAGATGAGAAGAATGTGATTTGAATTGGTGATTTAAAGTGTATATTTATAGTGGATTTTTTTTTTTTTTTTTTTTTTTTGGGTCAAATAAACCAAACGGCTATAATTTTGAACATGGAAGACACGCTCATCCTTTCAATTCTTTCCATGTCGCTTCGGCAATTGATGCCGCCCTCCATGCCATGACGCACGATGCCGCATGGGTGGCAATGGGATGCCGCTCGATGCCGCTCCATACCGAAGCCAAACCGTGTGTGTTGCCACCCCCTAAACCCACAAAGCCTTAAATAATATGGGATGGAAGGTGGTTTACAGATGAGGCATTTTGCAAAATGAAACACGACGATAGACAATATAAGGCTGGGTGTAGTGGGTCGGTTGATCATCGGTAGGTCGGGGTTTTCGATGCGTCGCCGCTCACTACAGCGACCACCATGGGACGCGTCCCTCTTGTAAAAAATGGATAAGATGGTCTCATATTCGACAGATTCAAAAAACCAATCTGGTTTATGAGGAAAGATGAAGGTTGAGAGCGGCTACAAAAAAAGAAAGAAGGAAAGGCGTGTGCTTTCAAGTGATAAAGTTAAGACGTAAACCCTACCTTTTCTATATTTCGTGAGTAAAGACCCAATACCATATATTTTACATCACTTATTTTTAAGCGCATCACAAATGAGTTTTATACTTTTATAAGTTTAAACGCATCACAAATGAGTTTTATACTTTTATAAATTGTTTGAAGGAATGGATTTCATTTCTAATAAATTGTTTGGTTTATGGAAATGGGAATGAAGTAATGAATTTCATTTCTAATAAATTGTTTGGTTGGTGGGTTTTATTTTGAAATATGAGTATAAAACCCATAAAACAAGGCATGTCTCATACCCACAAAGCATGATAGGTTTACAAAACCCATAATGATTCTCATATCCATAGTGATTCTCATACACTAATTGATCATTTTTATTGTAATTTTTTAATTTTATTTGAACTATTATATAATACTTTTAATTACTCTGTATTAATAAAACTTTAATTTTATTGTTTTAAAAAAATGAAAATTAAAATAAAATAAATTGGAAATGTCAATCTCCTTGTTGAATATGTGACAGTAGAGATGTCAATCTCTTCTGGGTCACCACTACACCCGGTCTAAGGGTCGAAATATACAACGAAAATATTTTCTTTAAACTTTTATCCACCTCGGCATACAAAAATGCCAATTCAAATACTTTAATCCGTGAACTTATGGTGCGTTTCGTATACTGCAATGAATTAAAATGTGTATGAGTTTGATAGTAGTGGTGGGTCCCCTTAGATATGAAAGATCCATATCTTGCATTTTTGAGATATATAGAGTATGAAACATATCTATCATTCATTCTCGTATTTGAAAGATTTACATCTTAAACAAACACATGATTGAATAAAAATTCATTCCCCAAATTCTATTATGGGATACCAAACACACCCTTAGTTTAACGTCATAACATATATTTTAGACGAGAAAACCATCCAAACAATGGTCTCTTTAAGGTTTTTAATTAGATCTAAGAGAAAGTAATGAACAGGCCATAAACAAGACAACAATATATGTAACTGTGATGATAGTATATTACATATAGCCATTCTGGGTCGTTTTTTTTCTTCAAAAACATATCGTTGTTTTTTTTAAGGCATTACAAGATACGAGACATCACGGTCTTAATTAGGTGTTCCTTGTTTATCATCTATCAACGACATTACAAGCGAAAACAAATATAACCACAAAAATGTTATATATGGTTAATGAAAAATATTTATTAATCAGCTAATGATCATCAGAAATTTGAGCTATGGTAGCCTCAAAAACCTCGAAATATTGAGTGAGTTGACCCTTGTGGGTTTCAATTTCATCCTCGGAGATTTCTTCAAAATCGGTATTCTTTTGCCTAAACACACAACCTCCATCAACAGACGGTATTACCTTCATTTCGCTCAGACTTAACTCATGCCCGTCGTTTCTAATCATTACTAAAGTATAGGTAAAGTTCTCTAAATCAAGTCCCTTAACCTTGTACTTCACACTAGGGAATTGATCATCCACTGTATAATTTATAAAGGGAATTCATAATGAGAAAGGATTTATAGATAATAAAACTTCAATGGTACTTACGATAGATACATATGCATAGCCAGGGCGGCAAATGAATTTGGAGGCCTCGGGCAAAAATTAAAAAGAGGACTAATCAAAACTAAAAAAAATTACAGGTGTGCATAAAAGGCGTTAATTTATAACAATTTCTTATAATGATGCCCTTTATTAACGTTTTATTTATTGTGGCAAGATGAGTTATTTTTATTTAATGGGATTTACAAACAAGTGGCATTCGGATATATAGCATAACTACACAAAGTGAAGCCGGCCCCACTCGCACATCCTCTTCACATAGGATACGATCTAATTACTAAAACTAACGATCCACCATTCAACACTCTATCATTCGGCAAAAATATCAATGTTGGAAGAAAATACTTACCAAAACTCATGAGCTTGACAGAGCCGACACCTCCATCGCCTTCCAAGGTCGTGAACTTCATTCCAAATTCTTTTGGAATGACGTTCTTGGCCAGGAACTCAAAAAACCCAAGAACGAATTCATGGAAGACCTTCGGAGCAGGGATCGAGCTCTTAATTTCCAATTCCCAAACATTACCATTTGCCATCTATGTTTATCTATTACTAACTTATGTCACTTAGCTTCTACGAACTATGTATATATAGTAATGAAAAATAACAACTAGAAGGAAAGAGGAGGGTGCCCATTGACTTTTTAATGGTGCTTCTTTTCCTGTATATTGTATTGGATATGCAAAAACACGTTTGTTTAGTCAAAGTTGGTGGTTATTGTTAAATTATATTGGCTGCTAAGAGCATTGACCTTATGGGTCCAAATGTGCACATATGGTTTTTTTTTATTATGTCATTTTTTATTCTTATGAAATTACCGACATGCAAAATTATGTAAAAATATTTTAACAACTATTAAGAGCAAGTTGGCGTATAGTCTACCTTTATTTATGTTTTACGAGTCATTGATACATATACAGTTTATTTTTGCACTATTTTATCCTCTTATATTATCTTTTCATCCTTTATGCACCATTAGTTAAATTAACTGTGAAAGTGCTAATGCAATAGTTGATAAGATAGTTTATGTTTGTTAGAATATCTTTGTCCATCATAGCGATCCATCTTAGTCGCAACATAAACACTTGTAATACTTAGTCCAAACATTATCTAGCTTATATACCTCTTTTCATCGATCTTTTTTCTCTTTAAATCGTGAAGTCTGTGACATCACTAATGTTGCATTGTGGCGTTATTAGAAAGATAACCATCGCAAAATAATGTATTGAGTTGTTTCCTCAAATGAATTTTTATTTTTTTAGAAATTCATATATTTAGTTAGGGTGTATAATAATGCTGAACAAGACAGTTTCAAATAGACAACTTCTTTGAACTACACTAAAGATGCTTAAAGTGGTATAAAACTAATGTTAACTGTAGAGCTATGATCGATTGATTAGAGATTAGTGTGTGTAAAATATGTGTGTATGTGTCTGTGATACAGAGAGATTGAGTTATTATACAAAAAAGTCACTAAAGTTTGCGTGAAATTTGTCCTAAGGCACTAAAGTTTCAAAGTTGTCATCTAAGTTATCCAACTTCTTGCGACCGGTTATATTTGTTACTACGTTTTTGGTAACCGGATATAACCGGTAAAAATCCTATGTGGCTAATTTTTTAAGTACAAAACGGTCCTTGTGGTTTCTCGAGTATCACGGATTCAGTCCCTTGACCACTATTTCTGTTAGTTTGACCGTTTTTATACGTTTTTATCCGCTTTTATACGTTTTCATATGTTTTTATCCGTTATAATCCTTTTGCATACGTTTTTATCCGTTTTTATATGTTTTCGTTTGTTTTTATCCGTTTTTATACGTTTTCATTAGTTTTTATACATTTTTGTCCGTTTTTATACGTTTTCACACGTTTTTTTAAATTTGTGTTTGTTTTTATCTGTTTTCGCTCATTTTCATGCGTTTTTGTCTGTTTTTATACGTTTTCATCTGTCTTTATACATCTTCGTTTGTTTTATACGTTTTTGTCCGTTTTTATACGTTTTCGCCCGTTTTTATATGCTTTCATCCGTTTTTATACGTTTTCGTCCGTTTTTATACGTTTTCACCTGTTTTAATATGTTTTCATCCGTTTTTATATGTTTTCGTCTGTTTTTATACGTTTTCATCGTTTTTATATGCTTTCATACATTTTTATACGTTTTCGCCCGTTTCTTACGTTTTCATACGCTTTTTTCTATTTTATACATTATCATTTGTTTTATAAGTTTTTGTCCATTTTTAAACGTTTTCATCTGTTTTTGTTTTTATACGTATAAAACATATGAAAGTAGATACAAACGGATAAAATGGTATGAAAACATATCAAAACAAATGAAAACAGATAAAAACGGATAAAAAAATGTATGAAAACGTATGAAGAACGTATAAAAATGGACGAAAGCGTATAAAGACGGACGAAAACGTATATAAACAGATGAAAATGGTAAAAACGTATGAAAATAGATAAAAACAAATAAAAATGTATGAAAACGTAAGAAATACATATAAAAACGTAACTAAACATATAATGACAGACGAAAATGTATAAAAACGGATAAAGACGTATGAAAAAAACGGTTGAAAATTCATAAAAACGGGCTAAAACGGATAAAAGAAAGTAATAAAGCATATAAAACGGACCTTGCTAACGTATTAATAGTTAATATATAATAAAAAAAAAATTATGGATTAATTCGCGATACCTCACAAACCACAGGGATCTAACGTGTCAATGTTTGAAAAGTGAAAGTGCTAACAACAGGTTGTCCACCCTGGGAGTGACATGAGTGTACTATTTTTAAAGGTTCAGTAACACATAAAACAAACCCGTGACGTTGAGTAATCTGGATGGAAACTTTGAAACTTTAGTGCCTTAGGACAAATTTCACGCAAACTTTAGTGACTTCTTTGTATAATAACCCAGAGAGATTTGGTTAACTGGACTTTTATTGTAATGAAAGTGTTACACTTCAATTTATCAACACATTATGGAAAATAACTAATCATCTCCTATTTATAATTCCATACGAAAGGTAGTTTGATAACAACTGCCAATTGTTAATTTTATATTAACTTTAATATTAAATTAACAAATTACTGAGATATTAATTACTGATCCAATTTTTAACGCATCTAGTACCTACATTATAAAGGTATTTACAAGTGGACCATTTTTATTTCTAACAATCTTCCCCTAAATGATAAACTTGAGAATTATCCTTATTTTATTTTTTTATAACAACTTCCTCTTTAGGTTTGATACGTAGAACGACGACTCGTGCCTCTTAATCTTTCTTAATGACCAACATACATCTCCATTCTTCTAAATACTTGACTAGAAAACAAGATGTTTGTTAATTTTTCATGGTAGCATCAAGTCGATTTTTCTCTTGTTGTGGTAGCCAATCATTTTCTGAATAAAACTTATCTTTGAGTTGATGGGAATTCCATATGCAAGTTAAGGACGAAGCTTATAGCATATTCTAATGTTTGAAGGTATCAACTCGACTTTAATAATTAATTCTTAAACTCAATATCAACATTCTCAAAGATATTGGTGATCTTGATCTTCATCTGCAACTTGTATTTCTTTTAAAGCATGTATGAAATCTTTGTCTTTAATGTTTTGAAGATGAAATCATTCTTGATAAAATTATTCTTGAATAGATAATTGTTGGACGAAAGATCTTGAATAAGATTATATCGATTGAGCTTGCTTTGTAGAAGATTTGAACATTTTTCTTTAACCTTGAATCTCCATGTCTTTCACTCCCCTCCCTCTCAAGTTTTGATCTTGATTGATTTGTTGTTGAAGAAGAAATTGATATTGATGAGAAGTGATCGTATAATATTGTTAAAATAGCTATCTTGATGGAACTTAGAATATGATGAAACACTACCATTTATTATAATATATAACATTCATTGAAGTGCTTTGGAGAACCGACACTGTTCTGAAGCCGCGGCTTGGAGATCGGCTTGAGGGAAGGGGTCGGCTTGACTTTATTGCGGAGCCGCGACTTGAGTCGACATTGTTCACACGCCGAGCCGAGTCGATGGCTTAAATGGATTAAAAATTGGGTTAGTGTGATTTGTTAATGACTTCTCCACTAATTTGCCACTTAATTTGTTGGTCTAATTGCATGTTTGACACATGTTTTGGATTATAAGAGATTGGGTGTGTTCGCTGCATGTTATAAACATGTGTTCTTGATGTGTTTTATCTAGCTTTAAATTTATAGTATACCGAATCCTTTAGACAATCAATAACACTTACAAGCAGTGTACTCGATAAGTGTAATATAGTGAGTCGGCAAGACCAGGTCGTTCGTACGGAGCGAAGAGATCCTAAATGTCTAGCAGTTTTTAAGGGTTGTCACATACGTTTTAAATTCGCCGATTATGTTTTTCGTATTAATTAAACTAATGAACAAAAAATAAAATAAATGCATGATAGATTGGTTCTGGTGAAAAGAAGATCAAGAGATAAAGGCACGCTTGCCTTGTTAATCCCCTAATTTGTTCATGATCGAGTTCTTAGTGCAATATTCATCTAATATGCTTTGGTGAAATCAGATATATAGAGAGTCACTTGGTTATCGATTTTACCCTACCTTCTTTCTAAAAGTCTGGCATGCCTACCAAGTCCTGCCACCCAAACTAATATTCCAAGCTTTAAATTTATTCAGCTAATTTATGTAATATACGTTTTTCTGTGGTTTGGCAGGCCAATTAGTTTTCTTGAGAATGGGTAAAAAGTCTTAGTTATCGTCAGTCGCTACTAAATCTTACACCCTATTCTACCACTTTTGACCTGGTGAATTCCTTTGGTTATCGGTGTATCATGCTCACCACCAATACACATCTAATAGTATATTACGAGATGGAAATGCCGCGCGTTGCCGCGACATGTTTTCTTAAAGATGAGATTAGACATAATAGGTTTAAAGTAAATGTATAATATGTGTTTTTCTTTTGTATATTTTGATTATCTGCCAATATTTTGATTAGAAGATAGTTCGCGAGGTACTTTGAAAAGAATAGTTACACTTATAGTAGCTGCAACTTGAAACAAACACCAAAGGAACATGTTAAGAAAAACCATTGTGGCTGCAACCATCATGGGTTGCCTTGCCAACATGCAGATAAGTTGACCTTCTTCAAAGTCTTCCCAATCCATGACAACGAATACTACCAGACACTGCTTGGAAGTGCAATAAGCAAGCTATAAGCATGATAGTTATTAGACCAACAAACTGCATAAGTGCATATATGCAGCACACAGGACAAAATGATGGCCTATCTTTATTAGCAACTACACATTAAATTTCTGCTAACACCATCATAGATAAGTTTACAACAGTTTTATTCAAAGGCATTTAGGCCATACAGAAACCACCAACATACATGATTCATGACTAACTCCTACTTCTTTTTCCCCTTCCCTTTCAACCCATCCCTGGAAAATGGTTTCATACCTATCTCTTCACAAAAATGGGCATTGGGAAGGCTAAGAACCTTGATCCTGGCATTAAAAGCTTCTTTAGCAATCTGTTTTGGAGTTTTATCCATAATATTAGCATTGTTTTGGGCAGGCTATTTTGGAGCTTTAATCCTCCTAGCATCTTCTTTTTTAGAGCCTGACCCGGAGTAACCAACTGGAAGGTAGCCTTCTGATAGCATAGGAAGATCATGACCTTCTGAGCTTGATTGACTGCTTGAAATGTAGATGATTTATGCACATAAAAGAAAAACTAAAAGTAATTCTATGTAGTTAGGATGTGCTCTTTTGATATAAAGATGGAAATGAAAGCGATAAACCTTTTTCCTTGTTGGAATTTGTAGGACCTTACTTTTATCAACCTTATCACAAACCCACTTAACAAACACAAGTATCACCACGTGAAACCACGCTACGCGTAGAACACGTTCAACCCAAACACAAACATAAAGCGTACAAGATGAAGAAGAAAAGATAAAGATGTTGGTGACTTGATGTTTATACAAACCGTGTATGTGGAGATAAAAGATAAACACAATAAAGATGATGTTTATTGCAAAGGAAGAACACACACACACACTTTCAAGCACACCCCTCAAATGACCATTTGAGGGGTATTTATAGTTGGAATACATGATGCCCTAAAAGGCTTTCCATGGGCTCGTTTGGGCTTGGGTTGGATTACATCATACATAAGGCTAGCTTAACTTAACTTATAACCAATTAGCTTAGCCCAAGTCCACGAGCCCATTGACTATTCTATCACGATATCTAACACACATTACAAAGTTCCTAACCGTGAATGACCATCACTTCTAATAAAACAATTAAGGCTAACAATCTCCCCCTAAGGGGTGGTCATTCAAAAGATGCTCCACTTGATTAGGTCTTTACTTTTCTCGAGCTTGAACTTTGTGTGTAGATATAGAATAGTCTTGAATCTTTGTTCCTTCATGCTTTGTGATCAATTAATGTGGTTGTCTGCCATTGTCAACTTCGTTGGTTAGGTGTCTCCACGTCTTTCTCCACCATGCTCACACTTCTATTTGACTTTTAAATTACCAATGACGTAGTTCTCGAGTCTTTATACTTTGTAGATTCTTTGACAATGACGAAGAATCATCTTTAACTTTGTGTAGCCTTTGATTATGATGAGAACTTTCATGTGATGTTGGTATGAGCATGTGGAGAGTCTGCACGATCAATCCGCTCCGGAGCTTCCATAAGAAGAAAACATAAAAACAGGTTAGTAATAAGCGGATTCCGGCACTTACAAGTTTGAATTTCGAGGGTGTTAACAGCATAGTGTGAAAACACGTCTCTAATTCTCACAAGGCCGTTCTGAGCTGGAGTCCCACAAGTGAGATAACGCGATGTACGAAATACACCTCTGATTCGGATGAGTCGTTGAGGTACACGAAGCATCACCCCACGATCGTAGACCGTTTGAGACACACTAAGCGTAATCCACGGGAGTTACGAAGTGACTGTTGTCGGTCGCTTGATGTTGACCACGGCGGAGTTTCCATTCAATCATCGAAGATCACAATGTGAAACTTCTCATAAATGTTCGGCGATTGCTAAGATCTGCGTGGGACTCTAGAATATATCACTTGTGTCCTTATTGATGAACAACAAGCGATGTCATGTCATGTGTTCCTATGAGATCTTTTGATGAATCTCGTGGCTCTAGACTCATTAGTGCATTTTGGTTTTCTGGCGGAGACTAGGGAGGGTCTCCTTCTTCAATACCAACAATCTCTAAGAGAAAGTCGATAGATTATGTAGGGTTCCCGGTGAGAATGAAACAAATCCTTTAAGAGGAATAGTGGCTAGAAGGTTTAGTCATGCGTCTTTGGGTAGCGTGTCTTCAATACGGTGTCATCTAGTGACAACCGATGCAGAGATGAATTGAACCCGGTTTACGCCTAAGGTTGAATATGGAGGCTATTTCTTTTCACCCTTTCTTTTACTTTTCTTTTAATTCTTCAACCCTTCTTTCTCCTTTCTCACATTACTCCTTTTTCAATCATTCCTAAGGACTTCTAATACTAACTATTTGTGATGTCCTTGGGTAGATCCCTCCGACTCTGGCGGATCATAGGACAATATTCCTATCCTTAGTCACCTTATAACTCCATGGTGTCCTATTGTTGCCATAAAACCATTTTCTTGAAAATCTCTCGAGTGTTTATGATAGAAAACATGTTTGAGACACTCCGAGAGTTGTTATATTTTGAAACACTCCCCTTCACATGTGCTTATAAGTTTTGTGAAATCGCACATAGAGGGTAGAGTTCGCACTTTTGAATTGATCGACTTTAAATGAACTAGACCGATTCGAGACACGTTTACATCACTAGAGAACTAGCTTGAAATTATTACCCGTCTGGTCAAGTCCATAGAAAGTTTCTCGAAATGGTACACTTGACTTTGATTCCTCGTCAATTCATTGGTTTCAAGCGAGTCGAGCTCTTTTGAGATTCAAACAACGATCATTAAACTTTTGATCACATTTTAATCACGTCTCCTCCCCTCAAAAATAGCATAATCGTGATATTTTGATATCCACGGATTAAAAAACATTTTAGAATCTTTTGGGAGACAAACATATATGATTTAAGCATGAATTTAGAAAATTTTTGTTTTAACTCCCCTTTAATAAAGCATAATCAATTAAAGGGTTTTAGAGGAGTTATCTTGAGCACAAAATATTTGAAAGATTTTGAAAATCTTTTGAACAATCTTGAAAAGGTGCTCAAGATGATGATGATTTCTCACCATTTTTAAATGTAGTGCCTTTCAAGCGTACACTAGTGATTTTCATTAAAAAGCACGAGTTTTGATTTGAAATAATCAAAAGTCATCATTTTAGTCCGGGTTTCGTCTTGAAGTATCTGAAAGCCATTTTTGAAGAAATTTTGAGAAAGCGACATGTTTTGAAAAACATTAAAGAACTCTCGCTCAAGCATCCGTACATGCCCGTATCATTGTTGAATGACATTTCTAAACGTCTGAATATCGATTATACAAGAGACATGTCGTGAGAAGAATATTTTGGATTTTTGATTTTATATTGTTTTGTATTTTTGAAAATTTTATATTTTTATATTTTGTTTTGTTGGTTTTCAAATTTTGTATTTTGTTTTCAAAAATATTTACAAATGAGCTTTTTGGAAAATCATTTGCAAGAAGATTCGAGAAGACGTTCTAACTCCTCGGGGTTAGGCTTCGCATTCAATTCGTCGAACTAAATAGTCAAACCTTTCTTTTGGAAGGGCTTTAGTTAATAGATCGGCGAGTTGGTAATCGATCTTCACGAAAAATAATTCAAAAGTACCTTCTTCCACATGTTCTTTGATGAAGTGATAGCGGACTACGATATGCTTAGTCTTTGAGTGATGAGCAGATTGCATGATATGGCTATGGCACTTTTCGAGTCACAATACATAGGTATTTTATCGAAAGTAAAGCCATAATCTGTGAGTTGTGTTCTCATCCATAGAACTTGAGCACAACACGCAGATAGAGACACATACTCGGCTTGGCGGTTGAAAGTGCGGTGCAATCTTGTTTCTTTGAAGACCGGTGACTAACTTTTCACCCAAAATTGTGCTCCTCCGGATGTACTTTTTTTGTAACTTGATCACTGCGTGGTCCGCATCACGAAAAGGCAATTAGATCAAATCCGGTTCCTTCGGATACCAAAGTCCCATGTGAATGGATGTCTTGGTGCGAAAGATCCGTTTAACCTCTTTGAGGTGCGGTTCGGTGAGGCTTTGCACGAAACCGTGCTAATAAGCAAACAACAAAATGAATATCCGGTCGACTAGCGGTGAGGTACATGAGAGAACCAATCATGCTCCGATATTTCTTGGATCAATAGGTTTCCCAAACAAATCGGCTCCAATTTTTGGTGAAGTTACCATTGGTGTTCGGACCGAATCACAATTATCCATACCATGATTTTCAAAATCTCGGTTGTGTATTTAGCTTGATTTATAAAAATTCCACGAGGGACCGATGTATTTGTAAACCAAGAAGAATTTTAGTTCCCCATCATGGACATTTCAAATTTGCTTTTCATGAGATTTTCAAAATGTTTTGAAAGATTCGGATTAGTGGACCCAAAGATGATGTCGTCACGTAAATCGAACAATCAAAATGTCGTTTTGCATTTTGTGTAAACAAGGTAGGATCAACTGTGCCTTTGGTGAAATTGTTTTGGATAAGGAAAGAGGAAAGTTCGTCATACCACGCTCTCGGAGCTTGTTTCAAACCATAGATTGCCTTTTGAGTTTGTAGGCGTAGTTCGGATGTTCCAAGTCGATGAAGCCTTACGGGTGACTCACGTACACTTCTTCTTTCGAGTTCCATTCAAGAACGCGGTCTTAATGTCCATCGATAAACCGTGATGTTTTGTGAGTGCATAGGCTAAGAATATCTGATCGCTTCAAGTCTAGCTACCGGCGCGAATGACTCTTCAAAGTCTATCCCTTCCTCTTGTCTGTATCCTTTGGCCACAAGGCGAGCTTTGTTGCAATTACGGTCATTTCTTCATCCCTTTTGTTCTTCCATAACCATTTGAGATCAATGACGCGAACGTCAATGGGTCTTGGAACCATATCCCAAGAGTCATGTAGGCGGTATTGGAGAAGTTCCTCTGCATCGCTTCTATCCATGCGGGTTACGCCATTGCCTCGCGAATGTTCTTTGGCTCTATATTGCTAATTGAGCAAAGGTAAATGCACAAGTCGCAATCGGTGGCAAGTTGACGTCTCGTTTGAATTGGCCTTGAAGGTTCACCAATAACTTGTTCAATTGGGTGGTCTTTTGTCCACTTGAGTAGAAGGATACCGTTGGTTAAATGTATCACGAGTTAGATGGTTCTCGTAAGCTTGAAGAAGATTCGAGATGATTCCGTAGCAAGCGGGTTTTCAAATAAGTCTTCATCTAACGTTGCATCGTTTTGGTTTTGGTTTTGCTCATCAGCTGCTTTGGTAGAGCGGGTGCAATAAGCGGAGTAGATGTAGATGATGTTGATGGAGTTGGTGCATTGGTTTCGACCGTTGTAGATGCATCTTACATTGGTGGTGGAGGATGATTTTGAGCGGGTGCGGCGGAATGATGGTTTGATGCATTTGTCGAAGTTCCACCATAGTATTCATCGAACATTAACTCGAAGAAATTCTCCCATTCTTGTTCTTTAGGATTGTCAAGCGAAGTTGATTGAGCTCTTTGAGTACGAGTCTGAGCGATGTGTCCGTAAGTCTGCGGGTTTAGTGCGGGTTCTAGGCGAGTCTCTCGGAAGCCATATGTGAAAGTTCATCAAATTTCACATTCATCGTCTCCATGATCCTCCTAGTTCTTACATTATACACCACAGAATGCCCTCGAGTTATCGAATATCCAATGAAGATTCCAATATCACCTTTAGCTTTCAATTTACCTAGATCTTCTCTGTCGTTCGTCGGATAGCACAAAGCGCCAAACATGTGAAAGTAAGAGATATCGGGTTTCTGTTGTTCACAAGCTCATATGGGGTTTTATTGAATCTTGGATGGATAAGGGATCGGTTACGAGTGAAACAAGCGTTGCAACAACATCGACCCATAGAAATAACGGTGCACTAGAATAAATTAGCATTGTGCGAGCAGCTTCCACAAGAGTTCTATTTCTTCTTTCAACTACCCCATTCTGCTGTGGAGTTCTAACAACTGATGTCTGATGTGTAATTCCAACATCTTCAAAATAAGTTCTTAACTCCTGATTAGTGAATTATGTGTCGTTGTCTATTCTTACAACCCTTAATGGAGTTTGAAGAAGTACTTGAATACGCTTCAGAAAGGTGATGATGATGCCTGGTGCTTCGTCTTTTGATCTTAGAAACCTAACCCATGTATATCTCGAATAATCATCGACGATAACAAGAATATACATTTTCCCATTAATACTTTCAACTCTCATTGGGCCACATAAGTCCATGTGCAACATATATAACTTTGTTTTCGAACTAGGTACGGTTTTAGGTTTATATGATGCTCTTTTGCTTTTTCCTTGTTCGCATGATGGACATAAGTGATCCTTGGTGTATTTGAACTTTGGAAGTCCGTTGACGATGTTGTCTTTGGCAAGATTGTTGATGGTGTCAAAATTGAGATGGGATAACCTTCTATGCCACAACCGAGATGTGTTCTAGATGCTCGTGTCATAAGACATATTGGTGATGAAGAGGCCATTTGATTGATGTCGATAGCATACAAGTTTGTATCACGATTCCCAGTTAAGAGATCGGTGCCATCCAAGTTTCTAACGAAGCAAGCATTTTCCTAAAAGCAACCTCTAAATCGCATCATCAATCGCCTGTTGAAAACAAATTGTGTCCCAACCCTTCGACATAGTAAACCCGAGTGATCAAATAATTTCCAAAGGTAGATCTCCATAACCCATGATAGTTGCTACATGATCATTTCCAAAGCGTACGGTTCCCATGAATTTCAGACGAAATTGATCAAGAGCTTGATTCGGTCATGTGCTTGGAGCAACCAGTCGACGATCCAAAGACAAATTTCGATAACACGCCGAGAATGAGAAAAAGAATATTGTGGAAACCGTTTTGATTTTGGTTCCTTTGGGTTAGAGGTAAAATCGATCACACTCAAAGAGGTTTTCTCTGAGGAATTCGGTTTATTACTCATTGTACCATTCTTGAGTGTGAAAGTTCTACCTGTGGGTTTCCAAATATCATCCCTAAAGTAAACACTATGGTTCTTGTCAGTAGTGAAAAGCCTAAGTTTTGCAACTAGTCTTCCTACTCGTTTAGCATAAGATCTTTTGGGACGTTCTTCTTATGAGCTTATCATTCACATTCTTAGAAACACAATCATCTTGAACATTAATTAAAGATTTCTTGCAAGTTAAACAAAGAGATTCAACACATTCATTAGACTTAGCAAGTTTCATAGGTTCAATACATTCGGATGAAATGTCTTTCTTATTCAAAAGCGGTAAATTCCTAGGGTGTTCTTCTACTTTCTTCTCTTTATTCAAGCTACTACTCCTAGAGGCAAGCGAGACTCTATTGTTCCTTGTATTGCTCTTAGGCTTTAGTCTGCATTGCTCTAGAGGTGCTTCCTAGTCTGTAGAAGGTAAGGCACACACATTAGGATTCACAATCTTATCTAGAAGTGGTTTCACTTTCCTAGTCTCTTTAGAGTGCTTTTCTAAACTAATGTCGTTTGTTCCATATGTTTTAGATGTGGAGGCGAGACTCATTAGTGGTACTCATCTTAAAAAGGCCAGTGCTAAAACTTTTGGTTTCTCGATAACCGCTTTTCCTTTATCAACATTTTGTTTAGGCAAGGCGGTGGAGTGGTGATTTTGATGAAACATTTTCTCATTGACTTTTGGAGGAGGCATAGAAGCAGACATTTTGGTTTGGAAACGGTTTGGGAATATTTGCTTTCTCCTCGGTCAATGGTTTTGTAATCACAGTATCCACTACCTTTCCTTTTGACTTTCGGTGAGCCCTCAAAAGATCATTTTCGCTTTCATGTCATTGTAGGCACGCTCATCGATAATTTGTCATATTTGCATTCCTCGGTTTTTCGATCAAGTTGTTTAAAATATGACACATTTTCTTTTCAAGTTTTCAAGAGCTTTTCATATTTTGAAACAATTTTGGAGGTCTCGGTGGAGTCTTTCATGATCTTCAACAAAATATGTTTGCAAAATGATGGACATAATATCGATGAGTCGAACATCTTGAAGAGAGAATCATTTAACTTTTCCAAAACTTTGATTTGTTCAATACTTTCATTAGCTTGCTTTACGAGGATTTATGGTCCTTGACAAAGTCATTGTTTCTTTCAAAAGGCTTGTTCAAAATAAATTACCACAGGTTGATGTTATTCGGTGAGGGCAATTTCGATTTCAAAAACTTTTTGTTCAATATCAAAACTATTAAACCGGATGTTGGTTGTAATATGAGTTTTAGTTTTAACAGATCTCTTGAAGTCTCCCAATTCTAGTTTTAACATCGTCTAAAATGCTTACGGCATCACTTGTGTTAAAAGGATTGTTTGAAGACATTTGTTCGATTTTGAAAAGGATTTTGAGACAACTACGGAGTTGCATGCTGGTTTTGAAAGCGGTGTGATGGAAAACTTTGATTGTTCTTTATGTGAAACAAACGAAATACCATTAATTTTGTTCCATTTGTTATAGTCAATTGGTTTGATTTCGGATGTTTTGTTTCATTCTTGATCTACTCTCCTCAGATAGTTCCAACGTTTCAAGAGAATCATGCACAATTATGGGTTCATGCAAAGGTTTTCCATTGTTCAACACATTCTGAGATTTCTGAGCTTTCTTGAGGAAACAAGGAGGTGAGTTACCAAGAGCCATTTTATGTGTCGTATGAAAAATCGGATTTACTTGATTAGAAAGCATCTTGTTTGTTTTAGCGGAATGACCCGTTGTAAGAAGTAAATTATCCAATTTTTTGATAGTTTCATTTTTATCCAGAATTTCATCAAGAAGAGAATCTTCTCGTTTTGAAAAATCAGCAATCAACTGTTTCTTCTCTTTTCAAGATCAGAAAGCAATGTTTTTGTTTAGAAAGTTGGTCATTTAGTTGAAATTTCCTTGTTTAAAGATTTTATTTTCAAGTTGATTCACATCAAGTGTATCATACTTGATTTGCAATTGTTTTTCTCTTAAAAGCAGAATCTCGGTAACCAATTTCTAATTCGATATTTTGTTTGTATGAAATTCATAGGCTCTGGCGTTCTCTTTGTAACTCTCAAGCTCGGTGGTCAATTTAACATTCGCGGCCTTAACCCGCGATTGACCTTACTAACTTTCTCAATTTCAATGCCACGATTATTGATTAATGATTCAAAATAAGCACGTGTTTCCTCATCGGTCTCGGTATTTTGTGCCACTGACCTCCACTAGGATCCACATCCGGAGTTTCGAGTTAGTATTGCTACAACTCGGATTGTCCGGTATGTATCATAAGTAGGTCTTGGCGTCGCGAGAATCTTTGTTCGTCATGAGTAAACACATCAAATATGACATTGTTATAGCATGGATCAATGATTGGTACCTCGAGATCTGCGTTGGCGTCATAGGCGGGAGGTGCGTCGAGTCGATGTCGTACTTAGTCTCTGAAGATTTGCCATGAAGATGCGGTTTGCATTGATTTCCTCGAGATCTTCCAAATCATCCACAATAGCGAAAAAATCATTTTCCTCAAGACTCAACCGCATCCACGCTTCTTGCTTATGTGCTATGACATAGCTTTCGAAGAAACTCGGCATTCTTCTTGTGCGGCTTAGTGGGACAGTTTAGTGCCATGTGACCCACTCCTTGACAGTTATAACACTTAACACGATTACCACGATTCACATTTCCATAATTCCCAACGACCGGGTGCAACATTCCCATTCGATTACCCATTGCTCTATTCCCAACATTTCGTCCCATCGATTTCCAACATTCGACCCAACTGATTACCACGATACGGAACCGCTGATTACCCATACGAAATCCGGTAGCATTCCTGCTGATTCCCAATAACTCCAACCGTTTGTCCTTGATTACCCATATTCACACCCTTTGGTGTGCAATTTGCACTGTTGCGAGTGTTTGATGAAATCCTTTGGTTGTTGTTAGTTGGTGTGGAATAGCGACCTCTGAATGCTTTACCCAATAAAGAAAATACTTGTAACAAAGCTTCTTGGGTTCCATTTCAAGATCGGTGATTCCTTGTTCTGGTAATGTTGTTGTTACGGTGGATAGGTTTGTTGTAGAGGATAACGACTTGTGGTTGTGGAATGTATTCTTCGCAAGTTGTTGTTGTTGGAAGATGATGAAGGTTGTTGTTGTGTATTCACGAAGGTTGAGTCTTTGCAATAAGAGCCAATGGATCATGATTCTTTGCCAATCTTTCTTTCCGACTTCATTCGCTTGACTTGGTTTTGTTTGAAAATCGTTTAGTTGATCAAAGTTCACGATGTAAGTCTTTTGTTTGGTTGACAATAGTGACATATCATCCCCATTCTTACGGAAGATTGTTCAGAACTTGATGTTTTGAGCGATAGTTACGGGTGCCAACTTGTTTTTGATAAGCTCATTCATCAAAGTGCAAAACCTTCCATAGTAGGATTCAATGGATTCTCACGGTGTTGAAGTAAACTTTTCCCATTCGATTAGCGACTTGTTCTCCATGTCTTGTTGACCAATTTACATTTCCATGACAAAGCCGTCTAACACGTTCCCACATATCGAAAGCAGTTTCTGGCTGCTCACCGACAAATATGTCTCTTGGTAAACCCAGTTGGACAATATGAATTGCCATGTCATCGCATCGACTTGCTTCGATCCTCTTGATGTATTACGATTCGGTTTGAGTATGAAAAGATGGTGGGACGTCGGGAGTTCGAGGTCTAGGATTTGTCGAGGCTTGAAGGGTCCATTCGTAATGGAGTTAATCATGAGTTTTCCATTAGGTTTGGTCTTGATGTAGCGAAGCATACGACTTTTCCATTGAAGATAACCACCTTTTTCCAACATAGGAGGACGGTTTTCGGCACCGGCTGCATGAATGTCTTGTTGAGTTGCCATTGATGAAGGTATGATATGATAAAGTTGATGTAGGATCGATTCAACGATAAAGGAGTTGTGTTGGATGAAGATTAAGCTCGGTTGTTGTAGTGAAAATTTGCTCTAAAAACTTAAAAACCTCAATAACTTCATTCGGAGCGTTTTAGGACTTGAAGCTTTAGTTCATTCGGTCTATTCTCCTCGTTCTACGATCGTTTTGATGGGTAGATCTGAAAGCAGATTCTGGTTCAAAAGTTATAGCCGTTTGAAGTTTTGCTCAAAATCTTACTCGTAAACCAGTACTTAAGCGTAGAAATGCTTATGCGTAGGATTCTTTATGCGTAAACAGTATCTTACGCGTAAACTTAAGGCTTAGGCGTAAACAAAAATGCTTTAGGCGTAGAAATCTTATGCGTAAGTGGAACTTATGCGTAGATTGTTACGCGTAGGCGTTTATGCTTATGCGTAAACTTAGGTTTAGAACCAAAAATCCTTTACACTGTCACAGCGTAAAAGATATCCACAAGTCGAAGTGTTCCACACACTTATCCAAGTGAGGGAAGCACTGAGTAACCTTTGATGCTCGAAGATTCTTAGCCAAAAAGTTATGCGTAGGAAGTTATGCGTAGAAATAGGGTGTTGACTTTCTTACGCGTAGAACTAGGGTTTTGACCTACGCGTAAAAAATTTCCAGTGATTCAAACAATTTCTCCTTGCACAAACAGCCTTAAAAACACTCGAATAACACAAAATGTTGACCTTTTTCACCCAAAGTGCTTAGATAGCTTATGCGTGAAATGGACTACCCATTAAATACGAGTTTAAAACTGATGTAAAACTCGTAAAGCTTCAAACTTTTTTGCAAAACTAGACTCTTTAACACTATACCAACCTTAAACCATAAGAATCTTGAAAATTTTAGTGCAAAAAATAAAGTTTTAAGCGTGACCACTTTTGATACCGAGAGCTTACGCGTAACAACACAAACAACAAAAAAACTTCAACCAACCACTCCTAAACCATTGTTAGGCGATTGATACCAATTGTAGGACCTTACTTTTATCAACCTTATCACAAACCCCTTAACAAACACAAGTATCACCACGTGAAACCACGCCACGCTGAGAACACGTTCAACCCAAACACAAACATAAAGCGTACAAGATGAAGAAGAAAAGATAAAGATGTTGGTGACTTGATGTTTATACAAACCGTGTATGTGGAGATAAAAGATAATCACAATAAAGATGATGTTTATTGCAAAGGAAGAACACACACACACACTTTCAAGCACACCCCTCAAATGACCATTTGAGGGGTATTTATAGTTGGAATACATGATGCCCTAAAAGGCTTTCCATGGGCTCGTTTGGGCTTGGGTTGGATTACATCATACATAAGGCTAGCTTAACTTAACTTATAACCAATTAGCTTAGCCCAAGTCCACGAGCCCGTTGACTATTCTATCACGATATCTAACACACGTTACAAAGTTCCTAACCGTGAATGACCATCACTTCTAATAAAACAATTAAGGCTAACAGAATTCATGGTGCAATTTGTTTTAGATTATTTTCTGGTGAGCCAATGTTTGGTGGAGAAGCTCTTTATAGATGAAATTTTAGATTAGTGGTTGGTTCATGAAGGAATGATATGCGATCTTGAAGAAAAAATAGTGAATTAAAGAACACAGTTTGAAGTGATTAAAGTAGACAACACACAGGTTGCAGTTTAGTGTTTTTATATGAACATATTTTAAAAGTGTAATATGCACAGATGTGCAGTGCATGTTTGAAGAAAAAAATAGTGAATCAAAGATTCTCATTTTATCTAAAGAAACAGTAAAGGTGCTATGCAGTGACAAAAACAGTGAATCAATGTGTTATAACAGATTCTGAATTACATATTATATGCACATATAGGTTGCTGTATCACTGTGTCCAAACTTCTTATGCTAATTTGCTAATCAGTTTAAAACAGCAAGGCCGCAAAACATGGTTGCATGTTCTTCAAAAAGAATTTTAGGCACAGAAATCCAGTTTTGATAGGCTACAATAATCATTGTCATATATAAAACTTTATAAGCCGATGGTCTTAAAGGTAAGTTAATTACATTAGTCCAAATAATGTTTGTAAAATGCAGTCTTAATGTGTGCTGATGCTGCTCCTAGTTGTGTATGTGTAGTTGCATACATTTTTGAACATACATATTTACTTGAGTAGCAAGGCAAAAACACAAACCAAAAATAGTATGACTGTATTGCATGTGCAAAAAAATAAGAATACTGCAATGTTGAATAGAAGCTACATACCTTTCTTTGGTAAGGCAGACGGTTACTGAAATTCACCATTTCTGGAGCACCTTTAGCTGTTTCTATATTGTCTTCTAACACTTGTATGTAGCTATGTTCCTCTGCATAATGAACATATTTGCAGCATGATGAGTTGATTTTACGGATCATCAGAGTAATTTGAAAAGTAGCAGTTGGTACTACATAATATGGGCAGTCAACAAAAGAATTCTGAAGCTGTGCATGAGTATCATAGTTTATCGCTCAAAGTATTCAACATTTTTTAATATTCAGAAACTGCTCGATCCTTTAAATAAAGGTTGGGTGGAAAAACAAAGCATGGCAAAATTTGATGACTGTTGGTCATAAGTAGACACCGAAAAGAAGCATAAGAATGCACTCATCGACCATGGTTAGTAGTATGAACAGATTATCAAGATAGATTATTGACCACAGCAGTAAAAAATCTTGCTATGTGATAAGCCAGCCTATGTGCAGGAGCCATCCCAACGCGAGCATCCTCAAGTACCTTAAAAATCTGACCAGCCTCAGTTTCAGAACCAATGTGAGTGGCCTTGATTGATGAGCATCCATTCACATTCATAGTACGATGGACAACGTGTTTCTGAATCTAAAAAAAGGAGTACACAATCACTAAATAAATACCCAAAAAAACTTAACATGTGATGATAAAACAATTGCACACTCATCAATAGCTAATCATGGTCACTTTTGTAAATTATAGGATAATGGTATGTATGATAATTTACTTACTATGTTAAATTGTTGATCCAATACATATTTCTGCAAATGCCACCTTTCCTTTTGTTTTCACCATCCTCCTGCAATGAAAAAGCGAGTATAAACTGTTATTCATATGACACAGTATCTATTCATACGTGAAAGTCGTGATGTAATGACACATACCAAATAGCCAACTGTAGACTGTTTGTCCAGCTGCAATGTAGGTTTGTTAATTGGATGGCATGCCAGATCTAGGAAGATCTATAAATTTCACAACTGATCCTAGGTTTGACGTGCCATTCAATCAACAAAGGTGGATTGCACATAAACAAATGATCTGAACCTGTTTAAGTGTCGTGCATTTAAGATATATCAGTTTTTATTCTCTACCTACAATGGTTTAATTTTGTAACCTTCATGTTTTTAGTTTTTAGCCTTCTCTCCCCCCCATTTTTTTTCTCGTAATTTTGTATCTATAAATATAATTTTTTTTATCTGGTTTTTTGTTTCCTTTTTTTTTTTCATAAGAGCAGATTAATTTTTTGTAGTAGTGCATTTGGGAAAAAAGGCTAAGTATGTCAAAAGTTGGCTAATTGATGGATGTTTATGGGGAAGCAAAACCCATAATTACTTTCCATTGCATTTGGAGGCTCTAGAGTGGCAGTCAAATCAAAAGTTTAATAAGTCATGTACTATGACATCATAGCAATCATAACCCACCCCTAATTTGCCCTTTAAAAAACACACATAGCAAACAAAAAACACATAGCAAAGAAAATCTTCCCTAAACCCCAAATAAAAAAAAGGAAAAAAAATGATGAAGACACCAATGCCTTTCTGCGAAGAGCTTGCTATAGCCGATGAGTCTAACTTTGTGAGGGATATGATGGTTGTTCGATTCGGAAGAGAGGTGACCATGACTATGGTGGATGAAGGAGAACTGATGAAAAAAGCTCAAGATATTAGGGCTCGCGTGGCCGAGAGGGACTATGTGATCGGAGAGTTGGAGCTTTTGTATCCATTTGATTCTTGTGTGCAGAGTATCTCAGAGCTGAATAAGTTGCAAACCGAAGATTTAAGCGAAGCTGTAGCGATCCTGGTCAATGTGATAAAGAAGCAGAAGCGAGCACAGGAGCTTCTGTCATTTATCGAGAAGTTGAAGGGGATGGTGTACTGACATGCTTTATTTTGGTGTTTTTGAAATGTTTTTTGGGTTTAAGCAATGATGTGAATGAGCAGGCTCGCTAGGATGTGTTTACCAAGACTCGCTAATGTTCGTGTTTTTTTGTCTTTGAACAATTTATCTGTTTTTTTTATGTTTCAGAAGTCAATGCATTAAACTTTTATCTTGCTATATTAATCTTGCTTGAACATACCTGTTTTTGCTATATGTCGTATCTGGCTGCCTTGCTATGATGGTGCCACAGACATGTACTCTTAAAATGATCTCGTGAGACTTGGGCTTGTTCTATAAGTGGCTGGCTCCACTCGCAGTGCAATACGCAGCCTGTTACAATAAGTTTATTGTTACTGTATGAGGAGCAAAGCTAAATATTAAAGGTTTGAAAATTATGACAGTTAAATGTAAAGGGTAGAGCAATGAAAATTAAAATAGGAAACATAATATATACTATAGTCATACCTCATTGGCGCCACATTACTGGGATAAACTCACCAGCTAGCCATATATGTTCTTTTCCGAGGTTGCTACGAACATCTGCTATCATGCACAGCTGAGCCTGGCCCAGTTAAAAAAATACCATGAGAATCTCATTGATCGACGCTAAAGTATTGTGCAAAAACAAAGCACATCAACGCACCTTCCGTCGTGCAGTAAGCAGATTGGCCACGAACATTGGCCATACTATTGTCTAAATTAGCCTGGCCATCGGGCGCTGCAGACCGATGGTGGACACTGCCGTCGGTAATCATGCCAAAGGTTTCCTTTCTCCCTGCAGCTTCTCTGAAACAGTGAACATGGTGTTTCACATTCGGTTTACCAGGTTCATAAGCAAGGATGCCTACATTGTAGGAACAAAAAACAAAGCATTAGAAAAATGTGTACTCAACTTTGCATCCAAACACTTTAAAAAAAATAAAAGCAAAAAAAAAAAACAACAATAGGCAGCTGCTTTAAAATTCAGTGCAAATTAAGGTTGAAAGAATTACCTATTGCCACACAAAGTCCACCGATATGACCACCTTCGTCTGAATCTATGTGGCTTCCTGTAACCTGCACGTGTCGCTTGTAAACAATACCCACAAAAAAACATGCAACATCAGCATTTGAATGTTTGCATGGTAAACATCACAATAAGTATAAGCACATCAAGAATGAGCAAAAAAAAAAGAACCAACCTTTGCCATGATGGGTATTTAATGCAGTAAAAGCCTGGGATGCAGGAAAAAAAGGGTGGACATCATTTAATAATGGTAGAATTCAACTGCATATGACTCTAACCTTAAACCCTAAATAAAATTGTGCACCTCATTTACTGCCCCAAAAATGTAAGCATAAGTAACATTGGCAACAACATCTAACCACTGTGACATTTAAATATAAGGAAGGCGCAATCGATACACCTAACATAACACCGAATAAAACCTAACTGCAACATAGTCCAACTAGCCTAAAGATCACACTTGTATTAGCTGCAACCTCAAACAGATACCAAAGTAGCATGTTAAGAAGTTTTATCCTGTGGTGGGCGCAACTAATGGAAGTTAACGGTGAGGAGGCCAGAATCAGTTTCATGACAATAGTGGAAATTTTGCTGGACATATGGCTTAGATGGGTGAACCTTCGTGCAAAGAGGATACACCCACCATGGCTGCAACAGCTGCCTGTCGCCCTGCCAAGATACGGGCCATCTCACGTTTACCAAAGGAACCCCAATTCATCACAGCCTCGAAAAGGAAACACAAAAGGCGACTATTTAGCAAACTAAGCCCATCAGGGTAACCGACCTGCTCTATTCATTCCCACTCATATCGTATCTTTATTTTGTAACCCACAATCATGAAATCAAAGTTTCACACCATCACATTGCATCGACATCAACATAAAAACCAAAGTTATGGAAGAGCTAATTTGCACTAAAATTGATGGTAACCAAATGGAATCGGACCCGAGCAACAGCATGGCTGCAACCATATGGTCACCTTGCCAAGGCATGTTCTTCGTCAAGTTAATGGTGAGGAGGCCAGAATCAGTTTCATGACAATAGTGGAAATTTTGTTGGACAAATGGCTCAGATGGGTGAACCTTTGTGCAAAGAGGATACACCCGTCATGGCTGCAACAACTGCCTGTCGCCCTGCCAAGATACGGGCCATCTCAAGTTTACCGAAGGAACCCTAATTCATCACAGCCTCGAAAAGGAAACACAAAGGGCGACTATTTAGCAAACTAAGCCCATCAGGGTAACCGACCCGCTCTATTCATTCCTGTTGGAATCACTCCTAGACTATATTTCAAGTGTTTGTAATCAATATGTAATAGTGTGCTTAATTAGGCTTTTAAGTTAGTATTAATGCCAAGCCTTATGTAGAAAGCCCATGAGCCTTGGCCTAAGCCCAATAAGGAAAGGAAGGGAACTAGTGTGTTGCCCTAGTTCCTTCCCTATAAATAATCTTGTAAACTCCCATTTGGGAATTGGTTGTTCATTTACTTTCACTCTCTACGCATAAACATTCTATATTTCTATACGTGTGTGTTTGTTCTTGTTCAACCGATCTATCCTTCATCTATCTTTCTTATATTGATGCTTGTGTTACAAACATGGTGACCTAACAGTGGTATCTGTAGGACCACTATGATATCAACCTTATCACTTTACCAAGCAAACCCAACACACGTAACCCAAGTTACGCGTATAAAACGTGAAACACAAACACAAACAAAGCTTAGAAATAAGATGAGAAAGATGGTGACTTGATGTTTAAAACCGTGTATGCGAAGAGATAAGATAAACACAATAAAGTTGTATATTCCAAAGGAAAAACACACACACACACTTTCAAGCACACCCCTCAAATGACCATTTGAGGGGTATTTATAGTACAAGTAACTTAAAACCCTAAAAGGCTTTGCTTGGGCTTTTCGTGGGTTGGACATGGATTGGGCTTTGGATACTTAAGCTTCAAACGACTAACATAATCATAACGCCTAGCCATTTAGCTTAGTCCAATCCACGAGCCCGTTGACTATTCTATCACGATATCTAACACACGTTACAAAGTTCCTAATCGTGAATGACCATCACTTCTAATAAAACTATTAAGGCTAACAATCTCCCCCTAAGGGGTGGTCATTCAAATGATGCTCCACTTGATTAGGTCTTTACTTTTCTCGAGCAAGAACTTTGTGTGTAGATATTGAATAGTCTTGATTCTTTGTTCCTTCATGCTTTGTGATCAGATAAAGTGGTTGTCTGCCGTTGTCAACTTCGTTGGTTAGGTATCTCCACGTCTTTCTCCATCATGCTCACACCTCAATTTGACTTTGAGTTTCCAATGATGAAGTTCTCGAGTCTTTACACTTTGTAGATTCTTTGACATTGACGAAGAATCATCTTTAACTTTGAGTTGCCTTTGATTTTGATGAGAACTTTCATGTGTTGTTGGTATGAGCATGTGGCTAGAATCGCACGATCCATCCGCTCGGAGCTTCCATAAGAAGAAAACATAAAAGCAGGTTAGTAATAAGCGGTTCCGGCACTTACAAGTTTGAATTTTGAGGTGTTAACAACATAGTGTGAAAACACGTCTCTAATTCTCACAGAGGCCGTTCTGAACCGGAGTCCCACAAGTGAGATAACACGACGCATCGAAATACACCTCTGATTCGGATGAGTCACGAGGTACACCAAGCATTACCCCACGATCGTAGACCGTTTGAGACACACTAAGCGTAATCCACGAGGAGTTACGAAGCGACTGCTTTGTCGAGGTCGCTTGATGTTGACCCTGGCAGGAGTTTCCATTCAATCGCTGAAGATCACAAATGTGAAACTTCTCATAAATGTTCTGGCAGATTGCTAAGATCTGCGTAGGACTCTAGAATATATCACTTGTGTCCTAAATGATGAACAACAAGCGATGTCATGTCAAGTGTTCCTATGAGATCTTTTGATGAATCTCGTGGCTCTAGACTCAATTAGTGCATTATGGTTTTCCTGGGCGGAGACTAGGGAGAGGGTCTCCTTCTTCAATACCAACGATCTCTAAGAGAAAGTCAATAGATTATGTAGGGTTCCTAGTGAGAATTAAACAAATCCTTTTAAGAGGAATTGAGTGGCTAGAAGGTTTAGTGCGGTGCGTCCTTTGGGTCCATAGCGTCTTGGTCTTCAATACCGGTGTCATCTAGTGACAACCAAGAGTGTATGAGTTGAACCCGTTTACGCCCTAAGGTTGAATATGGAGGCTATTTCTTTTCACCCTTTCTTTTACTTTTCTTTTAATTCTTCAACCCTTCTTTCTCCTTTCTCACATTACTCCTTTTTCAATCATTCCTAAGGACTTCTAATACTAACTATTTGTGATGTCCTTGGGTAGATCCCTCCGACTCTGGCGGATCATAGGATCGATTACTTATCCTTAGTCACCTTATAACTCCATGTTGTCCTATTGTTGCCATAAAACCATTTTTCTTGAAAATCTCTCGAGTGTTTATGATTGAAAACATGTTTGAAACATTCCGAGAGTTTTATATTTTAGAAACACTTCCCTTCACATGTGCTTATATGTTTTGTGTAAATCGCACATAGAGGGTAGAGTTCGCACTTTTGAATTGATCGACTTTAAATGAACTAGACCGATTCGAGACACGTTTACATCACTAGAGAACTAGCTTGAAATTATTACCCGTCTGGTCAAGTCCATAGAAAGTTTCTCGAGATGGTACATGATTTCTCGTCAATTCATTTGTTAAAATCGAGTCGAGCTCATTTTGAGATTCAAACAATGATCATTAAAACTTTTGATCACATTTTAATCACGTCTCCCCCCCTCAAAATAGCATATTCGTGATATTTTTATATCAACTGATTAAACAACATTTTAGAATTTTTAGGAGACAAACAGATTTGATTTAAGCATGAATTTGGAACATTTTGTTTTATACTCCCCTTTAATAAAGCATAATCAATTAAAGGGTTTTAGAGGAGTTATCTTGAGTACAAAATATTTTGAAAGATTTTGAAAATCTTTTGAACAATCTTGAAAAGGTGCTCAAGATGATGATGATTTCTCACCATTTTAAATGTAGTGCCTTCAAGCGTACACTAGTGATTTTCATTAAAAACACGAGTTTTGATTTGAAAATAATCAAAAGTCATCATTTTGGTCCGGGTTTCGTCTTGAAGTATCTGAAAGCCATTATTATGAAGAAATTTTGAGAAGCGACATGTTTTAGAAAACAATTAAAGAACTCTCGCTCAAGCATCTGTACATGCCCGTATCATTGTTGAATGACATTTCTAGAAGCGTCTGAATATCGATTATACTGAGAGACATGTCGTGAGAAGAATATTTTGGATTTTTGATTTTCTATTGTTTTGTATTTTGAAAGTTTTATATTTTTGTATTTTGCTTTTGTTGGTTTTCAAATTTTGTGTTTTGTTTTCAAAAATATTTACAATGACTTTGGAAAATCATTTTCAAGAAGATTCGAGAAGGCGTTCTAACTCCTCGGGGTTAGGCTTTGCATTCAATTCGTCGAACTAAATAGTCAAACCTTTCTTTTGGAAGGGCTTTAGTTAATAGATCGGCGAGTTGGTAATCGATCTTCACGAAGAATAATTCAACGATACCATTTTCAACGTACTCTTTGATGAAGTGATAGCGGACTCGATATGCTTAGTCTTTGAGTGATGAGCAGGATTGCATGATATGGCTATGGCACTTTTGAGTCACAATACATAGGTATTTTATCGAAAGTAAAGCCATAATCTGTGAGTTGTGTTCTCATCCATAGAACTTGAGCACAACACGCAGATAGAGACACATACTCGGCTTTAGCGGTTGAAAGTGCGATGCAATCTTGTTTCTTTGAAGACCCGACACTAACTTTTCACCCAAAATTGTGCTCCTCCGGATGTACTTTTGTCGTAACTTGATCACTGCGTGGTCCGCATCCGAAAAGGCAATTAGATCAAATCCAGTTCCTTCGGATACCAAAGTCCCATGTGAATGGATGTCTTCGTGCACCGAAGATCCGTTTAACCTCTTTGAGGTGCGATTCGGTGAGCTTTGCACGAAACCGTGCTAATAAGAAAACAACAAAATGAATATCCGGTCGACTAGCGATGAGGTACATGATAGAACCAATCATGCTCCGATATTTCTTGGATCAATAGGTTTCCCAAACAAATCGGCTCCAATTTTGGTGAAGTTACCATTGGTGTTCGACCGAGTTACAATTGTCCATACCATGATTTTCAAAATCTCGGTTGTGTATTTAGCTTGATTTATAAAAATTCCACGAGGGGACTGATGTATTTGTAAACCAAGAAAGAATTTTAGTTCCCCATCATGGACATTTCAAATTTGCTTTTCATGAGATTTTCAAAATGCTTTGAAAGATTCGGATTAGTGGACCCAAAGATGATGTCGCCCACGTAAATCGAACAATCAAAATGTCGTTTTGCATTTTGTGTAAACAAGGTAGGATCAACTGTTCCTTTGGTGAAATTGTTTTGGATAAGGAAAGAGGATTCGTCATACCACGCTCTGAGCTTGTTTCAAACCATAGATTGCCTTTTGAGTTTGTAGACGAGTCCGGATGTTCCATGTCTATGAAGCCTTACGGCCGACTCACATACACTTCTTCTTTCGAGTTCCATTCAAGAACGCGGTCTTAATGTCCATCGATAAACTGTGATGTTTTGTGAGTGCATATGCTAAGAATATCTGATCGCTTCTAGTCTAGCTACGCGCGAATGACTCTTCAAAGTCTATCCTTCCTCTTGTCTCGTATCCTTTGGCCACAAGACGAGCTTTGTTGCGAATTACGATCATCTCTTCATCTCTTTTGTTCTTCCATAACCATTTGAGATCAATGGCCTTGACGTCAATGGGTCTTGGAACCATTTCCAAGAGTCATGAAGGCGGTATGGAGAAGTTCCTCTGCATCGCTTCTATCCATGCGGGTTACGCCATTGCCTCTCTAATGTTCTTTGGCTCGATATTGCTAATTGAGCAAAGGTAAATGCATAAGTCGCAATCGGTGGCAAGTTGGCGTCTCGTGCGAATTGGCCTTGAAGGTTCACCAATAACTTGTTCAATTGGGTGGTCTTTGTCCACTTGAGTAGAAGGATACCGTTGGTTATCGTGTCACGAGTTAGATGGTTCTTGTAAGCTTGAAGAAGATTCGGTGATTCCGTAGCAAGCGGGTTTTCAAATAAGTCTTCATCTAACGTTGCATCGTTCGGTTTTGGTTTTGCTCATCAAGCTTCTTTGGTAGAACGGGTGTAAGACCCGTAGTAGATGTAGATGATGTAGATGGAGTTGGTGCATTGGTTTCGACCGTTGTAGATGCATCGTGCATTGGTGGTGGAGGATGATTTTGAGCGGGTGCGGTGGAATGATGGTTTGATGCATTTGTCGAAGTTCCACCATAGTATTCATCGAACATTAACTCAAGAAATTCTCCCATTCTTGTTGTTTAGGATTGTCATACGAAGTTGATTGACCTCTTTGAGTCACGAGTCTGGCGATGTGTCCAAGTCTGCCGGTTTAGTGCGGGTTCTAGGCGAGTCTCTCGAAGCCATTTGTGAAAGTTCATCAAATTTCACATTCATCGTCTCCATGATCCTCCTAGTTCTTACGTTATACACCACGAATGCCCTCGAGTTATCTCGAATATCCAAGGAAGATTTCAATATCACCTTTAGCTTTCAATTTACCTAGATCTTCTCGTCATTCGTCTGATAGCACAAAGCGCCAAACACGTGAAAGTAAGAGATATCGGGTTTATGTTGTTCACAAGCTCATACGGGTTTTATTGAATCTAGGATGGATTAGGGATCGGTTACGAGTGAAACAAGCGGTGGCAACAAACATCGACCCATAAAAATAATGGTGCACCATAATAGATTAGCATTGTGCGAGCAACTTCCACAAGAGTTCTATTTATTCTTTCAACTACCCCATTCTGTTGTGGAGTTCTAACAACCGATGTCGATGTGTAATTCCAACATCTTCAAAATAAGTTCTTAACTCACGATTAGTGAATTATGTGTGTTGTTATGCATTCTTACAACTCTTATCGGAGCTTGAAGAAGTACTTGAATACGCTTGAGAAGGTGATGATGATGCACAGTGCTTCGTCTTTTGATCTCAAAACTTAACCCATGTATATCTCGAATAATCATCGGCGATAACAAGAATATACTTTTCCCATTAATGCTTTCAATTCTCATTGGGCCACATAAGTCCATGTGAAACATATGCAACCTTGCTTCCGAACTAGAGTGCGGTTTGGGTTTATATGATGCTCTTTTGCTTTTCCTTGTTCGCATGATGGACATAAGTGATCCTTGGTGTATTTGAACTTTGGAAGACCGTTGGCGATGTTGTCTTTGGCAAGATTGTTGATGGTGTCAAAATTGAGATGGGATAACCGCTCATGCCACAACGGGATCGTGTTCTAGATGCTCGTGTCATAAGACATATTGGTGATGAAGAGGCCATTTGATTGATGTCGATAGCATACAAGTTTGTATCACGATTCCCGTTAAGAGATCGGTGCCATCCAAGTTTCTAATGAAGCAAGCATTTTCCTAAAAGCAACCTCTAAATCGCATCACATAACCGCCCGATCGAAAACAAATTGTGTCCCAACCCTTCGACATAGTAAACCGAGAGATCAAATAATTTCCAAAGGTAGATCTCCATAACCTATGATAGCTGCTACATGATCATTTCCAAACGTCGGTTCCATGAATTTCAGACGAAATTGATCGTGACTTGATTCGGTCATGTGCTTGGAGCAACCAGTCGACGATCCAAAGACATATTTCGATAACACCGCCAATCACGGAAGAAGAAGAGTTTGGAAACCATTTTGATTTTGGTTCCTTTGGGTTAGAGGTAAAATCGATCACACTTATAGAAGTCATCTATTGGTAAGACGGGTTCATCACTCATTCTACCATTACGGGTGTGAAAGTTTACCGTGGGTTTCAAATATCATCCCTAAAGTAAACATTATGCTCCCTATCGGTGAGTGTAAAGCCTAAGTCTCGCAACTAGTCTTCTATTCGTTTAGCATAAGTTCTTTTGGGTGCATTCTTCTTAATGAGCTTAACAATCTCATTCTTAGAAACACAATCATCATGAACATTAGTTAAAGATTTCATAAGTTAAACAAACACATTCAATGATTCATTAAACTTAGCAGAGTTCAAAGGTTCATTACATTCAGATGAAATGTCTTTCTTATTACAAAGCGGTAAATTTCTAGGGTGCTCTTCTACTTTCTTCTCTTTATTCAAGCGACTACTCTTAGAGGCAAGCGAGACTCTATTGTTCCTTGTATTGCTCTTAGGCTTTAGTCTGCTGCTCCTAGAGGTGCTTCCTAGTCCTGTAGAAGGTAAGGCACACTCATTAGGATTCACAATCTTATCTAGAGAAGTGGTTTCAACTTTCCTAGTCTCTTTAGAGTGCTTTTCTAAACTTATGTCGTTTGTTCTATATGTTTTAGATGTGGAGGCAGACGCATTAGTGGTACTCATCTTAAAAAGTCTAGGTGCTAAAACTTTTGGTTTCTCGATAACCGCTTTTCCTTTATCAACATTTTGTTTAGGTAGGGCGGTGGAGTATTGGTTTGATGAAACATTTTCTCATTGACTTTTGGAGGAGGCATAAAGCAGACATTTTGGTTTGAAACCGGTTTGGGAACATTTGCTTTCTCCATGATCAATGGTTTTTAATCACGGTATCCTTGCCTTTCCTTTTTGACTTTCGGTGAGCCCTCAAAAGATCATTTTTCGCTTTCATGTCATTGTAGGCACGCTCATACGACAGTTTGTCATACTCGCATTCCTCGGTTTTCGATCAAGTTGTTTAAAATATGAGATATTTTCTTTTCAAGTTTTTCAAGAGCTTTTTCATATTTTGAAACAATTACGGAGGTCTCGACCGAGTCTTTCATGATCTTCAACGTAATATGTTTGCAAAATGATGGACATAATATCGATGAGTCGAACATCTTGAAGAGAATCATTTAAATTTTCCAAAACTTGGATGTGTTCAACACTTTCATTAGCTTGCTTTACGGATTTATGGTCCTTGACAAAGTCATTGTTTCTTTCAAAAGGCTTGTTCAAAATGGATTACCCTTGAGTTGATGTTAGTCGGTGAGGGCAATTTGAGTTTCAAAAACTTTTATGTTCAATATCAAAACTATTAAACGGATGTTTGTTGTAATATTGGTTTTAGTTTTAACGGTCTCTTGAAGATCTACAATTCTCGTTTTCACATTTTCTAAAATACTTGCACATCACTTGTGTTAAAAGGATTGTTCAAGACATTTGTTCAATGTTCGAAAGAGATTTGGAGACAACAACCGGTTTTGAAAGCGATTTTGAAGTGGTGTTGACACTTTGTTTGAAACACTTGGTTTGGTGGAAAACGTTGATTGAGAAACAAGCGAAATACCATTAATTTGGTTCCATTTATTATAATCAATAGGTTTGATTTCGGATGTTTTGTTTCATTTTGATTTACTCTCCTCGGATAGTTCCAACGTTTCAAGAGAATCATGCACAATTATAGGTTCATGCAAAGGTTTTCCATTTTCAACACATTCCGTTCTTTCCGAGCTTTCTTGAGGAAACCGGAGGTGAGTTACCAAGAGCCATTTATGTGAAGTATGAAAAATCGGATTTACTTGATTAGATAGCATCTTGTTTGTTTTAGCGGAATGACCCGTTGTAAGAAGTAAATTATCCAATTTTTTGATAGTTTAATTTTTATCAAGAATTTCATCAAGAAGAGAATCTTCTCATTTTGAAAAATCAGCAATCAACTGTTTCTTCTCTTTTTCAAGATCAGAAAACAATGCTTTTTGTTTTGAAATTTGGTCATTTAGATCAGAAATTTCCTTGTTTAAAGATTTTATTTTCAAGTTCAAATTCACATCAAGTGTGTCATACTTGAGTTGCAATTGTTTTTCTCTTAAAACATAATCTCGATAACCAATTTCTAATTCGGACATTTTGTTTGTATGAAATTCATAGGCTTTGGTGTGCTCCTTGTAAGTCTCAAGCTCAGCGGTAAATTTCTTATTCGCGGCCTTAACTTCGCGATTGACCTTACTCACTTTTTCAATTTCAATGCCACAGTTATTGATTAATGATTCAAAATAGGCACGTGTTTCCTCATCGGTCTCGGTATTTTGTGCCACCTGACCTCCACTAGGATCCACATACGGGTTTGAGTTAGTATTGCTACAACTCGGATTGTCCATGTATGTATCATAAGTAGGTCTTGGCGTCACAAAATCTTGTTCGTCATGAGTAAACACATCAAATATGACATTGTTTGAACATGGATCAATGATTGGTACCTCGAATCTTGCGTTGGCGTCATAGGCGAGGAGGTGCGTCGAGTTAGTGTCGTACTTAGTCTCTGAAGATTTGCCATGAAGATGTAGTTTGCATTGAGTTCCTCGAGGTCTTCCAAATCATCCACAATAGCGAAAAATCATTTTCCTCGTGATCAGCTGCATCCACCTTCTTGCTTTTGTGCTATGACATAGCTTTCGAAGAAACTCGGCATTCTTCTTGTGCGGCTTAGTGGGACGGTTTCGTGCCATGTGACCTATTCCTTGTGGTTATAACACTTAACACGATTACCACGATTCACATTTCCATAATTCCCAACGATTGGGCCGCAACATTCCCATTCGATTACCCATCGTTCTATTCCCAACATTCGACCCAAGCGATTACACGATTCGGAACCGCTGATTACCCATGCGAAATCCGGTAGCATATCCTGCCGATTCCTAATAACTCCAACCATTTGTCCTTGATGACCCATATTCACTCCCGTTGTGAAACTTGCACATTCAGTGTTTGATGAAATCCGTTGGTTGTTGTTAGTTGGTGTGGAATAGCGACTTTTAGTCGTTACCCAATAAAGAGTATATCTGTTGAAAGGTCGCTCGGGTCGGTTCGGGATCGGTGATTCCTTGTTCTGGTATTGTTGATCTGGATAGAATTGTTGTTGTGGTTGTGGAATGTATTCTTTGTAAGTTGTTGTTGTTGGAAGATGATGAAGCTTGTTGTTGTGTATTCACTTTGAAGTTTGAGTCTTTGCAATGAGTGCCAATGGATCATGATTCTTTGCTAATATTTCTTGCACGACTTCATTCGCTTGACTTGGTTTTGTTTCAAAAATCATTCGATTGATCAAAGTTCACCGATGTAAGTCTTTTGTTTGGTTGACAATAGTGACATATCGTCCCCATTCTTACGGAAGATTGTTCGGGAACTTGATGTTTTGAGCGATAGTTACGGGTGTCGACTTGTTTCGATTAGCTCATTCATCAAAGTGCAAAACCTTCCATAGTAGGATTCAATGGATTCTCACGGTGTAGAAGTAAACTTTTCCCATTCGATTAGCAACTTGTTCTCCATGTCTTGGTGACCAATTTACATTCCATGACAAAGTCGTCTAACACGTTCCCACATATCGAAAGCGGTTTCTGGCTGCTCACCGCATGACAAAGATGTCTATTGGTAAACCAGTTGGATAATATGAATTGCCATGTCATCCGCTTCGACTTGTTTCGATCCTCTGCGGTGTATTGATTCGTATTGAAGGCGAGAAGATGGTGGGACGGAGGTGTTGCATCTGCATTTCGGTACATGAACTTGTCGAGGTGGAAGGTCCATCTGAATGGATTTAATCATGAGTTTGCCATTAGGTTTGGTCTTGATGTGGCGGAGCATTCGACTTGTCCATTGAAGATAACCACCTTTTGCCAACATAGGAGGTCGGTTTTCGGCACCGGCTGCATGAATGTCTTGTTGAGTTGCCATTGATGAAGGTATGATCGATAAAGTTGATGTAGGATCGATTCAACGATAAAGGAGTTGTGGTTGATGAAGATTAAGCTTGGTTGAGGTTTTTCAGAAAGTCGTACTCGTAACCTTGGTTCTTAGGCGTAAAAAATTTTCTCCCAAAATTTGAAATTCACTATAAAAATCAATTCTAAGGTCGTATGAAAAATTTGAGTTATGACAATTTTGGCGTAAATTTGACCTAAAAATTTGAATTTGGGTCCAAAATTTGAATTTTGACCAAAATTTTCAAGTTAAACCAAAATTTGAATCTCGTAAAAATTGAGCGTTTAGTCTCCTCAAAATTTATTATTATTTTTTTTAAACCTTTATGCGTAGAAAGAGCTTAGGCATAGAAGCAGGAAGTTCTGAGTGAGCGATGCTTAGGCGTAGGATCTTATCGAGGAAGCTTAGGCGTAGGATTCCTTAGGCGAGGATCTTATCGAGGAAGCTTAGGCGTAGGATTCCTTAGGCGTGGGATCTTATCGTAGAAAGTATCTTCGCGTAACCTTAAGCTTATGCGAGACAAAAGTTACTCGTAAACCTTACGCGTAATTGTGAAGTTATGCGTAGAGTTACTCGTAAGCTTTTAGCTTATCGTAAACTATGGTTAAGAACCAAAATCCTTTACTTTGTCTGGCGTAAGGGATATCCATAAGTCGAAGTGTTCCACACACTTATCCAAGTGAGGAAGCATTGAGTAACCGCTATCGCTCGAAGATTCTTCACCAAAATGTTATGCGTAGAAAACTAGGGTTTTGACTTGTTGACTTCTACGCGTAAGAAATTTCCAATGATTCAAATGATATCTTTTGCACAGATAGCCTTAAAAACACTCGAATAACCCATAAATGTTGACCTTTTTCACCCAAAGTGCTTAGATAAGTTACGAGTAGAAATGACCAATGAACCAAAAGCGAGTTTAAAACTTAACCAAAAGCGTAAAGCTTGAACTTTTGCAAAAATGAAACTTTAGCACCAAATAAACCTTAAACCACAAGAATCTTGAATTTTAAGTGCAAAATTAAAGCTTTAAGCGAGACAAATATGACTAACGAGAGCCTTTACGCGTAACCCTTCAAAACAAACACAAACACTCCTAAACCATTGTTAGGCGATTGATACCAATTGTAGGACCACTACGATATCAACCTTATCACTTTACCAAGCAAACCCAACACACGTAACCCAAGTTACGCGTATAAAACGTGAAACACAAACACAAACAAAGCTTAGGAATAAGATGAGAAAGATGGTGACTTGATGTTTAAAACCGTGTATGTGAAGAGATGAGATAAACACAATAAAGTTGTATATTCCAAAGGAAAAACACACACACACACACACTTTTAAGCACACCCCTCAAATGACCATTTGAGGGGTATTTATAGTACAAGTAACTTAAAACCCTAAAAGGCTTTACTTGGGCTTTTCGTGGGTTGGACATGGATTGGGCTTTGGATACTTAAGCTTCAAACGACTAGCATAATCATAACGCCTAGCCATTTAGCTTAGTCCAATCCACGAGCCCGTTGACTATTCTATCACGATATCTAACACACGTTACAAAGTTCCTAATCGTGAATGACCATCACTTCTAATAAAACTATTAAGGCTAATAGTATCATTCGCCAAATAGTTGGGTGAAACGTGTGTTTGTTTTTGAAGTTATTGTGTCCTACGCGTAAGTTTTGGTATTCAAATTTTTATACGCTTAAAAGCTTTAATTTTTACACTTTAAAACTCAAGATTCTTGTCCTTTAAAGGTTATTTGGTGTTAAAGTTTAAGTTTTTGGCAAAAAGTTTGAAACTTTACGTGTATTTCCTTAGTTTTGAGCTTGATTTCATTCGCATAGTCTTTTCTACGCGTAAGGTGCATAAGATTTTTGGATCATCAAGTTTCAAACTTTTGTGTTAGTTTGGTGATATTGAAGCTGTTTCATCATAAAAATCTGGTTTTAAAACACTTTTGGACAGAAAATTCAGTTTTGGCAAAATTTGGTAATTCTTACGCATAAGTAAAACCCTAGTTTTACGCGTAAGATTCTTCAAGGTTTGATCTTCAGTGCTATTGGTTTACTCAGTGTTTTCTTGCTTGGATAAGCCTGAAAATACTTCGACTTTGGATAACTTTTAGACTGGATAAGTGTAAAGGATTTTTGGGTTAAAACCCTAGTTTTACGCCTAAGCATAACAGCTTACGAGTAAAAATCTTACACCTAAGCATTTTCTACGCATAAGCAAGTCTTACGCCTAAGGAAATATTACGCATAAGGTTCTTACTACTAAGCCTTTGGTTTACGCATAAGCTAAGGTTTCACCAAGTCTACGAGTAAGCTATTCCTACGCGTAAGCTCTACCCTTACGCGTAAGGTGGTGTTTTTACGCATAAGCTATTTCCTTTGCATAAGCTGGTTTTCTACGCATAAGTATACTTCATCAACAAGGTTTCATTCGACTACAAAGATCCATTTTCAACACAAGTTTCACAATGTCTCAACCACCATACTCTAGCTACTTCCCTCATGTGTATCCTCAACAACAACAACAACAACAACTCAATCAACAACAACAATTTTATCACCAACTACAACAACAACAACAACAACAACTACTACTTCAACAACAATTTCCTTAAGGAGCAATTCAACCACAAATGATTCAACTACCCCCTAGTCTTCAAGTACAACCCTACACTAACTTTCAAAATCAACATCCATCCAGGAATACTATGAAGGAACCGTCTTGGTTTGCAAAGATGTGTGAAGCTTTAAGTAGCCAACAATCCATACATGAAGCTGGATCACTTGATAGACCTCCAATGCTCACTCCCGGAAACTATGATCAATGGGTGATAAGGTTCTTTAGGTTCTGTGATCTAAAGAAGCCACATGGAAAGTTCTTGAAGAAGGTCATCCTGGAAGGTCCCTTTCAGATGCCTATTGTCACTGTACCCGGAGATCCGAATGCTAATCCACCAAGAGATGATATCACCAACGTTGTCGGTCTTAATGAACTCACTCTCGATCAACTTCTACACTTTGAAGCCGATGGGCGGCAATGCAATATATTCTTTTGGGATTACCCAATCCGATACTTTGAAGTGTTGATGCTCAAAAGGCGCTAAAGCAATGTGGGAGCATATTCATCTTCTCATGGAAGGTACATAACTCAATCGAAGACATGGAATCCAAAATCTACTTGGCTTATGAAAACTTCATGATTGAACAAGGGAGACATTAGAGTCATATCATCATCGATTCTCGACATCATCAATGACTTGGAAAAACATAACATCATTATGCCAAGAATTGCGGTCAACACTAAGTTCTGAGTAGTCTTGGTCTGATTGGGAAAAGTATGTCATTTTCATCATCTGCGAAGAATCTTCATCATGCTACACACGGATTGTTGTACGACTATTTGAACCCCACCAAAAAGAAGTTGACAGAGAACAAGTCATCCGTGGAGCTCCGGTTTCCCCTTCACTCTCGGATAATCAATCTCTAGCTTTGTGGGCTCAAACTTGTTATCCTCAATTTCCAACCTTACAAACTGTCTTCACAAATCCTCCACAACCAACTGCTACAATTACCCCATATGATCTGTCACAGCAACAATCTCAAGAAACTCAATTGGTTCCATACAACAACAATGATCAAGCACTTTACAGTGAATCTAATGAGGATACAGAAGCTTTCGATGCATTGCAACAAGGGTTTGTCATGATTGCTAGAGCCTTCGCCGATATTCAAACAAATCCAACAATCGCATTCGTACCTCATCAAACACAAGGAATCGGTTGTTGTTAACAATGGACGTGTTGAAGTTCATAATCGTGGTAATATTAAATCGGATAAGCGGTGGTCAAGGGTTTAATGCTATTGGAAGGAATAACATGGGTGATCCACAACAACGAGCTCAGTGGTTGATCGGGGTAATGCTCGATCGGGTTAATGGTCTTCGTTGTTATAAGCGTAATGAGAAGGGTCATCGGCTAATGCATGCCCTAAACCGAGGACAAGAGGCGTTTATCACAAAGAGGCTTTACTCTTGGCTCTCAAAGATGAAGTGGTGGAACTCTTACCAACAAGGAGCGAGCTTCATGGCTAATGCATAATCGATGATGATATGGAGGACTTGCAAGGCTAATGCATTGTAATGTTAATGGCAAACATGCAAGAACTCTAAATGAGTGACACAGGCCCAGTGTATGACACTGGTGGCTTGTCTCAGGTATCGGATCAAACTATACTCATTTCTGATCTGATATCTCCGCCAACATCTGCATCCGACAAGGCTCAGAGTGTTCAACATGAGCATCCTACATCTCATTTCGATGATAATCAAATAGATCCCGCAGTTATATTTGACGATCAAGATGACCTTATGGTTACCTTTGATAATCAAGTTGACTCCGTGGTAATACTTGAGGATCTGAATAATGATCATGTTGAGACTCGCGTTGAACAAGTGAACTTTCGTCTAATCCGGATATTGAGCTCATGACCTTACTTAAGGACCAAAATCCCGAATGGAAAAATGCCTTGACATCAATAAGCAATTAAAGGATAAAAATGCACTGCTAACTAAGGATAATGAATGCTTAAAATTTCAACTCAACATTTTTCAAACACAAGAAAAACGTGAAAAAGGTTTTGAAGTCGCTTTTGCTAAATCCTACCAAAACAAAAAATCTTTGGAAAAACAGATATGTGATCTAGTTGCATCCAAGAATGCTTTGTTGTCTCAAATAGAAGAACTGAAATATGATCATAAACAACAAATTAACGCTCTCACTTTGGAAACTCAAAAAGCCAAGTCTGAGTTGTTAACTTGTCAAAAACAGTTCTGTGAGTACAAAAAGCATTCAAAGAAATGAATAGATGACTATCTTGAAGAAATTGTCGACTTACAAAACAAAATCAAAGAGTTTCGAAATGTTGTTTATAAACATGGTGAGTCAATCACAACTATTCAAAAGTTCACTTTTAAACCAAATCCAAATGGATATGGACCGAATCTTGTTGATTACAAACCTAAGTTTTCAAATAGAGCATTCAAACCAAATCCTCAAGTTTACAGTGCAGAACATAGAATTGATGATTCCATTATGACTGTTGTTTAATATAATCGCATGGAGGAATTAGATGCAAAAGACGAGAGTCGGTCAAAATTGGAAAATGTTGTTCATAACAAACCATTTAACTATTCAAAAGCCATAACTTTCGTCACACAACAGGATCTTTCTAACACACCTTGGGTTATCACACCTACTTCTGAGTCTTCTAATGAGGGTTCCCTTTCCAATACTGCACAAATTTATGGTCCTTTACCTTCACTCAGTGAAATAAAGCCATTAGTCGAACAATGTAAAGTTATAAAATATTTGAAACATTCTTATCGGACATCAAATTTTTGGAACGAGAAATTGAAATCAATTCTGAAATAAAATTTGAACATTTTCAATCGCCTCAAGCGCGAGCTCAAAGAGATATTTTTCAGAAAAGAATTTTACCTCATGTCCGAAATTTGAAAATGTGTGCAATATATTGGGAAAGGGATTTTCACAAGGAGCTTGGACTAATGAAAAGACTTTTCGAACAAACAGAAACATCGATTTCAAACACAAAATGTAAAAAGAAAATGTTAAGAAAAGATGTTGATCGACTCTTGGAAGATGTAATCTGTGCTGATACCATTAATGTTGTGTTATTACATTCTGTTGCATATGCATTTGATTATATCTCTGCTGGTTCTTGTTGTGTTCAGTAAATACCCAAACCCCTTAATTTAGGATTTGAATAGAAAATAACCTAAGTTCCTAGACCGTTAAACACTAACAGGTCACTGAGTGCATAGTCTCTCAGTGAGCCATCTTCGGGACGCCTCGAAGAGACATAGAAGAAGTCTCTACTCGATGGCGGAACTTAAAGGGTGAAGGCGAGTCAAGAAAAGATGGTGGATTCGGTGAAGTGATGAGAATAACTTCATGAATCCCTCAAACTCTCTCCAACTACAAACACCGACGACAAACTCAAATCAAGGCGAAGACTATGAAGGCGAAGAATGGGGTGGACAAAAGCGGTTATGCTTGAGCGATAAAGGCGGAGTACTTATATTCAAGAAGTCAACCTTCCCTAAAAGGCTCGATCAAGATCGACATGAAGAAAGTGACTTGGTCCCTTTACCTAATATAGTCTTTAGAAAGCGAGACAAAATACATCGATATTTTGTCTTACGCAATATTGTCGGTTTGTCACTTAGGAAAGAGTTAAAACTCACACTTGTATAAATAGCATAAGAGATGGAGTGAAAGGTTGCTTGTGAATTGTAAAACACACATACATGCAAGCCATCTTTTACTCCTCCAAATACAACAATCCACGAGATAGCTCGGTGGGTACTTGTAGTTGTGCTCGGACATAGCCTAAGCTTAGAGGAGTTGCAAACACTTTGTCATTTCAATCCCTAGTCTTGTTCCGCAAGTACTAGGGTAACGATTCTTCCGATTCATTTCTAATAAGAATATGGTGAAAATTACTCTTGTGTTTTATTTATATCATTTCAGGTCATTGATTCACTATTAGTCTTGTTTACTTTACTTCAACTATTTTTATACTATAGTGAATAGGGAACAACAAGTGGTATCGAGCAAGGTGGTTATAAAAGCTGTTTTAAGCCGCTCTAAACATTTTAAATCGGGATCCTAAAATGGGTGAAATTGATGTACCCCAACTAGTCGATAAAAGGGTGGAGCTTATTCATTTGTTTCCCCGGACTTGAAGTTGGTAAATTCAACAAATAGAAAAAGCGTATGCTTTGCTATTTGATTAGGATGGAACCTTATTATATCAAGTGTATAAATGAAGGTCCATTTATCCCAAAGATTGAAGGTTTGCCTAAACACTCAAGCTCGATGGACTCGAGGATGAGAGAAGAGTGGTCAACCAGGATCAAAGGCTCAAAAGTATCATAATATCTTGTCTTCACGCGATATTATGGAGTCGATTATAAGTCGTAGTGCGGCCAAACAAACACAGGATGACTGGTTCATAGTCATGAAGGTCCTTCCGATACCAAGGAAAAGCAGGATTATGGACACGAAACTTGAGTATAATACCTTGTGGCTAAAGACTGAAACTCGTCTCAAACTTACACCGTTATAAAAATCTTTTAAATGAGCTGTCAAATGGTGGTGTTAAGTTGTCCAAACATGAAATCAATGTTGGCTTTGTCAATAGTCTCCACGAGAAGTGGTTGAATTTCTCTTAGGGACTTAGGAATACTAATCATATCCGAATCTTGAGCTTCACGAAATTTATGGGAAATTTGTCTATGAGGAAACCTCATCAGCAGACGATACCCGACTTAAAGAAGTCTCGAAGTCAAAGTCCCGACCACCACCTCATCACTAATATCAAGCGCTTTCTATTCTAACAATGTTGTTCAAGATTTTCGGGAAAATTCGGATGATGAGCCCGATGAGAGATCAAGTGAGGAGTACTTAAATGACACGAACACCGAATTTTAGGAAAGGGCACTCCTTGCTAACTCTCGAAGGTTTATAAAAAGAAACAAAGGTTTTCAAATGCTAAAGCTAATGAGGACACCTGAATGCTTTAAGTGTCACAAAAGAGGTCATTTTGCAAAAGACATTTTCAAAAACAATTTCGAACCCTCTTATAAACCATCGTGGTCAATCGGTCCTCGGGCTTTAGCAAATTTCAACCAAAATCTATCGGTCTCATCAAAACTTTCAAAAAATCGATCTAAAAAAGCTGCTGATTTTGAAGCTAAGTATAAGAAAGTCAAAGCTAAGCTTGCATTGCTCGAGGCGGCCCCTCGGAACAACAAAAGTGTTCAATACTGTGCGGGGTAAAAACAAAGGCCTTGTTTTTGAAACCTTCGATGGGATGAAGAGCCGGTGTCATCGATGATGAAATGGTGCATGTCACAGCACCGATGGCCCTCTCGTAAGAGGACAAGCTAGGCTGTCGGAAAGAATCATGCCGGGAATGGAGAATGGGTCAATATCACAATGAAGAAGGTAAATATTTTACTTTCTATGGATGATGACTACGATTGGCGATCTTACGAATTATCTTAATGTTGACCTTAAGTTCGTAGAAGAGCAAAGACCGAATCTTTTTCAAAATACAACAAGCTAAGTTTTGAATTAAACAAGTGTAGGGATGAACCGCTTCTTTTAAAACAAGCTAAGCTTTAGGTTGTCACTTTGCAAATTCAAAACACTAAACTAGTTAAAAGAAATCGGGCTCTTCAAGGCGAACTCAAAAGGTTCAAGATATTCTTGATAGTTGGATTGCTAAGAATCCTGTGGTGTTTGATCTTTGTGGAAGCCCGAGTAGCAAGAAGAGAGTCTTAGGTGAAGATCATCTTCGACTCTCTCAACAAAGACCAGTGGTCCTAAGCCATTTGTGTGCGGTGGTATGATTACCAAGATGTTGACTAGTCCCAAGCCCGGTGATTGGATTGATCGGGTTAATCCCGATAGTAAGCTTCTAATTTCGATTACGGAAGAATTCTAGAGCACGAGAGTCAAGCTCCAAGAGCATGCTTGGACTCACGATGTGCTTGATGATCTTGAACACATTAAGTCCAAGCGAGTCTAATGCAACGCTTCCACCCTGGAACCTCTTCGTGGTGCCGCACCAAGCTCGAGCTTACTCCAATGCAATTCAATCCTCATTCACCAAAAGAAAGGTGCGGACTTGGTAGAACCATCACGAAAAGGCCAACAAAACCAACTCAACAAGAGTCTACTCCTCCGAGACTTCCACATCCTTGACTCCCATGAAGTCGACCAAATTCGAATGAATGAACTTGTGAGGAAGCTAAGCGAAAAGATGAAATCCATTGAAAAGTCCCTGAATCAATCAAGGAGACAAAGTCGACTTCCTCTAGTTCCTCAAAATCCAAGTCAAACCCCAAATCCAAGCGAAGTGTGATCTATGCCACTATACCGGTCATACCATCGACAATCTGTTATAGAATCCTTTTTGTATGATCGCAAAAGGATGATCACGAACTTCGATCACTTACAATATGTAAGTTCACTCGATGAAGCAAACTATACCAAAGTCGGTCATCGGTATGCTTCATCCTCCAAGTCTACTCAAAATTTAGAGCAAAACCCTTTCCTCCTTGTCCACTGTGGGTTTAATGATCATCACCACGATGATTATCTTATGAACACATCTTGTGATATTTAAATCCGACTCATAAGACATCCCAAACATCACGGTGTCATCCATGCAAGGAGAAGTTCCAAACAACCCAAAATCACCGAGTCATCCTCGGTCTCTAAATGCAAAACACGTGGTAGCACAATGCACTCAACCATCGACCATGAGTCGATTGCCAAATTCAAAGAGACCTTGAGACCCAAGCCCACGATGAAGTGGGTCACTAAAGAAACTAATTGGTTTACTACTTGTGCGAGAGACACGCCGAGAGCCTATTTGGCATCTAGGCGGTGGATGCTCAAGAAACATGGTGGTGTGAAGGAGTATCTGCACAAGTATGTAAAGGAACCAGGACCCAAGGTAGTATTTGGTGATAACTCATCATGTCCCATGAAGGTTATGGTTCGATGGCTGTAATGGAATAGTCTTCTAGAATAGCTTACGTCAATGGTCTCAAATACAATCTCATCGGTGTCAATCAACTATGTGATGCTAAGTACATTGTGCAATTCAATGAGAAACAAGGTACCATTTTCGATGCCAACAAAGAGGTTGTTTTGATAGCTCCTAGAAGAGATGATGTTTATGTCTTAGACATGTCTATTCTTTCTCAAGATGGAACTGTCTCTTTGCCAAAGCCACTGAAACTATCAACTGGCCGTGGCACAAGAGACTCTCTCACTTAAACTTCAAAACATCAACAACACGGAAAAACAAAACAAGGTCCTTGGCTTACCATCACTTGGTTTTGCAAAGATAAACCATGCTCACTGTGAAAAGGCAAACATCAAAGAGCATCTTTCAAAACAAAACAAAATTTTCCATCAAAAGCGCCTTCACCTCTTGCATATGGATCTCTTTGGACGATCGGTCTAGATCAATCCGACATGAGAAGTATACACTTGTCATTGTTGATGAGTTTTCAAGATACACTTGGGTATACTTTCTTTCCAAAAGAGTCGAGCAACTAACACAATAATGTCATTCATCGGGAACATTGAAAACCGAATGACATAAGCATTAAACAAATCGGGGTGACAATGGTGCGAGTTGAAATGAAGAGCTTGAGATGTTCTGTGATGAAAAGGAATCTCCCAAAAATTCATCTCCATACACCCCGAACAAAATGGGGTAGTGAAAGGAAAATAGAACTCTCATTGAGGTGCAAGAACCATATTAAATGGCTCACTCTCTCAAAGCATTTATGGATGAAGCAGTCAAAACGACTGTTACACTCAAAGCAGGTCAATCATTGTCAAAAGACATAACAAAACCCCATATGAGATATTCAAAGGTAGACTTCGACATCGCTACTTTCATGTGTTTGGATGTCTGTGTTTATTCATAATCACAAGGATCATCTAGGCAAATTTGATGCTAAAGGCGATGATGGATACTTTCTAGGTTACTCACCGATCTCCAAAGCCTTTGGTATTTAACACAAGGAGACAACAAGTTGAGGAAACCTTTCATGTCACCTTTGATGAGAGTTCGTAAAGCATCGGGTTCACCAACACCTCGGTGGAGGAAATAGGAATTGATAACTCATCAAGATATCCCTCGATGAGTATAACATCGAAATCAATTCCTCATACCAAGCGATCTCGACGTCTCATATTATGTCTTACCTCACGACTGTCACAACCAACTGTCGGTGAATTCATTGATAATCAATCGGTCCCTATTTGGGATAGGAAACATCGATCCAAATGATCATGTACCTATGATTCATGAAACCCAACTTGAACAAGACATCTCAACAGATGTTCTTAATGATTATGTGGCTAATGCACCGAACTCACTCCACGAGTCTCCAAGTGACCTCCTCAAGTTCGGATCCTAGACCACAAAGTAAGTGGACAAAATCTCGGGACATTGAGCTTGTAAACATCATTGGTGAACCCACCGAGGGCATGCTCACTAGAAGCATGGTCGCTAAGTTAAGCGCAGATTCGACCAATGAATGTCTATATGTTGATTACTTATCGGATATAGAACCCAAAAGTGTCATCGAGGCTCTAAAACACCCAAGTCGGGTTCGGGCCATGCAAGAAGAACTTCAATAGTTTGATAAAACAAGGTCATGACCTTGATCAAATGTCCTCAAGATGTCATAGTCATAGGAATGAAGTGGGTTTCGAAACAAAGCGATGAAAACAAAGACATCATTAAAAACAAAGCCGGACTTGTAGCCAAAGGTTACGATCAACAAGAAGGCATCGACTATGATGAGACATTTGCTCTGTTGCAAGAATGGAAGCCATCAAGAACTTCCTTGCATTTGCTACCTACATGAACTTCAAAGTTTACCAAATGAATGTAAAAGTGCATTCTGAATGGTGAACTCAAGGAAGATGTGTATGTTCGGCAACCTCACGGCTTTGAGAGTAGTGAATTTCGACTATATCTCGCAAGCTTGATAAAGCCCTTTATGGTGAAACAAGCTCCCGGGGCATGGTATGAAACTCTCTCACCTTCACGATCCAAAACAAGTTTGTCGGAGGAAAGATAGACAACACATTGTTTATCTACAGACAAAACAAGATATGATACTAGTCAGTATATGTTGATGACATCATCTTTGGCTCAACAAACTACACTCTTTGTAAGCAGTTTGAAAAGCGATGACAAAGAAGTTTGAAATGAGCATGATGGGTGAACTCACATACTTCCTTGGACTACAAATCGAGAAAAGCGATAAAGGAATCCCTATCACCAAGAGAAATACACAAGAAATCTCTTGAAGAAATATGAGATATCATTGTGCCTCGGTGAAGACACCAATGGTCCCTCCTAACAACCTTGGACACGATCTCACCGGCAAGTCGGTCAATCAAACCATTTCGAGAGGATTTTGGCTCACGGATGTATCTAATCGCTTCGGACCGGACATACGGTTCTCGGTCTGTCTAATTGCAAGATATTAGTCCAATCCCAAAGAATCCCACCTCACTTGACCAAAAGAATACTCGGTACACGAAGGGAACCCCAAGCCTTGGACTATATTATCCAAAGTGCTCGGGGTTTGATCTCAAAGGTTACTCGATTACGATTATCTTTGGCCGCAACATGGACGAGAAAAAGTACCTCGGGGTCTGTCAATTTCTTGGAGGAAAAGCGGTTTGTTGGAGTGCTAAAAGCAACAATCGGTGGCTATGTCTTCGGTGAAGGCGAGTATGTGGGTCTTTGCAGGATGTTGTGCCAATGTTTTATGGATGAAAAGTCAACTCGGTGACTAAGACATCCATTACAAAATGGTACCCATCTTACGTGACAACACCGATGCAATTGCAATCTCCAACAACCCGTCCTTCATCAAAGAACCAAACACATTGATATCATATATCACTTCATCGGGGACCACATAATGAAAGGAGACATAGAACTCTATTTCATCCCCATCGAATATCAATGGCCGATATCTTCACCAAACCCTTGGATGAACCTACCATCGAAGCTGAAAATTTGAATTGGGAATGCTTGACATTGAAAGTCGGGCATTTGAAAACCAATCTCGATAAGTTCTCGAAATGGTTCCTCCTCCTGAACGAAACCCACAAGACAACCTCTCTTTGAATGAGTAAGACTCATTCAGGGACCCTGACTATAGATATTGAGCATTGAATGTAACTAAATGCACCAAGTGTTAGTTACTTAAATGTCCTAGGTTGGTAAACACACCAATTAAATATAGGAATATATGTCTCTGTTAGGAATTGGAAATTCCATGTTAAAGTGTCGGTCACCCAAATTATAGTCTAGCATAAGTTAGCTCGTAGACTTGTCGTTAGTTGCGTTATTTGTTAGTTTATTAGTTAGTTATTAGCGTAGTTTAGTTTAGTGCAACACCGTGGAGGAAGGACGGGTCTTTACCCACTGTATGCCTGATCCACAATCCGTTAGGAGGACGTATTGTATGTAACTATAAATACCCTCTACCTCCCAAGGTAGAGGGTTGGACCTTTCATTCTAATCTAACCTTTTCTCTTTTGTTTACTTTCTCTCTTTAGAAAGGCTCCCATTCTACTTTCTCTCTCTAAACTCTTAAACCATACGCCATATTTGTGATTGATTGAGTGTTTGTGAAATCCAATGTCTAACAATTGGTATCAAGAGCCATGGTTTGATCATCTCTTTTACATATCCTTGGATTTCTAGTGGTTTTATATGGTTTTTGGGTTTGAAAAAAGTTTAGTGGTTTTTGCATCATTTGGATCATTTCTTGTGTTAAAGTTTGAATTTTGAGTGTACTTTTGTGTTTAGAATCATTGTAAGTGCTTGGGTTTTTATTTGGAAAGCTTGATTCACTGTGGTTGGGCTTGTTTTGGATTGAAAAGGGTTGTGTTTAAGTTTTTTCTACCTAGCGACTTGAGTCTCGGAGTATTTTTCTTCGTAGCGACTTGCTTTGTAAGTTCTGTGACTTGTAGTTGAAGTGGTAGTGACTTGAAGCCTAGTGACTTGTCTATTGAGACAAGACGACAAACAGTACAAAGTAGTGGAGGTTCCACTTCGGCTAGCGACTTGGTTGACGTAGCGACTTGTCTTTATTATTTCTAGCGACTTGTCCTTATTGTGACTAGCGAGTTGCTCCTTAGCGACTTGGTCTCTTAGCGAGTTGTTCCTTAGCGACTTGTCAACTTAGCAAGTTGTTCTTTAGCGACTTGTCAACTTAGCGAGTTGTTGCTGTAGCGACTTGTGTCTAGCGACTTGTTTCATAGCGACTTGTGCTTTTAGCGAGTTGTTACTAGCGACTTGTTGACTTTTCCCGACAAAACTTCAAACGGCCATAACTTTTGAACCGTAACTCCGTTTTCAGCGTTCTACCCATCAAAACGACCGTGAGAACGAGGAGAATGGCATGCTCTGAACAGAAGTTATTGAGGTTATTATGTTTTTTAACCTAAATTTCTCCGTAAAAAGGGGCATAAACCAATCCAAATCTCAACCAAACAACATCTCTGCTAATCCTACAAACAATCATATGCCCTAACACTCAATTGTCTATCACTGTGTCTATCAATCAGTCATCTTAACACATTCCATTGGTCATTGCTTAATGGTTTGGTCTTGATTTTAGTAAAATCCCGCGAAAGATTATATTTCTCTGTTTAAATCACAGACTTGTAAAATCCCGTGTGTACATCAACATCATGTCTTACACTCCTGATTCGGTGATTTGAAGTACTCAAATTGTATGATCTTGAGACAACCATGATAATATTAGCTATCTTGAGCAGTTCTGAGATGATGGAATCAATCAATGAGGATGTGAAATCTCCGTGTTCTGAATCTAAAGAGAAAGAATTGCACCAGTTTAGGCTACAAAATGCCATGCTAAAGGTAAGTAACATTGAACCTTATCAGTTACTTCACTCTCACCTCATACATATTTTGTCCACAATTATGGATCGAACATGTAGTGCCATCTTCCGTCAGGATTTACCTACACTGACTAGAAACTTGCTGTTGAACTTAAAACAATTGGAACAACAACTTGATAAAGAAAAGGTTCAAAAGGATAGTTCCAGTCTTTGCACTACAAGTGATCCACAACCAATTCGATCATTCATTAGTGGGGAATTTACATCGATTATGATCAAGACATGGTGAAATGTCTTTCAAGAAACACACTGGAATGGAAATTGGCGTGTTCATAGAGACACTTGTCCATCTCATGGACAAAGTGGAGAAGTATATTGAGGAAGTTACTCAAAAGGCGAAATAATAGATGAGAGTGCCGTGCAATTGATGAAAGTTGTGATGAGTTGGGTAATGTATTAGTTGAAGAATCGGGTGTTGCTAAATGCGAGAATAATGAAACAAAAAGAATGATGCAACAAATTGTTCGGTAACTCATGTTACACATGATGTAGATGCGATATCGACGGATAAATGAATAGGTGTCATGTGATGAGGTACCCTTAACTATTCAACATAGTGCATCCGCTAATGTACCTAAACATCGATCTTAATGTTGAACATGATTACGATATATGTTCCTTGGTTGAGGTGAGTCTAATTATTTCAAAACATATGATATGGTTGATAAAAGGCTTTTGATGAACTTTCAAACAAATTCTCAAAACTTGAAAAACATTGCATTTCACTTGAAATTGCGATACGAGTAAAGAAGAAAGTTTTCAACTTAACAAACCATGTAAAAATTGAAACTTCCGAATTCCGTGAACTTTTGAAATTAACACTTTGAAAGCTCACTTCAAGACAAAAACTCAACTATCAACAATTTGAAGAAACATATTTCTGATATGCATGTGAAAAGTAATTTGGTTACAAGTAATTCTGATGTTAATGCTATTGATGATATTAAAATGAGAAATGATGAATTAGCGGTTTGTGTGGCCAAATTACTAAAGGAAAATGAGTCTTTGAGAAAGCATCACATAGAACTAAGAGACTCTGTCAAAGAAGCTAGAACTAAGTCAATGGAACAAACAAACTCTTTGATAGCAAAAATTGATGAGCTCAATGCTCAACTTCAGGAAAAGATTTTTGCCATTGTTGCCTTAAAGAATGAGCTTAGAAAAACCATAGGGAAAAGTGTGAACACCAAGTTTACAAAACCATCAACCTTGGGGAAGCCAGTTTCTCATCCCACTAGAGACCGGTCCGTTGTTAGGCAGCCTTCTGCATTTATATCTGAAAGAACAAAATCTTTAAAGAAAAGGTTTGCCTCCCAAGTTGATGAGATACAAGTTTTGTCAAAACCAGTCACTTCACCTAAGTTACCTAGGAATAATGCTTCTAACTCTGTTAACCCTCAACAAGTTGCTACTTCTACTCCCAGCACCTCTAGGATTAGTTCGAAAACAGTGTCAAAACCATGCATTAAAACCCAGAATTCATATGATATGAATGACTTGTGGAAGAACTATTATCTAGAAGAAGCTAGGAAAAAGGCACAAATTCGAAAAGACGGAATTTTAGGTGCAAGACCTAGGGTGATGAATTCTACAAGATTTCAAGGCACTGCTAATAGTTGTAAACCATTACCTAGGAACACTCAAAAGACTAGGGGTTGGCTTGCATCTAAGAGTAGTTATATGAAGAAGTATACTAAGCATGTAGAAATTGAAACTAGAAATTCTAAGTCTTTTCCGAATAAGAAACATTTTCCTAATTCACATGCTAAGGTACAATCCACTAAGACTACTAACGTGACTAAGGTTCAATATGATATGAAGCTAAACAAACTGAAAACTTTGCCTAGATGGATACCAACTGCTAAATCTTTGGAAACTAGGAATAAAGATAAGTCTTCCACTATGCATAAGAAACTTAACAATCCTAGACCTTACCATAAGTGGATACCGTCTGGTAGAATGTTTAAGGATGCTGGACTTAAGTGGATTCCTTCCGGAAAGCTGTTTACCGATGTCAAAATCAAGGTTGACCGTGAAACCCCAAAGGATTTGGATACTAAGTCACTAACCAATATATATGCAATCAAGTTTGTAATGTTAGTGTAGATATTCCTTACTCAGTTGCATATACTTCGATCATTCACTACATGGACTGGCTTAAAGTATGGATAACAAATGGATTGATATCTCATAACTCACGGATTCAAGTTACTCAACCTTGATATTCAATCTGCAATGATGTCATTCACATCGATTCGGGCCTCGTACTTCAACATTATGGCATCAGAGATAACACTTGGGCCCGTTCCTCAAAGAAAAGAAAGGTATGCGCTTGAGTGCGCTTTATCTTCAAAAGAAGAGAAATCTTCATGTTTATGACCATTCTCATCGACATTCTTCATCAACAAGCTTCATGTTTTTCCCACGCTCTTTTAACTCTCAAGTGGATCTATGTTCATTGGTGTATATTCTTATTCACTTGTTCAAATCAAAAATGGCAACTTCGGATGCAATTTTTGAGGGGGAGAAGAGTGCATATACTACATGTTGACGGATGCTTGAATTATGGTCATATGATTCTCCTTCAACGCCTAATGCTTCACTTACTAAGGATAACTGAGATTCATTGTTTGGGATTTATTGTTTTTCAAAGATATGTTTGATGAGTACTTCCAACCTCCAACGAATGTTCATCATCCAGTTTCTGAAGCTCATGCTCCGGTTCCTACTGACTCAACTGGTTCACCATCTAAGAAGTACTTCTCAGAATTCTCAAGAAACCTTATCTCTAGTTATCCTTATTAAATCTTCACAGATTATTATTCCTCTCATTGTGCACGCTATAAATCAACCACAGGAACATTAAGGAAAATGACTACCTCATCCGCTCGAAGACATTATTGGTGAATCTTCCATATCAGTCTCTACATGTATACCTTTAGGAAGAATGCATCGATGTTGAGGAATCATTTGTTCCGGTTCATTCAGTGGGTCAATGTACATCCGATTGTATGTTTATTCACGTGTTGGGCATTTGACACAAGTTGATTACTTCGGAGTTAATCATTTATCACTTATTTGAGATTGACGTTGACTTTCACAAAGGTGTGTTCTTATTTGATAACTTGCTCGGGCATAAGAATTTGAGTTGAAGACTTGGTTTATCTAGTTACCAGCAGTCGAGGTGGATGGTTGAAGACCTGGTTAACTATTACTATTAGGAGTTACGTTGTTTTACTCAGTGTCACACGCAGATGACGGTGTAGATAAACGCAAGAGGTGTTAATGTCTCATACTTTCATTGGGTATTGAGTACTTAGAAATTTGCTTAAAGCATAGATTCTTGACACCGTTCTTCCATCATTAAGTGCAATCTTAAGATACAAATGTGCGGAATTTGACTTCAGTTTCAAGTTTGGTATATCGGGTTTTTCTTCCTCAGTGGTCACTTCAAATTGTCTACATGTGGGTTGGTAAAGATAGTTAGGGAGAGTTTACATAGCGGTTGATTCTCACGATTTGATTGAGCTAATTGTTTGTTCTTCTCTACTTCAAGAGTATTTGGCATGTATAATGTGTTCTTCGATTACGAGGTATCAAAACCGACAAGGGGAAGAAGATATACATATAAACACACAACAGTACACGTGATGAACTTAATACTTCTTCTCTATTGAAGTAATCACAGGAAAGACTAATGTCATAACCGCAGAGAAACTCGATGTTTAACTCGTAGCCTTTGGTGTGTTATTCCAACTATTTGGGGAAGGATATATTATTCCAACTATTTGGGGAAGGATGCATTATTCCAACCATTTGGGGAAGTGGTCTCTGGATACTTTTGGTATGTGTTATCTCGACTTTCGGAGGGAAGAAATATGAGAAGAATATGTGGAGCGTGAGATGATATTGCTTATCGACATCTTCTATATGATTTATGATAAAGTGCTTCGGTTAGTGCTTCATGTACACAATGTAATGATGATTCCGATGAGATCGCAACCATCAAAGGAGAGATATGTGTACATCGGGTCACACAACATATTCACATGATCGAGCTTAATCGGTTATTCCGGAGTTGACATCCGCAGAGAAGATCAGTGATTCAACCAGTTATTGTGATGTCGTTGTCTTTTCTCTTGTTGGGTACATGTGTACGTTATGGGCTGATTGGTTATATGTTAGATAACTGGAATGCATCTGGTGTAATGAAGGTGTTGATATATTGTTCTCCTGAATTGACAACTACTCAAACTCGAAGAGTTATGTGTACATCGAGGACGCACAGCAAGTTCATGTGATCGGGCTTAATCATTTGAGCTTCATACAATTAGACTGTTTACTTCACTTCTTCTTCTTGGGGGAAATGGTCTTTTTACATGGTTTGTCGGTTTGGGGGGAAGCTACCAAAGATTCACTTTTTGAAGGCTCAAGTTCTTGCGACGATTCAAGAGCCTCGAATGCTTTGGTGGTGAAAGTTTAAGAGATGATGACTTCTATCTTCTACAAAGTGCTGAACGATTTCCTTATCTCGGTACTCGTATCATCATCTTCTTAAACTATTTCTCTATCTTTGTAAATAGTTTTCAAAAATCAAAATACAAAAATATAAAACCAACAAAAAGAAAATAGAAAAATATAAAATTTTCTAAAAAAAAAATCCATAAAAATCAGAAAATTTGAAAAATTCCAAAAAATATTGTTTTTATCAAGACATGTCTTCTGGTATCGATAACATCTACGGTCTTAGAAATGTCATTCAATAATGGCACGGGACTTTAGATGAAGTTCGAACAGAAGGTGTAAATATTTCTTTTCAAAACATGTCACAAATCTATGGCTTGCAGTTATTTCAGACTGTAACCCGTGCTTAAAACTATGGTTTGCTATTATTTCAGATAGCAACCCGCTCTTCAAGAAAGGAAAGTGCTGCGCTAAACCAATTTTCAAATATTTCGTGCACTTATCCTAAAACAAATTGAGGAAAGTATGTCGAAGGACTGCTGTTCCTACTCAAATATTTTTCCTTCTAAAATTCTTCAGAAAAATATTTGTTGTTTTCCAAAAAAGGTGGTAAATTGTGTTGCTTGTAAATCAATCAGTATCGTAGTTTTCTTAAATTTGCAAACTCAATTAATGACTTCCGCGCTTTTAATCTTTTCATAAAATGAGTCATTGATTGAGGGGGATAATGTTTTCAAATCTATATCATCTAACGGGCTTTCTTAATTATCCTACGTGCTTAATTAAAAATGATATGTGCCTATGTCGAAGGACTAGGAATTTAGGATATGATTGTTAGGATTAGATGATTATAGTTTGATGAAACACATTATTCTCATGCCTTATATGAACTGATTGATATGTTGGATTGACTTTTATTAGTCGATTGTTGTTTGGGTGTTGTCGACCACCATATATCATTTGTATGTTTACTAGCATGCGGTATCATGGTTCATAAGAATGTTCCCGATCCGGATCCCACAAATGAAGATGATTGGATGCCGAAAGGAAAGGGTAACTATATCTTGGGTTGACAAATGAAGAAACGAAGCTTAATTTGACTTATATGGAGAGTTGGCATAAATGCAACGTAAGATGTCTCACTGCATCAGCAGATGGTTTTCTTCATCATCAAATGAAGAAACGGAGCTTAATTTGACCTCAGTTGGCATGACAAATGCAACGTCAGAAGTCTCACTGCATCTGCAGACGGTTTTCTTCCTGCCCTACAGCAACAACAGAAGCTTCTCAACCACCTAACGTATCTTTGTGCAAGATACCATTTTTAAATAATTTTGAAAAATATTGTTTTGAAAATGGAAAATATTGTTTTGAAAATAAATTGGACTAAATTTTGAAAATCACCGGACTTCTTTTTATCAAAACATATGTCACTCAATTATCGACTTCGGTCATCGATTGCGGGGGAGAGTGATTTAAAATAAAATATTTTCAAACGATATTTCTTCACAAAAGTTCCGGTTTGTACAAAAATAAGTGGTGATCTAAAGATTTAATGTTATGTCATGGTATGTTTTTCTTTAAAACTCAAAGATCTTACAAAATGAATTTTTTTTCTGTTCTTGTTTGATTGTGAAATTGTTTTATTTTAATTAAAGATCTCTTAAAAACAATCATACATGACACTAACAATCTTTAATGTCTTAAAATGGTCCTTATCTGTCATTTTTCAAAATCAAATCTTACCACGTCTTTCCCCAAAATTTTCTAAATGATTTAAATCAACTGGGATCACAAATCTCAATTGGTTTGAAAATTTTGATCGGGAGAGAGATCGTGTTTTAAATCTCAAATCTGTTTTAATGGAATTGGTCTTAGTCCTTCAAAGGCACTCCTGCCTCCATGTGCCAAACGATTTCAATATACATAATGCACATGTTGAGGGGGAGCATTTATCCAAAAACAAGATGAGTTCTTAAAACAGGCACATTTTCTCCCATGTTTTCTAAACGTTATTAAATCACTTGGGATCCAAAATCTCAAAGGGTTTGATATTTTTGATCGGGGTAGAATTTGTGATTTAATAATGAAATTTGATAAAAGGTGATTGATGATGTACCCTCCGAGTAGCTCGAATGACACTCCTCCGGGACGTGTCGAAGCCCTTCCATACGAAGGCCCAAGTTAGGATTCCAAAATATCCATAGGCGTCAAACCATTCGCTGGTACGAAGGTTACCTAAGGGAATTCGCCATTCGCGACCCTAAGCCCTTGGGTATGGTTGTGAAGGAACAATGGATAAGGAACCTCGACTTAGTCAAACTCACGATCTCCTCTCTCTTGGCTTCCCGTCAAGTCCGAGAACATGGGTCACTAACCCCTAGCGGTTACCCACAATCATGGGACGCCCCATGATCTCCGACATTCATGCAAGAGTGCCTCTAACCGTATTTCTTCCACTATAAATAGGTTAGGCGGACAATGGTTTATGGTATGCTCATTTCACACTCATCTTTTACTTACACACACTTATACAACCATAACTCATACTTACTCTCACGCGGAGGTGGTTCGCAGGTCCTACCCTGCGTAATCACTAACGTAGTGTCTTAGTATTTCTTATTCTCGTGTTACAAAGTAGTCTTGGTGGAACATACACCCTCATTACTTTGATCCTCATCGAAGCTGGTAGTGCAATCTTTTGCACAATCGGTGGCGCCATCCGTGGGACCACAACTATTAGTCCGTAATCACCCGGTCCTAATACCCTAACCAACTACACTACTTTTCCGGCATGGAACCGGGAAGAGAAGATTCACCTCCACCAGGTTTCTACCGGTCCCACTCACCACAACTAACACCGACAATCTTGCCCCATGCTGACCTCAACATTTACCACACGATCTCGTTTGGAAACTACTCCGTGCATCACGCCTCAACATCCGCTAACCCTATTCCAGAAATTAGCCCCGCCTTCATTGAGGCAAACTTTGAGGCCTTAGATTCTTTGCTAAGGGCTCACAAGAGACAGGTTCGCAATACTGAAATGCAGAGGGAGTTGGAATACTCTAGTGAAGAGTATGGCGAGGAGATCGAAGCAGAGGGCATACCTCAATCTGTAGGCAGGGGGCGCACGGCCCTGCGAAATGGTTCTCCTTCCATTAGAAGGTCAAATGGAAGGACGGTGGGTTTTGAAGAAGGACACAGAGGAAATCTGGGAAGAAGGGAAAGAATGCATGGTGAAAGGAGGAGCGAGAACTCCAACGGAGGAAACAACCCGGTAGGAAACGGAGGGGTAAACCCGCCCCTCTTCTTGTTGCTCACTTGGGAGGAGAAGGGACGGGGCTCCAAGTACTTCTCTTATGTTTCGAGTGTCGGAGATCCACCTCCATACTCCAACATGAATCGATTACCCCTCGGAATGAATCCTACCCACCGCTCAAACCTACAACACTTACCCTCCAAATGGTTCACTCCCCAACCGAATTACGGCAAATGCCCTATGGACGGGTTCCTACGCAATCAATGGGGTATACCCTTCGTATCAACCCTCTCTGTTTACCCTACCTACTCACAACCATTTCCTAACCCGTATAACCCTACACTGTTTATCCGCCTCCATATAACCCTTACATGCGAAGCCTCGGAGCTTGCACACCTTTCGTGAAGTGGATGGGGACTCACGCCTTACGACGGTGTAAAGATGCCTACTCACAGGCACCTACGATGGGAAAGGCGACCACGATAACTTTCTCCACTTATTCAAGGCGCTATCAAAATGCAAAGTGGGTCATGCACAGCATGCCACATGTTCACTTACACGCTCAGAGACTCCGCACGAATATGGTAGAATGGACAGAAGTTGGGGAGCATTATGAGTCTAGATGATCTTAAGGCTAAGTTCCGGTTACACTTCAGCCAGCAGAAGAAGTACACCAAAACTCACCTAACCGTGCACACCATCAAACAAAGGGACAACGAAAGTACGAGGGCCTTCGTTACCAGGTACACTGATGAAACCTTGCAAATTCTAGGGTTGCACGAAGATCAGAGGATCTCTGGCTTCGTACATGGCCTTCGGACTCGAAGCTTGGTGGAATTCTTGTCCACCGACCTTCCCAACACCTACAAAGCCTTGATTGAGAAGGCTTACACCTGGATTGAGTCTAAGGAGGTAGCAGCAAACGGGGCTCCGATAGAGCAAAAGGAAGCATCTGACAAATACTCTAGAGGGTCCTCTTGGGAAGGATCCAAAAACAAGAAGAAGAACAGAGATCGCTTCACTCCTTACAGCAAAGGTTCGAACCATGGACTCTTAGCAAACTTGGTTAAATCTCCTCGAGAGATCCTAGCCACCGAGAAAGCCGCAAAGTCTTTCGATACCCCGCCTCGGATGATAGCACGGAACAAGGCCAGAGACATGTCCAAGTATTGCCATTTCCATGAAGATCATGGACATGACACGAATAACTGCAGGGATCTAAAGAAGCAAATCGAAGAGGCGGTACGATCCGGGCAATTAGCAAATCTGGTCAAAGGCATCAAGAAGGGAAAGGACAAGTTCTCCGATACTCAACTAGGAGAATGGAAGGGGAACAAGAAGGAAACTACGCGTGAGCTCCAATACTAATGGTACGCAGACATGATACCACCTTGAAAAGGAAGGAAGCGAGAGGAGAGTGGAAGCGTAGGGGAAATAAGTAAATAACCTTCCCTTACATATTGGGGAAGACACCTTCGACTGAACCCGTTATCATCAAGGTACAAATCTTAAACAGGGAGGTAAACCGAGCATATATGGATTGTGGAAGCTCCTGCGAGATCATCTATGAGCATTGTTTCCTAAAGCTCAAGGCATCCATACACTCACAGAGGGTAGACTCAAAGGCACCACTAGTAGGGTTCTTCGGTGAACACTCATGGCCCCTGGGAGAAGTACCGTTGGAAATCACCATAGGCAAAGGCCCCTTATCCCGCACGGAAACACTCATTTTCGCCGTCAGAAGGTCGATTCCCTTATAATTTGTTAATAGGAAGAACGACTATGCAAAGAATGAGAATTGTTGTTTCCACCATACATCGCTATTAAGTTCCAAACTCCCTCGGAGTAGGAAATGTTCATTCTAGTTATGGAGCGGATAAGGGTGTATACGGTGTCAAAAGATCAAAGAGGAATCGGAGGAGTCTCGATGGCAATTCTTAACTGCTGCAGATGCAGAGGAGCGAGTTGTAGTAAACTCTAGCTACCACGAACAAGCGGTGGTAGTAGGAAAACAACTCCGGCAAATTTCAAAGCGAAGCTCGTCGAGCATTGCGAGACTAACCTTGATGTTTTGCTTGGAAATATTCGACATGACAGGGTTCCGAGAACTTTGTTGATAGATGGGCGATCCTTCGAGCGGAGCATAAACTCAATGAGTACAAGCACATTGAGCCAATAAAGCATAAAAGGAGAAGCCTTGCCCCGAGAAAGCGCACCGCAAAGAAGTTGACGAACTCACACAAGCGAGCATCCTGAGGAAGTCAAATACCAAACTTGGGTGGCTAACCCGGTCTTTGGTAAAAAGAGCGACGGAGGGTGGCGCGTATGCGTGGATTTCACCGACATCAACAAAGCATGCAGAAGGATTGCTACCCTACCGTAAATTGATGGAAGGTGGAATCCTTGGCGAGTTTCTGTTAAAATGCTTCTTAGATGCCTATAAAGGTATCATCGATCCAGATGGCAAAGGAGGGCGAAGAAAAGACGACCTTCTACACAAGCAAAGGTGTCTCCGTTATGAAAAATGCCCTTCGGTTTGAAGAATGCGAGGCGACTTATCAACGTCTCGTAGATAAAGCCTTTAACAAACAGATAGACATAAATCTCGAGGCTTACGTTGATGACATGGTTATCAAGAGCAAGACGGAGGAGGACCTACTCCTCGATGTACAGGAAACGTTTGACCAGCTTCGGGCGATTAATAGGAAGCTGAACTCTAAGAAATGCTCCTTCGGTGTCGAAGAGGGACAATTCCTAGGGCATTTGATCACTAAGCAGGGGATAAAAGCTAATCCCTCCAAGGTCAAGGCGATTTCCGATCTCCAAACCCCTAAGTGTCTAAAAGATGTGTAGAGCCTGAACGGGAAGCTGGCAGCCTTAAGCCGATTTTTATCAAAAGGAGCGGACAGGTCCCTACCATTCTTCAAAACACTCAAATGATGCGTGGACAAGAAAACTTTTCAATGGAGCCGGGATGCGGAAGTCGCCTTTCGAAGATGAAGGAGTTCATCGAAATCCTTCCAACACTCCTGACCCAATCAAAGGCTAAGTATTGTTCATGTATTGACATCCTCAATGGAGAGTGTTAGCGCGATCCTTATGGCGAGCGGGACAAGCAACAAATCCCCATTTACTTTGTTAGCAGGGTCCTACAAGGAGCAGAGATCAACTATCCAACGTTGGAGAAGTTAATACTCGCCTTAATCTATGCAGCAAGGAGGCTCTGACTCTATTTTTAGGCCCATCCAGTTACAGTCTTAACCGACAAGCCACTAAAACAGATCTTGTCGAAGCCTGAAAAGTCGGGACGAGTGGCTAAATGGGCTATTGAGCTTGAAGAACATGAAATAGAGTTCAAAGGGCGAAACTCTATTAAAGGCGATTCTCATGAGACTTCTTGGCAGAAACACCTTCCGAACCTGATAAAGGAAAGGAAGAGCCCAAAACTAACCTCTCTCAAGTGCAGGTTGAATGGAAGCTTTACACAGACGGAGCATCTAGCTCCGACGGTTCTGGAGCAGGACTAATGTTGGTTAGTCCTGAAGGGAAGGAGCATACATATGCTCTTCGTTTTGAGTTCGAAGCCACAAACAACGAGGCGGAATATGAAGCGCTGCTAGCAGGACTCCGATTAGCTAAAGATATGGAGGTCAAAGCTCTCGCTATTTTCGTGGACTCCCAGTTGGTCGCAAACCAAGTGACAGGCTCCTATGAAGCAAGGCAGCCCGTCATCAAACAAGACTTAGAAAAACGAAGGAGATCTTGGAAAACTTGACTCCTACACCATCCGGCATGTTCGTAGGAATCGAGAATAAGAAGCGGGCGCACTAAGTAAGCTAGCTTCAATGGCCTTCGCTCATCTCACTAAAGAGGTGCTCGTGGAAGTCCTTCTGAAAAATCCATTGTCCTCAAAGAGGTTCGATGTGATTCATGAAGAAGGAGACATGGATGACTCCCATAAGGGAATATTTGATAAGTGGTCTTCTCCACGAAGATCCCAAGCTAGCAAGGAAAATTCGGGTTAAGTCTCCACGATCTGCACGGCTAATAGGGAAACCCTATATAGGAGGTCATTTTTGTCACCCTGGTTACGATGTGTAGGCCCCAAGCAAGCTTCGAGCATCATCTCCGAAGTCCATGAAGGATCATGTGGTCTTCATGCAGGACCCCGCTCAGTTGTCTCGAAGATAATGAAGTTGGGCTACTATTGGCCTTCGATGCACAAGGACGCAGCCGAAATCCTTCTCAAATGTGAAGCTTGTCAGATACACTCAAACGTTCCAAAAATGCCAAAGCAAGACATGACAAGTGTGACATCCGCATGGCCCTTCTCTCAATGGGGCATCGATATTGTAGGCCTATGGTATAGCGCCGGAGGAGTTAAATTCTTCTTGGTAGCGATCGATTACTTCACTAAGTGGGTGGAAGCTAAACCACTAACCTCCAGAATGAGGAAACAGATCGAGAAGTTTGTGTGGGAGCACATTGTGTGCGGATTCGAGTGCCCCACATAATCATGTCGACAACGGGAAGCAGTTTGCGAAGGAGTCTTCTCGACTTCATCAAGGGCTCAAACATAAAGCAATCTGGACATCCGTCTACCACCCGCAAGGTAACGGACAAGTGGAGGTTACAAGCAGAGACATCGTCAAAGGGATCGAGAAAAGGCTAGGTCGAACTCATCACGGATGGGTGGGCGAGCTCCCTCAAGTCTTATGGGCTCACAGGATGCATCCTAAGTCAAGCAATGGTGAAACCCCTTGACCTAACATACGAAGCGAGCGGTCATCCCCGGAACTAATTGTACACACGGAGCGTGTGGCAACGTATGATGCCTCCCAAAATGACGAAAGAATCAGGGAAAACCTTGATTTACTAGAAGAAAGGCGAGAAATAGCCTCCATCCGAGAAGCAATGCACAAACATAAGATCGAAGGCTACTACAACAAAAGGGTCAGACCTTCCACTTTCAAACCTGGAGAATATGTGCTACGCCTCAACAGCGCGAGCAAAGCAGAGTATCAGGGAAAGTTGGGACCAACTTGAGAAGGACCCTACATGGTAGTTGAGGCCTACGGCAACGGAGCCTACAAATTGGCCACTCTTCTCGGAAAACCCATCGACAGAACATGGAATGGTACGAACCTTCGAAAGTTCTATGTTTAAGAAGTATTTTTTTATCTTTTCCTTGTAATTAGAAGCTTCTCAAGGGAAAGCACACATTATTGGTAGTTGTCTTAGTTTTCATTTTCAAGAATGATGTAATCCTCCCTACCAATTCAATGACAAATAAGACATTTCCCACAAATCTCTTGCTTCGTTTCTTAAACACAAAGATTTGTTCAGCCAAGTCGTTAATGAGTTTCAATGTCGAATGGCTTGAGGTATAATACACGCCTTATCATTTAAGCCAATATAAACATTCACATTAACTCTCCTAGTAGTTTTTGGCGCTTGTAAATTTTTTTTTACAAAGTCATACAATGTAAAGGATTTGAGATAGAGTGGGTCACGACCCTCTGTCAATGATCAAGTTGGTCATTATATTCTTGGTGTTGTAGTTTACACACAATGAGGTTGTTTAACCTTAGGTTGTAAAACTTAAGCGTCGGAAAAATGGCGTACGAGAAGCTAACAAATATAAACTAAGTGTGTAGGGGTACATCCCCAACACTGTCACATTCAAAATAAGGACTATTGCCCTTACACCTGCATGAGGAGCCTATGCTCCAGTTAAATTGTTCTTGGCCCATGGCCATACATCAAAAGCATTTAAATTGTTCGGAAGACAAGACACACATTGTCACATAAAATAAATTGTCTTAAGGGTACATGCCACCCTTTGGAACCAAATTACTGCTAACAGAGCAGCCTTCATTCTTGCTTTTTTGGAGATGGAGTGGGGGATGGTTGCACCGAGAGCGGCTTGGTAGACATAGTCTTCTTGGTTGGAGTGGTAGGCTTGACTTCCTAGGTTTCTTGGAAAGGAGGTCTTGAGGGTGCCATAGGATCTTTGGTAGCCTCGGAAGGAAGGAGTACTGCGGTTGCAAATGCATTTCTGCCTCATCATACTCGACCTTGAAGTGGGACGGTAGCATTCAATCTTGGAGAGGTCCACGGGCTTACTGCTTTTGGCGACCTCCTCCGGCCGCCAAGCACCGTCCACGAAATATGGGCGATTTGATGACCTTCCACATCTGAGCTCCCAATTCATCGTTGTGATAAATCTCCATGGCTATGTAAGGCACCACCTTCGAAACAACCTCCGCACGATCCTTTTGCAGCATCTTATACCTCATCTGCAAGCCATCGATCTCCTCCTTCAACTTCACCTCTACCTCTCCGAGCCGAGCCTTCTCACTTTCCAGCCCAGCACATTTTGCCTCAAGTGCTGCATTATGACCTGTGAGAGTGACAACCTTGGCTTCTTCCAACTTCAGATTACCACGTTCAACGGCTAGCTGGGCCACTTTTTCTCGAAGGTCCTGGACGATGGGGTTTTTCTTAACATTTCCCTCAATCTCGTCACACTTGGCTTCTAGCTTGGCCACAGTTTGGAGCAACTCTCTGGTTTTGGCATTCAAGTGGTTATCCATTACTGCCTGCCTCGCAACCCCATTATCATGCATGTCACAGAACTTTTCAATAGACATGTTTTCCAGCATACTCTTCCATTGCGGAGGGGTCACATGGTCAACAATCCGGTGACAGGCCAAGGCATTTGGGAGTTCCTTTGTCTCTAGAAGACACATGAGCAACACAATGTATAATGATTAACATAATTGTGCAATTTATAATTTCGCATGATTCGTAAGGAAAACTACTTACCATGAACCTCAACGGATTCATCGGGTAATTGACGCGACTTCACAAACTTTACGCCTTGGCACTCTTCGCTTCACAACTCTGCTCCCGAGGCGGGGATTTTTCCTTTGTTGGTAGACTTCACGGCCTTGGCATTGTCCCTTTCCTACTCTTCAACCTATCAACTATTCCTATTGAACCAACAGCGAGGGACATCCTCATCCGCAGGATCATCCAAGTCGACAATATTCTCCACCGGTTGGGATGGACCCTCCAAAGCAAGTCGGAGGTGCGATGAAAGAGGCTCGGCTTGAATGTCTACCTCGTTGTTGTTTCTGAGATGTTGAAGGAGAGCCAACACCATAAGACTCCTCGGCCTTCTCCATGCAGCATGAAACTTAAATCTTCATCCAAGTCTTGGAACATAAAGTTTCGAGCGACATCTCGCAAAATAGAAACAAGAAGAAATAAATATCGATTGCTACATTGGTCCTACTTAAATAAAAGTAGATAAACATACTTTGTCCTTGGTATATGATCATAGGCTTCTTGGGAGACCCTCCCAACTCGAGCAATCCGACCATGTATAAAATGGCTTCGTGGAATACTTGCACATCCATTGGGGTATTTGACCAAGCGATAATGGGGATCACTTGAACCTCGTAGGGCGGGGGTCATTATACCGTTTAGCATTATACATATTTTCCTTGTTCGTGACTCACGAATATTTAGGGGAACAATAGTGTCTTGCGTGAAAAAGCTACCCTTCCAACTGTTATGTTTGTGTACACCTTCCCAAACAGTTAGGTACATCTGCCTCGAGTCTTTTGCTAGTGTCAACCAATTGCCCCGGTACAAGTTCAAGAATCCTCTTAAAGCTGTCAATGTTGGTTCATATCCGTAGGCTTTGCACATCACTATGAATGTGGTTAATTTGGCAAAACCAAAGGATTAAACCTAGAGATATGAACTTTGTAGTCTTGCATAAACTCTAATATCGGTGGGTGCAGCGGAATCCTAAGGTTTGAGTGACTAAATGCATGAGTATCTGACCTACGAAACACGGAGGGGCATCAAAGATACCCTGAGTAGGTTTGGGTAACATCACTTTATGTTCTAGTGGGATGGGATAATCGGCTAAGTGATCATGTAAATCTTTCGCAGACAAAGTACACTTTTGCTGTTTTATAATAAACTTGGAATCCATGTTCTTATTTTTAAAACTACAAGAAACAGAGAAGCGTTTACCTTTGTTTTCGAAGATGGTGTGCGATGGAAAAGGTTACTGCGTGTAAAAGAAGACGGAGAGAGTGAAAATCTTTTAGGGTTTCAACAACTCCCCCTTAAATACCCTTTTTTACCGTCTTTAAAACCACACACGTGTCCATCTTTTTTACTCTTATCCGAGTCAAACAACTTTTTAAATTTTAAATAAAGTCTTTTGGTCTCCGGGTAATATGGGGATAAGTAATCACTGTAGCGGGCAGCAGTAGTAATTATTTTGCATTTAATGCGCTTAGTTAGGTAAGTAATTATCTCTAACTAACGCAATTGGCAGTGAGATGTAACTTTTTCGAAGCAAGAAGTCGAATGCAATGCCTCTTCGCTCATATGCATCACTTTCGACTGGGGGGCTTGATGATGTACCCTCCGAGTAGCTCGAAGGACACTCCTCCGGGACGTGTCGAAGCCCTTCCATACGAAGGCCCAAGTTAGGATTCCAAAATATCCATAGGCGTCAAACCATTCGTTGGCACGAAGGTTACCTAAGGGGAATTCGCCATTCGCAGCCCTAAGCCCTTCGGGGTATGATTGTGAAGGAACAATGGATAAGGAACCTCGACTTAGTCAAACCCACGATCTCTCTCTCTCTTGGCTTCCCGTCAAGTGCGAGAGCGTGGGTCACTAACCCCTAGCGGTTACCCACAATCATGGGACGCCCGCATGATCTCGACATTCATGCAAGAGTGCCTCTAACCGTATTTCTTCCACTATAAATAGGTTAGCGGACCTTTGGTTTATGGTATGCTCATTTCACACTCATCTTTTACTTACACACACTTATACAACCATAACTCACTTACTCTCACGGAGGTGGTTCGCGAGGTCCTACCCTGCGTAATCACTAACGTAGTGTCTTAGTATTTCTTATTCTCAGGTTACAGGCGAGTCTTGGCTGGAACATACACCCCTCATTACTTTGATCCTCATCGAAGCCTGGTAGTGCAATCTTTTGCACAATCAGTGATCGTTTTTGATTCAAATGTGCAGGCTGCTCTCTTATATGTGCTAAACGCTTTCGAATCTCGAAGCACATATTGAGGGGGAGCATTTCAAATGAAAAGAAACTATCGAGGTACAAAAGCTTTTATGTTTTAAAATAAAGTACCTTGATTGAGTTTTAAATGGTCTCTTAATGGATTTTGTGATCGTGGATGTACTTCAAATGAACTCTTTCCTCTATGTGATAAAATGATTTCAAAAATCCTATGCACATATTGAGGGGGAGAATTTACCAAAGAAAATCAAATGGCTTTTTCTATGAAAATTGTGATCAAAAAAAATATTTCAAAGAACTCTTGCCTCCATGTACTAAACAATTTCAAATCATATACACATGTTGAGGGGGAGCATTTCTAAATGATCAAAAACAATTAAGGTACAAAATGTTTTGATTTTTTATCACAAGTACCTTGATTGATTTTCCAAATGATTTTTAAATTGGTTTTGAGAAGGAATGAACTGTACCAAAAGACCGACTATTTTACTTTATGCATGGAGTTATAAGGATGGTGAGGTTAGGTATTAGTTCCCACGATCCGCCAGAGCCGGAGGGATCTACCCAGGGACAATCCACTAGTTAGTATAGAAGTCCTTAGGTATGGTGAAAAAAGGAGAAAAATGAGAAATGGGAAGAGTGCGGATGAGGACAGAGCTAATCTTGGAATAAACCCAACAAGGTTCTAGTTATGAAGTCTCGGTAAGCTTTGAAGGGGTTGAAGAATGAAAAGAAATGAATATGAAAAGGGTGAAAAGAAATAGCCCTCCAATAATTCAACCTTAGGGCAGAAACCGGGTTCAATACATATGCTACTGGTGTTTACTAAGGTAACACTGGTATTGAAGACAAGACGTCATGGACCCAGTGACGCACTACACTAAACTTCCCAAGCTACTCAAGTTCATCTTAAAAGGGGTTGTTTCATTCTCATGGGGAACCGACATTATCTATCGACTTTCTTTTAGAGATTGTTGTTATTGAAGAAGGAGACCCTCTCCCTAGTCTCCGGCATAGGAAACCAAATGTGCACAATTGAGTCTAGAGCCAAGACATCATCCACAATATCTCATTAGGACAAAAAGTTAATGAAGACTTGCTGTTTCACACAATGTGGAAAGTAAGAATATATTAAGAGTCCTACGCTTTGTCCATGTGGTATTGCCAGAACATCCGAGTGATATGAAAATATTCACGATGAAGATGGAAATCCTTCTAGATCCAACATCAAACAAGCTCTTGGTGGGTGACATGTGAGATCTTGCAAAGATCAAGCTTGTGACAAGCGGATAGAAACAATGGGCGATTCATTCTTGAATCAACCTTGGTCGAGAAATGAATTGCGGATATTTTGGAAAAACCGTTCGATGTGCAAATCTCTTCTTTTCTCTAGCACATCGAATGTGTATTCATATTTCAAACTCAAAAAGTATCTCTGATTGAAAAAATGCTTTTGGAAAAACCGTTCGATGTGCAATTTTCTTCTTTTCTTTAGCACATCGAATGTGTATTCTTTTTCAAATACAAAAAAGTATTTTTGATTAAAAGTTGATCTTTCTCATAAAACCTTCATCGTAATGCAAAACTCTTTCTTCAATCAATACACGATTGTTTTTCAAATCAATTTTTCATCAATCAGTGAATCTCAATTCGCTGGTTCACTCACTCCGTGTTGTCTTCTTTGAGAAGTTCCGGTTTGAGAATAGCTAGAACATTGCGAAACCACAGTAAAGGAGATTCTTGAATTATACACGATCACAGGCGATACTTGTCTTGATCAGCGAGGGAACCGTGGGCGTGTACCTCAATTCAACGAAAGTGATCAAAGACACTTTCGTGTGTTTTATTGCTAGCTGTTGTTTGCGGGAACAATTGGACGGTTGCGGTGATCGTAATTGAGAGTCAATCAACGCCGCATGCTCACGGCATCCACACTTAATTGAAGAAATCATGACTTGTGCTTATCTACATAACACGGCTATGATATTTCTATATTATGCTTACCTTTCTGTTGTTGCAAATATCATGAACGATAAAAGCTTCCGCTACTCTGATGAAAAGATGTCATGATTCAAAAGTGTGAGCATGTCGGTCCTAAAGTCACAACATCACATGATGGCAACACAATAAAGGGTGATCCAGAGATTTACTGTAGCTGATGATCTCAAAGTAAGCTCGAAGATCACCAAAGATGTGGATCATTTCAAAGACCCCCACTAAAAGTACAAATCTATGCGGACTTTGAAGAATCGCTACTAAAGCACAAAGATTGCGGAATTGAAGAATTGAAGTCTACGAGCTCAAGAACAAAGTCAAGAATAGAATGCTAGGATGCAAAATGTATTTCATGGGGTGACCTCCCTTAGGTGGAGATTTTTAGGAATTGGAAATTCCATGTTAAAGTGTCGGTCACCCCAATTATAGTCTAGCATAAGTTAGCTCGTAGACTTGTCGTTAGTTGCATTATTTGTTAGTTTATTAGTTAGTTATTAGCGTAGTTTAGTTTAGTGCAACACCGTGGAGGAAGGACGGGTCTTTACCCACTGTATTCACGATCCGATCCGTTAGGAGGGCGTATTGTATGTAACTATAAATACCTCTACCTCCCAGGTAGAGGTTGGACCTTCATTCTAATATAACCTTTTCTCTTTTGTTTACTTTATCTCTCTAGAAAGGCTCCCATTCTACTTTCTCTCTCTAAACTCTTAAACCATACGCCATATTTGTGATTGATTGAGTGTTTGTGAAATCCAATGTCTAACAGTCTCTTTGTCTTACTGTCAAGCATATCAAGGGTCCCTCACAAACTTACCTCATCCCCACTTGGCATTAAATGCCTCCTCTCACATAAAATATCTTAGTGACATTTTATTCGCAAAGTGCACTTTTCCGTAATCGCAAGCTATTCCTTGAAAAGCGGGATTTTCTTTGCGGGTAGTGGAGGGTGGCATTAAATGTGGAAATTCAAAACATTTTCAAAAACCGAGTTTACAAATCCACAAGTTTGCACAAACAACCCCTCTCAACACCCTATAAATACCCCTCATAAAATCTTTATAACACACACAAAAGCTTTCTGCAAACAAAACTCTATCAAAATCTCTTTTCAAACCCAGAAATCTTTGTGTTCTTCAAATCCTTTCTGAAAAATCTTCTTTGTAAACCTTTACAAAAGTTTTTCATCACAACTTAAGAGACTCAAAACCTTTGATTGTTCTTGTCAAGAATTTTTTTTCCAAAACCCTAAAAACCTTTTTAATGGAAATGGCAAGAATACAATCTCTTCAGTTTGCTTCACAGTGGGTAGGTGATCTTAGCAATGTTGAATTTATAACAAATATTGTCATAGGAAATTTTGAATATCCTCAAACTGTCCCAGCCTATAAGGACATTATGAAATTTTTGTTTAAGCGCTTTGAAAGCGGCCTTTGTTCGGTGTCCTCTATATTGTACCAAAACCTCCTCGGTGAGTTTTGGGCAGCGACTAAGGCCTTTGACCGACACCCTCTCTGATGAGAACAACCTTAGACCACTCGGGAATATCTCATCGAGTTCGATCTTAACGAGGACGACAATTCACCCTGGATTATAAAATGTTTTGCACCTCAGCGAGGTTAGACTACAACAAGGAGTTTATGTCGCCCATCCCGAACCCTCCACGGTGAAGGATGGGTTAAAACAAATCGTTTTAGATCCAACTTTTTGGACAAGACCCCAGTCACTAAAAGTTCATTCCCGTGGCTTGGAGGATCCTATTCACTTTTGTGATTCGGGTCCTCGGCGGAACCACTCATCCACTAAACAAGTTAACTCTATTCGATTGATGATGGCATCTTGCGATGAATGGGGTCATTTGTCGACATAGGGAGATCATTTACGGTGATCTCGTAACTAAGCTCTGAGCAAAACTAGGACAAAATACGTTTCGTATCCTAGGTTTGTCTCTTGTGCTGCAACGCGTTCTTGGTACAAATTATCCTCGGGAAGAAAAATTTGGAGCTTTACACGGCATCTGAGCCAATCAAACTTTCAAAGGACCCATCCCTTGTCACAAATATTGAATTGACGGCCCATATGGTTCTTGTAAACAACGAGAGGAATCGATGTCTCTAACCTGCTCCTAAAAAGAAAGGGAAGTCTCATATGGGACTAAGACCAAACCCAGTCTTAGGGCCACGAGGCTTCAGAACACTAGCCAAAAGGCAAAGAAAACCCAAGACCGACTTGCCACCCTTTGGAGACCAAGCAACATCCACCCAAGGACAACGAAGGACCTTTGTTAAATCAAAATCGGTACCCTTGGTCCAAACTACTACTCCCAAGATCCAGAGGAAACATACAACCCGGTGGTAGGGGCGCCTTCCACTTCGCCCGGTGATGACATTAGCAAATCAAAGCCTTTGTGCGAGGGCACACTAAATGATCCCAAAGACTCGGATGCAACCAAACAACCCCGATAGGGATATCACCTTCATGACTACGCTAAAAGGCCTTTGGGAAAAACCCATCGGTGTCTCGGGGTCTCGGGGGACAAAGACTCGGAGGAAAGGAACAACCCGCCGACACGGAACCCAAAACCAATCGACTCTAGAGAAGGCTGGAAACTCCACGGTGTATGAGGGTCAGCGGGGACAAATACTCGGAGGATTAATACCACCGATATGGAACCCATCACCAAACCCTTGTTGATATTGCGATATTCTTTGGGATACTATTTTACGAAGATGACACAGCTAATTGATGATGATGAAGTTTTATCAACGAGGGAAGAAGTGGGCCGAGGTTCAAATTGAACAAAAACCTCATCACGATCCAGGAGCATCTTGAATCGACATTCACTGACAACAATAACTCGACTCCTCTTCCTCCACCGATGAATTCAAAAGATTTGATAATGTTCTTCCACTCACGGAGAGGCGGCTTGTTCAGATGGATCACCAAAGCTTCAAGGAAGCTATACTAAAGTCATTTGAAACATTGTGGGAACAACACACTTGAAATTTGGTGCGATTCACGCAGATCTAAAAGTCAAGTACAAGCCTTTGATGAAAATGTTCATGAGCACGAGGATCGATGTATGACACTCTTCACGCATCGGATGACAACAGCCAACTTTCTTAGGCACCTTGAGGTGTAGGAACTAAGATAGATGAAATCGTGGAATTTGTCGAAGAAGATCCAGCTCAACTCTAAAGTGTTGAAGGCTACGAGGCTTACTTGAAACAATCCTCCGACCTCACCGAAGCGATCGAAATGCTCAAGTCGCAAATGTTGAGGTCTTCAATCTTGATCCAGTCTATTCAAGCTACATTGGGCTCTGTGAATACTCGGTGGCTACTTTGGCTCAAGCATCTTCTTCCTTGGCACGGAATCTCGGGCCCAGAATGATTGCTTTGGAAGTATCTCGAGCAAATTTGGAAACAAAAGTCCGGTATTCAAACCGATACTTGAGATATCAAGGCAATGATCTTTGAAATTTATCAGGCTTTCAAGGTCAAGCGACTTCGTCCCCTCGGCACCCACAACTCTTGCCTCGCGGCGCTCCGGCCAGCGGTTGAGGGGAGAATCTTCTTGAAGAAACTCCTGTTTACGAGGGGAGCCAAAACCACCGATGTCTGAAGCTCCAATATCATCATCACCACCGGTCCGGTGTACCTATCTCATCAATCCACCACCAACATCAACAACAACAACACACAGCGGTCACAACACAATAACAACAACACACACCCCGGTAGCATCTTCTTCTTGAGGCCGGGACAAAGGAAAAAGCATAATGACAACACCACTAAGCACGAGAAGATTCCCTTTAAGATCGGCAACACTGAGTACTGCCACACCACTGACTAAGTGCATACCTTGCTAAGGAGGAAAGGAAAAGAAACTTCTTGAAGAGGAAAGAAAGAGTAGAGAAACCTTGGTACAAGTAGTTCTTGAGGAAGTTGAAAACATTAGAATAGATGCTAAGAAACTTGAAAAGGTCGTCAGGAAAGAAGTTCAAGGATGCTCGAGCGACAAAATGGTGAAATGAAAAATAGTTGGAAGAAAAGAAGAAGAAAGTGAAGCCCTCGGACAAAGCGAATTGAGCATTACAAGCGGGCGATGACAAGCGAGAAGGCTACTGAAAAGATCACAGATGTCAAAATCATCCCGGTCTAAACCACTCGGAAATGAGCGTCTGAGGGGATGATAAAGACATTCGAGGTTCATGATCCCTAAAATTCAGCGACTTTGGGATCTTGAACTCGATGAACTCGATCCAATAATTGAAAAGAAGCAAAATGCGGTGGTTAAGGAGCTAATGAAGATGCTCGATAAAAGATATGAAAGGCGGGGATGCACCGGCTGGCTGGGATTGACGCCTTAAGCGCACCTCAAGGATCTCAACCACAATCATCCCGGGCAAAGGAAGAGGTTGAGTTCGACTGAGATCAAAGTGCACGGACTAGAATGCAACAGGGCTGCTGAAGGTGTTAAGTTCATAAAGCTGTCTCATGATAGAAAAGCACGAAAGCGGGCTATTCTTTATTGGCGTCTATGGAAACCCATCATTCCAAAGGTGGAGTGATATCGATCGAGCGGGAGTGGCTACAATGCTCGGCTATATTCCAATGGCCTCTCAAATTGAGACTCCTGCAAATGTCGGGTTACTGTCTTGACTTAAATGCCAAGATAAGAGACCATCGACAAGGAAACACTCATCACCAAGAAAGTCAAGCTTGAAGCTTTGGGAATCCATACGGATTGACATCATTTTGAACTATCTTTTGTACTAGTGATAGGAACTTTGTAATTTGATCAATAAGCGATGTATGTTTTGTTAAAATATTAGGTGTTCCTTATTGTATTCATTAATACATTCGATGTAAGAAGAAGCCATTTGCTCACTTACGCGATCAAACACTTAAGCTATTTGTATATCCAAATAGGGGAGGCTGTTGGGTTCGATAAATACCCAAACCCCTTAATCTAGGATTTGAATAGAAAATAACCTAAGTGCCTAGATCGTTAAACACTAACAGTCCTTTGAGTGCATAGTCTCTCGGTGAGCCATCTTCAAGACAGCTCGAAGAGACATAGAAGAAGTCTCTCCACTCGATGGCGGAACTTAAAGGGTGAAGGCGAGTCAAGAAGAAGATGGTGGATTCGGTAAGTGATGACAATAACTGCAGAATCCACGAAACTCTCTCCAACTACAAACATTGACGACAAGCTGGCGAAGGCGAAGAATGGGCGGGACAAAAGCGGTTATGCTTGAGCGATAAAGGCGGAGTGCTTATCTTCAAGAAGTCAACCTTCCTAAAGGCTCAAAGCATCGATCTTGACATGAAGAAAGTGACTTGGTCCTTTACCTAATATAGTCTTTGTAAGCGAGACAAAATACATCGATTTTGTCTTACGCAATATTGTCGGTTGTCACTTAGGAAAGAGTTAAAACTCACACTTGTATAAATAGCATAAGAGATGGAGTGAAAGGTTAAGCTTGTGAATTGTAAAACACACACACACGCAAGTCATCTTTCACTCCTCCAAATACAACAATCACGAGATAGCTCGGTGGGTACTTGTAGTTGTGCTCGGACATAGCTTTGAGCTTAGAGAGGAGTTGCAAACACTTTGTCATTTCAATCCCTAGTCTTGTTCGCAAGTACTAGGGTAGCATTCTTCGATTCATTTCTAATAATAATATGACGTTGAAAATTACTCTTGTGTTTTATTCATATCCTTTCAGTCATTGATTCACTATTAGTCTTGTTTACTTTACTTAAACTGTTTTTATACTATAGTGAATAGGGAACAACAGTTCTGTTGATTCTGTTGAAAATGTTGAGAATACTGATACTGTGTAACAAATCAAGTCTTTAAAAGTTGAAAATGAGCGATTGTTAAACGAGCTTTCAAATGCAAAACGTCGTCTTCAATGGTGTCAAAAAGATTGTCAAAATCGAGAACTCGCTTTGCAAAACAAAATCAATCAGTTCCATACGAAAACTCTTAATCCAAAACTTGAGCAACTGGATGATGAAAACGTGTCTTTGAAGTGTCAAATTTCAAAATATGAACAAGAAATTTCAAAAGTTAAAAAGGAAAATGGTGTCATATTTGATTTACTCAAAAAGACTCGTGCTCAAGCGTCAAAAGATGTTGATGATCATCTTGCATATACCAAAGATGTTTTACGACAAGATGGACTCACTCGTTCTGAATATATAGATTTGTTACACACTATCCATGATCTAAAAGCAGAGTTGGTGAAACTTAAGCAAGATAGGAATAGTAACACGAGTAATGCGCACCTAAATGATTCAAAATGACTCTATAACATCTAATGACAAACCACAAGAAACTAATGTGCTTCCTCTCTTGAAACAGAATAGTGCCTCTTTTCCCAATGCACGCACTTCACGACCTAGGAGCAATACAAGGAAGAATAGGAAGTTGCGACGTAAGAACAGAACAATAAAGATCTCTGAAGTAGAAGAACACCTTAGGACTTTGAATAAAACTCAAGTTGCACCCACTTTAGATATTGCATCTGACAAATGTAATGAACAAAATGATGTAACAAATGCTGAATCTTTAAGTACTCTTAATATTTTGTTTGAAGCTTCTTGTGTTGGTTGTCGTAAAAGCATGTTTTCTGGTTGTCATAATAAATGTGTTGCTAAGGCTATCTTGAATCGTAAGCGGAATAATAGAAAACGGAATACCTCTAGGCCCACTAATGCTTCTAAGTTTGTGCTAGGTAAACCACCCGCTAGTGTTCCGGCTACGATCATTGATGTACCCATAGAATCCCCTTCACCTCCTAGGAAGAACTTATCACCTAGTGCATTTACTAAGACTAGTTAGAGATGGCAGAAATGGTTACATAATATACTTGGCTTTAAATGGATACCTAAAATCATAAACATGTGTGTTTCAACTATTACTGCTTCGAAACCCTCTAGCTCTTCGGGTTCCACATCTACTTCTATTCCATCTGTATCGTTTATGCGTAATGCAGGTGATACAGATCATCCTATGGATTGTTGATAGTGGATGTTCCCGGCACATGACAAGCAATCTCAAACTGTTATCAAACTTTGTTTCAAAGTTCATTGGCACTGTCAGGTTCGGGAATGATCACTTCGCAGCTATCATGGGCTACGGAGATTACATCAATGGTAACATCGAAATTAGAAGGGTTTATTATGTGGAAGGCCTCGGTCAAAATCTTTTCTCAGTTGGTCAATTCTGTGATGGAGATTTGGAAGTTGCTTTTCAGGAGAAAACTTGTTTCATTCGTGATCTACAAGGAAACGATCTTATGTCTACTTTCAATGCAAGACATGATTGCTTCATCTCCCATCTGTCTACTTTCAAAGGCAACATCTACAAAATCTTGGCTATGGCACCGTCGTCTCTCACATTTAAACTTTCAAACCATAACCAATCTTGCACGTTACAAACTTGTTGAAGGTCTTCCAAGATTTCAGTATTCTAAAGATCACCTATGCTCAGCTTGTGAACAAGGGAAAAGCACTCGTGCTCACTTTCCTTCAAAGGTAGAACACACCTCTGACATGTGCTTCATCTTCTTCACATGGATTTGTGTGGCCCGATCTGGCGTCGCAGACGATTAATGGCAAACGCTACATCTTGGTAATTGTGGATGACTACTCAAGATGGACTTGGGTTTACTTTCTTTGAAGTAAAGATCAAGCCTCCACAGATGATCATCACCTTTCTCACGAAAATTCAAGTTCGACTCCGAACACGGTCGGACAAATCGAGAATAGACAAAGGCTGAATTTGTGAATCAAACTCTTCGTGCATATTATGAGAAAGTGGGAATTGAGCATCAAACATCAATTGCATGAACACGAAACAAAGCGGAGTTGTTGAAAGAGCGAAATCGTGCGTTAGTAGAAGGCGCAAAACGATGTTGATAAATGCAAAACTTCCAGATTACTTGTGGGTTGAAGCCGTGTCAGCTGCATGCTACACTTAGAATCGTTCAATGATTACCAAGCGCCACAACAAAACACCTTATGAGCTTATCCACAACCGTAAACCGAATCTCAAACACTTTCATGTATTTGGATCCCTTTGTTACCCGAATAATGATCGTGATGACTTTGGTAAGCTCAAAGCCAAAGCTGACATTGGGGTCTTTGTTGGATATTGTGAAAACTCTAAGGGTTACCGGATTAGGAATCGTCGTACAAGGGAGATTATGGAAACAATTCATGCAAATTTCGATGAGCTTACATAGATGGCTTCTGAGCATAGCAGCTTGGAACTCGGACATAACCGTCTAAACTTCCCCCAAACCCCATCATCAACTGAATCAAGCCTCCAGCTTACTCGTCAACAAATGGAACAACTATTTGCTACTCTTTTTAGTGATGATATTGATCAACATGCTCCAGATGTATCTACTGTTTCCGCTGCTCAACCTGATAATAATCCTATACTTGATATACCTGAAACAACAACAACTGTTGTAGAAGCACCTCAATTGACTCTACAACAACGATCGAACAAACCGCATCAATGACGTTGAACCGGTTGATGATCTTACGAACAATGGAGTACCACAACTGCAGATTATGATCCAAATCGTTCTTCAATCCTTTTGCAAATGAAGCGCCGCCGATGTTGCGAGAATAATCTACAAGCCATTTGAATCCTCCAATCGCACAAAGTATATCAACATCAACCCTCCACACATCGTTGGACTAAAGACCATCCTCTTGCGAACATCATTGAAACCCAAATCAACCGATCGTAACTAGACAACGCCTTGATGACGGTGAACATTGCATTTATGCACTTACCGTTTGTTGTCTGAACCCAAAACATTAAAGAAGCAATGACTCACGACAAGCCGGATTGAATCTATGCAAGAAGAACTTAATCGGTTTAAGCGTCTTGAAGTATGGGAATTGGTTGAAAACCAGCAGTGTCTATGTTATTGGTGCGAAATGGATTTGGAAAAACAAGTTGGATCTTTGAAAGTACGGTTATCGAAATAAGTCACATCTGGTGGCTAAGGGTTATAGACAAGAAGAAGGGATTGACTATAAGGAATCATTCACACCAATTTCTAGACTTGAGGCTGTACGGATTTTTCTGACATTTGCGGCTCACATGAACATCACGGTCTTTCAGATGGATGTAAAAACCGCCTTTCTGAATGGTCAACTGAAGGAAACGGTATATGTTAGTCAGCTGGAAGGATTTGTTGATCCAGAGTTCCCTAATCACGTCTATAAACTGAACAAGGCTCTCTACGGTATCAAACAAGCCCCTCGGGCGTGGCATGATAAGTTATCATCCTTTCTCATTGCCAATAATTTCACCAAAGGATCGGTCGACCCAACACTTTTCATACAATATCACGGGGAACACATTTTAATCGTTCAAATTTATGTGGATGACATCATTTTTGGGTCAACACATCTAAAGTACTCAAACGCTTTTTCAAAACTCATGAAAAAATATTTTGAAATGTCCATGATGGGTGAACTTACATTCTTTCTTGGGTTGCAAGTTCATCAATCACCCCGTGGTATTTTCCTAAGTCAGGCCAAATATGCTCTTGAAATTTTAAACAAACATGGAATGCAAACCTATGATACCTATGCCACACCAATGGCACATACCAAGAAACTGGATGCTGATTTGCATGGAAAGTTGGTTGACCCTACCAAATACCGAAGTATTATTGGGTCTCACATGTATCTAACAGCCAGTAGGCCTGACATTGTATTTGCTGTATATCTTTACTCCCGTTATCAGTCAATACCAACTGAAACTTACCTCTCTGAGGCTAAAAGAATCCTCCGATACAACGCCTGGTGATATGCAAACTTTACAAACTCTAATGATTAAACTTGGGATTCGTGGGAACAATATTGTTGCACTTACTATTGGAACTTCTCATATGTTGAATCGTACACCGAATTCTTTGCATACACATCCTACAACGCCTACTGTCCAACCTGGTTTTTGCATCACAACATCCTCCACCAGGCTTCAAGGCCCATGCTTTCTTTTTTCTCCGAACCGTATAATATATTTGCTTATCCTTTTTACACCAAACATTCAGTGTACCTTTCTCTTGCATCTCCCTTTACACGAAGCGAAGGCCCTTGACAAACCCATTCGTGGTGCCAAGGAAGAAGTAACGGGACCGGTATTCGGTGTCTAATCGTGGTGAACTATGGGTGCCGTTTGTGGTTGGTTTCGATCAACCTACTCGTTTTCTTTCGACCCTTCGACTCAACCTCAAGGTAACATCGTTAACTATTATGTCTTACACGAACTTATACGCGATTAAGATTATGCAAAGCCTAAACTATTTCAAGTTGCTACTACATCTCGTTGATATATATGTCATTATTACCATGAAGCCATGACCAAGTATTAGATAACTTTCTCTTTCAAAAGCATGATGTTTTGACTTAGAATTTTAATACCATGAGCAACAGGAAGGCATGACATTTGCGTTAAAAAACAGGAATGGATTACATGCATGGGTCTTATGGTTTTGTTCACGTTTTTATGACTATGAAATGGTGTACATAGATATATGCCTACTGTTATAGATTTTGGTACTTGTATATCATGGTCTAATGAGGGTAACTTCGAGGGTGATCGCGGGTTTATTGTGTGAGTCGTATGGAGTTTTAAAAGTGCGTCGGGAAGTCGAGTCGGGGTTAATGATAATGCATATTTACTTGGTCGTAAAGGTTAGCCATTTGAGCCATGGCGACCTTGAATATTCATCGAAATATGTATAAGTAGAATGATATATAAACGTATAATATGATATGAAATCAGTAGCTACATTTGATAAAATATTTATTTTCATTTTAGACCTCAAACCTTGATATTTTCGCAAGCTAACCTTTACTTTTATATGTTGTCACTTTTGACCCTAATCTTTGGAATCTATCACAATTGACCTATAACTTTGATATATTGTCATATTAAACCTTTAAATTTACCATTTATTATTTGTAACCTCTAAGTGTGGCTAATTGATGATCATTACCCTAAAGTATTTTAATTCGGTCCATTACTAAAAATGAGAATACGCAATAATTCTAAAATATTAATCTGATTCATACAAGCAAATAAATCCGTTATGATTTAAATGAGCTAATAAATATTATCTGAACCGTAATCCGTGTAGATTCATTGAAGAAGGCGTGGTGTCGTATCTTTGTGTTCATTAAATCGTTTGCTTTTCTTTCATCGGCGTTAAAGTGCGGATATTCTATCCCTTTTAGGTAGGGATTTCTCATGACTTCGATCCTTTGACTTTGTTCGCTTATGATATTTCTTTGCTATTTGACCATTGCTATTGAACCATTGCTATTGAATCTTTGCTTTGACCCTACATTATTGAACCTTCATTCTTGAACCTCCAATATTGAACCCATTGCTACCGAACCTTTGCTCTTGAATTGTTGCTTTTGACTGTGCTATAGAATCGTGCTATTGAACCTTTGATATTGAAATATTGATATTGGACCTTGATATTGAACTATTGTTATGAACCTCGAATTGTGAACTATTGATATTGCACTTTTGCTTATGAAGACTTATATATTGCTACACTTTGAACCTTTGTTTGACCTTGATTGATACCGAGCCATTAACTAGGCATGGGGTTCCATGTCCGTGTCATTGATGCACCAATGGCATGACTTTAGTGTGGTTGAGTGATGTTACACACGTCCCATTTTGTATTGATTATCGCGCTTGGATATATTGTATGGCCACTATTGTTTTGCGGGGTATGGATGCATCCTAGATTTGATTTGATTTGAATTTGATATGATATGATTTGTTTTGGTGATGCGGTGCGTGTGTGCAATACACCCCTCACATTTTGGGAGCTAGCTACTCCCTTTGGTTACCGAGGTCTCCCTCATATTGGTTTGGTATTCGAGGTCACCTCCGAATACAATGGTTACTATTGGTTACTTGGTTGCTATTGCCACTATTGATATGGTTTGTTTTGTTGGCTCGGGATAGATTTCGACAACCCTTACACTTTTGATATACCTATATTGTACCTTACGGATTCCCCACGCACCATATTACGAATTGTTGTCCCTTATATGACTCACTCTACTACCAAGATATATATGTTCCATTGCTTTGATCTGTTACACTCTCATTCCGTTACTTGAGACTATCGTTCCATTCACGTCGGGTTATTATATGCTTATTGAATTTGATTATACTATTCTGTTTTATGTGACCATTGATTATCCTGCTATGATGTGATTAACATGCGGTTATCGAGTTACTGTTTCTATCGATGATATGTGATCTCAACGTTATGTGACCCTCTGTATTGTCGGTGATCATGCTATTGTGTAATCGATAGTTTTATACATTTATTATGTGTACTACGTTCGATTGATCTAAGTGGACTATGACTATCCGTTGTATCCTTATCGCTTGTTGTTGACTGCCATGTTTGCATTTCGGTTTATACTACGGTTTGTTTGGGTAAAGGGTTCGACATGACGTATGGCTTGTTAATTTGTTTAGTTTCCTGCTATGTCTTTAATCCATTTAATTATATCTTTATACTATATTACTACTTATTACGATGTAAGCGCCATGTGTTATTCTTTGTTAGTACTTCCTTTATTATGATCTTGGTTATGTTTTCAAATAAGGGTTTGACTGTGTGAATTGCCATGCTCACTTATTAATTAATTGCTTCCGCTTTCTGTAGATAACCGTTTGGCTTGTATGTCTTGATTTCTGAATTGATTGTATGATGTATGTGTTGTGTGGATATGATGTACGCTATGCTTGCTTATGTTTGATGCTTGTATACTGGTTTGTATGTGCTAGTATGCTTGTCATGATGCTTTGCTTTGCTTCGTTCTCTTTGTTATATGTACTTTGGATATACGTATAATTCGTTACGCATGATCCGCATTGACTCATTGTTCTCATTTATTTGTGACTTTGTTATCCGTTTCCTTTGTTCATTTGCATTTGATTCTATTTAGCTTCGTTTTGTTATATCATTCCTTGAGCTTTTAAGCTCAACGCATTCTTTTCTGCGGCGGTGTTAGGTTTGAAGATGGGCTTTGATGGGTGAGAGTTGGATTATTTGAGTGGACCCACCCTAGTTACCATATTATTTGGATTTATTTTGTCGGACTATTGTTTTGAGATTTCATTTTTTTATTTTAGACATTTTGGATTTTGTAACCTTCCTTGTCAGTCGATTGTTTATATGATTTGATACTTCATTCTTAAGGTTTTCGTTTGTAAGGATTTTATCTGTATGTTCTGATATGACACCAGAATGTGACACTTCTACCCTTGTCGGGTTGGGGTGTTACAATTATGGTATCAGAGCTCTAGGTTTTAGGATCCTTAGAGCTTAGGCTATGACCTGTGAGGATTGGGTAGACATTAGGCTTCCGTCCGTTCTGATCTTCTCCGATTCGTTTGATTGTCGTTCAGTTTTGACTTCTATAATCTTTTGTCTTCACTGTTTTGGTCTCTTCTATTCATATTTGATTTTATTATTTTGTCTTCGCACATCCGTTTGTCGATCGTTAGATGGTGATTTCTCGTAGAGTCGAAGATGATGGTGCCGACCTAACGTTCTGCTGTGATCCTTGGTGGAGAGGTTCGTGAAGCGAAGCCGCATCCATTGCCGTACTCTTGGAGACATCGTGAAGCGCTAGAGGCTGGATGGAGCAACCAAAGGCGCAAAAGACGGAGACTAGATTCAACCGGTGGTGAGAAGGTTCATCTACTTCATATGATTTGGCGCGACTTGTGTTACTCCGATTCGTTTGTCGAGCGTTTTGAGGCGGTTTGATATTTTGTTAAGTGATTTTGATCAGTATTGCTTTTCTTTGATTCGTTCAGAACTCGGTTTGAATCGTGAAGTTTTATCGTTTGGCATTTTGTTAATATCTCAGCTTTTCTTTTGGATCGTCAGTAATGAGTCATGAGGAACCGTTTCGAGCAAGTTGGTGGCCTTCTCTCCTTTGTGGTATGGTAAGTTGTTTGATGTGTTATATGTTGTATGTATGCGATTCTGGTCTGCTTTGGTATGTTACTTGATATCGGTATGTGATATGTTTGGTGTGATATTGGCTATTTGGTTTGTCATGACCCGAGACAAAATATGATGACAATAAGGACTTGTTATGTGATGCAAGTATTATGACGCCTGATCAACGTGATAATACCGAGATCATATAATTTGAACTTATTGGAATCATATGACATCTTGGGAAATGCACAGGTTGGTGCGTGAATGGACTAGGCCTTATATCCGTTATTTGTCAATCCTCATAATCATTTGAAATTTTGTACGTCTTTGTGAGATTCTCATTGACATCTGTTACGTATAAGATTTGTAAGCTTTGGAACCGATATCGTTTTGATCTGTGTGAAACTATGGATTGCTACGTCTGCCTTGAACTCGTACGTCTCCGTTTACTTCTGTGACTTCAATTTCGCGGACGAAATTTTTTTTTAGAGGGGAAGTATTGTAATATCCGAAAATTCATTTTTTCGAAATTCCTATATAATTTGAAATATTAGCCTAAGTCATATGACACTAATAAGTATTTAAAACATTATGCTAGGTACAAATTAAATTAATATATGTATAACCTAAGAATCTAAACTTAATATAAACAAGTTAGAATATCAAGAACCTTCCTAAATCCCTACAAGATTTCACACGCTTCTTTGGTCCTAGTACCACACGATTTGACTAAAATTAAAAAATAGGGATTTCCTTAATTTCGGCCCATATTATACGCTCCATAACAGACACAATCAACACAATCAATTCATAATTTAACACCTTCCTTATTTGCTATACACGCCTATTCCTATAGCCAAATTATTATTTTGTACACACAATTTGGAAACAAAGATAAACGTAACTTTGGAAAAGATTTGGGTTTGGCTCAATCAACTCTCCATCCCTTATAACAAACCAAATATTAGTTCCATTGTGTCCTCCCATTTGCATCAATCCAAACTCGTAGCGTCCCTCTAGTTCGAATGTTTTAACTTTGGTGATATGCAAACTTTACAAACTCTAATGATTAAACTTGGGATTCGTGGGAACAATATTGTTGCACTTACTATTGGAACTTCTCATATGTTGAATCGTACACGAATTCTTTGCATACACATCCTACAACGCCTCTTGTCCAACTGGTTTTGCATCACAACATCCTCCACTGTGCTTCAAGGCCCATGCTTTCTTTTTCTCCGAACCGTATAATATATTTGCTTATCCTTTTACACCAAACATTGGTGTACCTTTCTCTTGCATCTCCCTTTACACCGAAACGAAGGCCCTTGACAAACCCATTCGTGGCTGCCAAGGAAGAAGTAACCAGGACCGGTATTCAGTGTCCTAATCGTAGCTGAACTATGGGTGCCGTTTGTGGTTGGTTTCGATCAACCTACTCGTTTTCTTTCGACCCTTTCGACTCAACCTCAAGGTAACATCGTTAACTATTATGTCTTACACGAACTTATACGCGATTAAGATTATGCAAAGCCTAAACTATTTCAAGTTGCTACTACATCTCGTTGATATATATGTCATTATTACCATGAAGCCATGACCAAGTATTAGATAACTTTCTCTTTCAAAAGCATGATGTTTTGACTTAGAATTTTAATACCGTAAGCAACAGGAAGGCATGACATTTGCGTTAAAAAACAGGAATGGATTACATGCATGGGTCTTATGGTTTTGTTCACGTTTTTTTTTTAATGACTATGAAATGGTGTACATAGATATATGCCTACTGTTATAGATTTTGGTACTTGTATATCATGGTCTAATGAGGGTAACTTCGAGGGTGATCGCGGGTTTATTGTGTGAGTCGTATGGAGTTTTAAAAGTACGTCGGGGAAGTCGAGTCGGGGGTTAATGATAATGCATATTTACTTGGTCGTAAAGGTTAGCCAATTGAACCGCGAGCGACCTTGAATATTCATCGAAATATGTATAAGTAGAATGATATATAAACGTATAATATGATATGAAATCAGTAGCTACATTTGATAAAATATTTATTTTTATTTTAGACCTCAAACCTTGATATTTTCGCATGCAAACCTTTACTTTTATATGTTGTCACTATTGACCCTAATCTTTGGAATCTATCACAAATGACCTATAACTTTGATATATTGTCATATTAAACCTTTAAATTTACCATTTATTATTTGTAACCTCTAAGTGTGGCTAATTAATGATCATTACCCTAAAGTATTTTAATTCGGTCCATTACTAAAAATGAGAATACGCTTAATAATTCTAAAAATATTAATACGATTCATACAAGCAAATAAATCCGTTATGATTTAAATGAGCTAATAAATATTATACGAACCGTAATCCGTGTAGATTCATTGAAGAAGACGTGGTGTCGTATCTTTGTGTTCATTCGTCGTTTGCTTTTCTTTCATCGGCGTTAAGGTACAGATATTCTATCCCTTTTCAGTAGGGATTTCTCATGACTTTCTGATCCTTCGACTTTGTTCGCTTATGATATTTATTTGCTATTTGACCATTGCTATTGAACCATTGCTATTGAATCTTTGCTTTGACCCCTACGTTATTGAACCATCATTCTTGAACCTCGATATTGAACCCATTGCTCCGAACCTTTGCTCTTGAATTGTTGCTTTTGACTGTGCTATTGAATCGTGCTATTGAACCTTTGATATTGAAATATTGATATTGGACCTTGATATTGAACTATTGTTATGAACCTCTCGAATTGTGAACTATTGATATTGCACTTTTGCTTATGAAGACTTATATATTGCTACACTTTGAACCTTTGTTTGACCCTTGATTGATACCGAGCCATTAACTAGGCATGGGGTTCCATGTCCGTGTCATTGATGCACCAATGGCATGACTTTAGTGTGGTTGAGTGATGTTCCACACCGTCCCATTTTGTATTGATTATCGCGGCCGGATATATTGTATGGCCACTATTGTTTTGCGGGCGTATGGATGCATCCTAGATTTGATTTGATTTGAATTTGATATGATATGATTTGTTTTGGTGATGCGGTGCGTGTGTGCAATACACCCCTCACATTTTGGGAGCTAGCTACTCCCTTTGGTTACCGAGGTCTCCCTCATATTGGTTTGGTATTACGAGGTCACCCTCCGAATACAATGGTTACTATTGGTTACTTGGCTGCTATTGCCACTATTGATATGGTTTGTTTTGTTGGCTCGGGATAGATTTTCGACAACCCTTACACTTTTGATATACCTATATTGTACCTTACGGATTCCCATCGCACCATATTCAGAATTGTTGTCCCCTTATATGACTCACTCTACTACCAAGATATATATGTTCCATTGCTTTGATCTATTACACTCTCATTCCGTTACTTCAGACTATCGTTCCATTCACGTACCGGGTTATTATATGCTTATTGAATTTGATTATACTATTCCTGTTTTATGTGACCATTGATTATCCTGCTATGATGTGATTAACATGCGGTTATCTGAGTTACCTGTTTCTATCTGATGATATGTGATCTCACTGTTATGTGACCCTCTGTATTGTCTGGTGATCATGCTATTGTGTAATCGATAGTTTTGTCTATTTATCATGTGTACTACGTTCAGTTGATCTCGTGGACTATGACTATCCGTTGTATCCTTATCTGCTTGTTGTTGACCTGCCATGTTTGCATTTCGGTTTATGCTACGGTTTGTTTGGGTAAAGGGTTCAGCTTGTGACATCTGGCTTGTTAATTTGTTTAGTTTCCCTGCTATGTCTTTAATCCATTTAATTATATCTTTATACTATATTACTACTTATTACGTTATAGCGCCATGTGTTGATTCTTTGTTAGTACTTCCACCGTTATGATCTTTGGTTATGTTTTCAAATAAGGGTTTGACTGTGTGAATTGCCATGCTCACTTATTAATTAATTGCTTCCGCTTTCTGTAGATATCCGTTTGGCTTGTATGTCTTGATTTCTGAATTGATTGTATCTTTGTATGTGTTGTGTGGATATGGCGCCGCTATGCTTGCTTATGTTTGATGCTTGTATGCTGGTTTGTATGTGCTAGTATGCTTGTCATGATGCTTTGCTTTGCTTCGTTCTCTTTGTTATATGTACTTTGGATATCAGTATAATTGCGTTCTGCGGGATCCGCATTGACTCATTGTTCTCATTTGTGACTTTGTTATCCGTTTCCTTTGTTCATTTGCATTTGATTCTATTTAGCTTCGTTTTGTTATATCATTCCTTTGGGCTTTTAAGCTCAGCCGCATTTCTTTTCCTGCGGCAGGTGTTAGGTTTGAAGATGGGCTTTGATGGGCTGAGAGTTGGATTATTTGAGTGGACCCACCCTAGTTACCATATTATTTGGATTTATTTTGTCGGGCTATTGTTTTGAGATTTCATTTTTTTATTTTAGACATTTTGGATTTTGTAACCTTCCTTGTCAGTCGATTGTTTATATGATTTGATACTTCATTCTTAAGGTTTTCGTTTGTAAGGATTTTATCTGTATGTTCTGATATGACACCAGAATGTGACACTTCTACCCTTGTCGGGTTGGGGTGTTACAGTACTGCATACCAATTGGCAGACCTCCTCACCAAAGCCTTAGCTCCAGCTAGGTTTACTGAGTTGGTCCACCGGATTGGTATGAGGTATTTGACTCCAGAGGAACTGGATGAACTTTTAAAACAATCTTAAAACCAGTCAAACACCAAAACCTCTTTTGTACATATTTTTCAAAAACAAAATACAAAAATATGAAATTTACAAAATTCAAAAATATTCTTCTCTCTAAAAATTTTATTCAAACATGGCAAGTACAAAACTTCAGTCAACACTTTGCTCTATCAAACTTTTCACACTTTTCCCGAACAAGTGTTGAGGGGGAGAAAGTAAATATTTTATGTTTCATAAAACCTTGTACTTACATGTTACCTATAACCGGTTGTATCTTTGAGAATGGTGGACTCGTTTCTGGTTTATTGACACTCCCCGGACCCAAACTTGTAAAATTTCTTTAATTTTAAAGTCAATGGGGGAGTGTCGTCAAGTTTCTTTCCAAACATCATGCTTTACGTACCCTAAGTGGAAGTTATGGGCGTTGGATGAAAATGATTGAGGTGGAGGGACCAATGTTGCTAAATGTTTAAACTCATTTTAATAAAACCATCCCATCTAATTTTTTCAAAACATTTAATTCACACATTAACTTCTCCAACTACCCATCCCACGCATAAGAATCATTTCACAAATCCGTGCTTTAAACTCCTAATCTGTAAGTGTATTAAGGATCATTGTGTTATTATAAACATTGGTTTTGATTTTTAAACATATCTAATGGCTAGATTTTGTGTTTGGGATGATTTTGTGTTCTACGCGTATGCGTATGAATACGAAATCATCATTGATTGTTTGTGATGATTAATTTTGTGTCAAAATGCTTAAAAACAAGTATCATAAACATTTTCAACATCTAAATCCACCCAGAAAACGTTTTTAATCGTTTTACAAGAATTAGGGTTTATGCGTGGATTTGGGCGTTTTCATTTGTGAGTGTTTATGCGTAATTAGATGGCTATATGAAGTTTGTGACATGCTTAATTGAACAAAACCACACTTGAATCATTCCTAGAAACATGATTTGTGCTTAATTGAGTATTAGGGTTTAAGTATCATATGAATTGGGTACTTTTGATTCATGAGGTTCTGGATGTTAAAACTTGTTGCAACACATTCATTTAGACTCTAAGACATCCCAGAATTAATTTGGTGCATTAACCACACCAGTTTCCGATGCGGTTAATCAACCCGATACGGGAACTGGTACCACCACCCACGAATCACAACAACAGCAGCTAGAGGATGAGATGATCTTTGACTTTGAGGAACCTGAAAGAAGAAGGAGAAGGCGAAAATTCTTGATGAAGATGTTGAGGTCTTGCTAAAGAAAAGCGAAAAGAAGCTCAAGATCAAGCAGCTGAAGAGGCTAGGGTTAAGGCGGAAGAAAAGGCTAAAGCTAAAAAGGAAGTCGATGATTATCTTCTAGATAGTCCCGCACATAGCAAGGAACAAACTTCTGAGCCACCTAAGGACCCTGAGTCTCCTCATGAATCATCATCGTCAGACTCATCTTCTCACTCATCTCCACCACCATCCAAAGCCACCTCCATATCCGCATCCAAATCGGTAAAGAAACCGACCGATACTTGGATATCACGTGCAAAAACAAAGATTGTTAAAGCTTTCAGGCAAGTAAGGAAGAAAGACGTAGTCAACAAGAAACTGAATCAACTGGCCGACAGAGTTAACATTCTTCAGGACGTGATAAACGAGTTTTTGGATGAAAGGGAACAGCTGCAACAATTTCTGAATAGAGATATCCAAGGGGAAATGGAGAAGACGATCAGTGAATACACTCACAAGTTTCTCATCGACATTGTCCCTGGCGTGACTAGAGAGATGTTCACCAGACAACTTTATCCAAATCTCATGCAATTGGTCAAGCAAACAATGCAATCTACTCTGGTAGCAATGCAAATCAATCCAATTGAGCCTAAGGTTGTCTCTGATGCAGAGTTGATCTCCAAGCTTGTGCTACAAATGTCTAAACGATCTGCAACGTTTACTTCTGATGAAGCTAAACTTTTTGAGGCATTGCTAGAATTTCAACTCAAAACTTCATGCAAAGCGGCATTGAAAAGGCTAAGCGTCAAGAGGCGATGATGATGCGGATAAGGACTCGGTAAACGAAGAAGAAAATTACGATTCATCCTCTATGCGTCCCACCACCTCCAAGGACCTCCACTCAAAGAAGTTCTCCACAACGGTCTCCTTGTACTGATAAACCTCAGGATTCTGAGTCACCACCACAAACAGAGAAAACCGATGATCACTTTGAATAAAATGGTGGTGACGATGAAGAAATTCCTGAGCCCCAACAACAACCTACTTCTTCTACATCAACAAAGAAACCAGCATCATCAACAAAGCCTAAAAAGAAGAAAAAGACCAATGTTGTGTCATGGCTAGATGATGATGACACTGAAGAGTATGATTGGTTCTCTAAACTTGTTGATGCTACACCTCAGTTACCGGAAGGACAAGAACCGGTAGATGGTCGCACAATGGAGCATGTGAAGCTTATACAAGAAAATTTCAAGATGAAGAAGATGACAAAAGTAGAGTTGAGGCGAATCAAGAACGACGCTTTTCAATTGCTTAAGGACAGCTCTGACAGTGCCATTGAAGTCGAATATCATCTCGACAACATAGCACGAGCCATGTCCAAGAACATCGATTGGCTCAACCCTGAAGCTAACATCGACTTTACCAGACAAGACAAAGCTCCATATTACACAGACTGGACCAAACCACTACCTACCATTGGCCGACCGGATCAACCCAAGATTCCCTATCGTTACTTCTTCAACAATGACTTGGAATTCCTTCTACACGGTAGCGATGTTTCCAAGAAATATGCTACATCACTCACCCTCCCTTTCCCGGCAGCAATCTACTCTAACAATATAGCCATCGAGGAAGAAGCCACACACATGTTTGCTGACAAAGTGAAAAAATAATGACCTCGATGCACTGTATGGGATTCATCATTGGCACGAGCGAAGCGAATCTACTACAAAAGCGCCGGTTCTTAAGTCGAAAAGGAAGTGTTCAGTGACAAACGGATCGTTGCAATTATGCATGTTACCCTGTCGTCGAAGTGGGACTACACATTCCTAAAGAAAATTGTGGTCAAACGACAAGACAAACAGGAATATGACTTTACAGAAGTAGATTTCCAGAGATTGTCGCTCAATGACATTGAAGACATGTATCTTGCCAAGGTACAAGGACGAATGCAACAATTCTCTACAAATATCCAACGCGAGTACATCAAGTCATTGCTAATATTCATAAGAAGCATCGTGATCCAAGAACGTGTAGAAGATATTCAACTTGCCGTGGAATCATACCAGAAGCGTGTTAATCTCACAAAACCACAGCTAGACCTTCCCGACATAAACCAACTTGCTTAGTACACCCTTATCAGGAAACCATTTGGGGTAGTCTACCGTAGTGAACTACACCACAATTGCTTCATGGCGTGCAAAGAGCTTCATAAGTTTAGGGATCAAACATTAAAGAAGGTTCGGGACGAGCTAGCATACAGGTTAAAGGAGATCCATGACGGCATAGGGTCACCGAAGAGATGGAATTCGAGGGATAGGAGGGATGTGAAGAAGATCATCACTCGGATTGATGAAAGGTTGTTAAGACGGGATCCGATAAGAACGATGGAGAGTTTCGTAGGTGGTCGTCCAAGCATATCTCTCACAGGCTACCAATGTCCAGAACGCATTCCTGGAGTTATTGCTGGACTACCTGATACTCCTGGTACCCCTTGATCTATTTCCTTATCATTATTTGGATGTGTGAATTATATCTGACTATGGCTTGTGCACACATGTGATGTACAACCCGTACTTGTAATGAAAGGACCACATGGTATGCATCGATTGCCACAATCCTATAAAAGGAGCGAAAGATTCTTACTTTTGAGTAAAACTAATCAAAACTTTCACTTTCAAAGTTTTGCTCAAAAGAACAAGTACTTCCCCTTATGTTTTTCAAAACCTCAAAAGTTAATATCACTTTGTTGAGGGGGAGTATTTACTTAAAACTTTGTTCACTAAATTTTTCTTCGTGGTAATCTTCCCACAAAACTCGAAATGGACATATTCGATATCAAAATTTTATCAAAAATAACATTTATATGCCATTTTTGAGGGGGAGAAAAATTATGTGATAAGAAATATGTTGTGAATTGCTATTGAATTATCGGGCTAAAGACTTAGCCAATGAATTGACGAGCACTTCAATGTTAGTAACTCGAAAAGACTTATGCAGGACGGGTAATAATTTCAAACTAGTTCGCTAGTGATGTAAGCGTGTCTCATGAAAGGACTTGTCCTAGTAGAATGTACCATTCGAGAAATCCTTGGTAGACATGAACCTTGACGGGTCAAACCTCCTCACCAAGGAGTGTTTACAACTTCAAGATGGCCTAGTCAGTGATGTAACCGTGTCACGCGGGGAATTGTCTATCTTGAGTTAATCAATTCAAAAGTGCGCGCTCTTCTCTCACCGTGCAGATTTTTGTCTAAACATTTAAGCACGTGTTGAGGGGGAGTATTTCTACAAAATGTAAAACTCTTTCAGTGGTACAAAATGTTTTAATCATAACCACTTTGAGATATTTTTCATGAAAATGGTTTTATGGCAACATAGGTTAGTCATGGAGTTATAAGGTGACTAAGGTTAGGAATAACCGTCCTATGATCCGCCAGAGCTGGAGGGATCTACCCAAGGACACCACCAATAGTTAGAATTTAGAAGTCCTTAGGTACAATTATAAAAAGGAGAAAATGAGAATCGTAGAAAGAAGGAGTTGAAGAATTAAAAAGAAAAGTAAAGAAAGGGTGAAAAGAAATAGCCCTCAGTTATTCAACTTAGAAATGAGACACGGGTTCAATTCATATGCTCTTGGTTGTCGGTTGATGACACCGGTATTGAAGATCAAAGTCGTCATGGACCCGATGGCGATGCTCTAAACCTTCTTAGCCACTCAAGTTTCTCTCGGTGAAGCTTGTTTCATTCTCGGGGAACCCTACGTAAACTATCGGCTTTCTCTTAGAGATTGCCGGTATGGTATTGAAGAAGGAGACCCTCTCCCTAGTCTCCGCGGGAAAACCAAAGCGCACTATTGAGTCTAGAGCCACGAGATTCATCAAAAGATCTCTTAGGTACACTTGACATTTCATCACTTGTCATTCAACATTAAAGACGCAAGTGATACATTATCGAGTCCTTCACAGATCTTAGCAACTGTCGAGAACATTTATGAGAAGTTCACATGTGATCCTCGGTGATTGAATGGAAACTCTGCTGTGGTCAACATCAAACGACCACGACGGTCACTTTGGTAACTCCTTGTGGGTTACGCTTAGTGTGTCTCAAGCGGTCTATAGTCGTGGGGTGATGCTTGGTGTACCTCATCGACTCACCGAATGTAGGTGTGCCGGTACATCGCGTTATCTCACTTGTGGGAATCTAGTTCGGGAACAACCTTTGTGAGAATTAGAGGCGTGTTTTCACACTATCTTGTTAACACACTCAAGTTCAAACTTGTAGCTGGATTATTTCTAACCCATGTTTTATGTTTTCTTCTTATGGATGCTCGCGGGAAGAAAAGATCGTGCGATTCTTCACATGCTCATACCAACAACAACACTAATTGAAGTTCTCTCAAAGGCAACACAAAGTCGAATGATTCTTCGTCAAAGTCAAAGAATCTACAAAGTTTAAAGACTAAGAGAACTACATCGATCTTGAAATTCAACATTAAAGAGCGTGAGCATATTGGAGAAAGACGTGGAGACACTGGAGCAATGAAGCGGACCTGATGCAGATAACCACAACATACTATTACTACCACCACAAAGATCAAAGAACAAAGAAAATGAAGACGTCAAAGCTGAAAAACTTCAAAGTAAACAAGATCCCTACACTGGGGAGATTGTTGGAATCAAGACACTTCTTCTCACAAGAAAGAAGAATGTCAGAAGACGTCAAAGCAACTATTACATCAGCACCTGCAATGTTTTCACTCTAATCATTAATTATCAACACTTAGGGGGAGATTGTTGGAATCACTTCTAGATTATATTTCAAGTGTTTGTAATCAATATGTATTAGTGTGCTTAATTAGGCTTTTAAGTTAGTATTAATGCCAAGGCTTATGTAGAAAGTCCATGAGCCTTGGCCCAAGCCCAATAAGGAAAGGAAGGGAACTAGTGTGTTGCCCTAGTTCCTTCCCTATAAATAATCTTGTAAACTCCCATTTGGGAGTTGGTTGTTCATTTACTTTCACTCTCTACGCATAAACATTCTATATTTCTATACGTGTGTGTTTGTTCTTGTTCAACCGATCTATCCTTCATCTATCTTTCTTATATTGATGCTTGTGTTACAAACATGGTGACCTAACAATCCCACTCATATCGTATCTTTATTTTGTAACCCACAATCATGAAATCAAAGTTTCACACCATCACATTGCACCGACATCAACATAAAAACCAAAGTTATGGAAGAGCTAATTTGCACCAAAATTGATGGTAACCAAATGGAAATCGGACCCGAAAAACAGCATGGCTGCAACCATATGGTCACCTTGCCAAGGCATGTTCTTCGTCCGACTTCAGTTACCAAGACAAACCAAAAAAGGGCAAATATCATCGCTCGTCAGCCTACACTGCACATAAATCTTATTATATATATCATATATTATGATATTACATTTATTGGGGAAGCCTCTTCATTAAGTGACTTTAGCTACTCTTAAAAAAATTATAAGGCAAAGTCGCAACATTCCATTGTGTTTTGATGAACACACCAGCGTAATGTAAAAGAGGAAACATAATATACATTATGATGATACCTGAGTGGCACAACATTATTGTGATAAATCCACCAGACAGCCATTACCTTTAGATCCAAACAGGTATACCTCCAGAATGTTATCTAGCAATATTTTTACCCAAAGATAGCTGCAGCGACTGTCTGAAAGCAATGGTTATACTTGGAGCGGTTGCAACACCAAACAGATACCAAAGCAACATGTTAAAAAATAGTATGGATCCACTGTGTTTGCAACCATCATGGGTTGCCCCGCCAACATGCAGATAACATCATCTTCTTCAAAGGCATTCCCACCTATGACAACAAATACCATCAACCACTGCTTGAAAGCGTAATAAGCAGCTAATAAGCATGATAATTATCATACCAAAGACCCGCATGATTGCGGGGCAAGAACAAGGCTCAAATTTGCACCCATAAAATGCAAAGCAAAATACTGGCCATGGCTGCAATTAAAAACTGCCCTGCCAAGCTACCAGTATCAGGCAATTATGTAAACAAAGCATTCAATTGCATGTAGGTATCATCACTGCCTAAACCAAACAATATGATTTTGTCATGGGCGCAACCAATGAAAGTTAACGGTGAAGAGCCCACAACCAGTTTTACAACAACATCGGAAATTTGGCTGGAAAAACGGCTCAGATGGGTGAATATTCAAGAAAACATGATACACTCGCCATGGCTGCAACAACTGCCTGTCGCCCTGCCAAGATACGCGCGATCTCACATTCACCTAACAAACCCCAATTCATCACAGCCTCTAAAACCGGATACAAAGGTCGGCCATTTAGCACGGTGGCCATGCCAAAAACTGGAATTACAGAATATAACATTCATGGGCATTCTCTGCATTTGTAACCCACAACCATGAAACCAAAGTTTCAGGCAATCACATTTCACCCTAATGAACATAAAAAACATAGCCACAGAAGAGCTAACTTGCAGAAAAACTCATGGTAGCCCAACAGAAGAGGTGCTCGAAAAACAACATGGCTTCAACCATACGGTCACCCTGCCAAGGGCTGCTTTTCGGCAAACTTCAGCCATAAATACAAACCAAAAATGCACAACATCATTATCCCTTAGGCTACACTGCGTGTAATACAAATGAGAAAGCGGCAAGTGACCATGCCTCTGCATATGCCATGGGTGCAACCTCAGCAAGTCTACCCCACCATAGCGGAGCCTGAAAACATGGCAAACCCACAAACATTTTCAGAACCTATAATATTTCATTCAAATCTAACTCACACAAACTGCTAAACCATAACATATAAGATCCCATTCCACTAACATGAGCACATGGTTTTTTTTTACACAAACTAAAGCGACATCAATTATGAAAAGAAGCCTTCGTTTTAGCATCATTCAATTGATGCACACACTTGAAATGAGAAAACGCCCAAAATAATTTTACAAAATAGGAAACCCTAAATTAAACCTATACCCTAATTCGTATAAAACGTTAAATTAAACATAAACCCTCATTCGCATAAACCATTTGACCCAAAAATACACCTAAACCTTCACAACAGCGAACGTGCGGAGAGATTAAAAAAAACACCAAACCTAGTATCAAATCTTCGAAACACCAAACTTGCTGAAGTTTATTTTGATCACAAATAATTGATCCACGTAACACTAATTATAGAAATAGTGAACCAAAAGAGATATGCACCTATAGCGTTTAACATGTGGGTAGCATGCATCCACAAACATGAAAAAAAAATTGATTTAATGGTACACATGACCACCACCAACAAACCAACTTTTTTTGGATGAAAGGATGCCCGGATTTTGTCCGAAGATGTACCCAGTTAGATCTAAATGATAAACTAACGATGTGAGTGGTAATGAATAGACCGGAACGGTCAGGCTAATGGGCCTCCACCAAAACAGTCCGGCACCGGAAAAGAAACCTCTATTGCACTATTCATAAGGTCCCCAAAAATGTAACACAGAAGATTGGGTGGAGATAACAATGTGTGGTAATGAGAGAGAAAGGAAGAAAATTCGAGAATACCCGGTTTTCTTATCGGCTCACCCAAACGGTTCAAAAAAAATCCAAACTTGCACTATTTATAAGGTCCCCAATAAATGTAATATAGAAGAATATGATTAGTATCGGGACCTATAAACTTACAAAAACTATTGTCATGTCATATTCTACATCTAAGTAGTGGCAACAAATCTACACAGGTAGCCATGATCTACGCAAAGGAATAAGTCTTTAAAAGTACATAAAATCATCCAAAACACACATAGATTAAACTAGAGAACTTGAATTATTAAATAAATTAGGTTCATAACAAGACAAGTATAAAGGTTTAGCCTTCCATGACAAAAGATAAATAAAGATTATTCAGAGTAGACATGATAATTGAAATCATAATGAAAAACTGATAATCTAAGGTTTATGACGTGTAAAACCTTCACTCTTGGTGTCTTCTAGGGTTTCTCTAGTCTTTTAGGGTTTCTCTAAACCTTGTGAAACTTCAAAACTTGGGAACTCTTCAAAACCCCAAAACTCTTGTGACGTGTAGAATAGGGTTGTATTTATAAGCTAAAATTAGGGTTTGAGCCGTCTATGGATATGGCGTATATACATGGAGGGTGATACGTCTTATCTTCAATAATTTCGCACAATCGAATTTTCTAGAATCCATCCATACGGCGTATCAGTAGAAGGTAGATAAGGCATATGGTCTTTGTTGGGACAACAATGCTTGGGTCTCCTTTTGTTTTAATGATGACAAATAAACCTTCACAACATATAAAATCACAAACGGGAGCCAAAAACCAAAACGAACCATAGCTGCTCCTCCGACGCGCAGGGAGCGCGCCAAGGACTATTTGGTTCGGGTCGGTTTTTGAAAGTCGGCTTTCCTCTTACCCGACAAATGTGGTTCTTTCAATACATGTATGAATATGACGTGTGTTTCATTGGGAACACTAGAAACGAGTTTTAAAGTTTGAGGATTTAAAATCACAACCTCTCATTTTTTACAACATGCCAACTCAAATATTTTATCAAACGCCTCTAACCAAGGCTTTTATAAACCTAGGAGACTCATATCTTTCATATGACATCAAGGGAAAATATTCATATGACCATAATCCGTGTTTACGTTTCTCTAATCACATAACGGGTTTTAATCCCTTATTGGTCAAATTAAGTCAAAGGTCTCTTTGCGCAAATTCATCATTTCCCATTATGGGATATGCTTTACTATGATGCAAATCACTTAGCTTATTTGCATCAAGATGATTATTGATTAAGTCAAGTTGTGGAAAACGCGAGTTATGATATTATGAACACTTGACATTGTGTTATTTGGGAGCTTGAGTATTCTTTGATTTTCTTACCCGACACACACAACCCATAATCATCATTGTTTATTATTTTCTTTCTTAATGACAATGTGATTATCTAATAATAAATCCTTTGATTATTCTCTTATTACAAAACCAACCCTTTAACAAATAAACCTTCCAAATATCTTCAAATCTTATCCTAAACATTCTTTAAATATTCTCTTACACACTTTATACTTGCATGTATTATTTGTCTCCTACATTCCAACATTCTCCACATCAACCTCTTATTCACCACATTCTCTATAAATCACACACAATCAAACACATCACCATATTACTATTCACCTTCTTCTACAATCACCTTTACATACTTATCAAGCTTGCCAAACACATCCTACTCACTCACATACTTATTAAGCTTGCCAAACACACCTTACTCACTTACACACATACCAAGCTTACTCAACCCACTTCACTCTCTCAACATCACATCCATACACACACTAGATTCAAATTTTCACACACTACTCACAAACACTTTCATTCCTCTCACATAGGCTCCCATCACATCATTCTTACACCACCATCTCTATCATGTCATACACTCTCACACATACTACAATTCAAATTTCAAACACTACACACATACTCTCCTCTTCCTCTCTCATAGGCTCCCCATCACCATCACACATCACATCCATGCCAACTCACTCACTATCATCCTCTTATCCTTATGGAATATTCTTTGATATCTTTGGCATATTCTCTCTATCCTAACCATGCCAACACACTTATCCTAACCATGGTTCAATCCTAACCAAGCTTCTCACACACTCTTCCCTTTCTCTCTATGGAATATTCCATGGCATATTCTTTCTCTCTTATCTATGCTATATGAAGAATACCCAAACTACCCCTAAAAAATTATCTCTTATATCCTTTCTCTCTTTGATAATTGGTTGTGTACAACTACTTCACAAATGATTTTTACCAAATGGTTATTTGAGTTGGTTGACCTTGAAGATGAATAATGGAAAGTCAAAGTGTGAAGTACAATTGGGGGTTTAGCAAGTTCGAGTAGTTAAAAGGCAAAACCCGAAGAAAAATCTTAACAACTTCTGGCGCATCGTTGGCACTCCGACACGCCAGCAGCACGCCAGGCTCGTTAAATTTTTCACGCTTTTGGGTTTTGGCCTATAAATACCCCACTTTGGCTCTTGTATTCCTCACCCCTTTCCATTACTTCTTTCTCTCTATTTCTCTCTTCTTCAATCCTCTAATTTTATCTTGTGTTCTTGATTTATCACATATCATCTTTTGAAGAACACATTCTTTGCAAGGGAAGAATCACAAGAACCTAATTCACTCTTGTGATTGTGTCGATGCTCTTCTTTCTATACCCTTTCTATTACAAGCGAGTCTCTAGGTTAGGTTAGGGCTTGATTGAGTTATCAAATATTCTATCATTCGATTTAGTTGTAAGGGAAGTCATGTGTCTTGGTGACCAAGCCTAGATCCTGGGAGATCTAGTTGGGGTTTGATACCTCCGGTGGGAAGTCTTTGTGGTCTTAGTGGTCTTTGTGGGAAGTCGAATCGTGAGATTTGATAAGGATTTAAAACGTACACTTTTAAGGGGTCATTTAAGCCCTTAATCGCCCACTTTTATATCCGTTACTGCTTAATTTCGTTCCTTTTCACTTTTTAGGTCTCTTGGAAGCAAAATCTTGGAATGATGCATTTTGGATGAAAAGGAGGAATATATGAAGAAAATGGCTAAGTCAAGATCAAGACACTCAAGTCGCTAGCATAACACCGACGGCGTCCCAAGCAGAGGGCGAAGCCGTCTCTATTTTGTGACGACTCGGGAGCAAATTTGTTATTTTACACCGACGGCGCCAGCTTTGAAAAGTAAGGCGTCACGAAGACTTTTCTTCTCGGGCGGCCTAAATCCGAGACTCGACGACAGCGTCACTGAAGACCGACGCGTCACAATCACAATGTGACGCCGTCCCTATGTTGACTTGGCCAAGACGAAACCCTAATGGCGGCGATCGGATAGCGTCCCACTATAAAGCGGCGTCGCGATTATAAAACTATATATAGAAATCGAATTTTCAGACTTTTAGGAGGTAGACTTGTGGAGTAAAAACCTAAAATGATTATAGTCCGGTTTGGACAGTATTTTAGGGTTCTCATACCCTATTTTACATCGAGATAAGTTATTTATTCCCTTGATTTCATTATGTCTTCGATTGAATGTGTGTATGCTTGCATGTTTAACATGTCCGGCTAATTTACTTGTGTGTTTGCTTAGATCTATGAAACCTAGTTATTAATTATTGATTGGTTGTCTCTTATCTTAATTGTAATTGGCTTAGGAGTGCATGAGGCCATCGTTGTGTTTTTAATGCTTGATTAATCTTTGTGAACATTAGTTTATAATTACAAGTGGAATTGTAGGCTAAACATCCGACGATACCCTTAGTGTTAAGTTTATGAATCCTAGAGATTTCGTAGTCATTAACCTTAAGGTAGTCTCAAAGAGTTAGGGATAAAAGCACACCCTACGACCTTAGAAAACACAATGCGTTAAGAATAAGGACGTGACAATTTAACCACCAATAAAAGATAACTAGGGAGTAATAGTATCTAGGTAGACACATCTTTAATAATCATACGAGCACACTTCAAAAAGACATAGACTACCTGATTGATCTCCAAACAGTCAAGTTTAATCACACAAGCTAACCACTTGTGAATGGTCAACCGTAATAAACTTAAAACAGCTCAGAAACAAATGCAATTAAGATCAGAGGAATATAGTGGATTCCTGGGTCGTTAAGTCCCACGGAGGATGAATGGTGTTTAACACAGACAGATGTCGAATAATCAACAAGGATAGTGATCAGTAAGGATTTTGAGATATTTATACCTAAAGAAAAAGTTTGTAAATTACAGCGACTTAAATGCAAATTAAAGAAAATTAAAAAGTTAAAATATATTAAATAAACGCTATCACTATTTTTACAATGATGTTTTTCTTGATTTATAAAACAAAATAACTTAAATAAACTATTATAATTAAAACGTAAACTTAAATTATCTAAAAACGTGACTTAAAATGAAAACGTACGTTAAGTATAAAAATTACGCGAGTGCGCAAGCAAAAACGTAAAATTTATGAAATAAAAGTCCTACAAGTATAAAAACAATTTTCTTACTTAATATATGACAAAAGAAAATTTTAGAAAAAAGATTTATATTTTTTTGACTTTTATATTTTTTATTATGAATTAAATACTATTTTACACTAATTAAATGATTAAAAATACTAAAACTATTTAGAAAAATCTGAAACTTTTTTATAAAATACTTATTATCAATACAAAGCTAGGAAAATTACAAAAGTTGAAAAAGCTAGATTAAATAAGCTGAAAATAAGCTAATAAGCTCGTATAAGCTTAATGAACTAAAAAGGTTATATATTAAGTATTGCAAAGAAAAGCAGAAAAAGACCCAGGTGGTGGTAGTGTGTGTGTGTGGTGAGTGGGTGGCGTGGTTTGAATCCAAAGAATCGCTTTTTTGCAACTATTTTATTTTTGGATTTTTCTTTTTGCAACTTATTAAGCTAACTAAAATAAACAATTTATAAAACTATGACTTTTTATAAAAATGACTAATAAGCTCAGTTTGAGCTTATTTTCTCAACAGTGAGCAAGAAAAAAAGAAATAAGCAAAAGGTTTAAGCTAAATGACTTATAAGCTAGAGAATAAGCACAAGTACACTAGAAATAAGCTAAGCTACTGTAAATAAGCTTATACAACAACTGAGAATGCAAATAACTTAAAAATAAGCACTGATTAAGCCAAAATAAGCACTAGTTTTAACTGTATGCACAGGACACTTTTGTTTTTACTATGCACCTTTAAGCTTAATTTTAAGCACTATAATAAGCTAGGAATTGAAAATAAACACTTGGATTAGCAAGTTGACCAACTCAGATTTCCAAAAAGCTAAAGCTCTCACTGTGGGGTCCACTAGAGAGCTTATGGTGAGGTTAAGAAAAAGCTGAAAAACCACTGAGTATGACTCAGTGTATTCTGAGTTTTTTTTGGACAAACAAAAAGCTGAGTGCAGCCCTATCAAACAAGCTGCAAATTGGAAAATTAAGCTTGGGACTCAAAGATGTCTAGGTTAGCTTCACAAAAAGCCAAGAAGCACAAGCTGAAGCTAACTGATAAGCTCTGTGTGAGCTTGTGAAAGTGATAGGCTCAACTGTGCACAGAGCATGATTTTGACTTTTTTAACAAAATGAAAGTTGACTTAAATGAACTTTAAATCAATTCTATGGACTGATTATGATGTATTAAGTTATATTAAGACTAGATTAAGCAATTATAACAACTTATGAACAAGAAATCACAATCATGGATCATGAAATTCCAACAGTGAGTTAACAAGATTTGATCAAAAGGTATTTTGACTCTTTTAACAAATGACCCTTTGGTTTTCTTGGTGTCAATGAGATATTAAGTACTTATGTGACACAGGACAATAACAAGAAACAAAGCCAACACTCTAACACAGATATCTCGGCAAATCAAGCAGTCATTAAATAAACTAATTTGAAGATTTTCAAATGATTTTAAAGATTTAGACCATGAACTTGATTAAAGATCTTATTATATCATGTATTAGGACTAAATAAACATAAAACAACAGTATTAACAACATGAATCACAAGAATGATGATTATGCTATTTTAACTGTCAAAATGAGATTCTTAGCAACTATAAATTTTAAAGAACAAGTGACTGTTTTTATGGTTTGATTATGCTTAACTACAACTAATGAATATAAAAACACAGAGATTTAAGCTTATAACTGTCTTACACAGTGAAATGCCAAAATGGGTCAAAATGCTTACAAGTTGTTTCCAAGCTCAAACTGAGAACTGAGGTATACAAACACAACCTAAAGCTTCCCAATAAGCACTAAACCCAAGGCAATCCAGAATTCACCTTGCTCCTTGCATTTTTCTTCATTTCTTATGATTTTTGATTTATGACTGATTTTTTTGTATTTTTTTAGTATTTTTGCTTTTGACTACTAAACTGATTTTAAAGGGTTTCTAATAGCTTGGATAAGCTATATAGGAGCTTATGTGAGCTTATCAGTCCAAGGTAACAACTATTAACAACATTTGCAGATTTTGAGAATTTGATCAAAAGTAAGATTTTGCATAAACTGAATATTGAACTTAAAACTGAAATTGATGTTAACAAAAGTTTTATTACACACTAGTAACTTGAAATACAGAGCTTAAAAGCTTAAACAAACACTGGAATTTGAAATTTAATTAAAAACGACATAAGCTAAATTACAATTATTCTAGATAGATCACTCCTCTCTTCTCCTCTTTCTTTATAGCCTTGAAATACTCCCCACATGCCTCTGATCATTTCCCATCAACAATCTTGGCCATTGATTGAGTCAAACTCATCCTAGCCTTTAAACTCACTTTTGGCGCCAAAAGTATACATGGTTGCTTGAGACAGTTTTAGAGTAATTAAAGAATCTTGGTGTGTTGTGGAGGTGTAGGGGACACAAAAGGTGAAGTTTCAATGGATTTGGTGTGATGTGGAAGCAAAAACAGGGGATGTGAGTGTAACAGTGAAAGGTTCATGGTGGGGATGCATTAATTGGTTGTGGGCTGGTGTATAGGAGGGGGGATGAGCTGGAGAGAGTGGGTAGTGAGGTGAGGTGGAGGTAACAGGTGGTAAAAACCACCCTGGTTTTGGTTTGCAGGGGAGGGTGAAGGGGATAAACAGTGAAAGCTGTTTTGGGCGCGCGTTGACCGGATTTGACTTTTTGATATTATAAATGGGGGTCCAAATTAGGGGGGTCACAGGTGTTTGATAGGGGTCTTTTTGGTTTGGCAGGGGTTCTAAATACAAAAGGGGGTCTAATGGTTTGTTTAATATCATAAGGACCATTTGTGTAATTCTGCCAAACATGAGGGACTGAAATTGCCAATCTTCCAAAGTTCACACAAGGACCATTCCTGCCATATGTGAATAGTACAAGGACTACTATTGCATAAAATTTCATTTTCATAAATCCAAGGACTATATTTGACATTTTCAAAACTTGAGGACTAAAGTTGTAATTTTGCAATTTACATTTCAAGGGTTTGTTTTGACAACTTTTGAATCTCATGGACCTTAAATGACATTTTTCTTTATTTTGATTTACAGGGAATGTTTTTGACAATTTTGAAACTTGGGGACTAAAGCGCCAATTATGCAAACTTGATCGTTTTCACCGATTTTGATGTTTTGCATTTAAAACATATAAAACACTTATTTGTGATATTTTCATCATTTTGATGCATTTTCGAGTGTTTTCGGATGTTTTGGCATTCTAAGCAAGACAAAATGATGAGTATTTAGACACTCATCAATCCCCCACACTAAGATATTGCTAGTCCTAGCAATGATTTGAGAAAAATTAATGGATTTCATCTCTTTACCAAAAGCCATTACTTACGGAGTAGCCAATTGTTTTAGTTCAAGTAAGAACTTTGGTACAATGATAACCAAATGATTTTGAGCAAATCATAAGTCGTAACGGATTTGATTTGTCTTTACGAAGCCGTTTGCTTCGGACTAGCCAACTCTTAGATAAATTATCAATATTATCTTTGGTGAGCCGATTACCAATAATGGATTCCAAGCGCCTTTACCACAAGTCATAAACTTGCGGGCTAGCCAACTTTTCACTAGTTTAAAGATATGGTGAAAGTGAACACCATACAATTTTGGGCAAATTGCAAGCCATAAGCGGATTTGAGATATCTTTACCAAGAGCCGTTTGCTCTGGATTAGCCAATCCTTATGTGGGTTAGACATGGTGGATGATTACCATTTCTTGAGTAAGTGAAAACACTTACTCCAAAAAAAATTTGGCCAAAACGGGAATTGGGTGGAATAATTACATGATAAAATTCGTGAGAATTCCCCACACTAGAAATGAATATTGCCCTCAATATTCAAAGTACAGCATGTTATGCGAAACTTAGAACGAAAAGGGAAATACTACGGCCATTATTTTGTTTTTGATATATACACATTCTTTTTTTTTTTTTTTTAGAGACTTAAATACAACAGCGTGGGGAAACTCCCCCACACTAGGGTGGTAGAATAGGGTAAGAAGACAGAAACATGGGTGAAAACCCATATGGTGTGTGCTACTGTTTTTGATTCCCGAGTCGCTAGCTTGACTCGATCCCCGCATTTATTAGTTCATGGGGAAAGTTTGTAGATCCGGGACAATCAAAGGTGGAATGTCCTCTCCAAAGTAGTGCTTTAATCGATGACCATTCACTTTAAAATTGGGACCATCGGGTTGAGATAACTCAATGGTGCCATAAGGATAAACCTTAGTGATAGTAAATGGACCAGACCAACGGGACTTGAGCTTTCCTGAGAAAATCTTCAATCTAGAATTGAAAAGAAGGACTCGATCACCGACGTTGAAAACGCGGTTCTTGATTTTAAAGTCATGAATCTTCTTTGTCTTTTGTTTATAGATCAAAGAGTTCTCGTATGCTTGTGTTAGGTCACTAGTTTTACAAACACAAGTTATAAGAGAAAGAGATGAAGGCGGATGAACAAGTAAACAAACACAAACACACGTTATACTAAGACCGGTTATGCGTAGAGTGTAGGTGAAAGAATAACTTGAACAACCAACCCTCAAGTGAGGGTTATTACATTGTTTATATAGGCAAGGAGCTAGGGCAACACTCCCTCTCCTTCCTTATTCCTAATTGGGCTTGGGCCTAAGCTTATGGGCCTTCTACATAAGCTTGACCTTAAACAAACATAAAGGCCATAATAAAGCTACCTATTACATATGAAATATAAATACTTGAAATCTTGTTTAGGAGTGATTCCAACAATCTCCCCTCAGTATATATGAATGTAAGCGGTGAAGGCGTTGATGTAATAGTAGTGACGCGTCTTCGACATTCTTCTTTCTTGTGAGAGAATTGCCTTGATTGAACAATCTCCCAGTGTAGAGATAGTTATCTTTGAGCAGTTATGCTTGACGTCATTTTAACTTTGTTCTTTGATCATTGTTCTTTGTGGTGAAAGTGATAGTATGTTGTTATACGCATCGATGCGCCTCAGTGCGCTTCGTTGCTCAAGTGTCTCCACGTCATTCTTCAACATGCTCACACGCTCTTTGACGTTGGAATTCAATCTTGATGAAGTTCTTTAAGTTTTGACTTTGTAGATTCTTTGGTGATGAAGAATAATTCGGCGGTTGTGTTCTTTGTTGAATAGAACTTCCATTAGTGATGATGTTGGCGTGAGCATGAGAAGAATCGGCACGATCATTCCGCTCGAGCTTCCATAAGAAGAAAACATTTCAAGCGGTTAGTAATAAGCGGTTTTAAAGACTTACAAGTTTGAACTTGAGAGTGTTAATGACATAGTGTGAAAACACAACTCTAATTCTAACAAAGGCCGTTCTGAACTGGAGTCCCACAAGTGAGATAACGCGATGTACCGGGTACATCTGATTCGAGATGAGTCGCCGAGGTACAATCAAGCATCACCTCACGTAGACCGTTTGAGACACACTCCGCGTAATCCACGGGAGTTACCGAAGTGACCTCTTTGTCGTGGTTTGTTTGATGTTGACCACGGCGGGAGTTTCCATTCAATCACCGAGGATCATGATGTGAACCTCTCATAAATGTTCTCGATAGATTGCTAAGATCCATGAAGGACTCGATATGAACCATCGATAATCTTATTTGTTGATCATCAAGTGATTAAATGTCAAGTGTTCTAAGAGATCTTTTGATGAATCTCGTGGCTCTAGACTCAATAGTGCGTTTTGGTTTTCCGAGCGGAGACTAGGAGAGGGTCTCCTTCTTCAATACCACGATCTCAAGAGAAAGCCAATAGTTTACGTAGGGTTCCTGTGAGAATGAAACAAGCTTACATTGAGAGAAACTTGAGTGGCTAAGAAGGTTTAGTGCATGCGTCATTGGGTCCATGACGACTTTTAATCTTCAATACCGGTGTCACTAAGTGACAATCAAGTATATATGAATTGAACCCGTTGTGCGCCTAAGTTGAATAACTGAGGTCATTTCTTTTCACCCTTTACTTTACATTTCTTTTTGATTCTTCAACTCCTTCTTTCTCCGATTCTCATATTCTCCTTTTTACAAACATTCCTAAGGACTTCTAACACTAACTAATGGTAGTGTCCTTGGGTAGATCCATCCGGCTCTGGCGGATCATAGGACGGTTATTCCTAACCTTAGTCACCTTATTTCTCCATGACTAACCTATGTTTGCCATTAAAACCACTGTATGTGAAAATATCTCTCAAAGGGTTTGTAAATGAAAAACATGTTTGAACCACTGTGAGAGATAAGGTTTTGCATAAATAATCCCCCTCCACATGTGCTTAAGAGTATTAATGGTTTAAATGCACGGTGAGGAAAAAGCGACTTTTGAATTGATCCATGAAGATAGACAATCCCCGCGAGACACGGTTACGTTGCATAGTTAAAGAGTTACATTGTCGACTTTTAGGTGACAACTAGCTCTAATAACTACCTTGAAGGTGTAGACAAACCTCGAAGGTTGTCATACCGTCGAGTTCATGTCTATCGGGAGTTTCTCGAATGGTACTTTCTACTTGGACAAGTCCTTTGCGAGACACGTTTACATTACTAGCGAACTAGTTGAAATTATTACCCGTCGGGACAAGTCTTTTCGAGTTACAAACAGTTTAGTACCGTCAATTCGTTGGTTAAGTCGAGGTACATGATTCATTTGCATTTTGCACAACATATTTCTTATCACACAAATTTTCTCCCCTCAAAATGGCATAAAGAATGTTATTTTTGAGCGGTTGACAATAAATATGACCATTTCGAGTGTTGTGGGAAGAGTGACCACTTGTGAACAATTTGTGAACAAAGTTTTAATTCAAATACTCCCCTCAACTAGTGATATAAGCGGTTGAGGTTTTGAAAATCATATGGGAAGTACTTGTCTTTTGAGCAAAACCTTGAAAAATGAAAGGTTTGATAGGTTTTACTCAAAAATAAGAAGCTTTCGCTCCTTTTATAAGGATTGTGGCATCGAGGCGTACCACGGGGTCCTTTCTTGACAATTACGGGTTGTACATCGTTATGTGTGCACAAGTCATTGACATATGTAATCAATCATCCAAAATTATATGAAAGAACCAAATCAAGGAGTACCCAGAATTGCGGTGATGTTCCTGTGAGTACGAGCAGGCGTTGATAGCCGGTGATGTTGATCTGGGTCGACCACCAACAAAACTTTCCAACGTTACGGGCGATCCTTTCGAACAACCGTTCATCAATCATGGTGATGATCCTTCTCACATCCCTCCTTTCACGAGAATTCCGGTAGCTAGAAGACCCATTTTCGATGTATATCCTTCAACATGACGCCAATCCATCCCTAACCGACTTCAAGGTATGATCCCGAATTTACGAAGTTCACTACACGCCATTAAGCGGTTTCTTTGAAGTTCACTGCGGTAAACAACTCGAATGGTTTCTTGATGGCGTATATTGAGTTAGGTGATTGAGGTCGGGAAGATCAAGCGTGGTGGAGTGAAGTTTACGTTTACGATATGATTCAACGGCAAGTGAAGATCTTCAACACGTTCTTTGATGACTATGCGTCGATGAAGATGAGCGATGACTTGATGAATTCACGTTGTACTTGCTTGAAATTGTCTCATGCGACCTTGAACTTTGGCAAGGTACATGTCTTCAATATCGTTGATGTTCAAATTCTCAAAGTCGACTTCAAAGAATGCATAGTCCCTTTCGTCTTGTCTTTTGACCACAATCTTCTTGAGAAAAGTGTAGTCCCATTTAGACGATAGACCAACATGTTGGATGGCCACGATACTTTTAGTCTTGAACACCGCATGTTGAGACTTACGGACCAAGCGACACGTAGTAGATTCTTGACGCCCGCCAATGGTGAATCCCATACATTGCATCTTGGTCATACGCTACCACTTTGTCGGAGAACATGTGGGTAGCACGTTCCTCGATGGCTATACAATCGAGTATATTGCGCAGGGAATGGAAGTGTCGAGATGTAGCGTATTTCCTTGAACCATCGCCACCGTGTTGAAGAAAATCTAAGTCTTTGTTGAAGAAATGTCAGAAGGAATCCTAGGTCGATCGGGTTGGCCAATGGTAGGTAGAGGTCGAGACCGATCGGTGTAATATGGAGGATTGTCCCGTTTGGTGAAGTCGATGTTTGCTTCGGGTTGAGCCAATCCATGTTGTTAGACATGGCTCGAGCAATGTTGTCAAGGTGATATTCAACCTCGATTGCACTTTCCGAGTTGTTTTTCAAAAGTAGGAATCGTCATTCTTGATGCGCTTCAACTCGATTTCGTCATCTTCTTCACACGGAACCTTTCTTGCAAAATCTTTGCATGCTCCAAGGTACTACCGTCTACCAATTCTTGACCTTCTTCGTGGTAAGGAGTGTTGTTAACAAGTGTAGCAAACCATTCAAATTCTTGCTTTATCGTCATCTAGCCATGATCGACGTCGGTATGAGCGTCTTCTTCTTCTTTTCAAAGGCTTAGATGATGATCTTTGGTTTATGTCCTTGTTTGGGAGAGGTGGGTTGTTGTTGGGGCTCAAGGACCTCTTCATCGTCACCACCCGTATACTCAAAGTAATCACCGCTTTTTGAGTCGGGGTGGTAACTCGGAATCGTCCCGAGGTTTATCAAGAGAAGACCGAGGTGGAGGAGACTTCTATTGAGAAGAAATCCGTTGTAGAGGAGGTGGCATCAAGAAGATTCACCGATCGCTTCGACGTTTTGGTGCGAGTCTTTATCCTTATCATCGTCATCTCTTGGCGTTTGGGTTGATCGGTGACTCCTTGCATGATGATCCGAGTTGAAAATCAAGTAGACCTTGAAAAATTTAGCTTCATCCGAGTAAGCGTTCGGATCGCTTTGACATTTGCATCACTAGTTTAGCGATTAACTCATATTCGAGAGATCGACTTCTTTGGCCATTGTATGTTTAACCAATGCGGCGATGTTAGGGGTGAGTTATCGGAAAATATTTCTCTAGTCACACCGGGACAATGTCGAGAAGAAACTTGTGGGTATGATCTCTTGTCGTCTTCTCCGGTTCCTTTTGGACTTTAGGAGCGATATCACGAAGGTACTTGTTAGTGTAACCTTCGATCATTTCGTTCAGTTCCTCTTTACGATGACTCTTCATGAACTTGAACAAATTCCCTTTTTTCGCATCTTGTCTTTCTCATCATTTAAGCATCTTGATTTGGTCGAGAAACCAATTTAGTTTTCGTAAAGTATGTCCTTCTTTCGACTTGTTGGATGACTTTCACAATTCTTTCATGAGTCCGAGAAATCCAAGATTTAGGTGGTTTCTTCACGGTTTGGATGATGATTTGGTTGATTTCTTAGATGGTGGTTGTGATGAATGAGGCGAAGAATCCGATGATGATGAGATGTGAGGAGATTCCGGGTCCTTTGGTGGTTGAAGTTTCCTTACGTGGCGTGTAGGGCTATCGGAAGAAACTTCATATAATCATCATCGTCATCTCTAGACTTTTCTTTCTCGAGACTTCTTGGTTTCGGTTCCTCAAAGTCATATCGATAGTATCCTCCACAAGTCGTTGTTGTTGCGGAAGAGTGGTGGTACGGATCCCTATCGGGTCGATTAACCGCATCGGGATCCCAGAGAGTGGGCAAGACCACTTGATCCTCCGGGCCACCCATTTGATCTTTAGCAAATTCTTGACTTTTGAAGGTGTCGGCGGTTTTAAACTTCTTCTGTATGATTTATCCAGTTGCTCTTCTTCTTCTTGAGCTCTCATCATAGGGTACAATTCTTTGAGTCTTCCCTTTTCTTGGACATTTGGAGGACTTGGAGGTTTTATTCTTGAGGCGTGTGTTTTGGTTGCGATTGCGAGTAATGAACCTCTTCATCTCGTATCAATGTCTTGAGCTCTCATCCTCAAGCTTTCTTTGCGGTTCAAGTGTGGGAATAGGTTCGGCTTCCTTTGCGGGAACAATCCTTTTAGAAAGAGGATTCCTTTTAGGAAACTTCCTTTGACTCACAAGACTTGTTGCGCTTCTGCACTTCCTCTTACGGTTCTTCTTATGGGTGTTCGAGAAGATTTTTCGTCGAGATGACCAACTTTGCCTTGTCTAACTGCTTCCAAATACCTTTTATACGTTTGAGCTTTCGACATCTTGATTAGAAGGAAATCGGCAACACAAACACCTTGTTTCTTTGTAGACGATTCCTTGATTTCGGCAGATAGAATAGGTTCCGTCAACATGTCGTGATTGTCGAGGTCATTGAGCCTCTTGGGAATATCGGGATGAAGTCCAAGTGCTCTCTGGATCAACAGTTTAGTATATCGATGTAGGGAATCTTTGAGCCAAGCTTGTTGAGAAATGACATCATGTCATCCCAAATCGAGCTTCGATAGCGATGTGTTTCATGTTGACCATTGCCCAAAATATTTGCGGTTCCATGAGCTTAGGATGCTCATAGCCACCGTCACGACCGTAAAGCAGACTTGGTGATGATCATGTAGAGAGTTCTCCATGGTTGAGGAATACTCTTAAGCTCTACGTGAGAATGCTTGGTGATTACTCCGTAGCCTCGTCATAACATATATCGATTAAGAATTGGAGAGTTAGCTCTTCAACAGTGTGGCATATAGTTTGGTTGGATCGACTTGAGAATTAGGAGAACATCCCTTAAGTCTGCAGTGTAATGGTGACTTGTTTGTAATTGAGTTACCGTCGCGTGATCCGTCCTTTGACCCTTTCCATAGTGTTCCGTAACTGCTGGATATAGATCTCGGGGCGCTTGCGAGTGAGTGAGCATGTTACGATATGGATGAGTCCTCGTAATATCAATAGCAATTAGACACGAAGATTACGAGCAAGTGAGGGTGTCAAAGTCAACACGGAGATTATTCTTTCCTATCTTCATTGGATAGCCATGAGGATAGATATCAAGAATGGAGAGAACTTCGATGCATCCACATTCATTTGTTCACCATGTCGTGATGCGAAATAACATTAGCCAAAAGAACCAACATATCGAAGACATAATGTTAGTCAATGAAGGTCTTATTGTCTAGTTATTGAATGTACGGTGTCAATGATTGTTACGAGTCCTAAGTCACTTGTTTGTTCAATAGTCTAATGACGCCGTGAAATGTTTAGTGAGTTAGTTAACTTTAAGTTTTTAAAGTTTATGTTATCACTTATTGTTCACGAGATATCAAACTATTAAGTTTATTGGTGGCATTATTGGATTCGTGACGTTATGATTAGTTTATTTACAAGTTTGTACACGTAACAATTCATCATGAAGGTCAATCCGAGGTTAAGCGTAGGATTGGTAAAGCGCGCGTGACGCGAAATGATATATGCGAGGCGTAAACATATGCGTGGCGTAAACATATCGTGGGATCCTAACTACGCGTAAGAAATGTTACGCGTGGGAAAAGGGACCTTATGCATAGGGGTTACGCGAGGCATATATTAACCTTACGCGTAAGGCTACCGTAAGAGTTGACCTTATGCGTGGAGGTCCATCACACGCATATCCTTCACGTGATACGCGTAGTCCATTGTAGAACCTTACGGTAATCATATCCGTAGGATTATTCTTACGCCGCAACATGACTACACGTAGGGTAATCCTTATGCGTAGAGTTGCAAATGACCTTGATTACGAGTTTCACGGTAACAAGCCCGAAATAGAACCATCATATCATCAATATTAACACATAAATTCATTTTAACAACAAATCATGGCAAGAACATTTGTTAAGCAGTTATGCGTAGAATTGCATACGCGTAGTCTAAACCCTAAATCTACGCGTATGAGATCTAGCCATGGAATATGCACCAAACTTTTTCTGGTAGTTTAAGAGTGTTGAGGAAGTCTATATACCAAGTTATAACACCCAATTCATGGTGAATCAAAAATACCCAAACTTAAGAACTTTAAACCCTAATTCCAAATTGTTAATGATTTAGAGTTTCTGAGTGGTTATAAAGCAAGGAAATCATCAATTCAACATCATAAGAACATAACCCAACAATCTTTTTGACCAAAACACTTCACATTTGAAAACACCCAATTCGACACAAGAACCCTAATTTTCAAAAATCATTGATACGTGTTTCTGGGTGGATTTTGATGGTTAAACAGATATCATTGATGTATTTGAAACGTTTTGACATAATCCATTTAACCACAAACGTCCACACAATGATTGTGTGTTCATACGCTTATGCGTAGAACACATAATCACTCGTAACATGAATTTTAACCGTTGGATTTGAATAAAATTCAAGACCTTATCTTAAAAACATGTTTAGATCATAAAAACACTTACACAATGGTGATCAAATTAACAGATATCTTGAACGATTGTAAGGCGTAGGATGTGTTAGGTTTTGTGTAATAAATGTGAAGAAGAAAAGTAGGTGGGAGGGTGTTTTATTAAAAGTGAGTTTAACCTTTTGACAGTTTTGGTCCCTCCACCTTTTCCTTTTTCAAACCAAGCCATTTAATTTCCATTATGGTTACCAAACAAAGTTTTTAGGAAAGAAACTTGATGACACTCCCCCTCGACTTAAGAAATAATGAAAGGTTATAAATTTAGTCCGAGGAGTGTCTTTAAACCAGAATATTCACCACCATTGTAAAATGAAACAACCAAGATATGAAAACATGCAAGTACACAGATGTTTTGAAACAGTTAAGAGATTATTTTCTCCCCCGCAACACTTGATCGGATAAATACTGAATTTTGAAAGATTAAAGTGTTGACGAAAGATATGTACTTGCCATGTTGAAAGAAAGATAGATTAGAAGAATATTTTTGTTGTTTTATCGGATTTTATATTTTTGTATTTTGTTTTTGAAAATTATTTACAAAAGATGTTTTGGTGTTTGATGAGGTTTTTAAGACTGTTTTAAGAGGTCATCAATTCCTCTTGAGTCAACACCTCATACCAATTCGTGGACCAACTCATTAAACCTAGCGGGTGGCAAGGCTTTGGTGAGAAGATCGCCAATTGGTATTCTGTACCACAAAGTATAATTCAACTGCACTGCTCCACGTGGTCCTTGATGAAATGATAGCGAGATCGATGTGCTTTGATTTGAGAAAGTGAATCGAGTTGCACGAGATTGCAATGGCACCGATTGTCGCAAGACATCGGATTCATCAAACACGTAACCATAGTCTTTGAGTTGTGTTCTCATCCAAATGACTTGAGCACAACACGCGGACATGGCTACATATTACGCCCGGTTGATGACGATGATGTACAATCCTCGCTTCTTTGATTGCCAAGACACCGTTTATCACCGAGAAATTGTAGAGCTCTCAAGTACTTTTCCTTAAGTCTAAGCATCCTGCGTGATCGGCGTCTCAAAAGCGATTAGTTCAAAACCGAATCCTTCGGATACCGGATCCCCAAGTTAATGGTTCGCTTGATGTATCGGAGGATTCTTTTAGCCTCGAGAGGTGGGTTTCAGTTGGTGCATGGCGATAACGGAGCATAGATAAACGGCAAAGACAATATCAGTCTCGCTAGTTGTTAGATACATGAGGACCCAATAATACTTGGTATTTGGTGGGGTCAACTAATTTCCATGTAAATCAAGATCTAGCTTCTTGGTATGAGTCATTGGTGTGGCATAAGTATCACGTGTTTTCATTCCAAATTTGTCTAACAATTCAAGGGCATATTTGGGTGACTCAAGAAAATACCACGGGGTGATTGATGAACTTGCGGTCCTAGAAAGAACGCGAGTTCACCCATCATGGACATTTCAAAATTTTTCTTCATTAGTTTTGCAAAAGCGGTTGAAAACTTTTTATGTGTAGACCCAAAATGATGTCATCCACGTAAATTTGAACAATTAAGATATGTGCCCGTGATATTGTATAAAAAGAGTTGGGTCAACCGAGCCTTTGGTGAAATTATTGGCAATGAGGAAAGATGATAGCTTATCGTACCATGCCCGAGGGGCTTGTTTGAGACCATAAAGAGCTTTGTTCGGTTTGTAGACATGGTTCGGGAACTCGGGATCAACGAATCCATCCGGTTGGTGACATAGACCGTTTCTTTAAGTTGTCCATTGAGAAACGCCGCTTTGACATCCATCCGATAGACCGTCATATTCGGATGAGTGCGAACGCGAGAAATATCCGAGCGACCTCAAGACGAGCAACCGGAGCAAAAGATTCTTCAAAGTCTATTCCTCTTCCCGACGATAACCCTTAGCAACTAGACGTGACTTGTTTCGGATGACGCCCTTGACATCCAATTTGTTTTCCAAATCCATTTTAGACCAATGACGAGACCCCCGTTGGTCTTTCAACTAGTTCCCATACTTCAAGACGTTTGAATTGGTTGAGTTCTTCTGCATGGATTCAATCCGCTTGTCTTTTGTCATTGCGTCTTTAATGTTTTAGGCTCAGTTAGCGGACGGTGAGTGCATAAATGCAATGTTCACCGTCTGTGTGAAGACGTTGTCTTGTAACGATTGGTTGATTCGGGTTGCCAATAATGTTAGCGAGGATGGTCTTTTGTCCATCGGTGTGTAGAGGGTTGATGTTGGTATACATTGTGCGATTCTCGAGGATTCAAATGGTTTGTTGAAGATTCCGCAACATCCGTGCGGCAGCCTCATTAGCAAACGGGTTGAAGAACGATTTGGATCAAAATCTGCGGTGGGGTACTTCATTCGTAATATCATCACCGTTCATCATTGTTGGAAGCGGTGTGTTCAAGCTGTTGTGTTGGAGTCAATCGGTGTAGGTGCATCTTCAACGATAGTTGTTGTAGCAGTGTATCGGTATAAGAATATTATCGGGTTGTGCGGTGGAAGCAATGGATACACCGAGCACGTTCATCAATATCGTCGCGAGCGTAGGAGCAAATAACCTTTCCATTTGTTGACGAGTGAGTGGGGCTTTGTTCGGTGATGATGGGGTTGAGGAAGTTTAAGCGGTTGTGTCTGTGTTCTAAGTCGTTATACTCGAAGCCATTTCCGTGAGTTCATCAAAATGATCATGAATCGCTTCCATTACCTCCTTAGTTCGACGATTCCGCATTCGAAACCTTTAGAATTGTCACAAGATCCAATAAAGACCCAATATCGCTTTGGCTTTGAGCTTTCCAAAATCATCACGATCATTATTTGGATAGCAAAGGGATCCAAATACATGAAAGTGTTTGAGGTTCGGTTTATAGTTGTGGACAAGCTCGAAAGTCGTTTTGTTGTGGCGTTTTGTGATCATAGAACGGTTTTGAGTATAGCATGCGATGAATCGATTTCCGCCCATAAGTAATCCGGAAGTTTAGCATTGATTAACATTGTTCTTGCGCCCACTAACGTTCGGTTTCATCTTTCAACAATTTCGTTTTGTTCGGTGTACGTGCAATAGATGTTTGATGTGAATTCCACTTTCTCATAGAATTCACGAAGGGTTTTGTTAACAAATTCGGTTCCTTTGTCTGCTCGATTATCCTGGCGGTGTTGCGGAGTCGAACTCGTATTTTTGTGAGAAAGATGATGATCATTTGTGGAGCTTGGTCTTTGCTTCAAGAAAGTAGACCCAAGTCCATCGTGAGTAGTCATCAACAATTACTAAGATGTAGCATTTGCCATTGATCGTTTGCACGCCGCATCGGGCCACACAAATCCATGTGAAGAAGATGAAGCACATCTTCGAGAGTCGTGTTCCACCTTTGAAGGAAAATGAGCACGAGTGCTTTTCCCTTGTTCACAGTGAGCAAAGGTGATCTTTTGAATACCGGAATCATGGGAGTCCTTCAACTAGTTTGTGTCTAGCAAGGTTGGTGATGGTTTGAAAGTTTAGATGTGAGGAGCGGTTGCCATAGCCGAGGATTTTGTAGATGTTTCCTTTGAGAGTAAGCAAATGGGAGAGGAAGCAACCATGTCTTGCATAGAGATAGTGTAGAGACTAGAATTACGCGAGCGGACATAAGGTCATTTCCTTGTAGATCACGAATGAAACAAGTTTTCTCCCCGAAAACAACTTCCAAATCTCCATCACAAAATTGACCCATCGAAAGCAGTTGTGATCGAGGCCTTCCACATAGTAAACCCTGCGATTTCGATGTTCCCATTGACATAATCTCCGTAGCCCATGATAGTCTGCTAAGTGATCGTTCCCGAACCCGACAATGCCAATGAACTTTGCAATAAAGTTTGATAATGGTTTAAGGTTGCTGTCATGTGTCGGGAACATCCGCTATCAACAATCTAGAGAATGATCTCAGACACCATTACACAGCACGACACGGATGGAATAGAAGTAGATGTGGAACCCGAAATGTTAGAGGGTTCAAGCGTGTATGCTAGACATACACACATTGATAATTTTAGGCATCCATTTAAATCCTAGTGTGTTATATATCCATTTCGCCATCTATAACTACTCTTTGCTTTAGTCTTAGTGAATGCACTAGGTGGTACTATATTCTTAGGAGGTGAGCGGGAGCTCTTGTGATAGCAATGGTTGCCTTAGAATCTAAAGAAGGTGGTTTACCAAGCACGGACTTAGAATGATTAGTGGGCCTAGAGGTATTCCGATTCTTAGGATTCCGTAATCGAGATTATAGCTTTAGCAACACATTTGTCATGACAATCGAATTCATACTTTTACGACAAATAACACAAGGTGCATCGATGAATATCAAAAGTGCTCAAGGTTTAGCATTCGTTACATCACTATTTCTATTACATTTGCGACGCAACATCTATAGTGGAAGCAACGTGAGTCTTATTCATAGTCCTAGGGTGTTCTTCTACTTTAGCATTCCTTATTGATCTTTTCTTAGGTTGCAACTTCCTATTCTTCGATTGAGTGCTCTAGGCGTGAAGTGCGGACGTTTGGAAAAGATGCAACTATTCTGTTTCAAGAGAGGGAAACACATTAGCAACTTGTGATTTGGCGGTGGGAATTCTAGGTTCACGATTATTAAGTGTGTTGGTGCTATTCTCTTAATCTTTGTGGTAGGAAGTTGTTCATACTTTCCTAACATTTCCTTAACTTGGAGATAGTGTGAATCAAATCTTGATTTTCGTAAGCGAATATTACCGGCAAAATTCATGACTTCTCTAGTGTGAGCAAGATAGTGATCAAGTTCGTTAGATACTTCATGACGAGTCTTATTGAGTAAATCAAATGATGAGTGTGTAAATACTCATCATTTTGGTCAATCTGACTCGCAAAACATTTAAAACACTGTAAATGCATCAAAATACCGAAAATATCTCAAAATTATGTTTTATATGTTTCAGATGCAAAATTATTGAAAACAAATGAAAACGAACAAAATTTGCATAATTGGCGCTTCAGCCCCCAACTTTCAAAAATAGCAACTTTAGTCCTCAAATTTCAAAGATTGATGAACTTACCCTGGACATTCTAAAATTGGAAAATTAACATTTTTGTCCTTTGGTAATTCCAACTTGTCATTTTGGTCCTTATAATAATTTTGGAAAATTTGGTTTTGGTCCCTCAAGTTTCAAAATTGGCACACTCGGTCCACGGATTATTAGAGACCTGCAAACCAACCCTTGGATCATCTTTTTCAGAATGTGTATGATTGGCTCCTCAAAAATCGTTGGCGACCTTGGTCCTGAATTTTCATTTGGCGCTTTAGTCCCTAGAGTCTCATTTGGGTTCTAAACTAATCCTAGTCCAATAACTACCCAAGGCCCAACAATCCCTACCCGGTCCGGCCCAAGCCTCAACCGGTCAAAACCCTATACCCGGTCAATGTTTATCACCCTTTTCTTCCCTGTCTTCCCGCCCAAACACACACCGGACACAACAAATAAAAATTACCATCAATCCCACTCCTCCCAGACATATTCCCGCAACACGGACATAAATAAACCTATCAAACCAAAGAACCCATCTTTCCCAGTAAGAAAAAGAAAAATAAATAAATAAAAAGAAAGAAAGGGAATGGAACGAGACAGAGAGACAAGAGGGCAGCCATGCGTGTTTTATTGTTTTATCTCACTCATGAGAGAGAAGACAGAGACGAGAAAGAGCAAGAGAGAGGTGAAGACCAAGCTTGGGAGTATAAAAGAGTTCTTGTTGCCATTGATGCGGAGTAGTTAGTCAGTAGTCATGAGTTAGTTTTTAGTTTTTATATTTATTTGTATTTGTTAGTTTTAAAAAGTTCTTAAGTCTGTTAAGCTTATTGTGAGTTTGTACTCTCATTTTCATTTCCCTTGTATCTCATTCAGTTAATGAAAAGTCAGTTTTTATTCAAGTATTAATCTCAATTCCTTTTCTGCTTTTAAGGTTTTCTTATGAGCTTATTGAGTAATTGAAGACTTAAGTTTAGCTTGCTTAATTCATGTTTCAGGTTTAAGCTTTTTGAGTAAAAGAAAAGAAAATAAGTTTCCTCAATTTTTCCATAGCAGTTTTAGTTTAATTTTGGTCAAGTTAAAAAATAAAAATCACAAGTTTGCTAGCTTATATATCTTGGGTTAAAAGAAAAAAATTCAAATAAATAGTTTGCTAGGGCTGCTAATGGGTTAAAGTGGGTCAGTTGGCCCTTTGAATGTTCTGTGCAGGGGAGTTAAGTCCAAATCCATGATTCTTTGCAACTTATTAATAAGTCAGAGAGGCGTTTTATCGAGGGTGTTATTGGGGGCAAAAGTACCAAGGGTTGGTGGACTCAAAGTATGCAAAAGTTCAAGTGTTCACTCCCCACAACTTATTCAAATTAAGCTCAAAACAGGATCTCTAAGGTCGCTTTTAAGCTGCTGACCACAAAGTTACTCATTCATTTTTTTAGCTTATTATTAGATACCTCAGCTTAAGTAGATTTGTGAGGTGTTTAGTAGAATATCTATAGTGTATTCAGTGGTTAGTTATTTTTTTTAGGTGTAGTGCTTATTCCAATTTTTGTTTTTCCTTGTCTAGCTCGTTAGTATTCCCTAGTGTAGTAACTAGTGCTTTCTGTCCTTAACTTGTTCATTTAAACCTCTTTTGTAGCTTAAGTTAGCTTAGAAATTCACAGTTAGCTATTTGGTGTAGTCATTAGAGAATTGTCATGCCTCTTTTTATGCTTAGAAATGGAAAGTAGTGTTTGGAATAAAGCTTGGATCTGTGCTATAGATTTGCTTAGTGGTCAAAATAAGTTGCCTTAGCCTCATTTAACCCCACTTAGTCTATACCTGTCATTCACCTGCTCTATGAAACTGTGAAAGTCAAAATTCCTTTGAATCTGCCCTTATTGTCTTAACCAGTTAGTTATAGGATTGTGCAGTCTTGCATTTGGGTACATAAGTCAAAGACATAGCCTATTTCATCTTCATTACATCATAAAACATCAATCTCGGTTCAAGAATTGGATTCAAATCTCACATAAGTCAAAGCTCTCAAATCGGTTTTACAAAAGTCAAATGGTGTCAAAACTTGTTTTGTGCAGAACTTGCAGACACTGCACAGTGCTCATTTCAAACAGTTAGAGTCTCATATTTGGCACATTTGCAGTTTGCTAGGTGGTCTATAGTCCCACATATCTGTTTTTGACTCAGGCTTTTCTGATAAGCTGGTGAATAAGCTCAAACATAGGGCCAGTTCACTGTTTTGAGTAAACAATCAGTTGGCATCAATTCTTGTTAAACTGCTTATCAGAGATTAGGAGTAGAAGTAAACAGTAGATTTTAGCTTATTTTAGTATAACTTAGTTCCTGTAGAAGTGTGGTGGCTTATTTTGCTAGTTTGCTTATATTAAAGTGCTTATTTGCTATCCATTCACACATCAGTTCCATAATTCCACACATAAGCACCTGTTTTTCCATTTTTATTAGATTCCTAATAATATTTTAGGCTTTTCCTGAAATTTTCAGATTTTTCCAAGCTTGTTTGCTATTTTTCTTAATTTAAATTAGTTTTTAAGCATTTTTAATTAGCATTTAATACAAATAATTAAGAAAAGGTTCAAAAATAATTTTCATTTTCTCAGTTTAAGAAAAATATAAAAGCATAAAAAGATTTTTCCTTATTTTCCCCTTTTATTTGGTATTTTCACAATTTTAATTAGATTAAAATAGTTTTAAATTAGTAGAAAATAGAAAATAATCGTAAAAATATAAAATAGTTTTGAAAATTCCTTTTGATATTTTAGATTTTCTAAGTCTTAATTTTATTTTTCTAGCTTTGTTTCATATTTTCTTGTATTTTAGGACATTATTTAATAGTTAAAAATAGTTTTTAATTAGATAATTAGTTATAAAAATAATTTTCTTTTTCTAAATATTTTCTTTTATCATTAGGATTGTAAAAATGTCATTTTCATATTTTTAGGATTAGTACTGCTTTAGTTTAACATTTTTATTTATACGTCGCGTAGTTTTTAATTTCAGTTTTATAAAAAAAAACATAAAAACAAAAACATCATTTTGCAAATAGTGATAGCGTTTATTTAATATTTTTTATCTTTTTAATTTCCTTTAATTAGCATTTAAGCCGTTGTAATTTGTTGGCTTTTCCTGTAGTTATATATATTCACAAACCCCCTTTTCCGCTCAAATTCCTCGATCACTTTTCGTTTGATAATCCATTGCATAGCTCATTGGGACATAACGACCGGGAAACACTATACTCCCCGATCTTCATTGCATTCGTGCTTAAGCGGTTTAAGTCGATTACGATCCGCCATTCACAAGTGGCGGGCTTGAGTGATTTAGCTTGACTGCTCAAAGACGCATCATCAAATATGACACCATATTCTGTTTAACTTTTGAAAGTTCTTGTTCATATTTTGAGATTTGACTTTTCAAAGACACGCTTTGATCATCCAAGAGCTCAATTTTAGGATCGGAAGATTTTGCACTCAACCGAGCGATTTTCTTTTGAAAACTAAGTTGATGATTGTGAATATCTTTTTACACCAATGAAGACGACGTTTTGCATTGTAAATTTCATTGAGTGTCGTTTATTTTCGACTTTTAAAGACTCGATCCGAAGCACATTATCGGTGTTCTCAATGATTACAACATTTTCAACAATATCGGCAGAGATGTAATCGATGCAAATGGCAAAGAATAAAGTAACACAACATTATGGATATCAAGACGATAACATCTTCCAAGAGTCGATCAACATCTTTTCTCAACATTTTCTTTTGCATTTAGTGTTAGAAATAGATGTTTCGCATTTTCGAAAACGTTTTCATTACCCAAGTTCCTTATGAAAATCCTTTTCCCATGCAATTGCACAACTTTTCAAGTTTTTAACATTAGGTAAAGATTTTTCCTAAAAATGTCTCTTTGTTCTCGCGAGGCGATTGAAAGTGTTCAATTTTGATTTGAGCGATATTCTATCTCATGTTGTAAAATTTTGAGGTCACTATGAAAATGTCAAAATATCTAAGAATATTTCGATTTTCGGGTTGTGAGTTTACTTCACTAATTGAAGGTAAAGGACCATAAGTTTGTGCAAAATGCATTTTGGGATTAACATTAGAAGACTCGTGTGTTTTGATGATAACCCTTGGTGTGTTAGAAGAATCCATTGGTGTGACGAAAGTGACCGCGTTTTATAATTAAAAGGTTTGTTGTAAACAACATTTTTAATTTTGATCGACTCTCGTCTTACGTGATCTAATTCCTCTTGACGATGATATTCAACAACACTCATACAATATTATCAATTTTGTATTACTTTGGAAACTTCGGAGTTGGTTTGAATGTTTTTAGTGAAAGCTTTGGTTTGTAATCGCTAGATTTTTTCCATATCCTTTTGGATTGGGTTTTAAGGTAAACTTTTCAATAGTCACATCGATTCACCATGTTTGTAAACAATAGTTTTAAACTCTTTAAGTTTGTTTTGCAAGTCGATAATTTCTTCAAGAAGGTCATCTACCCGATTCGTTGAATGCTTTTTGTATGCGGAGAACTGTTTTGACAATTTAACAACTCAAATTTTAGCTTTTGATTTTCCAAAGTGAGAGTGTTAATTTTCTTTTATGTTCATGTTTGATTGTTCTAATTCGAGACAACAAAGCATTCTTCGAGGCGGCTAGATCACGATCTGTCTCTCTAAATATTTTTCGCTTTGATGACATTTTGCAAAGCGGCTTCAAAACCTTTTTCACTGTTTTCTTGAGTTTTGAAAAAGTTGAGTTGCATTTGTAAGCATTCAAAATCCTTGGTTAACAGTGCATTTTACTTTTAAGGACCGATTTAATGCAACACATTCGACAATTTGGGATTGTTGGTCTTTAAGTAACAAAACAAGATCGGATGAGGCAGCGGTTCATCGTGTTCAACGTGAGTCACAACATGATCATTATTTAGATCCTCAAGTATAACCACGAGTCAATTTGATTATCAATGGAAACCATAAGGTCATACGAATCGTCAAATGTAACTACGGGTTTATTTGAAAATCGTCGAATGAGATGTAGATGACTCATTTTGAACATTTTGAGCCGCGCGGATTCGATATTGATGGAGATATTAGTTCGATATGATAATGGTTTGTTCGGTGCACGAGACAAGCCATCGATTGTCATACACTGGGCTGTTTCACTCATGTGTAACTCTTGCATATTAGCCATCAACATACTTGTTGCATTGGCCGCAAGTCTTCCATATCATCATCCGAGTCTCGCATACGCCATAAAGCTCGTTCTTTGTCCGTGAGAGATCCACTGACTTCATCCTTAAGAGCCAAAAGTAAAGCCTCTTTGAAGTAAGCACTACCCTAGTCCTCGGCTTTGGGCATGCATTAGCAGTGTCCTTCTCATTGCGGTTGTAGCATCTAAGACCATTTAACCGATTCTCGAGCATTTCCTGTTCCACCACTTGAGCTCTGTTGTTATTCCTACCCACAAGATTAAACCCTTGACCACCGCTCATCGGCGACCATAATCACGATTACGAACTTCAAGGCGTCCATTGTTCACAACACTTGAGTCCGTGTGTTAGATGAGGAGCGAATCGATTGTTGGATTTGTTGGTGTAACGCCAAAAGCATTAGCAATCATCACAAATCCTTGTTGCAATGCTTGAGCGGATCGATTTCCTCGATCGCTTCATCGACATATGCTTGAGCATTGTTGTTGTATGGAACCAATTGATTTTGTTGAGGTTGTTCTTTGTGAAGGTGTGTTTGAAGCGGTTGGTTGAGTTGCTAGTTGAGAGGATAATTACATTGAGCATACAAGGCAAGTTGTTGATTATCCGGATGTGATTGCTTAGCAATTTGAGCACGGAGAATCCTTTCCCGATCAACTTCCTTTTCATGAGGCTTCAAGTAATCGTACAACAATCCATAATTAGAATGATGCATATTCTTCGCAGCGGAGAAAATGACATACTTCTCCCATTCGGGACCAAGACTACTCGGGAACTTAGTATTCACCGCAATTCTTGGCATGATGATGTTGTGTTTATCCAAATCATTGATGATGTCGAAAATCGATGATGATAGGACTCTAGTGTCTCTCGGGTTCAATCATGAAGTGTTCATAAGCCAAGTAAATTTTGGATTCCAAATCCTCCGATTGAGTCATGATCCTTCCATAAGAAGGCGAATATGATCCCACATTTTTGTGCGGTCTTTTGAGCATCAACACTACGAAGAATTAGGTTTGGTAATCCTAAGAGGATGTATTCCATTGCAAGTTCATCAACTTCATAGTGTAGAAGTTACAGTAGCATTTAGATCCGCTTGATAACAATGTTGGTTTGTTCATCTCTTGGTGGAGCAATGAGTTGGATCTCCTGTACAATGACAATAGGCATCTCAAATGGACCTTCTAAGATAACCTTCTTTAAGAACTTTCCATGTGGCTTCTTGGATCACAAAACCTAAAGAACCTTATCACCCATTGATCGTAGTTTCTGGAGTGAGCATTGGAGGTCTATCAAGTGATCCGACTTCATGAATTGATTGTTGGTCGCTAAAGCTTCACACATTTTTGCAAACCAAGTGGGTTCCTTCATAGTTTTCCTTGATGGATGTTGATTGAAATCATTTGTGTAGGTTTGAACTTGAAGGCTTGGTGGTGGTTGAACCATTTGTGGTTGTGGAATTGCACCAATTTGTGGAGTATGTTGCTGGTTAAATTGTTGTTGATAAATTGCTTGTTGTTGGTTCCATTGTTGATGTTGTGGAGTTAATTGTTGTTGTTGATGATGATTATAAGTGTGAGGGAAATAGTTAGAGTATGGTGGTTGAGACATGATAATAAACTTGTGTAGTAAAAATGGATCTTTGTAGTCGAATGAACCTTTGTTGATGAAGTGTCCTTAGGCGTAGAAAATACAAGAAACCAAGTAGCACTTATGCGTAAAAACACCAAAAGTTACGCATAACAATAAGGAGTTCTGGCGTAGGATTTAGCTTCGCGTAAGTAGGATAAAAGCACTAAAGTTATCGCGAGGCAAAGTTAGGCGTAGAAAGTTAGGCGTGGGATTACCTTGTGCGTGGGCGAGTTTACGTGTAAAGTGAATCTTATGCGTGGGATTTCTACGCGTAAGCTTATCTTATGCGTAAGTTTAGGGTTTTGCCAAATGATCTTTACACTATCACAAATTGCAAAAGATATCCAAAGTCGACGATTTTCGGACTTATCCAAGTAAGAAAACACGGAATAAACCGGAAAATAAAGATCAAACCAAGGAAAATCTTACAGCGTAATTTTAGGGTTTCGAAGACGCGTGGGATTACTCGTAATTTGATTTTGCCCAAAGATGTTTCTAAACCAGTTTTGTATGATGAGATAGCTTCAATAACACCAAAATAACACAAAAGTGTGAAACTTGATGATCCAAAGCTCTCAAAGCAGTTATGCGTAGAAATACACCCACGAATAAAAACTAGTTCAAAACAATGATCCACGATAAAGTTTGAAACTTTTGCCAAAACAAGTATTTTAACACCTTAAAACGTTGAAAGTACAAGAATCTTGGATTAAAAGTGTAAAAACAAGTTTTTAATAGAGCAAAAGAATGCGTTATCTTTACGCGTAAGACCCAAAACCAAAACTTCAAAACAAACGAGTACACCCAACTATTTTGGCGATTGATACCTTTGTTAGGTCACTAGTTTTACAAACACAAGTTATAAGAGAAAGAGATGAAGGCGGATGAACAAGTAAACAAACACAAACACACGTTATACTAAGACCGGTTATGCGTAGAGTGTAGGTGAAAGAATAACTTGAACAACCAACCCTCAAGTGAGGGTTATTACATTGTTTATATAGGCAAGGAGCTAGGGCAACACTCCCTCTCCTTCCCTATTCCTTATTGGGCTTGGGCCTAAGCTTATGGGCCTTCTACATAAGCTTGAACTTAAACAAACATAAAGGCCATAATAAAGCTACCTATTACATATGAAATATAAATACTTGAAATACTGTTTAGGAGTGATTCCAACAGCTTGATCACGGAGTTCATTTAATTCATTCATTTGAACTTTTCTGTGATCACCAGCTGTCTGAATATCGAAGTTTGCATGCTTCAAGGCCCAGTATGCCTTGTGCTCTAGCTCAATCGGCGGATGACATGCCTTCCGTACACTAGCTTGTATGGAGTACACCGATGGGTGTTTTGTGTCGACGGAAGGCCCAGTGCGTCATCCGGTTTATCCGACCGGGATGCACGATTTTCGCCTCTCGTCCTTTCCAAAATTCTTTTAATACCACGGTTGGAGACTTCTACTTGCCCACTTGTTTGGGGTGGTATGCGATGAGAGCGGTGGGTAACACCATACTTTGCATGACACGATCAAATTGGTCATTGCGAAATGTGTACCACGATCACCGATTGTAGCACGTGGAGTTCCAAACACGGCAAAAGAGATTTTAAAACTTCACAACTACTCGGGCATCATTAGTAGGTAAAGCTTTCGCTTCAACCCATTTTGACAAATAGTCAATGACCACGAGTATGTATTTGTTTCCTCGAGATGATGGAAATGGCCCATAAAATCAATGCCCCGGATGTCAAAGATCTCACAAACTTGAATGGCATTTTGTGGCATTTCATTTCTTTGAGAGATATTTCCGTGGCGTTGACAAGCATCACATGCTTTGACAAAATCGTGGGCATCCTTGTAAATTGTGGGCCAATAAAACCCGAATCAAACACCTTTTGGCGGTGTAGTTTGGACTATGATGGCCCCGGTGGTCCGGCATGGCAAGCTTTGAACGTCAAGAGCTTCTTGTCCATAAACACACCGTCGGATGACTTGATCCGCACATATTTTAAATAAGTAGGGTCGTCCCGAGTAATGTTTAACATCCTTGAAGAATTTGTTCTTCGTTGGGTCGACATCCTTTCACTATGAAGTTACCCGCATGGTAATTTGCGAAGTCGACAAACCATGGGGTAGTAGAATTCCACGAAAAGAAACCGCATTGAGTGTCTCGAGAGGAAATGTTTCATTTATTTCCTTTTTCTCGAAAACATCTTGGTGAGGGTTTTCTAGGCGGACGAGATGATCGTGACGATTCTCGGCTCCTTTTTATCACGTATGATGATATCAAATTCACGGAGGAGGAGAACCCAACGGAGCAATCTCGGCTTTGCATCTTGTTTTGCAAAGAGATATTTGAGAGCCGAGTGATCCGTATACACCACACATTTGGTCAAGATTAAGCACGGCGAAACTTCTCAAACGCATACACCACGGCTAATAGCTCTTTTCTATGGTGGTGTAATGGGTTTGAGCTTGATCATAGTTTTACTTGCGTAGTGGATAGGTGAAAATGCTTAGCTCTATGTTGCCCTAAGACTGCACCGATAGCAAAATCACTTGCATCGCACATGAGCTCAAAAGGCAAGTCCCAGTCGGGAGCAACGAGAATGGGTGCTTCAATAAGCTTTTTCTTTAATGTTTCAAAAGCTTTGATGCACTCGGGTGAGAAGATAAAAGGAGCATCTTTTTCAAGAAGATGGGTCATAGGCCGGGCGATTTTGGAAAAATCTTGTATGAATCTACGATAGAAACCGGCATGACCTAGAAAACTCCTAATACCTTTGACGGTAGTAGGATGAGACAGTTTAGCAATAACATCAACTTTTGCTCTATCAACCTCAATCCCGTTTTTTGAAATCTTATGGCCAAGGACTATGCCTTCTTTGACCATAAAGTGGCTCTTCTCCCAATTTAGACAAAGATTGGTGTCTTCACACCGTTTGAGCATTTTATCTAGATGGGAGAGACATGTTTGAAACGAATCCCCAATGACCGAGAAGTCATCCATAAACACTTCCATTGTTTCCCGATCATGTCATGGAAAATGGCCATCATACATCGTTGGAGCGTGCGGGAGCGTTACATAAGCCAAAAGGCATACGTCGTAGGTAAAAGTTCCGTATGGGCGGTGAATGTGGTCTTTTCTTGATCCTTTGGATCAATGGGGATCGAAAATACCCGAGAAACCATCGAGAAAACAATAGTATTCGTTTCACGCTAATCTCTCAAGCATTTGGTCCATGAAGGGTAGAGGAAAATGGTCTTTACTGGTGGCGTCATTCAACTTACGATAGTCAATGCAAACACGCCATCCGTAACCGCCGAGTTGGAATTAACTCGTTTTCTTCATTTGTGACAACAGTTATGCCACCCTTTTAGGAACGCAATGAATTGGGCTAACCCAAGGACTATCGAGATCGGGTAAATCAATCACGCATCAAGAAGTTTGATAACCTCCTGTTTGATAACATCATGGATTTTTGGATTTACTCTTCTCGATGTTGAGCTGTTGGTTTGAATTCATCCTCCATCAAGATTTTGTGAGTACAAAATTCGTGGTTGATACCTTAATGTCGGAGAGTTTCCAAGCAATTGCTTGCTTGTGTGACTTCAAGACCTTTATGAGAGCAGTCTTTTCATCTTTACTCAAATCTCTAGCAATAATGACGGGTAATTTATCATCACCTTCAAGAAATGCATACTCTAGATGAGGTGGTAAGTCCTTAAGTTCGACTTCAGGAAATTCTTCAGTTTTCTCAACTGACTTGACTTCCTTGTTATGAAGTTCGACGGGAGGAAGTGATGATGGATCATCATTAAGTAACTTCTCAATGAGAAGTATGTCCCCCTCAATGTCGATGGGAGCGTGATCAATTTCCCATGGAACAGAATCACTAGACAAGTAGGCTTCAATCTCTTCTAAGATGAAGTCACTTTCCTCAAAAGGAGTGAGAGAAGGAGTAGAATTGGCAATGATGGGTTGAGATGAATGAGTGAGATTATCACTCGAAGAATTATGATCATAACCAAGAACTTCTTGAGAGTACTCTTGAAGCAACATCAATGATATCTATTCGGTTAACCGACTCATAATCATAGTTTGCGGAGTACCTCAAGTTTGATCAAGGTTAAAGGTGGCGACTTCATTACCAACACGTAATGTGATTTCTTGCTCAAATACATCAATGAGAGCACGCCCGTTCTCGGGAATCCTCGTCCAACAATGAGAGGAACCCGATGATCGGCATCAAAATCAACAACCACAAAGTCGGTGGAAAATGGAACTTTCCTATTAAATCGTCCTCGGCAATGCCAAGAGGACGGGATATTGTACGATCCGCAAGCTCGAGAGTCATGCATGTAGGAGTAAGTTCAGGAGAGAAAGTTTCTTCCATCTTGAATAAGGCATCAGTTGATGCTTGCACCAAGATCTGCTAAGGCAAAGCATTCAACCATTCACGGAAATACACAAGGTAAGAGAAATTTTCCGGGATCTCCAAGCTTTTCTGGAAGCTTTTCGGGATAACCGCAGAAAGCGGTTCTCGTTTAGAGGAGTTTTAGCCATTTCAAACGACTTTTCCTTGTTGCTTAACATGTGTTTGAGAGTTGATGCGAACTTGGGCATCAAGCATGATAGCATCCGCAAAGCTTATGTCAAAATGTAGTTCTTGGAAAATTTGAAAAATTTGTCCATTTGATGTTGGATTTTTCATGAGCTTTGCTCATTCAAACGTGATGGGTAAGGAATAGAAGATTTGGATTTGGTGTTTTCAGCAGAGCTCTTGGAGGTTCAAAACAACTCTGGATTGGATTTGGGTTTCGGACAACTTGAGGATGGACATCGTTGGTACCTCCGTTATTAGTAGGAAGTTCCTTGTCCTTTGTTGCCTCGGGTTCACTTTCCACTACCTTCGGAGAGAAGAAGAAGAGGTAGTAGGAATAGCGGGTCCATTGTATGAAACACCACTTACGGTTGTGATCGCCTTTGCATCGCCCCTCGGGTTAGCGATCGTGTTGCTCGGAAGTTTTCACGAGCCCGAGGGTTGATCATTTAAAGACTTCTTGAGATCGCCGATCCGACCAACAACTGTTCATTTCATCTTGGGATTTCATGAATTGCTTCAATAACTCATCGATGATGGTATGGAGGTGTGGAGGGAAATTTTGAGGTCGTATGTTTTGATTATGACCTTGTTGTTGAAAATTCCTTGATTAGGATTCACATTTCACGAAATTGATTCCCTCGATTGAAATTGTTTTGATTAAGGTTTCCTTGATGTTGGAAACCTTGATTGGGTCCGGATAGAAATTACCTTGGTTTTGATAACCTTGGTTCATTCTAGGTTGGTTTTGATTCGGTTACGTATGTTAGGATTCGGTTAAACCAAGGCGGTGCTCGATAAGTGTTAGCACGGTAGTTTGGTTCATTTTGAGGACGGTATTGATTACCTCCACGATTTGAAGTACGGCTATAGCATTAGCTTCAAATGGACTACCATCGGTGGCGATCTGATTGTAGTATGCATGAGGACCACCACAAGTAACACAAACTTCAACTTTCTTCACTTCACCATGTGATGGTGTTTGTGTGAAAGTGACTTTCTTTGGTTAGCAAGAACCAAAGCTCTGAACAATATCCGTGAGTTTGTCAATCTTAGCATCGGTGCTAGATGTACTCACGGAGATGAAATAGAAGGTCCGGCATTAGGCGAGTCCGATATGTCTTTGTGCGGAAAGGACGGACACGGGACTTGTTTTCAATGATTTGTAAGGCCTCTTTTGTGGTCTTGCTCAGAAATTACCTCCGCGGAGGCATTTAGAGAGTCTTGGTCGACTTGTCTTAGACCATTGTAGAAAGTATCCATTTGCATTAACTCGGTAAAACCATGATGCGGACACTTCATGAGCAACTCTTTGTAACGATCCCATGCCTCCCGAATGATTCATCAAATCTTTGAGAGAATTTCATTATCTCATTCTTAAGACTTGTAGTTTGGGATGGAGGATAGAATTAGTTAATGAACTTAGTGACTAGATCCTCCCATGTCTCAATGGAGCGAGGGGTTGTTTCTCAAGCCAATTCGGGCTTGTCCTCTAGAGAAAATGGGGAAGAAGAAGCTTAATTTCTTCATGTGGGACATTCTTGTATTTGATGGTAGATGCAATCTTGTTAAACCATCGAATATGTGCATGAGGATCATCCGCTCAAAACCATAGAATTGGCTTTGGGTTGCAGTTAAGCAACCGGTTTTGAGCTCGAAGGTATCACCACGATGGGTGGGACAATAATGGTATCTCCGTAACCCTCGATGGGTGCTTGGAGAAGCTCATTCATCGGCTTGTCTTACGCCATTTCGGCGGGGGTGGTGGTGGTAGGCGTTCCTCGATCACGGTGAAGGAGCGAACGTCCCTACGCTCACGAGGAATATTTGCAAGCTCGGAAAGTGGACTTGTAGGCCCGGAAGAACAGTGCGCATGCACTAAGTATAAAAATCGGTTTTCAAAACAAATGCGAGGCAAAGCGACAAGTGAACTTAAACCAATAATCACAAATGAAATGGCTTCTTTGAAAAGGTACACCAAATCACAAGGACACAAAGGCAAGTTTTAAATCATTGTTCGGGAACTTATTATGGTCACACCCCAGTTAGTAGGTGTCTTGCCTTGATTTGCGGTGGTTGATTTTTATGTATTTAAGTACCACTGAAAAGACGTAGGTATGGATATGTGCTGATGGTTTTAAAAACTTTTGGACAATATTTTTGGTATCGTCTCGTTTAACCAAATCGTATCTCTTTAAGAATCACCTTAAAAGAAACACAAGTTAGAAAACGTTACGATTGTTTTGTTGTTTTATATTTTGTTTGGTGTTGTTAACACTTTAGGAAAAGTGTTAATAAACTTTTGATTTATGATAACTTTACAAAAGCATTTACAAACGATGGTATATGTGCAAGTGCAGGTGCGAAAATGCTTAGAACACGCTTCTGACCTCCCCGCAATGGCGCTAAAATTTGATTGATCTCCAAACAGTCAAGTTTAATCACACAAGCTAACCACTTGTGAATGGTCAACCGTAATAAACTTAAAACATTTCGTAAACAAATGCATTAAGATCGAGGAATATAGTGGATTCCTGGGTCGTTAAGTCCCACGGAGGATGAATGGTGTTTAACACAGACAGATGTCGAATAATCACTAAGGATAGTGATCAGTAAGGATTTTGAGATATTTATACCTAAAGAAAAAGTTTGTAAATTACAGCGACTTAAATGCAAATTAAAGAAAACTAAAAAGTTAAAATATATTAAATAAACGCTATCACTATTTTTACAATGATGTTTTTCTTGATTTATAAAACAAAATAACTTAAATAAACTATTTTAATTAAAACGTAAACTTAAATTATCTAAAAACGTGACTTAAAATGAAAACGTACGTTAAGTATAAAAATTGCGCGAGTGCGCAAGCAAAAACGTAAAATTTATGAAATAAAAGTCCTACAAGTATAAAAACAATTTTCTTACTTAATATATGACAAAAGAAAATTTTAGAAAAAGATTTATATTTTTTGACTTTTATATTTTTATTATGAATTAAATACTATTTTACACTAATTAAATGATTAAAATACTAAAACTATTTAGAAAAATCAAACTTTTTATAAAATACTTATTATCAATACAAAGCTAGGAAAATTACAAAAGTTGAAAAGCTAGATTAAATAAGTGAAAATAAGCTAATAAGCTCGTATAAGCTTAATGAACTAAAAGGTTATATATTAAGTATTGCAAAGAAAAAGCAGAAAAAGACCCAAGTGGTGGTGGTGTGTGTGTGTGGTGAGTGGGTGGCGTGGTTCGAATCCCAAAGAAGCGCTTTTTTTGCAACTATTTTATTTTGGATTTTTCTTTTGCAACTTATTAAGCTAACTAAAATAAACAATTTATAAAACTATGACTTTTATAAAATGACTAATAAGCTCGGTTTGAGCTTATTTTCTCAACGATGAGCAAGAAAAAGAAATAAGCAAAGGTTTAAGCTAAATGACTTATAAGCTAGAGAATAAGCACAAGTACACTAGAAATAAGCTAAGCTACGTAAATAAGCTTATACAACAACCGAGAATGCAAATAACTTAAAAATAAGCATCGATTAAGCCAAAATAAGCACTAGTTTTAATCAGTATGCACAGGACACTTTTGTTTTACTAGGCACCTTTAAGCTTAATTTTAAGCACTATAATAAGCTAGGAATTGAAAATAAACACTTGGATTAGCAAGTTGACCAACTCAGTTTTAAAGCTAAAGCTCTCTTTGTGGGGTCCACTAGAGAGCTTATGGTGAGCTTAAGAAAAGTCGAAAACCACCGAGTATGACTCGGTGTATTACGAGTTTTTTGGACAAACAAAAGTCGAGTGCGATTTCTATCAAACAAGGCGCAAATTGGAAAATTAAGCTTGGGACTCAAAGATGACTAGGTTAGCTTCACAAAAGCCAAGAAGCACAAGTGAAGCTAAGCGATAAGCTCTGTGTGAGCTTGTGAAAGTGATAGGCTCAAGCGTGCACGAGCATGATTTTGACTTTTTAACAAAATGAAAGTTGACTTAAATGAACTTTAAATCAATTCTATGGACCGATTATGATGTATTAAGTTATATTAAGACTAGATTAAGCAATTATAACAACTTATGAACAAGAAATCACAATCATGGATCATGAAATTCCAACGTTGAGTTAACAAGATTTGATCAAAAGGTATTTTGACTCTTTTAACAAATGACCATCGGTTTTCTTGGTGTCAATGAGATATTAAGTACTTATGTGACACGGGACAATAACAAGAAACAAAGCCAACACTCTACAACACGGATATCTCAAAAATCCAAGCAAATCATTAAATAAACTAATTTGAAGATTTTCAAATGATTTTAAAGATTTAGACCATGAACTTGATTAAAGATCTTATTATATCATGTATTAGGACTAAATAAACATAAAACAACGATATTAACAACATGAATCACAAGAATGATGATTATGCTATTTTAATCAAAATGAGATTCTTAGCAACTATAAATTTTAAAGAACAAGTGACTGTTTTTATGGTTTGATTATGCTTAACTACAACTAATGAATATAAAAACATAGAGATTTAAGCTTATAACTGTCTTACACAGTGAAATGCCAAAATGGGTCAAAATGCTTACAAGTTGTTTCCAAGCTCAAACTGAGAACTGAGGTATACAAACACAACCTAAAGCTTCCTAATAAGCACTAAACCCAAGGCAATCCAATTCACCTTGCTCCTTGCATTTTCTTCATTTCTTATGATTTTTGATTTATGAGTGATTTTTTGTACTTTTTTAGTATTTTGCTTTTGACTACTAAAGCGATTTTAAAGGGTTTCTAATAGCTTGGATAAGCTATATAGAGCTTATGTGAGCTTATCACCAAGGTAACAACTATTAACAACATTTGCGATTTTGAGAATTTGATCAAAAGTAAGATTTTGCATAAAGCGAATATTGAACTTAAAAGCGAAATTGATGTTAACAAAAGTTTTATTACACACTAGTAACTTGAAATCTGAGCTTAAAAGCTTAAACAAACTTTGGAATTTGAAATTTAATTAAAAACGACATAAGCTAAATTACAATTATTCTAGATAGATCACTCCTCTCTTCTCCTCTTTCTTTATAGCCTTGAAATACTCCCCACATGCCTCTGATCATTTCCCATCAACAATCTTGGCCATTGATTGAGTCAAACTCATCCTAGCCTTTAAACTCACTTTTGGCGCCAAAAGTATACATGGTTGCTTGAGACAGTTTTAGAGTAATTAAAGAATCTTGGTGTGTTGTGGAGGTGTAGGGGACACAAAAGGTGAAGTTTCAATGGATTTGGTGTGATGTGGAAGCAAAAACAGGGGATGTGAGTGTAACAGTGAAAGGTTCATGGTGGGGATGCATTAATTGGTTGTGAAATTTGGTGTATAGGAGGGGGATGAGTGGAGAGAGTGGGTAGTGAGGTGAGGTGGAGGTAATAGTGGTAAAACCACCACGGTTTTGGTTTGCGGGGAGGGTGAAGGGATAAGCAGTGAAAATTTGTTTTGGTAGCGATGACCGGATTTGACTTTTGATATTATAAATGGGGTCCAAATTAGGGGTCACGGTGTTTGATAGGGGTCTTTTTGGTTTGGCAGGGGTTCTAAATACAAAAGGGGGTCTAATGGTTTGTTTAATATCATAAGGACCATTTGTGTAATTTCGCCAAACATGAGGACTGAAATTGCCAATCTTCCAAAGTTCACACAAGGACCATTCACGCCATATGTGAATAGTACAAGGACTACTATTGCATAAAATTTCATTTTCATAAATCCAAGGACTATATTTGACATTTTCAAAACTTGAGGACTAAAGTTGTAATTTTGCAATTTTACATTTCAAGGGTTTGTTTTGACAACTTTTGAATCTCATGGACCTTAAATGACATTTTCTTTATTTTGATTTACAGGGAATGTTTTGACAATTTTTGAAACTTGGGGACTAAAGCGCCAATTATGCAAACTTGATATCGTTTTCACGATTTTGATGTTTTGCATTTAAAACATATAAAACACTTATTTGTGATATTTTCATCATTTTGATGCATTTCTGAGTGTTTTCAGATGTTTTTGGCATTCTAAACAGTACAAAAATGATGAGTATTTAGACACTCATCACTACCCTTACTTTAGATAAATTAGATAAGTAGAGTAATCGGTAGAAGTACCAAACCCCGAGATTTTACCCTTAGCTTTATAAAAAATATAAATAATTAGCCTAGACAAATATAAAACAAATAGTAGTCCATTAATATAATCCACAAAGAAGTAAAACCAAAGCAAGAACTATCAGAGAAGTAAATTTTTAAGCACAAACTACTCGTCCTTGGCGTCTTGATCAGTGACAGTCCGCTCAAAAGTTTTAAACCATTGTTCGAGTTGTTCTTTTTGGGATTCAACTTCATCCTCGTCGATTCTTTTATACTCAGTAGTCTTCTGTATAAATGTACAACCTCCATCGACCGATGGTATTACTTTCATTTCACTTAAAGTTGACTCATTTTCATCATCGTCCATCACCGCCATACTGTAGGTGAAGTTCTCTAAATCAACTGTCTTGATCTTGTACTTCACACTTGGGTAAAAGCCATCCTCTATTATCAAAAGAGGGAAGTCTGAATTAGTAAAGGACAAAAATTGGAACTCAAAATGTATTTACCTGTTTAGATAGTTAGCAAAAAATACGCTAACACTACATCGACTAAACAAATTTTTCTACACCCTTTAAAAAGTGCGTAGATTTTGACGAGTTTGTCTACATTTATATGTGTACACTATTCTTACATTTATAAGCGTAAAAAACATAACTAAAAATTAATACACACTTATAAGTGTGCATTATAGAAATGTTACCGTAGCTCATGAGCTTGATGGTGCCAACACCTCCGTCACCCTGTAGGTTGGTGAACTTTGCTCCTAACGATGCTGGAAGAACGTAGTAGTCTAAGAAGTCAAAGAATCCAACCACAAAGCCCTGAAAGACTTTAGAAGCCGATATCGAGCTTGTGATCTCTAGTTCCCAACTATTAACGTTAGCCATTTATGTTCGTGTATGTGACTATTCTCATAGTTCTATACACGATATAAATAGCAACCAAAAGAGGTGGGTGTGTATAGATCAGCATTTTCTGGGAAGTGAATGATATGAGAGTAGATCACATTTTATTAATCGGTCAAACTTGGTTGTTCAAGTAGCTCATAGGTGCGTTTAATTTGAAAGTCTTATGAACAAAAAAAAATATTTAACAAACCTTATGGGCAAATTGGCAAATGGGCAGTTGGGCATATAGTGTGTTTGTTTATGAGTCGCACACCTAGTTTTTTTTTTTTTTTTTTTTGAACTTAGCGTTCACACCTAGTTTATCTTCAAACAAATTCTGTAAATGCAAGTTTATGTAAGTAGCCGTTATACATATTTAATAATTACCGTGAGGCTATGATTCTTATCACTTACAGCACCTCAAATGCGTAATGAGCGATGACATTTCTTTATACGTACGTGTTACTTGTCGAGTTCGTTTACCAGTGGATGTATGATCTAGCGTTGTTAAAATGAAATTAAGGTGCTACTTAATCAAGTGTTGGAGGGTTAAAGTTCTGCCAGGGATAAGTATCTATGCTAAATGAGCGTGCGAGTTTATCCTCAAGAGTCAAGATTAATAATCTGTAGAGCTCAACTTGCACTTATTTGTTGTAATTCCTAACAACTCTTGTCTTATTCTTATAGTGTGTATTATATTTAGAGCATCCCCTCAATGCATTGGACTCTTAGAGTTTAATACACCAACACATTATTGACACATCATCATCATATCTTTTTATATAAAAAGTTTCACAATGCATTAAACCATTCACTTCTTATTAAACTCTTACACCATCATATTATTTTAATAATTTATCTTTCTATATATTAAAAGAGTTACAAATGTACCGCCCACTATTCCATTTAAAACAATAAAATAAAAGAAAAATGACTCGCTCAATAGTTAACATACGGTTTGTTCAGAGAGATACCATCAATAAACTCTTACATGTCTTACAAGTCTTTGAACCAATTAAATGTTGCCACCTATTTATTTCATTTATATTGAACTTGATTATGTGTAGCATTGTGAATGCCCTTACCATCATTTACATGAGATTATAAGGGTGAGCAAAACCGCCCGAGACCCGCTAACCGGCTCGAGCCTGACAGAACCCGAACCGCCCAATACCGACTAGCAGCTTCTCGGGTCGGGACTCGGTTTACCATTTCAGCAATTTCGGTAATCGGGTCGGGACGGGTCGGGTCGGGACGAGCCAAAAACCGAAAAAAAAAACAAGCCAAAACCGCCCGAAACCGATTAGCCCGAAACCGATCAACCGGATACTTCTCGGGTCGGGACTCGGGTTACCATTTCAGCACTTTCGGTAATCGGGCTTTGTCGGGACCGGTCGGGTCGGGTTCCGACCCGATGCTCAGCCCTACGAGATTATGATACTTTACAAGGAGTTGCTCAAGTAGAGACAAGCATCTTCATGATGTTCAACATGTCTTAAAATAAAAACTGATTTGGATATATTGGTTTTCAAACAATAGGTCGTTGCCTGCAAAATGACATAATACTTCGTAGTTGGTATTGGAATTGATCAAACTATGACTCGGTTTTTTGCAAAAGTAAAGACAGCAAGAAAATTTCAAATATATTGGCTAAAGTAGTACAAATATGACATGGAAAACAGTACAAAACAATGCTGATATGGAAGACGACTATACACGAAAAGAAAAAAAATCTTGATGTATATCCATCCGAATATATTAACAGTACGTTCCCTTTATTTGGAAGCATTATATACTTTCAAGTGAGACGTGTAACAAAATCGTAGAAATGTCTTAGATCACATTTTAGCCTAGATCATTTGCATGAACAACACTTATCATGTCATGTGCTACACATATATAATATTATGCAACTATATATCAACAAAACAAGAATCTATCATTCTGAGTAATGATTTGCACACTCCACAAAGTTATTTGCACACTCTAATTTATGATGTTTTGACATTTATACATTTACATCACTTTTTTTATTTATTTTCACTCCTGTAAGAATATAAATGTCAAGATACCATAAATTAGAGTGTGTAAATCATCACTCTTCTTTTAAATGATTATTAATATTTCAAAGAAATAACTTTGTTTCCAAAGAGAATATGTGATTATCAAACTAACCAAGTACTAAAACTTGCAATACAACGATCAAGACATGCAATAACATAGTAACAAGGCTGTAAACGAGCCAAGCCCAATCATGCTAGAGCATGAGCAAGGCTCATTTAGTTTTATAAGGGTTGAGCTCGAGCTTGAGCTCGGTTCCTATATTGAGCCTTAAGTTTTCAACTCGAGCTCGGCTTGTAAGAATCTGACAAGCTCAAGTTTCCATTGGGCTTGACTCGTTTTTACGACCAACCTAAACTAAGGATGAGCATGTCGAAAAAATGGTACAACACCATAATGTTTTATTTTATAAGGAAATTAGTTCTCAAACGGGACTGTACAGAAAACCAGTACCTAGTACCAGGGGTGTAAACGAGCCGAGTATTGCCAAGCTCGAACTCGACTCGAGCTTGAAACTCGACTCAAGCTCGGTCGAGCTTTGGATTTCAAGCTAGCTCGAGTGTAACAACACGCATTTTTGGGGTTACTTTTCATATTTTTGAAAAGTTACTATTCACTTTTACTATTCACTTTCACTATTCATCCCGTAAAATTTTTATTTCACATTCTCGTAAGATAAATTATTTTAGTAATGACCTGAGAGTTTGACAATCGTTAGATCATTTTCGCAAAAGTTATTAAGAAAACATCGTCTTAAAGTTTCATTTTGGCCTGAACACCATTTCAACATCCCGCAAATCGAAAACCAACTCGACAATTTTCCCACATCGTTAATTTTAGATCACTCATAATTAGTTTGAGAATTTTTAAGATTTCTTTTAAATGTTACCAAATAAACCCTGAGCCGTACGAGACTAAACTTACGTTTTAAACAAATCTATAAACTAAAACACGTTTTCACAACTAGACCATTTCTATAAAAGACATACACAACTGCCATGTACTACATCATGATCAACATAGAGACGTATATAGGATTGTTTATGTTTTCCTAAACATTATTCCAAACCTAAGTCGCAACATCCTATTTTAGGTTGCTCGTAGAAGTTCTCACGGCATATCCATCATTCTCATTATACATTTGCTATCATTTACTTTGAGGTGAGTTCATAGCCCCACTGTCACAATTCTCAATTTTCGGTCATTTTGCAAACTTAAAAAAAAAATTTATTATTCATCATTTTACTATTTATCGTTTTTGAGTCGATTTGATATTTTGAGAGGTTATCTCATGAATTTAGAAAGTCACGGCACCGCACGCATGCCGACACCAAATTAATAACGGCAAACAGTTATAATCAAATTTCAACGTAATAAGAATGTCATATTAATACGTTTAAGAAATCGTTTCCAAAAATATAATTTCTACATTTTTCGGGTACCGGGAAGGTACGTTTACTCGAGGATTTGACAAAACACGAGGTACAATTAATACCGTAAGGAATAATAGAACAAAATAAAAATCTTATCCTCCTACCCTACTCCACGCCTCCCTACTGTCTCCTCTCCCTCCTCTTTGTCGACATATACAGGGAAACCAAAATACAAAAATGGGTTCTTCTTCTCCTTTTCTTTAAGTCAACCTCATTCCATCTCTACCATTATCCCTAAATAAAAACACTACCCTCCTAGACATCACATGAGGCTATAGAACATGGCTGTGGAGAAAGGGATTAATTTCAGAAGATGTTAGATATTACTTTTCACATACACATCAAACCATAACACAAAGTAGCATATAGATGGAATTCTAGAGAGAAAGTTAGAGGTTTAGGGAACTTAGTGAGAGAAAGTGAAAGATATTATTATGAGCTCCAACTCTACCTTGGAAGGTAGAGTATTTATAGTCTTACATAATTCGCCACACTTGGGTCGTGGATCGAGGCATCTGATGGGTAAAGACCGTCAGTCCTCCACGGTGTTACTTAACTAAATAGCTACTTAACTTAAAAGAACTACGACTACGAGCTTTCTAACGATTACATATACTTGAGGTGACCGACTCTTTAATACCGGAATTTCTAATTCCTAACAATCTCCCCACAGGAGGTCACCTCAATCATGTACCAAAATTACATTGAATGAGACAGATATTACATTTAACATCGATCTTGCATTCTTGATGTAGTCCTTTGCACCGAGCTCGTAGTCATTGAATCTTCACATTGCATGTTTGGATGTTCCAAGTGGAGGTCTTTCTTGATCCACGTGATGAAAATTTTGAGCCATCATTTGAGATCATCGACTATCAACAATCTCGAGACATCCATTGTGGTGTTGTGACTTTGGGACCGACATGCTCACATTACGGATCATGATATCTTCTCATCGAGTAAGCGGAAGCATTTGTTGAATCATGATATTGGCGGCGTAGCGAAGCATGGAGTGAAAATATCGAGTCATTGATGCACTAATCATGATTTCTTTTGAGATGAATGTGTTAAGTGAGCATGCGGTTGTGGATTGACCGCTTCATTCGATCATTGCGAAGCGTCGGGCGTACACGCATACAACAGCTTAGCAACAAATCGCACGAAAGTGTCTTTGATCACTTCGTTGAATTGAGGTACACGCCCACGGTTCCCCGTTGATCGAAGACAAATCTTGCTGTGATCGGTGGGATTCCTAAGAATCTCCTTGACGGGGTTTCGCAATTGTTCTAGTTGTTCTCAAACCGGAACATCTCAAAGAAGACAACACGGAGTGAGTGAACCGGTAATTTTAAGTCCACCGATTGATGAAAAGAGATTTGAAAAACAATCGTGTATTGCTCAATAGAAATTGTTTTTGCAATACAACGAAGGTTTTATTGAAAATCAATTATCAATCATAAAATACCTTTGGTTTGAAAATGAGTACACGGTCGATGTGCTAAAGAAAAGAGTTTTTAAGCACAAAGACCGGTTTTCAAAGGTATCCGTCAATCCATACCACGAACTGTGATTGATTCAAGAGATTGAATCGCCCCATTGTTTCATTCGGTTGTCACATGGTTGATCTATATAATAGATCTCACATGCCACCTACCGTGAGCTTGTTTGATGTTGGCTCGAAGGCTTTCCATCTTCATTGTGAATATGTAAACACATCACTCGGATGTTCGGCAATACCACAAGGATAATCGTGGGACTCAAGATATAATCTCTCTTTCCACATTGTGTGAAGCAGAGAGTCTTCATTGAAAGTGTCCTAATGAGATTTATTGATGATCTCGTGGCTCTAGACTCAATTTGTGCATATTTGGATCTGTTGGGAGACTAGGGAGAGGTCTCCTACTTCAATATCAACCATCTCTAAGAGACAATCGATAGATTATGTCGGTTCCCGTGAGAATGAAACAAGCCCTTTTAAGAGGAACTTGAGTGGTTTGGAAAGGTGAAGTGCCACACCTTTGGGTCCATGACGTCTTGTCTTCAATACCGATGTTACCATCGGTAGCATATGAAGTGAACCCGGTTTACGCCTATGGTTGAATAAATGGAGGCTATTTGTTTTCACCCTATTTTCATTCAATTCTTTTTAATTCTTCAACCCTTCGGTGCTTACCGAGACTTCATAGCTAGAACCTTGTTGGGTTTATTCCAAGACTAGCTCACCGAGTCCGCACTCTTCCCATATCTCATTTTTCTCCTTTTATCATCATACCTAAGGACTTCTACACTAACTAGTGGATTGTCCTCGGTAGATCCCTCCGGTTACGGCGGATCATGGGAACCAATACCTAACCTAATCATCCTTATATCACCGTACATAAAGTAAAGTTGGTAGGTCAATTTGGTATTGTTCATCCGCCATTGGATTCAATTGAAAACCATTTGAAAATCAATTCGGATACTTGTGATATATTATCAAAGCTTTTGTACTGAATTGTTTTTGATATTTTAGAACGAGAACTCCCCTCAACATGTGCATCAAGTATTTGAAAATGTTTTGCACACGGAGGCAAGAGAAAGAATTAACTTCTTTTGATTACCATTTTCTAAAGATATCAACATCACTTCCTCAACGGATCAAGTAGGTATAGCATTTAGGGAAGGATGAGGTTTCCATAAATTCGCTCCCCTCAATATGTGCCTCGAGGTTGAAAAGAGTTTTGCACATACTAGAGGAACCTGCACGATTAGGATGAATGATCACGTTTCAAATCATAGGTTTAAGATAGATGCTCCCCTCAACATGTGCATTGAAAATTTGAAATCGTTTGTCACATGTGGGCGGGATAGCATGAACATCCTTTTATAACCATTTACCCGATTATCGGTTTAAATCCAATTTAAATCACACATTCTCCCCGATCACAATTATCAAATCATTTGAGATTTGTGATCTCGTATAGATTTAAATTGATTTTGAAAGCTTTTAAGGAGAATTGTGACTTGATTGTGAAAGTGTTTTAACCGATATGGATCGATTTTAAGACTTTAAACTCCATTTATAAAACATGCATGTACATCTTTTGAAAACAATTTTAATGCTAAATAACTTTTAATTTAATTGAAATCATTCTCCCCTCAATCAATGACGAGGTTGTTGATTGAGAGATAGAGATTTTGACAAATAAGTCCCGATGATTATCAAAAATAGAGATTGAGTTATTTATCAAAGCATTTAGTTTTCGGCAGATAGGAGTTTATAGAATCGAGCATAGGATTTGAAAACATGATAAAATATGGCTCGTTCTTTCTTTAAAAACCGGGTTATTGCTCAAGATGACAATAAACCATTTCTCTTTCTCCCAAAAATATTTTTTGATTTTTAATTTTTAATTTTTTTTTTTTTTTTTTTTTTTTAAAAAATAAAAATTCGAACAATATCTAAAGACCCGTGTCATTCTTTGAATGACAGCACAAAGACCGTAGATATTATCGAATCGAGAAAGACATGACAAAATGACAAAATTTTTTGAAGATTTTCAAGATTTTTCAATTTTTTAATGGTTTTTTGAAGGTTTTGTAATTTTGTATTTTGTTTTTCGAATAACTATTTACAAGAAATAGATGAAGAAAGACCTTTACTCCTCGTCTTCCTCCTGAAGACGTTTGAGAGTTTCTGGTTGAAGGCTTTTCAAACCAAGTCGTGGAAGAATAAACTCAAGCGTTCTCTTGGAAGAGCTTTGGTGAAGATGTCGCTAAGCGATATTCGACCTCACAAAATATAGTTCCACCACACCTTTTCCATTGTTCCTCGATGAAATGATGTCGAATGTCGATATGCTTTGCTCTTGAGTGTTGAACGTTGTTGCATGAGAGAGCAATAGCACTTTATTATCACAAGACAGAGGGACTTTGTTGAATTGAAGCCATAGTCGATAATTGTGATCTCATCCATAGGATTTGAGCACAACAAGATGACATGGCTATGTATTCACTCTGTAGAGGAAATAGAAGTACTCATTTGCTTCTTTGAAGACCACTCACAAGCTTATCACCCAAAATCGAGCACCTCCGACGTATTTGACGTGTATCTTGACAACCCGCATGATCGGCATCCGTGATAGGCCGTTAGTGACATACGGTGTCCTTGGTACCATAGTCCCATATTGATGGTTCCTTGGAGATACCGAAGACCCGCTTAATCGCTTCAAGGTGCTTTTTAGTAGGCTTAGCACGGTATCTAGCACACATGCATCTGAGAGAACAAAATGTCCGGTCTACTAGCGATGAGATACATCGGGGATCCAATCATACTCCGATATTTAGTTTGGTCAATCATGATCCCCGAGAGGTCCTCATCTAGTTTGGTTCGGTCAATCATGGGGGTGTCAACAGGTCACTTGAATCAAATCAAATTTCTTTAAAATCTCATTGCATATTTAGATTGATTTATGAAAATGCCTCCGGACTTTGTGAAATTTGTAATCCCAAGAAAATGACATTTGTCCCATCATTGACATTTGAAACTTTGAACTCATTTCATTAGAAAACGATCACATTCCATTGGGTCATCGAGGCAAAATAATATCGTCAACATAAATTTGAACATGAATCAAATGTTTGCACGACTTCCGGTGAACAATGTAGGATCAATCGCTCCTTTGATGAATCCGGTTGATGTAAGAAACTTTGTGATGTATCGTACCATGCCCTTGGAGCTTGCTTTAAACCGTCTGAGCCTTCTTCAAACGATAAACGTGAGTAGGATGCTCTTGATTCACAAATCCTTCAGTTGGCCGACGAGACGACTTCTTTAAGATCTCCGTTTAGAAATGCCGTCTTTACATCCATCGATAAACTACCATGTTCTTACTAGCGAGATTAGCCGAAGATTTCGATTGCCTCGATTCGAGCAAGCTGGAGCAAAAGATTCTTCAAAGTCTATACCTCCTCCCGACGATATCCTTTAGCAACCAATCGAGCCTTGTTTTCAACACATCACCATGCTCATCAAGTTTTACTTTGAAGATCCATTTTAGAGCTATAATCATAGCACCGTCTGGAGCAGTACTAACTCCCATACATCAAGACGATCAAACTCATGAATTTCATCTTGCATAGCATTGAACCACTATCTTCATTCATAGCGTTTTAACATCTTTTGGTTCGATCTTAGATAGTACGGACTTGAAGAAGCACCATAAGGCATCGGTTGCGAGTTGCTTCCGGGTTGATCTGAGACGAGAGGATTACCAATGATGTTGTCTAATGGATGATCGTGAGTCCATTTTACGAGGTGTTCATGTGGCATTTGTTGAGAACCGAGGTAGTCGAGTCGATGTCTCCTGAAGAAGATGGTTCGATGATGATTCGGGAGTAGCAAATATGTTTTCAAATGGAGCATCTTCGAGGAGTCGCAGGGATTTACTTCATCATTGATGCGAAACATTTCCATGATGTACATTTGAAGAATGATGAATTGTTGATGAGATCAAGGATCGCAGCGGTGCTTCTTGACTTCTGATGATATTGATACCGATGGATTGACTTCATTTGCCGGAATATGAGCATCCTCTGTTGTAGGGATCAAGACCTCATTAGTAGTAGACTCATACAGTTCATCAAACATGGGATCAAACAATTTCTTTACATCATCTTGGATGGAGGTACATATGGAGTTTCTTGGAAGGAGTTTGGAACAAGGGATGAACCAATGGGACTTGTTTTGAAGTGCGGGTCTGAAATGGAGTGTCCAGAGCCATTTGACCGGTCGACTCATCAAACGTAACATGAATTGTTTCCATGATATTTCGGGTTCTTTTGTTGTAGATTCGGTATCCCTTTTGTTTGATGCATATCCTACAAATACTCCAATGTCGACTTTGGCCCTAAGTTTACCTAAGTTTTGACCCTCATTAGTTGGATAGCACAATGCACCGAACACGGGCGGAAGATAGATTAGGTTTTTGTTGTGGACAAGTTCATATGGAGTTTTTCCATGAGTAGTGTGAATCGGGAACGATTTTGTGTGTAGCATGCGGTGGCAATAGCTTGACCCAGAGAAACATTGGAACCTTTGAGTAGATCAAGCATTGTTCTAGCAAGCTTCAACAAGAGTACGATTTCGTCTTTCAACTACACCGCTCGTTGAGGGGTTCGTGGAACACTTCTTTGATGGTGATTCCAACGCTTTCATAGAATTCACAAAGTTGTTTGTTGACAAACTCGGCCCATTGTCATTACGATAATTCGGCGGTTTTGTTAAGTCTAACTCGCATGTTGTTTGATGAGTTTGATGATGATATCGGAGTTTCATCCTTTGTCTTTAAGAACTTGACCCTGTGAATCTAGAGTAATCATCAACCACAACTAACACATATTTCTTCCCAAAGATATTCTGCACCCTCATCGGTCCACATAAATCCATATGAATCATATGAAGAACTTCGTGACGAGTTAGTAGGTTTGGATTTATGGGCAAACATCTTGCTTTTTCCCAATTGACATGTTGAACAAAGATGATCCTTTTCATACTTTAGTCTAGGTAAACCTACAACTAAGTCCTTTCTCGAAAGATCGTTGATGGTGCCAAGTTCAAGTGATTGAGACGACGATGCCATAACCATGACTTTGTTTTGAAGCCTTAGATAACAAGCAGATTGGTGAGGCTCTCATCATGTCATCGATAGAGATGGTGTAAAGGTTTGAGCCACGAGTTCCTTTCAACAGTTCCTTACCATTAAGATTTCTAACAAAGCGGTATGTTTTCTCAAGGCTACTTCTAGATCGAGTCACGAATTGACCAACAGAGAATGTTATGACCTAAACCTTCCACATAATACACTCGGAGATGACACTATCACCAACAACATAATCTCCATAACCCATAATAGCACCAAAATGATCATTACCAAATCTAACATCCCGATGAATTTGCTCACGAAGTTCATGAGCGTGACCGGTCTCCAAATCATATGCTTGGAGCGGCTGAGTCCGGTACCACGTAATCGATTTGAACGATCTGCGGTTGAACATGCACAAGAATGGATAATCGGATAATTGGGATCCCCATGCAAGAATGGGTTCCATTTGGTTAGTAGCAGTTGGACCACCCACGCCGAAATAGAAGCATTCATATCGACGGTGAGGTAATGGAATCATTGTGAATAGATGCAATACTAGTGTCTCAGATAGCCCTATTTACGGTGTGACCACTTCTTAAGGAATAGTTCTACCAAGTGGGCATCCATTTTCTAGTGGGCATTATCGATTAGTCTTATGACCGATGGTATCCAATAAAACCTATTCTGTTGAATGTTCTTCTGTGGGTTTCCATTGTTTTCTAACTCTCTTCGCTTTTGCCTTTTATCCTTTTAGCATGAATTTTAGCATTAACAAGATTAAGCGGACAATTAGCATCATTAAGCGAACATTAACATCACATTCATGATTAGAAATGTAATTCAAGCAATCATCGGTACAAGGTTTGCAAATAGTATCGAATTCGAATTAATTACAAGACGCCTATGGCTAATACTAGAATCAACACGATTCGCTTTATTCGATTCAAACTTAAGGTTCCTAGATTGTTCTTCTACTCTCTTCCAAAGGCACATTCTTAGCTCGAGAGGTCTTATCATTCCTTGTATTGTCTTGAGACTTTGACCGCTCCCTTTAATGTCACCGATTACTCTGTAGAGGAATGGGAACATTAGTTTGTTTTACTACTCTTTGCACCATTGCTTAGATGTCTTTGGGATCGAACTACATGCGGTGCACTACGGTTCACTTTCTTAAAGCTAGATGTACTGAGATTAGTATTCCTAGAAGGCACATTTGAGTTCTCTTTCCTAGCATTGACAGATCTCGAATCTGAACTACTCAAGGGTACACTACGGCTCTCATTCAAAACATTGGGAATAGAGTGCATATCATATTTGGCCTTAGGCATTGAGCATGGAATCAAAGGGTTAACTCTCTCACCTAATGTCTTTGGGCATATAGTGATCAAGCATTCTAAGATTTCTTGAGATCGTTTGGCATATGAGCATGCATGTCCAATTGCATTATCATGAGGTTTCTCTAGCTTATCCTCTTCAACAATCTCACGCAGCATTCTAAGCAATCCTTAAGGGATGAGAAATATGTTTGAATGGCAAGTTTGTTGTTCCTTAGGTGAGGGGACATATGTCACGATAAAGCGATTTATTACGAGTGAACCTTAGATACAACATTCTCCCCATTGATCATTGGCATTTTCCCTTTTACCGACTCCTCCAGTTCTCAATTTCCTTTTGCAATGAAGTTATTTGTTCGTTGTTTTTGTTACGAGTGACTTTAATTGATTCAAACAACTCATTGAAGTGACGTTTAACCTTTTCATTTTCTTCTAGAAAACTTTCGTTTTCCTTTTGTAAAGCATTTACTAGGTTTTGAAGATGAAACGTTTGAGAATTTCGAGAATCTAAAGAAGGAGGCATCCGGGAGCTGTCATATTGTATGTTTGACCCTTTAATTGAGAGATTTGGGCTTTCAACTTTTCGATCATGTTGCACCGAGCTTGAATCTGCTCATCACGTTTGTTGATTTGAAAAGCGCATCAAACTCGGAGCATCGAAGATGTCTTGATATTTGAAGTTTTGACATTTTCTTTGAGATGTTGATATTTTAGTTGTAAATTAAAGTACTCAACTTCTAGTTTAGAAAATGTTTAACCAAATTGTCGTGATCATCCGTTCAACTTTCTCGTTTAGTTTGGAATTAGTTTTTCAAGCTCAATGACACGATCATGGGAGACTTTCAGTACACAGATAATTCATGAAATTTGGAAGCATTAATAGAGCAATTTGAAGCGATGAAAAGACATCTTGAGCAACACATTCAAGAATAAGATTCTCATTTAATGTATGCGTGTTCTTTCTCTCAATCTCATTATATTTTAGTGCACGCTCATAGTCACTAACTTCAACAACCATTGCATCAAATTCCTTTTCCATACCCTTAATATCGGTTTCTACTCCCTTTTAAGACTCTCAAAGTGATCTTTTAGAAGTTTAAAGAAGGGCATGACCTCGATTAAATAACATTCTTTCATTTGTTCAAAACCTCTCACCTTCGTTATACCGGTGGGTGTGATCCTTTTCTTGCAAGTTTTCTCAAAATCAACAAATAGTTGAAATATAACGATTGGCTAATCAATGTCTTGCTTTTAGTGGCAATTGTTCTAGGAACAAGATGCATTGGTGTATTAGGAGGATACACTGTTGCTCTAGGCATTTTCAAAAGGGAGGGTTTGTTTCAATAATGTTTTCCGCTTTCGCTTATCTAAATCCTTTTTCGAGAAGACTTGTTCGGAGTCAACAAAGTCTCGAGGCTTAAACTTGTTCAAGGAAATCAGTTTTCCTTCTTGTAATCATGAGGAGAGATGATTATGTTTTCTCTTTGCATTTGGGATCATTTTGCTTCTTATTCATCTTTTCCTAGTGATTTCATTTACTATCTTATCTTCCTCGGTGCACTCAACGCAACTAGGTTTACGCCTAGGCTTAAGGACTTCATTACCATCATATAGCACCTTATGAGCATTTCTAGCCTTTTAATTACCTCTGGATTTGGTTCCTCAACAAGGGAATGCTATGCTTATCGCTTAAGACACGATGTTTCGTGACCATGTGAAGCGATCGAATGGTGTTTCCTTGTAAGTACAACTTGTTTTCAAGTTTGTTTTCAAAGTTTTGATTAGAAAATCTCTCAAGAGTTTTGATTCCTTTGCATTAAATTCTTGCTTAAGCATTTTCACATTTTCTTGAAGTTCTTGTTTTTGCTTAATTGTTTTAGAAAGTTTTTCTTGCAAGGAATTTAATTCTTGTTTCAATACTTCTTCTCTAAACTTACTTTTTCTAATTCTCGTACTCACTGGACATCCATTTCCGCTCACGAGTGGTCAACTCAAATTTTGCACGTTGTTCATAAATAGCAACACGTTCCTTATAGGCATTTAGTTGAAATTATGGAATCATCGAGTACATGCGGTGTATTCATCAAAGACATAGTCATTGTTGATCGCAGAAGATGCATCACTTGGTACAACTTCACTTTCACTTTGTTTCACGTATTGATCGTATGGGACAATATTGATATTACCCATATTTTCAATATTTGATTCAATAGTTTCATTGGTTGTACTTTGTCATGCATCTGCACATCAAGATCATCGTATAGCTTTAATACCTCGAGATGAGTTTGTCCTTGGATGGGCCACTTGTGGTGAAGAAGAGATCTTGGGAGAAACCATTGGAGAGATGCCGACCATAAAGATTGTGTGTGCGATGGGTCCATCATCTACATCGAGTCGTATGCATTACGATCGGCGACTTGAAAGGCGTTCGATGATTGTGACCTATCTCCGAATAAATTGCTCATCCACATCTCGCATCATAGGTCTTGGCATTACCCTCAAGAAGAAACAAGAATTCCTCTTCATCCAACGCAGCACCATTGTCCCGAGCTTGTGCTAGCAACATCTTATCTCTCAAGTAATCGGCGATTCATGGACGCTTTGGAGATGTGCGTTCCTTGCAATGTGTCCTTCACCACCACGCTTATAGCATTTGATTGACTTAGCTTGACCTTGGTTACCATTCCTTCCTCGATTCGATTGCCCACATATCCTCTACCAAAGACCACCCCTTCCCCGATCATCTTGTCTTTCTGAATCGGTTGCACCACAATCCTTCCATCTTTAACGGTGGCTTGATTATGTGGGTTAGATGCGATTCGAGGTTGTTGTTGGTTTGTGGGAGAGAATTCATGTTTTGACTAATGAGTAGAGCTAGTTGATTCATGATGTTATCCACGTGCATCAACATCGCCTTGTTTGAACATAGGATCGGGAATGAGTTTGTGATTACCATTGCCCAAGGGTATGACTTGTGATGCTTTGGTTGTGATTCCAATGTTTGAGTAGAAGGTCATTGAGTCATTAGGCGAGCTTGTCTCTCCTCGGTTGGTTTTGAAGGCGATTGAGAATCAATTTTCAAACATGGCATGTCTCTCATTCTCAAGGAGGAAGGCATAGAGTTGCTCATAGTTTGTATTCTTCAATCCTTTAGTGAGCTTCACGGTGTGACAAACTTGTGCCATTCGGGATTCATGTTGTTCACAAACTTTGAGTTGAAATGAATGTTAGGCATAGTCATTCGATGTTCCTCATGTCATTCACTAACTTATGAAATCTCACATAGTACTCATAGACACTTTCATCGTGTTTCATCTTGAAGTGTTCAAATTCATCATAGAGTTGTGATTCTCTGCCTTCCATAGTCGGTTCGAACCCGAGAGAAGCATCTTAACATTATCCCAAACCGCCTTTGCATCGGTGTTATGATTGATCGACTTGTAGATGTCTTTAGGAAGACCTTGAAGAACAATGTTTGAAGCCACGATATATCGCATCGAATCTCTTTTCTCCTTATCATCAAGTTCATCATACATCATAGGTCCATCCATTCCGTAAGCAGAGTACCATCTTCATTAGTATCAAGTATGTCTCTAGTCGTCTCAACTCGATATGGTCCTTCATCAATGGATTTGAGAATGTTGACACCATTTTCCTTTCCAAGGCAATACAATCGATTCGTTGAGCCCAAGAGTCGTGTCGTTACATCAAGCATGGGTGGGACGAGTATCTCGAACCACCGCTTGTACATCCTCGACAACGATGGAGATGACGGTAGGAACGTTGGTAGTCATGTTAACCGATTATACGGATTTTATAACTCAATGATTAAACCGGAAATAGATTCTTTCAAGGATTTTACTAAATCAAGAGAAAACCGTAAACAATCACTCAAGTCGCTAGATGATAAAGCTCTAAGTCGCTAGAACCAAATGCACTAAGTCGCTACCAATTAATTCGCTAGACGACCAAGTCGCTAGAATCCCAAGTCGCTAATGAAAAGCAAGTCGCTAAGTAGTAACTCGCTATGGACCAAGTCGCTAACCAAATTTTGGCGACAATTGCCACACAAGTCGCTAGAAACGCAAGTCGCTAAAGAGCAACTCACATCGACCAAGTCGCTACCACAGTCGCTACCCGTAGTGGAGAATCCACTACTTGTACTTTAACTCGCTAGCTCTAACTCGCTACTTTTAACACCGTAAGTCGCTACAAACCGTGAAGCAAGTCGCTACCAAGAAACTATTCCAGAGCTAAGTCGCTAGCTTGAAAAACCAAATAAACTTCACTTTTAATCCAAAACAACCCAACCAAGATGATTCAAGCTTACCAAATGAAAACCTAAACACTTTTGATGATTCTAAACATAAAAGTACCAACAAAATTCAAACTTTAACACAAGAGATCAACCAAATGATGCAAAACCACTAAACTTTTCAAACTCAAAACCACCTAAAACCACTATAAATCCAAAGATGTGCAAGATATGATCTAACCATGGCTCTTGATACCAATTGTTAGATATTACTTTTCACATACACATCAAACCATAACACAAAGTAGCATATAGATGGAATTCTAGAGAGAAAGTTAGAGGTTTAGGGAACTTAGTGAGAGAAAGTGAAAGATATTATTATGAGCTCCAACTCTACCTTGGAAGGTAGAGTATTTATAGTCTTATATAATTCGCCACACTTTGGGTCATGGATCGTGCATACGGTGGGTAAAGACCCGTCCGTCCTCCACGGTGTTACTTAACTAAATAGCTACTTAACTTAAAAGAACTACGACTACGAGCTTTCTAACGATTACATATACTTGAGGTGACCGACTCTTTAATACCGGGAATTTCTAATTCCTAACAGAAGAGTATCACCACTTTCACTTCAAATTCGAAATTAGGGTTTCTTCATATCAAAGGGGTTTTCAAAATTAGTTTAGGGGTTTTGTAATTAAGTGCGTAAGGAAGCTTTCCCAAGTGGTTAATTGCTCCAATTCATCTCAAGTCTCTCCAATTGAGGCGTTTGGTGTTCGGTTTTTCTACCCTTCGACCCACCAATTGGTTTCTTGTAAGAACATGTTCTATATTTCCTTTCTATTAATTATTCGAATTTATAAAATTTCTTTATATACATATATCAATTCATGAAATATTATTGGATGTTGTTGTTCTAAAATGTGGAGACTTAATAATATTACAAGCTAAAAACTAAGATCGGCTCATATTGGAAGTGCTTATTGCTAGTTGCTTATTACTATGCTTGTTGACATATTTGGTTAAGGATTTGATTTGGTTAAAGCTTATTTTCATTTTTGGTTTTGCTGTCAAAATTTAAACCAGAGGATTTGGGCGACTTAAAGATGTTTTGATAAGCTAAAAGATTGATTTTTGGATAGCTTATTTCGTATAGATGAATTTTCATGTAAAGAACGTCGAAAACGGACTTAAAACGAAGAAGATATGGCCGATTTTAAGATTGATAAAACACAAGGAATTTGACAGCAATTGCATAAAACTTAATTGCTGATATGATTTTGAAACGAGGTTTTCGACCCTTTCTTGTCCGAACCGGCTTAAGTGTAAAATACGAAAGTTGTCCGAAATGATATTTTACTTTAGGCTGCGAGATTTTAAGCTTGAAAGTGTAAAATGAAGTATTTAAGCTTGGTCAAGTCGGACCATTTTTTTTGAAAAAGTCAAAGTAGCTTATTTTCCGGAAATTAGGATATATCGCTTAAATGTCATTTTTTCCCGGAAAATTTTGTTATTACTATACGTTGTTTTATAAACCATATTATTCATTATCTCTAGACTTCGGATTGGCCATATTTGATTATAGTGCACTTTTGGGATTTAATGATCCAAAAGGGGCGTCTCGGGTCCATTATTGTTTTATTTTGTCATATCGGATTATAGTAGTTTTGTCGAATCATATTATATTGCTTAATACAGGTTTTGTAAAATATGGAAACGTTCGATAAACGAACGGGTCATGTCGAAATTTTCAAAAATTTCTATAATGTAACTTTTTTTTTTTTTTTACAAAAGCTCTATTTTCTTAAATTCCGACGAAAGGACGAAAAATCTTAAAATTCATATAAATCTTATAATTTCTTATAATTCATTTGGAACGCTTTAAAAGTATGTTTTCTTTTATAGGAAATTTCATCTTCTTTATTTTGAGGTTTCCGGAAACATGTCGGTTCTATTGTTTTATCATTTATTCCTTTTCTTGATTTCTTTCTTATATATATATGTACTTATGCACTTCCAAGAGCCAATACTTGCAAATATTTAGAAAATTGTTTTAAACTTAAATGATACCACATAAACAACAACAACAACAAAACAAACATTTAAAGATTTATTAAGTTAGTTAAACTTTATCGAGTCTTAAATATGAGTAAAGACTAAATTGCCGTACTAAATTAGGTTGCGTGTCGAGTGTGCCTTCGCCAATAATTGATTTAATTCCTTGAACTACTAATTGCCAAGGTGAGTTCGTAGCCCCACTTTTACTCGTTTAATTGTTTTATAAACTCTTTGGGGGAGATACATGCTCAACTACTTGCTTTTACTTTACACTTATATGAACTTAAATATCGTTTGTGTCACTCTATGTGCGCGTAAGTAGATTATGTCCGAACTAAATTGATCACTATGTTATGAACGCTATTATTTGAATCACTTTCCTTGATTTTGAACCCTTCGACATGTATATTTGAGCTCTTTTAAATTGATTTGGACCCTTTAACTTATAAGTGAAGACTTTGGACTTAATTTGAACTTTTTGACATATAGTTGAACTCTTTTAACCTGTAAAGGACCCTTTTGATATATTTTGAACTTGTTTGACTCGATTCAGAACCTTTTGATATATTTTGAGCTCTTTGACTGTTTTGAACCTTTGAACTCGACTTAAACTCTTGAACTTAATTACGAACTTTTGAGCGGAACTCTTGAACTTAAATACAAACTTATGACTTGTTTGAACTTATTGAACCGTACGTGTTATGACCTTGACCTAAAGTCTCCTATATTCGGAGCATCACTATAAAGTCTCGCCTTATTGGTGGAGCGTTCTCAATAATTCTCGCCTTATTGGTGGAGTGTGCAAAGTCTCGCCTTATTGGTGGAGCGTTCTCAATAATTCTCGCCTTATTGGTGGAGTGTGCAAAGTCTCGCCATGTCGGTGGAGCGTTCTAAATTCTCGCCTTATTGGTGGAGTGTGCAAAGTCTCACCATGTCGGTGGAGCGTTCTAAAGTCTCGCCTTATTGGTGGAGCGTTCTCAATAATTCTCGCCTAGGTGGTCGAGTGACAAAGGAGTCTCCCTTGTTGGAGCAGTGCAAAGTCTCCCATGTTCGGAGCATCCCTGAATTATTATATACGTGGTGTTATATTGTGAACTATTATGATAATGTGCACTTAACTATTAGACATACATATTTTGGCAGTGGGTTGTGAACACACAGGTTGCAAGTTTTGTATGGGCGGAACTTGGAACTGAGTGGATTTACAATGCCTTTGCTTTGTGAACTCATTTGACCACGTGTGCTTGAACATAAACTAGACATATTTTGGCAGTGGGTTGTGAACACACAGGTTGCAAGTTTTGTATGGGCGAACTTGGGCGAGTGGATTTACAATGCCTTTGCTTTGTGGACTATTCTAAATGACCAAAACTTTGCCTTTGTTGCATGAACGCTCTTTAAAAGCTTTACTTGCTAACCAAACTCTATGAACTCACTCAACCATTGTGTTGACACTTTTAGCATGTTTTATCTCGGTATCTAAGGCATTCACTTCATGGCATGCATGTGGACTTTTCATAGAGTCGCGGTGTCGACGCGTCTCACCTATATTTTATGCACTTAACTATCGTTTGATTGTAACAAACTTATTTTGGTACCTTGAAATCTATTGGGACCTATGTTTTGTAAACTCGATTATTTTCTGTAATCAAACGATATTTTCAAAATGACACTTTAGGTCGTTCGATATAACTATAACTTTGATGCTATGACAGTCAACCCCCAGGAATTCTATTCCGCTGCAAAACAGGTAATTTGGGGGTGTGACACTTTCTATTACTTAATTGTTTTACAAACCCTTGGGGGAGATACATGCTTTATTTTAAATCGAACACATTGCTTTCAAATTATACTTGAATATATTAGTTGCACTAAGTACACTATTGCCAAAGTCCCTATTATCATGAACCATTAATCACTTGCGAGTGAACGCGAATAATGTGGATAGATCTATCGGGAATGACAAATCCCGTTTGTGTTGACCGAGTAGGCAAAAAACGCACTCTATTTGAAGATCCATAGGTTTAATGGCAAATTACCTATTAGGGCATCGGTTACTATTATATGACAGCTGTTAACGTTTCTGTATCATGAGCTTAGTGCAATAATATATGTTTTGCTTTCAAACTATTTGTGTGAGTCTATAGCTCACACTACCAACATAATATGTTCAACCATCAAACAAACTCTATGAATTTCACTCAACCTTTGTGTTGTGAGTTTAAGAATGTATTTCAGTCCATATTATACGAGGTCGGTACGGAAGAGCACGGATACTCAAGAAGGCTATAAATTTTATTATCATTCGAAAACTCATTTAATGTATTTTGTAAATAATGGAACCAACTGGGACCTCATTTTTGTAAACTCTGATATTTATATAAATCGAATGATAAATCTTTTAAAACGACTCCATTAGAGTACGCTTTCTATTGTTATGACTGTTGTACCATGAAGTAACACCCAGTTTGAATTCCGCTGCGTATCACGAAATTGGGGGTGTTACATCGAGCTCGGCTCGCCATCTCAAACTCGAGCTCGAAACTCGACTCGAGCTTGATTATTTCCACATTTAAAACTCGAACTCGATGAAAAAACGGCATATCAAGCTCGACTCAACTCGATTTTATGACAAATTCGTAACTACATATGTATAAAAGTGTAAAAGTTTAATATCATTGAAGCTCGATAAGGGCTCTCGAGCCTCACGAGCCAAGTATTTTTGAGCTCGAACTCGACTCAAAAGTGTACTCGAGTAGCTCGAGCTCGACTCGTTTATATCGAGTCGATTTCGAGTAGTTTACAAGTTGATCTCGAATAACTCGCGAGTTGTCTCGTCTCATTTACACCCTTACCTGGTACCGAACATCTACTCGGTTCCGGGAAAGGTACCTTCTTTTCTAGCTGGGAAAAACGGTACCATCAAGAAGGTGCCGGTTCGGTACTAGTCCCACATGAAGCTCGACTTTGTATACACGCGTGGGAGACTTGAGCTCACTTGTTTTCTTGAGCTTGTAAAGGATAATACTTTTTTTTAACCGAACTGCATACCTATAAATTTTGACATAATATTCATTTAGCCTTACGAGGCTAATTGATGATTGAGTAAAATTTTCGGGCTCGAACTTGATTACTAAATGAGTCCAAAATAGCTTCAAGTAGTCAGGCTCTACTCGTTACACTCGGTTGATTAATCTCGAATAACTTACAAATAATTCGACTCACTTACACCATTAACAAGACTTCCCAAACCTTGTAGATAAGTAAGATAACCTTTTTACTTTTAAAGATGTTACCTATAAACCATGTACGTCACACTGAATACTCCTCAAAATGTTTAGCTTTAAGCAAAATTGGTCACATACACCATTGTTGGTGCCGACTCATCATTTTTCAAAGACCTAACTTTAAACGGTGAACGCATGTACTAGCGGCCTTTAGTCTGAAGTTCAGACAAAACCATAACTTAGGGTGTGTTTGTTTTAAAGAAAAAAGTCTTACTAGCCCTCTTACTCCCTCTTACTCTTACCAATAAGAGAGGACAAACGCGTTTTTGTTGTTTTTTTCTTTTGAGTAAGCACCGGGTTAGACATATAACATCTTACTCAAGAAGAGGTGGGAGGCTGTCTTCTTCGCTCTTACTCGTTTTGTAAATTTTATATAATATATTTGATTGTTTATTAACTATGTTATATTTATGATAAAAAGTCTTGTTTCATATTTACATAAGTTACTTATTATCGCATTGCGTTGGTTTAATAAACAAATTGCAAAAACGAGCACTTAAAATCATTCGGACAATTATACAAAAACAAACAACATTATTTCGTTCATATTTAGACTTTCTAACCACCTCTTATTAATAAGATGTGATAGTCAAATTCAGACCAAAAACATCTTAATGAAACCGACACACCCTTATTTACTCAAAGTCATCTTAAAACGTCAACTGTAAATTTGTAGCGGAAAAGTGATACCAATTAGCCAATGCCCCAAACAAATGTGTCGCACAGAATACTACAAAGATTTTTAAGATATTTTATAGGGAGTATACTGTAATATATAAAAAAGTTAGAGAATCAAATATGCAAATAACCCAAAACCAAAATGTTAGTTCCCCAAACCGGTGTTTAATGACATTTCACAAAACCAAACCAAACCAGACACAAATCAAACAATCCACTACAACAAGTCCCAAAGTAACAACCATACACCCTCAATTTTAATCGGTTTATTCTTCCCCCATCGTCTTCCACCCGTCAAAACAAACAAAAAACAAAACCCTAATTCAAGAACATCACAAAAACCTAAAAAAAATCCCAAATTCTTAACCAAATTAAAAAATAAAAAATACCCATTAATCCTTACAAAAAACCCATTTCATTAATCCAATCTTTTTTAAAAACCATCAATCCATTTATTTTTTCTTGATCATCTTCATTTTTATATAAAACCCACAAGAATATATTTTGTGGGTATGTCGAATTCGGGTCGGATTCGGGTCAGGGAAGATAGATTTTATAGCCCACCAGCGATGAGAAGGCAGCAAGTGATGATGATGAAAGTACAACAAGAGGAGCACAAAGTACAACCATTAATGCAGCAAGAAAATGAAATGTTGGAATGTAATTTGGATAGGTTTATGAAACATACTACTCCTATTGTTACTGCTCAGCATTTTCCTAAGGTATATTTATTTATTAAAGATTTTGTTATTATATTTATTTGATGTTTTTGTTAAGTGGGCAGTTGAAAAAATGTGAAAGTTTTTGGGGTTTGATTAGTTTAAGTTTATTGTTTTTTGTTAAAAATGTGATTTTCCAGGTTTAGATTAGCCGTTTTCTTGCGTTTTTAAGTACTCTTTGATGTTTATCGTTTCTGTGCAATATATAAAAATGTGATGGTTCTTAGTTCAGATTATTAAATTTTGTAAATGTTCTTGTTAGTTAAGTATTCGTTGATGTTTTCTTGTCTTGGTACTTTGAAAATGTGATAATTCTGGACTTCTGGTTATAGATTATCAAGTTTTCATCAAGTCTATCTTTACGTGTTCTTGGTAGTTTTAAAAATGTGAGAAAGGTTTGGTATATTGAAAATCATCATTTTCTTGTTGATCCAGTTTTATTTGATGTTTTTTGTCTATGGGTTATTGATGAAATGTTGAACTGTCGATGTTAATGGTATTGATGATTTTGTATAATTGGAGTGTTTGCTTCTTGTTATGTTTTAAGCCTAGTGGATTGTTACTTATTTTGTACTGTATTTGACATTGTGAATAGCTTAAGGGAGAATGCAAACATGTTTAGTAATAATTGATCTGTGGTTCAATTGTTTAGTGTCAATGATTTTGCATGTGATGTATGTTTTAGTGCTAATAGAAGCTTTAACATCAATTATTTATATTAAATTATTGTTAAAGAATAATATGCCCATGTTATAGATTAAGCATGATCATTAGTTTTATTTTTATTTTTTTTATTATGTTTTGTGAGTGAGTTGTGAGTGAATGATATGAAATGCAGAAATTAGGGCTGGTATTTATAGACACGATCTAGTTACGGCGTAACTTTGATTGGATAATGCTCATATTGCATATATGTTCTGTTGGTATAGTTTATCAAGAAACGTTTGTGTTGAAATGTTATCGAACTTTAGAGACTACTGAACTGGAGTATATATTTTTCATAACAGTCAAGATTTTTGAACTGAATATTGATTTAGACTCGTCTATGAGTTTTTCAAATGGTGTATAAAACACGATTATAACTTGTAGTTATTTGGGATATGTAGACTAGCATGAAAGGATGGCGGAATCAAGAAAATAGTTACCACCCATATTTTTTACTTGGGGATCTTTGGGAATCTTTAAAAGAATGGAGCGCATATGGAGCAGGGGTGCCTCTTGTGTTGAATGAAAGTGACTCGGTTGTGCAATATTACGTGCCATATTTGTCTGGCATTCAGCTATATGTAGATCCATCAGCACCTGTACCTAGCAGAAGGTGAGTTTCTTTTTGAATTTCTTTTTACTAGTGGTATGGCTTTTTTATTGAAGAATGCAATGGGGATTTGAATGTGTAACGTCTTGTCTCTTAGCCAGGCTTTTGAATTTTGATATATGATTTAGTGGTATATGCATACAATAAAACCCAAGATACCTTATTTGTTGATTTGTTTGAATTGTCTTTTAATAGTTAGTTTAGTTAAATAGCGACTATCTATATAGTATGTGTTGTAGTCCCTTATGTCACAATGTTTTTCACCATTAGTTTTATTCTTCATTCGTGCGGATCTCAATTTTATTTGTTTCCTTTATCACACCATCTTTAGCGGATCCCAGTCACTCACAAAATGGATATCAAAACCTGAGCAAAACAGGCAAGTCTGTATTGACCAGAATTAGTACAACTTATACCTTATTGAGTTATTTCTCTCAGTTTGGTGATAGTCAGTTATTGATGAATATGTATTGATAATGCTCTGATTATGTGTTAGAGCTTAGATTAGTGTTTCAATAATATACAGTTAAGGATGAATTTCACTACTAGTATTTTATAAGGTAAGCAGCTCGTATTGGGATAGGGAAATATGCAGTTTCCAAACTAGATGATTATGATCTTTAACAGCGTTAGGAATGTTGGGTGTTGCTCAATTTGATTCAGATTCGCCATTTTACAGCTCTTTTTCTCTGTTATTACAAAATTCCCGCCGAGTCCCAACCACAGTTTCTCTCTCTCTCTCTTTTTTTCCCCCAATTTCAGAACACAACTCTGCATATATTTGATGAGATAATCCCGTATTGCTTCTTCACTTGTTGTATTCTGTATGTCTCTTTTGATTTCGTATCATTGCTCCTATCGAACTGATAACTATATGACTTTATGTACATTTAGGATCATAAAATTATATCCCTAGTGTGTCTGTCATCTTTTATTAAAATTCAAATGTTATACATTTCAACAGCTGATATCAACATGTTTGACTGCAAAAAGATGATAAAGTTTACTTTCTTTGTTATGTTGAAATATACGACTTTTTGATCCTAAATCATGGCATTTAAAAAAGCTCTTTTATGTACAGATATATTGTTACTCAGAAGGTTGTCCTATATGGTAATTCACTAATTCTACATCAATTAATTTATTATAATTCCTTATGTTTTGAACAGAAGGCCTGGTGAAGAAAGTGATTCTGATTCATCAAGAACCACTAGCAGTGATGACAGCTATGAGGCTGGATCAGTTGGTCATGGATCTCGAGCTCAAGTAAAAAATGTTGGTTCTGTTGCCAAGAGCTTTAATAAGCTTAGGCTCAGAGCTGATTCTTTTGTGGTAGACGGTACTGAGGAAGGCGAGATTAGAAATCCTCCTGGGCTTCTAATCTTTGAATACTTTGAGCGTGCTTTACCCTATCATCGTGCACCTTTGGCTGACAAGGTAAGTAATTCAACTTTGCATGTTTTTATACCTTTGGCATTCATTGAAAATTTTGAGCCTTAACGGACGACTTTCTTTTTAAAAAAAAATTGTTGCTTGCTTTCCTATACTTATATTATATACCCAATAAGATTTAGGGCTACAGGTGTCATTATATTTGAAGGGAATTCTGGAGTGTAATTTTTTTTGTTTTGGAACTCATTAAGTTGCAATATTAACAGTTAATGTTTAGATAAATTGATTCTGCATCCTATTATTTTATTATTTTGGGGTGAAATAATCAGTTGCATGCGAGGTGCAACAGAAATGACTTATCTATCCCTAATTGTAGGATTCTGTATTTTCATTTCAAAAAATTTATTTTGCTTCTTTTTACATAAGTGTCAACTTTAATGATATTAAAAATTTGCCAAATACTTGAAACATCTGCTAATCTGATTATGTCAACTTTAAATAGCAAAATCCCTTTTAAACACTATAGTTGACATCCTTTATACTAAAGCTGATTATTTCATTCTTGATTATTCCATGTCACGTCATCGCTTTCAAAATGCACATTTAAGCACCTCTAATATGGATAGATAAATGGCTAATAGTCTTTCAAATGTTTATATAATTTCACTATCTTGTTAATTATTATTAGATATATAACAGTATTTGATCATTAATCACCAAGCGTGCATTGCTGTATTAGTTATACTTGTTCGTTGAACGTAAAGTTTTTTGGTTAGATAACTCTTGTTGACAAAAAAACTACATCTTCTTCATTTGTTTATTGTTGTCATCAACAATGCTTGATGACACGAACTTGGATTAGTAAGATTCTCATCTTTTTATTATGTTGAAGATTAGAAGGGTATATAGGATTATTGGCTAATGGTCCTTGAAGTATGCACATCTTTTAGTACCTTCGCCCATGATAATTGCAACATTTTTTTGTGTCTAAAGTTACTTATCATTGAAACAATTCGACCAAGTACAGACCAGTTTTGAAGGGTAATTAAACACTTAGATCTGCATGATTTACTTATTAGGTCTTAGTTATGGGTATCATACTTCCATGTCAAATAACTTAATCGCTACTGTTATTCATGTGTTGCCATTAATTTCAACAGATATCAGATCTCGCATCAAAGTTTCCAGAACTGAAAACATATCGCAGCTGTGATTTGACTCCATCAAGTTGGGTTTCCGTTGCTTGGTAAGTTTGTCAAATTACTCATTATGACTTAAACATAACCTTTTTTACCATGATTATTTTCTTATGCGACTTGTATTCATTTTTGTACAGGTATCCCATTTACAGAATTCCTGTTGGTCCCTCTTTGCAGAATCTTGATGCCAGTTTCTTAACTTTCCATTCTCTATCGACACCACTAAGAGGTAATCCATTATTTTATTTTTATTTACACGGGTCATTGGTTTCTCATGTAGTGCGTGCTTGGCGGGCCTAAAGTTTGATCTTTGTGCTCTTTTCCACATCGGTCTAGATGGTGGATCAAAATTTCTCAATTTTGTATGTGATTCAGGTTCGGATGAGGATAAGCTGCATCTTCATGGGTCAACTGTAACTGAAGTTCATGATGGTGGGATGACGTGTCGCCTATCGTTACCAATCTTTGGACTTGCTGTTTACAAGTTTAAGAATTCTGATTGGACCCAGAGTGGCGTTCGTGGTATTGAAAAAGTAAGCTCCTTGATGAATTCGACTGAAAATTGGCTTCGGAGTTTGAATGTGTATCACCCAGATTTTGTGTTTTTCAAGAACCACGACTTCTGGAGGTAAAAGGAGGAGAGTAGGTGGTGATACTGATAGTTAAAAACTGACACTCTTTTTTTCTTTTCGGTTAAAAAGCATAAAGAAATGAGTAGAAGAGTCCAAGTTGGGGCTTTTGGATGATGAATTTGAAGGGCTTTCTTTTTTACATGATGGAACTTTGTTGATATGTTGTAGTAACTGTACAAACTATGCTATTAGCATGTGTAAACTAATGTTTCTATGTGCTATAAATTGATAACTAGTTATTAGGTATTTTTACCGTGTCAGTTTATGTTATTGTTATTTTTTGCCGAAGTCAGTTTGTTTAACCTGTTTAACCAATTTAACCCGCCAACCTATATATATGCGGGTTAAATATGTCATGTTCGGGTTATGTGTAATGTGCTAACTAGTTTAGATAAAGGGGTTAAAGGGGTCAACCTGAAATTTGTTTAATCTATTCAACCTGTTTAACCAATTTAACCCGTCAACCCATATATATACGGGTTAAATATGTCATGTTCGGGTTATGTGTAAACATGTTTGGGTTGACATGACTAACCTGATTATTTAAACGGGTCGTGTTCGAGTTAAGGTTTTCGGGCCCGCCAATCTGTCAACACGAACCTGGCCGAATTGCCATCGCTAGTTTCTCAGTTTTTGGTCATACGCATATGGTTTTTATTGCATGTATAGCCTGTTCAGTTATATAAAAAATAGTAAACTGCAAAAATCATCCATGTGGTTTGTGTATTTTCGTAGATATCATCCCTATCTTAAACCTTTGGCATTAAACATCACCAAGTGCTCAAACCTTTGGCACTAATCATCCCTGAGCACTAATGAAGCTACTTTTCCCCGTTATCTACCCCACATGCAATAACACGTAAGGGTATTTTTGTCAATTAGTATCAGGGATGGTTTTCGCAACGCATTTTTTATACCCCTTTCCTGCCCATTTCCCCACCTATATAATCCCTCTTAACCCAAAACATCATTTTTCCTGCTTTTCCCCTCAAACCCTAATTCATTGAAACCCTAATTCTTTATAACCCTAATTATGAATAACCCAAAACTTTGTCATCTCTGTGGGGGCACCAACAACAATTACCACATAATGGACACCAATAAATCCAGGGCGACGTTTCGTTATGTGCCCTAACTGTGGCTTTAATGATCGGATGGATCCTCCAATGTGTCCAAGATCTGTGGCTATCATACTTGGGTTGTTAAGGAGGATCAACAATGCTGAAGAAACATCTAGGTTGAATGCCCGTCAAGCTAGCAGGATGATGATGCTATTGTGTTTAAGTTGGGTTTTTTGTTTTGTATGTTGTCATTATGGCTTGACTAATGTTGGTCATGAATGGAAAAGTCAACTGGTTTTATGTGTCTTTGTAGGTCATATTTATCTTTTGGTAATGTTTTGTTAACTAGGTTGAAATAGTCCCATTAATGGTTGTAATGTTATCATATGAATGAAAAAAATGGAATGTTTGTTATGTGTATGTATTTGTATCTTTTGTTATGAATGATGATGCAAACTGGTAAAATACCATTAGTGAATGCCTGCAACGGGAATGTCTGTAAATACCATAAATCAACCAAACCTGCACAACAATACATGTCTGCAAATACCATAAACTGCAAATACCATAAGTGAACTAAAACTGAAAATACAAAAGTCAGACAAAACCAGTGTTCTAAAAGGCGAGCCAAGGCGCGAGGCATGGCCTCGGCGCCACGAAATGGACCAAGGAGCGAGGTCTAGGCATTATGTGAAAAGGCGTGGGATAAGGTGCGAAAAGGCGTGAAAAGGCGCGCCTTTTGGTAAGGCGTGACACCATTTTTAGAAGCATTTAGGGGATTTACGGATTTGGGCTTGAATTTCTAGTATTTGGGCTATTTCCTTCTTGGGCCTCGTAATTTCAAAAATTAATTCCTACTTGGGCCTCGTATTTGGGCATGTCTATTTAGGATTTGGGGCTTGTATTTGAAATTTCTCTTAAAAATGATATAAAATTATAAATACATAAATCTATAAATATTTTTTTGCCGCCTTAAGCACGCCCTTAAAAAACGCTAAGGCTTCGCAAAGGCTCGTAAGGCTTGAGGCGTGGCTGTGCCGCCACGCCACGCCTCACGCCTTTTAGAACATTGGACAAAATTGAACCAAAGTGAAAGAGCTATGAGCCATAAACTGAACCATGACTGCAAATACCAAAGTGAACAAAACTGGACCAAGAGTGAATCAAAACTGAAACATAAACTGAAATTACCAAGTACCATGCCTGCAAATACCAAATACCTAAACTACAAATACCAAATAACAAGATCATAAGCTGATCATAGATGCCATTACATGATTGTTTCATAGTAACAAAATAACCACTCAAACTAATAATAATTTCCATAAACTGATCATAGTTACAACCTAGTACAAAATAACCACAAGTTTTTGTAAATACCAAATACCACAAGTTTTTGCAAATAAAAATGTTCAAAATAACCACTTAAAACTAATCATAGTTGCCATTACTGAGTTGCTTTTTGCATTGGTTGTTTTCCTTTGTCCTTTGCAGATTCTTGACTTGCTCTTGATGCAATTTTTTTTTCTGCTTGACCCTCCACTTGCAGTACCTTGTTCTCCACTTGATGAAACTGGTGGTCTTCCTGTACAAGTCCTTTTGTATGTCCAGTCTGCTTACACTTGAGACAGGTAATAGTCGTTCCTTTTCTAGACAGTTTAACTCCATCCACCATACTTTGGCTTGACAGTTCATCATCTGATTTTTTCCTTGCCTTGGGTGGCCTCCTAATCTGTGGGTGGTGCTTTGGTGGAGTGATAATGTTTGGTGAAGGATGTTTTCTCCATAATTTTTTTTAGATAGAATTGATTTTGTAGATGTAAACCTTTTGCCAAGTGACCAACCAATAAACAGGATGCACCCAGCTTTCAGGTGTCCCAACTTCCATGTTATTTGCAACCATCTCCCATATAGTTGTTAAGGCATGCTTGCAAATCATCCTTGTAAGTTCCCACTTTCTGCAACTATAGATCCTCTCTTGCACATCAACAACAACTTGATCATCCCATGGTCCCTTAACCCTATACTTGTGTCCACCATTCCATGTTACCTTTAAATTTCATTAACATAAGAGTCCCCTTTAACACAATATTTCACTAATAAAACAAGTAATAAACAAAATAAGAAAATAAGAAAACACTTTACCCTGTATGCTTTGGCTTCAATTTCTATTTGCTTGAACAAAGCAGTTGCAGCTGGTGTAAGAGGTCCATTGGATTTCTGAATAACATTTTGGACATTCGTAATTATTTTCATTAAATACTCCATTACAAACTCCAAGCATGTGATAATTGGCACATCCCTTCCATTTAGTAGTTGTCTATTGAATAGCTCACACATATTGTTAAGCAATACATCACAGTGAGACCTGCCTGCAAAATTTAGAAAGGACATACTATATTATCTAAACAGGAACAAATTATGTTATCTAAACAGGAATAAACTATGTTACTAAAGCTTACCACTAAAATGAGATCTTGACCAGTGTTGTGGTTGGATCTTTTTCAAGTACTCAAAAGCCTTATCATTCACCATCCTAAGTTCATCCATGGCTTTATCAAAATATGGGACAGTGCTAACAGTTGCAGCCCTCTACAAAAGGTCCTTAAACAATTTACCCCTCCATTGTAGTTTCATATTTTCATGTATATGCTTTAAGCAAAACCTATGTTCTGTACAAGGGAATAACTTTGCAATGGCAGGTATGATACCCTATGTTTATAACAGTTCAAAAATAAAGAGTCCTTAACAAAGAAGAAATAAGTATATTTAAAATTAACAGTACCTTTTGTCTATCACTCATAAAGGTGAATTTGGAGTTCTTGCCCAAATCCAGATCATCTCCTAAGCATGTAAGAAACCATGTCCAGGAACTTGTTGTTTCAGCTATAAAACCAATGCATAAGCAAGTGGATATGTACCATGATTTGGATCCACACCAATAGCAGTTAGTAACTGACCAGGGTAAGGCCCTTTCATAAAATAGCCATCAAGTTCTAGAAAGTCTTTTAATCCAGATTTAAACCCTTGCTTAAGAGATACTATGCATACATAAATCCTTTTAGAGTGCCTTTCTAATGTAGTTGGATCAATACACCTTTCAACTTTAACTTTCACTGTGGTGTTAGGGTTTGCACTTTGTAACTCTAAAGCAGAATCTCTTAAACGTGCATACCTTAATAGATCTTGCATTTAGAAACACCCAACTTATACTTTTTTGCAGCTGATCTTTAAGAGATCTGATTGGAACCTCAGGATTAATAACAATTGTCTCTTTAATATCTTTGGACAGAAAGGTATTAGTAAGTGATAAGGTTTTAAAATGTACCTTTTTGAGGGGTCGTTTAAGCCCTTATTTGATCACTTTTGTATCCGTTATTACTTAATATCGTTCCTTTTCACTTTTTAGGTATCTTGAAGGCAAATTGCTGGAATGACACTTATTCGGACGAAAAGGCGCGAATATCTAAGAAAATGGCCAAAGTCAAGAATCGAGACACTCAGGCTGCTGGAACTAAAGGGGACGGCGTCAGGTTCTACAAGTGACGGCGTCAGGTTCTACTAGAGACGCCGTCGGACAAGTTTTGTGACGTGTCAGTAGCCAAATTGCTTATTTACAAGTGACGGCTTCAGGTTTTAAAAGAGTAGAGCGTCGCAGCTCAGACGGCCTAGATTTGATCCAGACGACGTTAGTGACTAAAGGGGACGGTGTCACAGGCATAAGGTGACGCCGTCGCAATACTAACGTGGCCAAGACGAAACCCTAATAACGGCGACCCAACGGCGTCACAAATTAAAGGGTGACGCCGTCGCATTTGTAATCTTATATATAGAATCCGAATTATTCAGTTTTCGGTGTGTAGTCTTTTGGAGTAAAAACCTAAACTGAACCAAGGCTGTCTTGTACAGTATTTTAGGGTTCCATACCCTATCTTACATCAAGATAAGTGTTTTACTTCATTAATTCAATTATTTCTTCAATTGATTGTGTGTATGCTTGCATGTTCTCCATGTCCGGCTAATTTATTTGTGTGTTTGCTTAGGTAATATGAAACTTAGTTATTGAATATTGATTGGTTGTCTCTTATCTTAGTTGTGATTGACCTAGTATTGTGATAGGTAATTCGTTGTGCTAATAATGCTTGATTAATCTTTGTTGAACCTTAGTTTATAATCACCTAGAGTAATTGTAGGCTATACATCCAAAGAATACCTTAGAGTTAAAGTTTATAAATCCTAGAGATTTTGTAGTCATTAACCTTTGGTAGCTTCAAAAAGTTAGGGATAAACGCATACCCTACGACCTTAGAAACACAACACGATTAAGAATAAGGACGTGACAATTCAACCATCAATAGGAGATAACTAGGGAGTAATAAATCCTAAGCAAATACATTTTTAATCATCATACGAGCACACAACAATAAACATAGACTACCCTTACCTTATTTTAGATAATTAGATAAGTAGAAGTAATCGGTAGAAATACCAACCCCCAAATCCAAACCCCGAGATTCGTACCTTTCCATTTCCTAAAAAACATAAAAAGATAAAAAATAATCTTCCTCAACCCCAACCTTAGAGTAGTAACTTCTCACTAGCATTCCTATTCCCCTAGAGAACGATATCAATTCCTGTGGCTTACCCTAATACTACACTACAATGATTAGGTTCATCGCTAGGGTGTTGAAAACTTGCTCGATTTAAAAGGAAGTTCCTTTGACCCCGAACGCTACCGTGTAAGCGTATCAAGTTTGGCGCGCCGGGAATAGAATAGCTAGTTAGGAGTCTACCTCGTTTAGGTTTCCTTGCTTGATTCCTATCAAGTAAGCTTTTTTCTCATTTTTAGCTTCCTCGTAGTCTATCCCCCTTCTTCGTGACCTTTGTTCGTAACCCATCACTTTTCCTCATGGAAGGTGATAATCAACCACCACTCATCAACCCACCACCAAATAACCCGCCAAGAGGCCGTACTCTTGGTGAATACTCGAGACCAAGCCACCTAGGCTATAGGAACACCATTGAGCTTCCCGACCAAGCCCAAACTACGACCCTGCGATCCGACGCCATCCGGTTGGTGCAAAACGGATGTGCATTCCATGGACTTCGTTCCGAAGATCCTAATCAGCATCTTAAGGATTTCCTTAAAATTGTCGATTCCATCGACCTCGATGCTACTACTCGGGAGACCACGCGTCTGCGTCTCTTCCAATTCTCTCTACGGGACCAAGCTAGTAATTGGCTTGAGTGACTTCCCGCCGGCTCCATCTCAAGTTGGGATGATCTCACCTCTCGTTTCCTTGCCCAATTTTTCCCACCGGGGAGAACCACTAAACTTAGACGAGACATCTTGACGTTTCAACAACTTCAAGGCGAATCTCTCTACAAAGCATGGACTCGATTCAAGGACTTACTCCATAAAGTCCCTCATCATGGCATTGATCTTTGGCTTCAAATCCAAATCTTCTATGACCATACCGATTTCATCACAAGGTGATCCATTGATCAAGCCGCCGGTGGAAGGCTTAGCGACTTCAACGCAGAGGAATCCTGGCATATTATAGAAAAACTTGCTGATCAAAGCTGCGAAAACTGGAATGAATCCCATGAAACCCCCGCTAAGGTGGTTAATGCCATATCAATTCCTCTTGAGTCTTCCAACGTCACTGAAGAGCAAATGAGTGCTCTTGAGCGTAGGATCAATTAATTGATTGAAAGGCATAAGAGAGCCCCCGAACGAATCCCTCGGGAAATGGTTAATTCCGCCAATTCCGCTAACCACTCAACACCTTTCTCCGAATCCCCAAGTCGTGAGCATAATCTTAATTCCGAATGGCGCTTCCGTTCTAATTCCCCAATACCGCTCTCACCAAGCTTTAAGGAACAAATGAGGGAGTACATGGCAGCTCATACGGAGAGATTAGCAAAATTTGAAGAAGAGGTTTATAGGCAAAGGGAGGAGATGCAGGCAAAAATGACGGAGATGTTGAATTTGGTAAAAGAGTATACCAAGACAAAAACTCCAGAAAGGATACTAGTAAGAAGCGATGATTACCATCCCACTTCATTTGTTAACGCCATTTCCATTATGCCCGATGAAGATGGAAAGGATAAGGAGAAGGAAACTGAGAAAAGCAAGAGGGAGGAGGCTGAAACTAATGATGAGCCCGAGACCATTGAGTACTACCTTAAGCACAAGATTAACAAAAAAATCGTTGTTAACCAAGTGAACAACTTTAGGTACAATGAGGTTCTTAGGAAAGCCCTTGAAGGAAAAATAACGGAAAAAGAGTATGACACCATGCCTATGGGACCTCCGTATGAGTTGGTTCTAAAAAAACCAGTAACTAAAAAGCGAGAAACCACGGGGAACTTTGTGATACCATGTAGCATAGGTGACATTGATAATATAAATGCCTTAGCTGATCAAGGGTCGGATGTAAACATAATGCCATTATCAATCTATAATAAGTTGACTAGGGAGAAGCCAGCCAAGACCGATCTTAGACTTTCCTTAGCAAATCACACCTATGTCTACCCTATAGGAATTGCAGTGGATGTTTTAATAGAGGTGGCTAATATTGTCTATCCGGTGGACTTCGTGATCATAGACATTAAGGAAGATAGAAACATGCCACTCATTCTTGGGACACACTGCCAAAGCAACCATCAAATGCGGGGAGGGCATCATGATACTTAAAAGTGGCAAAGGGTACGCTAGGATACCTATTGTTCCAAGGTATCCTCTTAAGATCATGGAGAAGATTACGGATGAAAATTCACAAGTCCCTAACAATGTGGTTAGGAAGAAAATGAACGATTGGGAGAAAGGGCTTAGATATTTCATGGTTCAAGGACTACATGAAACGTTGTGGAAGCGCGATAAAAAGTTAGGAAATAATCCCACTTCAATACCACAAACACAAAAGAACCCTAAGGAATTTTTAAAAGGAGAGAAAGTACTCTTATACAAATCACGAATAAGAGCATTACGAGGTAGAAAAAAACCAAGATGGTTTGGGCCTTATACGGTGAAGGAAACTAATCTAAAGGATAAAACTGTTACCATAATAGACGACGTTGGGAAGGAATCCACGGTAAGCATACAACGCTCACGCCCTTTTGATGAAGGACGGGCAAAGAAGAAGGTGACGCTAATGAAGTCACGTAGGGCACGACTTGAGTCTAGCTACAAGTGTAACAATTCGCATTTTCGGTCACTATTCATTTTACTATTCATCGTTACTATTCACTTTTCACTATTCATCCCGTAAAATTTTATTTCACATTCTCGTAGGATAAACTATTTTAGTAATGACACGAGAGTTCGACAATCGTTAGATCATTTTCATAAAGTTATTAAGAAAACACCGTTTTAAAGTTTCGTTTGGACGGTTCACCGTTTAAACATCCAGCAGACAATCTAAAACCGCCTCGACAATTTTTCCCGCATTAGATTAATTTTTTATCACTCGTGATTGAATTTGAGAATTTTTAAGATTTATTTTATGTTACCAAATAAGCCCGGTAGAAGACGAAACTAAACTTACGTTTTAAACAATTCTACTTACATCCGGACTTAACGATTCTCCTTTGTATTTCCTAAGATTTTTAGAAACTTTTACATTTTGGAAAAGTCAAACATATTCCCTCCTCCTTTGACTATAAATAAATTAACCTTGTACGTTCTACCTTTTATTAAATCGCGTAATTTTTAAACTTCACGAATAAGCATTAAGTTATCCAGCGTCTTAAGAAAACCAAAGTTTGACATCTCATATCACTTTTAGACTAATTTTAGTCTACTTTAAATAAATTCACGGTCGTTTCCGAAATTTCGTTCTTTTCGATAAACTGCAATTCACGCGTTTTGACCCGTATTTCGAGCTTTTAAGCGTTTTGCACCCAATAAGACTTATCACCCATTTTATATTTTTAGATGGAGTATAATGATGAGTTTCATCATTCCTGCAAGTTTCATATTTTTACGATACCGGTTTTACATTTTATGGCTTCGATTAGCATTTAACGGAACCAAAACTCACTCCGTAACCAAGATAATACCAAAACTATCCACCAAAGTCATCCTATCTTATCATGAACGAAATTTAGGGGGGGAGTCATCACCTTGGTGTCAAAATCCTAAGCATACTTCCTTTAGATCATTTACATGTGTAAATTTAACCATGGTTAGTTTTTAACCCAATATATAGTTAACCAAAACTACTAGCCTATAAATACCAAGCATAATCACTTCATTTATTCTTGCACCACCCTTTCTTATCATCTAAAGTCCTAAACCCTAAGGCATTTCTTATAGATCTTGTAAGAACAATCATGTGTTCTTGAAGAAAACTAGCGTTTGATCTTCGTTCTTGAAAGTTTTTAAGAAAAAGTCGTTATAATCTTCATTTCTTCTTCGGGTTCTCAAGAAGGCGTTGTTATAATCTTCTAATAGCCGTGGGTTTTCGAAGATTGCGAATTCTACGTCGAAGCTCCGTTAATATTTTATTTTTCCATAATACTCATGCATTCTATTTTAAGGTTATATGTAGAGACTTCCAGGCTTATCCATCGACTCCGTTATACGTTGTGATATCATTTTTAAGGTGAGTTCTTAGCCCCGTTTTTATACTCGTTTGAAACTTTCGGGGGAGATACATGCTCAACTACTTGCTTTTACTTTCACAAATATTCTAAACTTTGACATATTACTGTGAGTTCTTAGCCCCATTTTTATATACGTTTGAAACTCTTTGGGGGAGATACATGCTCAACTATTTTCATTTACTTTCACAAGTACTCTAAACTTATAAGGATTACCGTGAGTTCGTAGCCCCACTTTTACTCGTTTAATTGTTTTACAAACTCTTTGGGGGAGATACATGCTCAATCATTTGCTTTATACTATTTTACAAATACTCAAAGCATTATACTTGGTTGCATTATACTTGATTGCGTTATACTTGATTGCGTTATACTTGATTGTGTTATACTTAAGACGATGGTAAGTCTCCTTTGTTCGGAGCAGTCCACTAGTAAACTTGATAAGACGATGGTAAGTCTCCTTTGTTCGGAGCAGTCCACTAGTAAACTTGATAAGACGATGGTAAGTCTCCTTTGTTCGGAGCAGTCCACTAGTAAACTTGATAAGTCGATGATAAGTCTCCCAACATACACGGAGCAGTCCCCTAAGTGCAATAATGTGAACTATTATGATCAGATGTGTGCTTGACTACAAAATGTATTATATTTTGGCGGTGGGTTGTGAACACACAGTTGCAAGTTCTTTATGGCGGAACTTGGAACCGAGTGGATTTACAATACCTTTCTTTGTGTGAACATTCTTTAAAGGCTTTTCAACTTATTCAAAACAAACTCTATGAACTCACCAACCATTGTGTTGACACTTTAAGCATGTTTATCTCAGGTCAATAAGACGATAGCTGTTGCATGGAACATAGAGTCGCACGACATATTTTGAAGACTTATGCTTTTGTCATTTACCATTCGAAACATTTATGTATTATACTTTGGGACCTCATTGTTTGTAACTCTGATTTCATTAATCGAATGGTAACTTTTCAAAACGTCTCATTTAGAGGTCGTTTTCTATAACTTGTACTTTGTATTATGAAGTAGCACCCCAGTGACACAGTCTTCCGCTGCGGTATTTTGGGGGTGTTACAACAAGACTCATAAATAAAGAAAAGCGCTTCGTGGGAGACAACCCATGCTTAATTGCTTGCTTGTTTGTGTGTCGTGTATCTTTTATTTATTGTTTATTCTCATGTTCAAATTTGTAAAAATGCTTTATTTTGTCTTTAAACTCGTCTTAATTACATATAAAGGTATTTTACATAAAGGATAAGTGTAGGGAGGATTACACACGTTTTCAAAAGAAACGTGAACATGAGAATTACAATTAATTAAAAGATATACATGTGTGTTTGTTCGAGTCAAATGCTTGTATCGAGTCATAATGGATGTTTTGCAGGAAATTTTTCCAGATTCTAAATGTGACAACCCGTACTTTCAGGTCATTTCTCGACACAGTTCATGTCTCATTATTTCAACATTTATAGTAAACTTGGTTTACTTGTTTCAAATTCGCGTAACCTTGGAGGTTTAGCGGCGAATTCATGATCATGACATCACGTACATTTCATATGGACTATGATTAGTCTACATTTCATTGACATCATGTGCATCTCATTAATACATTCACGACATTTCATTTCATATTCGCGTAATATTTATTTAATAATTTTATCGCGTGAGTTTTATTTTGATTATTTAACCCGTTACTTTCAAAAATGATCCCGAGGTATTTTTAAACTCACATTTAGTTTATAAAACTATATTTTTAGTTTTCCTAGTGTTTCAAATTTATTTGGTACTTAAATTGTTAAAGTTTAATTATTACGTTTTCTTAAAATCTTACGATAATTATTTTATCCTCAATTTTCACAAGGAAAGTATTGTTACAATTTTTATTAACTCAATACAATCTATTTTAATTTACTAAAAACTTACTTGTACCACAAATTACCATTTACCTTTATAAGTTACATTTTCTACAATTACTTACACTTTCTTTACAAATAATACACAAAATATACAAGTATAGTTTTATAAAAAAAAAAAATATATAATTGAGAGACAAGTCCCCCCCAAAACCGGCCTAGTGGGGGGGGGGGGAGGCAATAAATGGATTGATAGTATAGATTTTTACTCAAAGTATTCATCTCATTTTCATTTTCACTTCCAATAATTCACATAGTAGCCAAAATCATTTTCTCTCCTTTCTTTGGGTCCTTCAAACCGCCTAGCATCAAGAACACAAAGGGATCAAAATTTTGGCAAGATCAAGTGTTTATACAATCTAGTATATACTCTTTATATGGTTTTGAAATAAAACCAAGAGTATTTAGGATAATCCTTGTTACTTTCACCTCATCACTATCACTTGTAAGTATGTTTTTATCATTTTCAAGTTTCCTTTTCATTTTCATAAGTTTCTTTTCATTTTTGGAGCTTATATGCATGTTATGTGATTTATACCATTTTCTTATGATTTTTGAGTTATATATACAATATGGTCATCCTATAAATATTCCCATGGTAATCTTTGGTCTTGATGGTGATTAGGAACCCATGACACCCTAAGAAGGTGTATGGTAGGATTAGATTAGTTTTGGAGTTGATTTGAAGGGATTAGAATAGGTTTTGTCCGAGAAAACTATTTTCGATAACTATATATTTGGTTCTGTCCTTAATTCAATTTCTGGAAAATCCGACAGTTAGTACGAAGTTTTGGCCTTGATATTTAGAAAATATACTTTAAAACGAATCCGTGGCCTTTTGAACGGATGAAAACGGAGTTATAACGAAGCCGTGGTGAATTTTTAAAGTTTGACGACTAAACGTATTATTTTCAGGATTTTCAGCTTGCTGTTTTAGTATTTTCGGTCAAAACTAGCCTTAAGCTTCACAAATTATTTCGACTTATCAAAATATATTAGTTTACTTGATACTGAAGCTAAGGACATATTATACGTGAAAACGGATTTGAAACGACAAATATATGCACGTTTTATAAAGTTGCCGTAAATATTATTTTCTGAAAAACTATATTATTTTTACGATTCAAGTATCCCATTAGCTGTAACGTTCATGTTTGCGGCTGTTTTTAACAAGGTTGTGAAACTTTTTAGAACGAAATGTCTTCTAGTAAAATCAAGTTCACCGGCCATATTTTTTAAAACAAAAAGCCGTTTGTAAAGCGGATTCATAGTAAACTAATTACGGATGTTCAAACTTGGCCGAAACTCATTTTCTGCACACAATTAGCAAAAACCACCATCTTTAGCCTTTGATATCTTTATGATCGAGACCTTTTGGACGAAAACTCCTGAACTGAAACTTTTAGATATAGATACAATCTTTCCAAAACCGTCGAGTTCGTTCTTTAACGATCGACGTACACCATTTTACGACTACTTTTCCGGAGCCATTTTTGTTGATTTCATGATTTTTCCGACGACATTGTTTTGCGATTAAAAGTGGTAATTTCACCAAAATCATTATAAAACCATTGTAGGATGACATTTTGACGTAAAACTTGTAAAGTCATTTTTGAAGGGTCAAGACGTCAAAAGAGTATTTTTCGACGACGAGTAATATTTTCAAAACCCGTAAATGGTATAAATAACATACGAAGTGCATGCATAACATTACATTGCAACTCATTACATATCATATCATTCGTAATAGGTCATTTACGAGATTCACGCTATACCTCAGTGTATCCACTTTTGCCATCGCATTATTGTCCATGTGAGTTTTCATAGCCCCTGCTTTTATACGTTTTGAATTACTTTTGGGGGAGATACATGCTCAAACTGTTTTCATTTACTTTCACAAGTACATTAACTTTTATGGATTACCGTGAGTTCCATAGCCCCTACCTTTACTTGCTTTCATAACTGTTTTGGGGGAGATACATGCTCATCATCTTTTATGACATTCATATCTATTTGCAAACTACATGCTTAATTGAACTTAATGTTTAGTCATATCCTATATCATAAATCATCTTTGAATGTCTTGGGATTATCATTGACTTTGAATGTCTTGGGATTATCATTGTCTTGAATGTCTTGGGATTATCATTGTCTTTGAATGTCTTGGGATTATCATTGTCTTTGAATGTCTTGGGATTATCATTGTCTTGAATGTCTTGGGATTATCATTGACTATACATATCTTGGCAATGGGTTGTGAACACACAGGTTGCAAGTTTTGTATGGGCGGGACTTGAACCGAGTGGATTCACAATGCCTTTGTCTGCATAAACGATTTCTAAAGGCTTTACATTTCAAAACAAACTCTATGAACTCACTCAACCTTTGTGTTGACACTTTTAGCATGTTTTATCTCGTATCTAAGGCATTCACTTCATGGCATGCATTTGGACACATCATGGAGTCGTGGTGACGACGCGTCTTACTTGGGTTTTACGTGCTTTAAAACATCGTTTGAATTGTAACAAACTTATTTCCGCAAGTTGATTTACATTTGGGACCTACTTTGTAAACTCGATTATTTTATTAAATCAAGCGATGTATTTTCCAAACGACACTTTAGGTCGCTCAATATAACTGTGATTATGATGCTATGACAATCAATCCCGTGAATTCCATTCACGCAAAGCAGTAATTTGGGGTGTGATGATTGGCATCGAGCTTGATTATAGAGAACTAGGTTGCATCATTGACCCTAGACTATAACTACATTATCATAGCATCTCATCATTTCATCACAAGTGCATGTTCACTTTACATGCGGTTTTACGCACATTTTCGAGTTATTCACTTTCATTTCACATCGATTGTCACATGGATGCCCTTAAATGCCCATTCCATTATTCTTTCTTCATACTCTAATGTGGAGAATTCCTTGTCATTCCCTATCACAATTTCCACATCAATCGAATTGTCACCGATAACGTCGAATGCCGAGATAAACCTTTATATAGGGCGAAATCACTCTCACTCCTTTGTTTCACCACTAACGTGTCGAGTTACACTTTATCCACACATTAAGTCACTAAACCATCATACATTTGAAGCACTTACGACACATCATAACCCGTTTCGTAGGAAACCGTCGATCATTTTGAAAGAGAACCTCAAACTTATCATTTTTATCACATTTCTTTGGAGCGTTTATTATTAACATCGGATTTTGCTACGTCTCACATTTCCTCTTGTTTTGAAGAAGATATGGCACCGAAGAAAGCTACAGTTGAAATGACCCAAGCGGCTATTCAGAAGTTAGTGAATGATAGCATTGCTAATGCTCTAAGAGTTGAAAGGAAACGGTGGGCTGCTGCCGCCGCCGAGGTCATGATCTTCTCAGTGGCCGCTAGGCTAGTCAGTTGCATCGGAAATGCCGGAGGATCCGGAGTTAAGAAATGTTCGTACAAGGATTTCAAAAGTTGTGAGCCCACGAAATTTAGAGGTACCGAGGAGCTACAAGCAATGGTTCGATGGTTTGAAAAATTGGAATCGTGTGTTTTGCTATGTAATCGTCCGGATGATAGTAAAGTTAAATTTGCTACGAGCACATTACTCGATGGAGCATTATCGTGGTGGAATTCTTATGCTCAACCAATGGGAATAGAGAATGCTTTCAAGCTCACTGGGAGCAATTCAAAGGTCCGTGACTAAGAAGTTTTGTCCTCGTACGAAATCAAAAAGTTGGAGACGGAGTTCTATGAATTAGTAACCATTGGGTACGATATTGACACTTACATTCGGAGATTTCAAGAATTGGTCGTGTTATGCCCGTCCATGGTTTCGATAATGAGAAGTTGCTAGAGGCTTTCATCGGGGACTTCAAATTATTCAAGGCGATGTGACTTCTTCCGACCCATAAACGATTGAGGAAGCTATTCGATTGACTCAAAAGCTCATGGCCCGTGTAGTGAAGAGGCAAGTACCCCAACACCAACCAAAACAACAACAACCCCAACAACGCACCAACTACTACAATAACCAAAACAATGACAACAACACCGATAACCAAATCAACAACAACAAAAGAAAATGGGAAATGACCGAGGAGGTTACAATAACAACAATCAAGACCGTAACACTAACCATCATCAACAATGAATAGAGGGCAAGAGGCGCAATGGTTTATGTTGTCGCACCAATAGAAGGCGAGAGGTTATCTTGGAACCTACCCATTATGTAATCGATGTAAGTATCATCACACGGAACTTTGTCCTGTTAAGTGCTACAAGTGTCAAAAACTAGGACACCATGCCAGAATTGTAGAGGCAAGACCATAGTTACGTGTTTCGGATGTGGGGAGCAAGGACACTATCAAGTCAATGTCCTCAAAACCAAGGTCAACAAGTCGAAGGTGCTCATGGAATGTATATATGTTAGAAGGAGGAGGAGGAGCTCGTCAAGGTATCAACGACGGAAGACCAAGAAGTTCGGAAACTAACAGTCTTATTTCTCCTTATGTACTATGTCGTACCAAGTTTATGTCTAATCATCGTATCCGAAACTTTATAACTTAAAGATGTACTACTTTTGCTAAACCACTCGTTGTAAAATATTCTCATCTATCGTACCTTATTTTCTTTCCGATTTGTTATCATTTACGAGGATTTTAATTCTTTTGCCTTATCGATCATTTTAACGACACTTCTCCATGTCTTCTCTCCTCGATGTTCATCACAATTTTAACATCATTGACTCAACACCAAACAAACATATGAGTCGATTAGTCCAAGCATTGCATAGTTACTCCTAAATTATACATAGCCCGATCACCTATGTCTAATTCAGAAGAATCATGCAATGAAGGGAGTAGTAGTCTCATATGAGTAAGCAATTCGTAATCGAGCCAAATTTTCAAAAGATTTTCTTCAAACCACTTGTTTCAGTTTGATCCGCGTGGAGTTCTTGTTTGATGAGTTGCAAAGATCGAGCTAGAAACAAGTCGTTACCTAAACCGATTTAGCCTAATCTCATGACAGTTCTTGTTTGATGAGTTGTGAGATTAAGTAAAATCGGTTACCAAAAGTCTTTGAGGGTTTTGCTCGGGAATGGGAAAGTTTGCTACATCAAACCCTAAACCCGTTAGACCTAACAACGATTGAATTCGTGGATGAATTCCTTTTGATGGGCGAATGTGACAACCCGTACTTTCGTGCCATTTCTCGACAGTTCATGTCTCATTATTTCAACATTTATAGTAAACTTGGTTTACTTGTTTCAAATTCGCGTAACCTTGAGGTTTAGCGGCTAATTCATGATCATGACATCACGTACATTTCATATGGACTATGATTAGTCTACATTTCATTGACATCATGTGCATCTCATTAATACATTCACGACATTTCATTTCATATTCAACGCGTAATATTTATTTAATAATTTTTATCGCGTGAGTTTTTATTTTGATTATTTAACCCGTTACTTTCAAAAATGATCCCGAGGTATTTTTAAACTCACATTTAGTTTATAAAAACTATATTTTTAGTTTTCCTAGTGTTTCAAATTTATTTGGTACTTAAATTGTTAAAGTTTAATTATTACGTCGTTTTTCTTAAAAATCTTACGATAATTATTTTATCCCTCAATTTTCACAAGGAAAGTATTGTTACAATTTTTATTAACTCAATACAATCTATTTTAATTTACTAAAAACTTACTTGTACCACAAATTACCATTTACCTTTATAAGTTACATTTTCTACAATTACTTACACTTTCTTTACAAATAATACACAAAATATACAAGTATAGTTTTATAAAAAAAAAAAATATATAATTGAGAGACAAGTCCCCCAAAACCGCCTAGTGGGGAGGCAATAAATGGATTGATAGTATAGATTTTACTCAAAGTATTCATCTCATTTTCATTTTCACTTCCAATAATTCACATAGTAGCCAAAATCATTTTCTCCTTTCTTTGGGTCCTTCAAACCGCCTAGCATCAAGAACACAAAGGGATCAAAATTTTGGCAAGATCAAGTGTTTATACAATCTAGTATATACTCTTTATATGGTTTTGAAATAAAAACCAAGAGTATTTAGGATAATCCTTGTTACTTTCACCTCATCACTATCACTTGTAAGCATGTTTTTATCATTTTCAAGTTTCCTTTTCATTTTCATAAGTTTCTTTTCATTTTTGGAGCTTATATGCATGTTATGTGATTTATACCATTTTCTTATGATTTTTGAGTTATATATACAATATGGTCATCCTATAAATATTCCCATGGTAATCTTTGGTCTTGATGGTGATTAGGAACCCATGACACCCTAAGAAGGTGTATGGTAGGATTAGATTAGTTTTGGAGTTGATTTGAAGGGATTAGAATAGGTTTTGTCCGAGAAAAACTATTTTCGATAACTATATATTTGGTTCTGTCCTTAATTCGAATTTCTGGAAAATCCGACAGTTAGTACGAAGTTTTGGCCTTGATATTTAGAAAATATACTTTAAAACGAATCCGTGGCCTTTTGAACGGATGAAAACGGAGTTATAACGAAGCCGTGGTGAATTTTTAAAGTTTGACGACGAAACGTATTATTTTCAGGATTTTCAGCTTGCTGTTTTTAGTATTTTCGGGTCAAAAACTAGCCTTAAGCTTCACAAATTATTTCGACTTATCAAAAATATATTAGTTTACTTCGATACGAAGCTAAGGACATATTATACGTAGAAAACGGATTTGAAACGACAAATATATGCACGTTTTATAAAGTTGCCGTAAATATTATTTTTCGAAAAACTATATTATTTTTACGATTCAAGTATCCCATTAGTCAGAAACGCTCATGTTTGCGGCTGCTTTTAACAAGGTTGTGAAACTTTTAGAACGAAATGTCTTCTAGTAAAATTAAGTTCACCGCCATATTTTTAAAACAAAAGCCGTTTGTAAAGCGGATTCATAGTAAACTAATTACGGATGTTCAAACTTGGCCGAAACTCATTTTCTGCACACAATTAGCAAAAACCACCATCTTTAGCCTTTGATATCTTTATGATCGAGACCTTTTGGACGAAAACTCCTGAACTGAAACTTTTAGATATAGATACAATATTTCCAAAACCGTCGAGTTCGTTCTTTAACGATCGACGTACACCATTTTACGACTACTTTTCCGGAGCCATTTTTGTTGATTTCATGATTTTTCCGACGACATTGTTTTGCGACGAAAAGTGGTAATTTCACCAAAAATCATTATAAAACCATTGTAGGATGACATTTTGACGTAAAAACTTGTAAAGTCATTTTTGAAGGGTCAAGACGTCAAAAGAGTATTTTTCGACGACGAGTAATATTTTCAAAACCCGTAAATGGTATAAATAACATACGAAGTGCATGCATAACATTACATTGCAACTCATTACATATCATATCATTCGTAATAGGTCATTTACGAGATTCACGCTATACCTCGGTATATCCACTTTTGCCATCGCATTATTGTCCATGTGAGTTTTCATAGCCCCGCTTTTATCGTTTTGAATTACTTTTGGGAGATACATGCTCAAACTGTTTTCATTTACTTTCACAAGTACATTAACTTTTATGGATTACCGTGAGTTCCATAGCCCCTACCTTTACTTGCTTTCATAACTGTTTTGGGGGAGATACATGCTCATCATCTTTTATGACATTCATATCTATTTGCAAACTACATGCTTAATCGAACTTAATGTTTAGTCATATCTTATATCATAAATCATTGTGTGAATGTCTTGGGATTATCATTGATTTGAATGTCTTGGGATTATCATTGTCTTTGAATGTCTTGGGATTATCATTGTCTTTGAATGTCTTGGGATTATCATTGTCTTTGAATGTCTTGGGATTATCATTGTCTTTGAATGTCTTGGGATTATCATTGACTATACATATCTTGGCAATGGGTTGTGAACACACAGGTTGCAAGTTTTGTATGGGCGGGACTTGAACCGAGTGGATTCACAATGCCTTTCTTTGCATAAACGATTTCTAAAGGCTTTACATTTCAAAACAAACTCTATGAACTCACTCAACCTTTGTGTTGACACTTTTAGCATGTTTTATCTCGGTATCTAAGGCATTCACTTCATGGCATGCATTTGGACACATCATGGAGTCGTGGTGACGACGCGTCTTACTTGGGTTTTACGACTTTAAAACATCGTTTGAATTGTAACAAACTTATTTCCGCACAAGTTGATTTACATTTGGGACCTACTTTGTAAACTCGATTATTTTATTAAATCAAGCGATGTATTTTCCAAACGACACTTTAGGTCGCTCAATATAACTGTGATTATGATGCTATGACAACAATGAATTCCATTCACGCGGTAATTTGGGGTGTGACACTAAAGATGTAAATCCCGAAAATGAATTCCATTCCACGGAAGGAGCATAAACAATGACACTAAAGATTCCGAATTTTTTCGCACCGGTTTTGTCGATAACTGACGGCGTCAGATTTTCGAGCTACTTACAAATTTTGGAATTTTCGTGTCTTAATTTTCCGTAAAATCAGAAACATCCATTCCACAAGCATTATATCCTAGTTTAGTAGAGTCTTATATATATTGTTACCGCCGATTTTACGCAAAGGTTTCGTTTGTTTTCTTCAAGAGTGCAGGTTTAATTTACCAAGAAGAAAATACATAAGATGAGAAGGAGCTTTTCACGCAAACGTTCTTCTTGAAGAAAGATGTAACCACCACTTCACACGGATCCTACCGAGCTAATCAGGGGAGTATTAGTTTCTTTCGTCCGTAATAACCTTCCATTATCATAACTTTGATACTTTCGGGGAACATTGGGGACAATGTTCAGTTTAAGTGTAGGGAGGGAAAATAAAACGGGAACTTTGAAACTATGCTTATCCTTGAATATTTGCTTTGTCCAATTGCATTTGTTTAATAAACCATGAGAAATATCGGTTAGGGTAATTTTGGCACCAAATTTATAATTTTTCATGATATATAGGAGTGGGCCATTAGTCTTAATAAAGCGTCTCATGGATAGGAAGTTATATGACTAGCACAAAAACCCTTTACCACTTAAATTTCACCCAAAATGTGAGGATCGCCCTTAGATTAGTAGGAATTAAAGAATTCATCTTTAAGGCTTAGAGTGTGAACCGGTAGTATAATAGATTCTAGAACTTGTTTTGTGATGCATTCTGAGATCGCTAGTAAGACTACACTTGTGTAGTTAGGAATAACTAAATGATAAGAGGCATTAGGATAACCCTTGTTTGATACCCGTAATATAATTACTTCTTCCACATCGGTTGAGTAATTCCCCCACACCCTTGCGTTGTACTCATCTTTAGCACACGATACCCCTAGTTAACCCCTCGAGCCTATCCTTTTCGCGGTTCTCGTGATGTTTGGTTTTCCGAATATCAATGAAGAGCATTGTTTACAATCCACCCCAAATGTACACCCAAATCGCCTTAGCCTACCTTGTATGCACTCACTTTTAGTGCATTATTGTTATCACACTAAACCCTTAGTTCAATTATCTTGTTGCTTGCATAAGTTGCTAAGTCGAGTCATATCCTTTGTACACAGTTTTGGGACGATTGGGACTCATGGAAAAAGTTAAATTTTATGAGATGACGGGAAGGGAACGTTAAATTCAAATTCCCTTTATTTGCATAATAATATACTCCAAGTGTTTTAATCTTTTCAATTCGGGTCAAATTAGTGTTAATAAAAACTCAAGTGTAGGGATGTGCCTATAAATCCCTATCATTTTGTTGTTATCGTAGATGATGGTAGAGTAAAAGTGTATGAAAAAAAAAATCGAAAAAATAGAAAAAAGAGAGAAATAAAAAAATAAAGTGTTAAAAAAAAATACGGGCTACCATCCTACATCTATCTTTCAATTTATGTTTGTTTGTTTCAGTTATCTAGAGTTTAGAGTGTCGAGTCTTGGCTTAGCAACGCCATTCTTCGCATGCTTGTAACATAAAGATTTTTGACTTGCCACCACTATATCGCCTATCCCACCAAACCCTTTGTTTCCCTACTGTAAGCCTAACATTACAACCCTTTAAAAGACCTCTTGGATAGTCTTTCCTAGGTGCTTACGCCAAAGCGATGGAGGTTTGATCTAGTCTCAAGCCTATGGTGATCTACGTACTAGGACCGGTTAATGAGTGTTTATCTTCCATTTCTAACTTGTTATATTTCACACACACCCGAGAGATGTGAGTACCCAAACACCCCATGTGAGGTGCTAGTATGTAATTTCCATGCTTGTTATGACTTTTGCGGGGGCTTATATGTGTTGTGGATCGTTCTAAACTAATGCTTGATAACCCCTAACTTATAAATTAATTGACTAAAAGCACATTTACTTGAGGACAAGCAAATACCAAGTGTAGGGATATTTGATAAGGTTTTAAAATGTACCTTTTTGAGGGGTCGTTTAAGCCCTTATTTGATCACTTTTGTATCCGTTATTACTTAATATCGTTCCTTTTCACTTTTTAGGTATCTTGAAGGAAAATTGCTGGAATGACACTTATTCGGACGAAAAGGCGCGAATATACGAAGAAAATTGTTGGATCGATATACTCTAACCAAACTAACTTATGTAGCTTGTAAGGGCTTAGCAACCTCAGATAAATCCTAAGTCACTAACAATGAAACACTGAATTTACTCTATTAAGTATGCGGAAACTACTTCAATAAAGCTAAGAAGAATTAACTTTAACTTCAACGATTTTATTAATACTTAGAACCTGCTTGATACACAGATTCACTAACAACCCTAACAACTCTAATATTCTCTAATACTGCGTATGAATTCGTACTCTTAAACTCTAAAAACACATATCTCTAATGCCAATCTAGGGGTCCTTTTATAGGCATAAGGATAACCCTAGTTGGTTTACAACTCTAATCCTTGTACGACAAGTAATCTAAACTAAGAATATTCTAGAATAACAAAGCTTTCCATAAACGATATAACTGTCTTTTAAGCTTTGTAGTACTTTGATGTTGAGCAGTACTTTGACTTTCTTCATTAGCAGTACTTTGACTCTTCAGCACTTTGACTTCTTCAGTACTTTGTATTTCTCCAGTACTTTATATCCCAACAATCCTCACCTAACTTGAATTCTACTTGCTTGATTTCAAGTTCCTTTGTATCTGTATTTTTAACATCTTTCTCTTCAAGGAAAGATTGTGTCTTTATCTTCAAATTTTATCTTTGTACTCACTGTGCTTGTATTATCATCATCAAAGTAGTCTTTATCAGCAATCCTTTACAGCAATAATCAGCAATCTCCGTCTTTTCAGCTACTCAACAACATATGACAATTTGTACATCAGTTCATTAAGTTTTAGTCTATTCTCATCACTTCCAGGTGTGTAAACTCCTGTGAGAGGTGAATCATTGAAATTTTAATGGATTTTGATGTCTCTTTACCAAAGCCATTAACTCTGGAGTAGCCAATGTTTAGGTGTGTAAAACCATGGTACATTGATAACCATATGATTTTTAGCAAATCATCAGCTATCAACAGATTTGTTTTGTCTTTACCAAAAGCCGTACCCTTTTGGACTAGTTAGTTCTTGCAACCACGGTGAACTAATTACCATATAAATGGTTTTTCTACAGCCTTTACCACAAGCCATTTTAATCAGCAATCTCCATCTTTTCAGCTACTCAGCAACATATGACAATTTGTACATCAGTTCATTAAGTTTTAGTCTATTCTCATCACTTCCAGGTGTGTAAACTCCTGTGAGAGGTGAATCATTGAAATTTTAATGGATTTTGATGTCTCTTTACCAAAGCCATTAACTCTAGAGTACCAATGTTTAGGTGTGTAAAACCATGGTACATTGATAACCATATGATTTTTAGCAAATCATCAGCTATCAACGGATTTGTTTTGTCTTTACCAAAAGCCTTACCCTTTTGGACTAGTTAGTTCTTGCAACCATGGTGAACTAATTACCATATAAATGGTTTTTCTACAGCCTTTACCACAAGCCATTTTTCTTGTGGGCTAGCCAACTCTTCACTATATCAGTTATGGTGAGTTGATTACCATACAACTTATTAGCAAGTTGTCAACTATTAATGGATTTGAGATATCTTTACCAGAGCTGTTTGCTCATGGATTAGCCAGTCCTTTTGTTAAACATGGTGAGCGATAACCTTTTGTTGTAACCATCTCAAAACCATTTGTTCTTTGTTAACTTTTGTTTCAAAATATTTTGCACTTTAACAAAAGTTTGCTTATTAAAAATCTTTCATCGGTTTTGTCTTTAAGCGATACTTTGGTTAAAGTATTGTTTGTCCAGCAGTACTTTGAATAAAGTATTTATTTTTCAAAAGTTTATATAAGTAAAACCATACCAGTACTTATACTTCATCATCAGCCATAGTTGTACATCTGATAAATAATTCAATTACCATTAGGCTTGTTTCATTCTCCTCTTCGACTTCCATACCATGATCCAACATTCTTCTCATAAGATCTCTTGTCAGTGGATATCTTCTTTCAGATAACATATGGATCATAGTCCCATCTTCTAATTCCAAAACATGCACTAAAGAATCTCCAGCTTGTAATCTCCTAAACTTCTTGGTTTAGCCAGATTTCTTCAGTGCTTGTCTCCTTAGTTTCCTAGATAGTTGTCAGATCTCCTAGCAACACTAAGCCAACTCCAGTTGATGGAATATGTTCAAAGTATTCTTGCACTAATTGATATAGTTGAAACAGATCTGCTCTATCTATTATATGCAGTATATCCCATAGCAAATTGAACATTCTAAAACTTTCATCCTCCCTATAGAACATCAGATAGTCTCCATCCTTTGATTCTACCACTTCAAATGTAGTTATTTTAGAAGTCTTTACTGCAACATCTTTGGATTTAGGATGATCAAAGTCGACAACTCTTAAGTAATTTCTCAGCTCATCAACTGTATCAGTTCTCAACTCTATCTTCTTTGATGGCTGTTCTTCTTCAGTTGTTCTCTTTCTTTTTAAACTTCTAGTTTTAGCATCCTCCTTTTGCTTATCATCATCTTTAAAAGAAATAATACTATCAACTTGCTTTTGATAAGCTTCTCTGACAGTATCATATAAATCTTTCATCTCTAAATATCTCAGCTTCTGTAATCCAGTATATCCTTGATTCTTCAAATAAGCCATCATGGCATTTCTTTCCTTAGCAATACTCGGTGGTCTTTGTGAAATAACAAGTTTCTTAGCTTGTACAACAACTTCAGCATCATACTCTGCTTGAATCTTCTTAGCAGTCTCTTCATTCTTGGCTACTTCAATTGCTCTTATTTCTGCCAAAGTAAGCTTTTTCTTCTTCTTTGTTTCCACGGTTTGCCTTTGCCTTTGTCCTTTGGATCTAAAAGCGGTTGAGAAGCTTGACTTGAGGTTGTTCTTCAATGACTCTTGGAATAGTAACCCTCTTGGTCTTGATAGAGTTTGCAAAATTTGAGCAACTGTCTCATCATCACTTGCAGATGCTCTACCATGGGTGTATCGACTTCCTCTTCTTGTAGGATTGTTGAAGGACCGACCGTCTTCAAAATTAAGAGTCCTTGGTGTAATCGACTCTTGTCTATGTGTTCCTTGAAAGCGGTACCTTGATCACCAAGACCTTGATCATCAAGACTTTCTACACCAAGACTTTGAACTCTAGTTCCTTCAGGCTTAGTACTTTCAATATTTACTTGTGCTTTAGTATTTTGAGGTTCATCTTCTTTATCTGCATGAAACTCAACATCTTCTTTCAAATTATCTTGCTCCAGATTCCTCCCCAATTGGAATGAAGAATGCTGTTGAACCTTTTTACCCTTTGAAAACTGTTTAAACTTCTTCCCATGTCTCCTCTGTGACTTGACCCACAACCTGTGATGTTGAACTAAAGGCCATACAAAAGACTTTAATCTTCTAAACTTGGTCTTCAACTTTGCTAGTTGTGCAGCTCGAGCTTCAGTAGCTTTCTTCAATCTGACCAATTCCTTTGTCAAAACATAGTTATCCAGAACCAATCCCTCAGGAGGTATATCGCCAGTATCTCCTCCAGATGATGGTGGGTTGATTTCTGGTTCTGACTCAGCATGTGTAGTATCTTGTTGAGATGGTGTAGGTGAAGCTGCAGTACCTTCTTGTGCAGCAGTACATCATGAAGAAGCAGTATGTTGAGAAGCAGTACCTTGGGGTGATGCAATACCTTCTCTTTCTTCACTTGCAGCAGCCTCATCTCTAACTGCTTGAACAATATCCATCATAGAATTAGTCAAAGGAGTGTTCCTTCGAGAGAACTTATCACTCTTCCTAGCCATGAAGGTGAATATCTTTGCAGGTTGTACCACAACAGGTAATAAGCTGGAAGGCTTTGGTACATCATGAAGTTGTTTGTTCAAGAAAACTTGAATAAATCTTGGATACATTAACCAGGGTGATCCATTAGAAATGTGAGATAGCATACCATCTAGAATGAGTCTTGAAAAGTTGAAGAGACGATTTGTAGCCAATCCCACTAAAGCAGATGCTATATTAGATCCAAATTGCTCCCATGAAGTACTCTTAGAACTGATTACAATGAAGTAATACATGTACCAAGTACTTCCAATGTGGACTAAACAAGGGTTTCTTGAATGTTGATTTAGTTAAGGACCCTTTATACCCAATATCTCTTAAAGTATCCCAAAGAAGCTGTTTGTCAAAACGTATAGCTCCTTTGTAACATATTGGATTTCATAAACACACTAAACCACAAGATCAAATAGGCGTATAATTTAGATGGTTTAGAGAGAGAAAGTGGGATATTCTAGAAAGAGAAACTCATGGAAGGTTAGATTCCAAATGAACATCCAACCCTCTACCTTGGGAGGTAGAGGGTATTTATAGGTTACAAACTACGCGACCTCGTGACGGCCTGTGGATCAGGGATACAAAGGGTAAAGACCCGTCCTTCCTCCACGGTGTTGCACTAAACTATTCTATGCTACAAACTAACTACTAAATAACGTAACTGACGATATGTCTACGAGCTAACTTATGCTAGATAATATTAAGGGTGACCGACTCTTCATAAATGGAATTTCCGATTCCTAACAATCTCCCCCTAAGGGAGGTCACCCCATGATTTACATTTTTCATCTTAGCATTCTATTCTTGACATTGCTCTCGAGCTCGTAGATATCAAATATTCAAACTATTCGAACTTTGTGCTTCCGTGGTGATTTGTTCATCTAAAATGTATATTTTGTGGAGGTTGTAGAGCTGATCCACATTGATGACATTTGAGCATTAATCGAGATCATCAGCCATAGTTAATCTCAGCATCACCCATTGTTGTGTTGCCAGCATATGATATTGTGACACTTGGACCGACATGCTCACATTCTGGATCATGATTTTTCTTCATCAGTGTAGCAGAAGCTTTTGTTGATTCATGATATTTGCGGCAGTAGCGAAGCATGGAGTAAAATATCGAGTCGTTGATGCACTTATCATGATTTCTTTAGAGATGAATGTGTAGTGTGAGCATGCGGCTATGGATTGACCGCTTTATTCGATCGGTCGCAAGCGTCGGGCGTACGCATACAACGATTAGCAATAAAGTGCACGAAAGTGTCTTTGATCACTTCGTTGAATTGAGGTACACGCCCACGGTTCCTCGTTGATCGATTACAAATCTCGCTGTGATCGGTATAATTCAAGAATTTCCTTGACAGGGTTTCGCGTTGGTCTAGTCGTTCTCAAACCGAACGTCTCAAAGAAGACAACACGGAGTGAGTGAATCAGCGAATTGAGATTCACTGATTGATGAAAAGAGATTTGATAAACAATCGTGTACCGCTCAATATAAATTGTTTATGTAGTACAACGAAGGTTTTAAAGAAAATCAATTATCAATCATAAACACCATTTATTTTGAAATATTAGTACACAGTCGATGTGCTAAGGAAAAGGATTTTAAAGCACAACGACCGGTTTTTCAAAGGTATCCGTCAATCCATAACTCGAACGGGATTGATTCAAAGATTGAATCGCCCCATTGTTTCATTCGGTTGTCACATGGTTGATCTATTGGATAGATCTCACATGCCACCCACCGTGAGCTTGTTTGATGTTGGCTCGAAGGCTTTTCATCTTCGTTGTGATTATGTTTGCATATCACTCAGATGTTCTGGCAATACCACAAGGATAATGCGTAGGACTCATAAGATATAATCTCTCTTTCCACATTGTGTGAAACAGAGAGTCTTCATTGACAGTGTCCTAAAGAGATTTATTTGATGATCTCGTGGCTCTAGACTCAATTGTGCATATTTGTTTCCAATGTCGGAGACTAGGGAGAGGGTCTCCTTCTTCAATATCAACAAACTCTAAGAGAAATTCGATAGATAATGTTGGTTCCCTGTGAGAATGAAACAAGTCCTTTGAAGAGGAACTTGAGTAGCTTGGGAAGTTTAGTGCAGTGCATCACTGGGTCCATGATGTCTTGTCTTCAATACCAGTGTTACCTTAGTAACACCAGTAGCATATGTATTGAACCCGGTTTCTGCCCTAAGGTTGAATAATTGGAGGGCTATTTCTTTTCACCCTTTTCTCATTCAATTCTTTTTCATTATTCAACCCCTTCAGTGCTTACCGAGACTTCATAACTAGAACCTTGTTGGGTTTATTCCAGTACTAGCTCTGTCTCAGTCCGCACTCTTCCCATATTCTCATTTTTCTCCTTTTTTCATCATACCTAAGGACTTCTACACTATCTAGTGGATTGTCCCTGGGTAGATCCCTCCGGTTCTGGCTGGATCGTGGGAACAAATACCTAACCTAACCATCCTTATAACTTCATACATAAAGTAAAATGGTCGGTCTTTTGGTACAGTTCATTTCTTTCTTGAAACCAATTGAAAAATCATTTGGAAAAACAATCAAGGTACTTGTGATACGAGATCAAAGCATTTTGTACCTTAATAGTTTTGATCATTTAGAAAAAGCTCCCCCTCAACATGTGCATATGATCTTGAAATTGTTTAGCACATGGAGGCAAGAGTACTTTGAAATATTTATTTGATCACAATTTCTTATGAAAAAACCATTTGATTTTCTTTGTAAATTCTCCCCCTCAATATGTGCATAGGATTTTTGAAAACATTTTATCACATAGAGGAAAGAGATTTTTTTTTTGAAAATACAACCACGATTACCAAATATTTAGAAACCATTTAACACACAATTAAGGTACCTTATGTAAAAACATGGAAATCTTTGTACCTTGAAGATTTGAATTTGTTTTGAAATGCTCCCCCTTAGTATATGCTTCGAGATTCGAAAATAGTTTAGCACATATTAGAGAGCAGTATCCACTTTGAGACAAAATTGGTCATCTTTTATCATCTTTCATATTTATATCACATTTTCTCCTCCGATCAAAAATTTCAAATCCTTTGAGATTTTGGATCTCAAGTGATTTAAATATGTAGGAAACAAAAAATTTGTTGGAGAAAAATGTGTCCGGTTTTATATGATCTGAATTGGACAACACTGAAGTTCCCCTTTTTTGACACAAAGGGAAACCACAATACATAACCTAACACTATTACATACATTATAGTTGTTCATAGATCATACACCACATTTTACACACATAAAAAGTACAAAACAGAAACCACTTCCGGAAGATGTCTTCATTCAGTTCTTTGGAGCAGTTTGTAATGACCTTCACGAAGTCTACCACCAACAAAGCTTTCAAGGCTGCGGAAGATCATTTGAGTCTTAAGTCTTCGCCTGATTGCAGCAATGAAATCTTCACACCTCTTCAAGTCCTCATCAGTCCAGAATTTTTTTTTGTTCTACGGCTTCAAATCAACTTTGATTTCATTCACTTTAGAGTTTAATTCTTCTTCGACCATTTTGAGAGTGCCATCACTGAATTTGTAGAGCTCGGACAGTCTCATTAGCATGCGAGTCCCGTATCTGTCGGTGAAGATGACGGCTCTAGGGGTGTCAAGAACTATATATTCGTGAAGAAATTCATGTCCTGAGGCATTCCATTGTGGACTTGTAAGGTTGATCCGGGTCTGGTAGCTTTCCATTCCTAGCTGAAAATCCTCAACCCTTTTTCGAATGACTAAGCCCCTGATCCAAAGGTTGACAGCAGCCGAGAGAGCCTTCTTCTCACGAACCGGAAGATGGTTAAGGTGTCCTTGTAGGTTTAGAAGGTAGAGATCTTCAAAGTCATTTGGCATCAAGTGCTTGAAGTCGTTCTCTTCAATAACATGTTCTTTCAAGTCTGCTCTTCGTAGAACAATCTTCTTCAAGTAATCATAGCCATAGATTGAGAAGATCTCTATGCTGATGACACTCAGAATACGAAGCTTAGATCTAACAGCTTTGCGTCTTTTATCAGCTCCATGTCTCTCAATGTAGAATTTCTTCTTTTTGTACCACCAATGAGAAATACCATGTGAAGCGGCAATGTCATACTTATGTTCTTTGTCAACCCAAAATTGATCAGGAACCATCTGTTCAAGACCCTGATCAGTGTACGCAGCAGCTTTCATCTTCGAAATCGATACAGCTGGTCTTCTTTCAGTAGTGCGAGCACATAGATAGTCTAGGTCACGGTTGAAAAAGAATTCAGACTGAATGGTCATTTGTCCAGGTTCACCACCGAGAGGAAGATGCTTGTTCACATTGAACTGACTAATCTACTCACTGACTTGATCACTTAGCATCTTGTGGCACTCTTCCATCTGATATTGGAGTTGATTGGCCTCTGAGTGAAAAACCTTGACAATTTCAAAAGCTTGTCCTTCAAGATCCTTTGGAGTGATGGACGAGATTCCCTTCTGTTCACAAAACCACTTAATGAAGCTGCCCATATCTCCAGTGACCTGAAGGAGAGAGTCTTCATCTGTGGTTTCATAGTTAGTGGAAATTGTTGAGGCCCAGTTGTTGTCAGGGATCATCGTGTCAGTATCTGGGATGGACCATGAAGGTTCTGGAGTATGAGGTCTCTTTTCGGTGAGCCAACTTTGAATTGTGTCTTTTGAAGGTGCAACTCTAGATGGGTTAGAGCGTTCACCTGACACGTATGCATCAAACCAATCATCTTCCGATGGCTTGGGGATATGCTTGGTGGATGCATTATCATCATCGGATTCAGACTCTACCAAGACATACGATTCTTCATGAAGTACTTGAGTTTCTGGGATAGAAAAAGATGTTGATGTGAATCTTGAATCAAAGGTGGTCCAAGCAGCAGATTTCTTCTGAGTTCCCTGATCTCCGGATGGACTAGATTGATTGGAAGGTTTTGGTGGTGATGATGGTGGTAGTGGTGGAGGTGCAGAGGTTGTATTAAAAGTTCCTCCAGCCCCAGAATTTCCAGCTCCTTCAGTTGGAGGTGGAGGAGGTGGTGGTGGCTTGGGACCTCCTGACTTATCTGTTGATTTCTCTGGAATAGTCTTTCTTTTCTTCTTATCTTCCATTTCTCGTATATCCTCCACAAACTATTGATAATTGTCAAGTCTCATCGATTCCTCGAGTGCTTCGTATAGTTTCTTATGCGTATCGTCCAAATGCTCTCCTGCTTCATACATTCTTTCAGAGAGAGCTGATCTCATATCAGAGATTGGCAAGTCTTTGAATCGTTGAAGTAATGGAGCTTTCATTGCCCATTCAACCGCATCTTTAATATCAGCTTCTATTGCCTTTGTAACAATCTCATTAAGGTTAATATCCTCCAGCTTTTTGACACGACTATCAAGATTATTGACGACGATGGGAAAATGCTTCTCAATAGTTGCAATACGTGACAAAGCCTCCTCGAGTAATTGTTTAGTAGTTTTGACTGGAGGCGGTGAAGCAGGAGGTGGAGAAGCAGGAGGAGTGATGGTTTCACTGATGGTGACAACATTTGATGGATCATTAGCGGGTTTGGGTGTTGGAAGTACGGTTGAATGAGGTGGTGCTGACATAGGCGGAATGGTTGTAGTGGCTTGCTGTATGTTGACGGTGTACCTGGATTCTACTTCCTCTTTCTCATTGCTTTGCTTTATAGTCTCGGTGTCTGAGGGTTTGTCATTTAAAAACTGATCACTGAAAGAGTAGTCTGTATCTAGATTCTTCAATGAGGATAGAGAATCAATTGATGATTTGGTTCATCCAAATGCCGGTCTCATCGGATCTTGACTCAAGGTTCTCTGTGAGTCTTTTCGCAACTCTTCATCAACATTTTGATCGAATGGATATCACTTGATGCGGAGTTTCTTCTTGTGCTTGAGATACCTCCTTTTCCAATCCAGTTGTTCTTGAGTGAAGATGATTCAACACTTCTTTTCTTGACTCAAATTGAGTGGTAGTTCTTGATGGTGAAGAGGAGATGGTCAGAAGCATGTGAGCGGCTTGTTCGTCATCTACACCAGCAATCCCTTTCCCTTTGTCTTGTGTGATTGGAGTTGTATGGCGTGGCTCAGGTTCAGGTTCTCTTAACACGACACCTCCAACTGGTGCTCTCACATTCTGACTTTCTAGGCTTTGCTTGATACCCAGTTGCAGAGCAGCATCATCTTCATCAATCAAACTTGTATTACCCCTCGAAACCTCAGTTTCCTCAACGTTTCCTTTTTCCACTTCCTTCTTCTTTCTTTTACATACGGGTTGTGGTGTCGATGAGGTTGTGACCTTTCACGTCTCCTTTTGGAAGGCGGCATGAAGTCTTTGAAGCGTAAGCGAGACTTAGCCGTTTTGGGTTGTGGTGGAGTGGGAGAGATATCAACATTAACACTGGATCCGGAAGCCCTTTTCTTGTACAGTTCGAAGTGATCCGTCTTCTTAATATCATCGATGAGAAGAATATCGAGAATTGGCGGTCAAAGATTTCTTTATCAACACCTCTAGCAATATATTTGAGGTTGCCGAGAACAAATTCATCCTTAGCATTATGTAGGGCGATTCACTCCTAGGGTTGAAGTTGTGAGTCTCATTGCAAGAACTGGATGACAAGCTTCAAAATCGACGCTAGGAATCACAAGTTTGTTTACTTTCTTTCGACCACGAGCTTTATTCTCGAAAGTTCGTTCTATCGGAGATAAATGTGTTCGTTGACAACAAGAATTCTTCCCAGATACGTTCCGAGACATTAACATTCACCCCATTGACGATACCCCATAGGATTTGCAAGATGGGAATCCTCACTTTATCGAAGCCTGATGTTTTGCCGGATAAGCATAAGTTGAGAAATGTTGTCATTGCTCTCCAGGGTTGATACATGTGTCCGGTGATGATGTCAGAAGCCCTTGATATGCCAACTTGATAGCCCAAACCAAACAGAAAGACTATTAGCTCTTCCACACTAGGTGGAGGTTCAGATCGTATGGTGGGGTTGCAAGGTGTGATTCCTAAGGCGTTGCTGAGAATGTCTGAATTGATCACAAATTCCTTATCATCCAACTTGCAGGTATATTGAGCCGTGATTTTGTCCCATTCAATGGTGTTCCAAAATTGTTGTAGGTAAATGGTGGGAATTGTGCATTGTTTGGTTAGAGCACTGAAGAAGTTTGTGTTTTTAAGGATATCAATTGACACTCTGAGGATTGGATTTTGTTGCAACTTTTCATATCTACATAACAGTTACTTTTTCCTATCTCTGCCCATTTATCTTCAGGAAAGATTTCGTTGTCTGAAAGGACTTTGGGTGGAGCAGAAGATGTAATGTTCTCAGATGAGGTTGTGTTAGCCATTGAAGATCTAAAGATATACACATACAACAACAATGATTGAGAGCATGTTAGTTTAAATATGGTTAGTTAAGCAACATTGAATGCAACTTCATGACATAGACACAACAACAAGTAAATATGAATGAGTTCCCATAAACAGATTTGAAATAGATTGAGTGGCATAAGAAAGTTTTCAAGGTAAAAGCTCCTTTTGACACAGTTTTCGAGAGACAAGTTGTTTTTGAATCAAATTATTTAAAAACATAGTTGCTATGAGATAATTTCATGAGACAATATACTATTATGTAAATGTTATAACAGGTTGTTTAAAACAAGTTGTCATACTAAGTTGCTACAAGAGAAACCAAATACAAATTGCTCAAACAAAAATGTTATAGCAAGTCGCTAAGAGTATATTGTCAATACAAGTCGCTACAAGAAATCCTGAATCAAGTCGCTAACATGAAATTATAATAGCAAGTCGCCTTGAAATAATTTAATAAACTAAGTCGCCACTTGAAAATTGAACCAGCAAGTCGCTAACTTGTAAAGACAAGTCGCTATCAAAGATGACATGGCCAAGTCGCTATGTGATTGACTAAGTTGCAAACTTGTAAATACAAGTCGCTACCAACAGTGATAATGATAAGTCGCTACGAATTAATGAGGTAAGTCGCTACCAAGAACACACATACCAACTCGCTATGAAGAACACATGTAAGTAGCTATCAAGAACAAGTTATAAAAGCCAAACCAACTTGCTATGAGGAACACTGTAAGTCGCTACCAAGAACATTTCAAAACTAACGACTAACACCACAAACAATTTATCAAATGCAACCATTTAAATCCTGCAATCTCACTAAGATGCAACACATAACATCAAACAATCACAACAACACAAGCAACGTAACCCACATACAACAAAATTAACGAATCTCATGAACCCTCAATACAATATATGACAATATATACAACTTCAATCCAAGTGAACCAAACTGCACTAGAACCATTCATTCATGAACATATGTTTCCGTATTTGAATCCTTTAACAAACCTAAATGAATGGGATAAGATTTTGAAGATCAAACAACCCAAGTAAAATATGTTGAAAGGAACGGAGTTAGATACTGCGTGTATATCATATGAATGAATGGCGAAGGATAGGTAGAACATGTACCCAAAATCAAGTCGCTAAGCGTGATTCGTCACGAGAGAAAGAAAACACACAAAAACTTTTAGATTATTTTTAAATAATGAAGAGTAAACGGTAAGTCGCTAGGGTATAGGGAAGGGTTTAAACAAGAATACCAAGTTGTCACTTTCAGTCCCTATAGTTTTGTGAACGTTTAGTAACTCGCTAGCAAAGTATATTAACAAGTCGCTAAGACTTTACATAGCAAGTCGCTAACCTCAAATTTAACATGCCAAGTTGCTAAGGCTTTACATAACAAGTCGCTAACCCAAAATTAACATGCCAAGTTGCTAACTGATGAGTGTGTAAATACTCATCATTTTTGGTTAAATCTGAACTGCAAAACGTTTAAAAATGCTCAGAAATGCATCAAAATATGAAAATATTCCAAAATTGCATTTTATATGTTTCGGATGCAAAATGTTCAAAATCGAGACGAAAAATGAGCTAAGTTTGCATAATTGGCGGTTTCATCCCCAAGTTTCAAAAGTTGTCGAAATAGTCCCGAGCACATAATTTCAAAAGGAAAGTCACCAAAGGTCCTTTTAAAATCATAAGTTGTCAAAATTAGTCCTTTGGTGAAAAATATCAAAAGTTTTGAGAAATTACAAAATTAGTCCTTCAAGTTTGAAATTTGGCAAAAATGGCCCTTGGAAAATTGGAAAATGTCAAGTTTGGTCCTTGTACTATGGAAACTTGTCATTTGTGGTCCCTTGAAATTACTTTGTGAAAATGGCAGCCTAGGTCCTTGTATTTTCAGAAATTACAAACAAGCCCTTGTGTTAAAACCCTTGGCCCTTGTCAAAACTGCATTGTGACCCCCTGCCATAACCATTTGGACCCTTCATTTTGACCCCCCTTCCTTTTAATATTAACCTGTGGTCAAACTAGTCAAACTAGTCAAATACCCGCCACCCCTTTCCCTCCTTTCCCTCCCCCTGTCTGCAAACCACCCCAACCATTCCAACCACCATTTCCTTTATCACCTCTCCTTGTTCCCCCCACCTCCACCAAACTCCAAAAGCAATTAATGCTTCCTTCCCACCATCTTACTCAACCCCACCAGTTGATAATCAAGATTTGGCGCCAAAACTGAATGAATGGCCAGGATAGCTTCAAAGCATCCAATGGCTGAGAAAATGATGGGGAAACAATCAGAGATGAGAGAGAAGACGTTTGGATTATAAAAGAAAGCAAGAGGAGCAAGAGAGAGGAGTCTAGTAGTTTTTAATTTTCTCCAATGTCGTTTTTATCTTAAAGTTTTTACCTTAGTATAAAACCTGTAATATTTTGTTAATTTGTATCAACTTAAAGTGTTTAAGTGTATTGAAACTCATTTCAAGCATCAATTCAAGTTATGTTAAGATTTCATGTTTCAAGTTAACTGTTGAAATTTTCCATTTCAAACACTGACACCCAAGCTTCAAATAGCTTGTTTCTTAGTTTCTATAAGCTTATCTAAGCTGATGATAGCTTTTTGTAAGCTAAAGGTTAAGTTTTAAGCAACTTTGGATATTGGTCAAAGAAAGTCAAATTGGAAGCAAAAATGGTTATGAATTGGACATGGGTATAGCAGAGCTGGAATTGGGTTGATTTATAGTCCAATGGGTTGACATAATTAGGCTAGTGTTCATTGGGTGTTGTTTCAAGCCATAGTGGCTAAGGACTGTTTGTAAGTGATTTTAAGGTTTCTTTGCATAATCTTAATTTGTAGTTATAACTGGTTTAAATCTGTTCATTAAGTAGTATTTAGGATTTATAGACTTGGTTTGATCAATTATATAAACTGAATCAGTTGTTATCTCAGTTTTATTTGCAAAACAGTAGTTAAAGGTGTGTTTGGATCTACTGTTTAAGCTGTCTTTTAGATTTGTGCAGTGGATAAGTCTCTTGGTTTATGTTTGTTTAGCTGTCTTTGACTCATATCTGTCTTAATTTTGTGCATGTAACCTGTCAAAGTCAACATTACAAAAAAATCCATCTCAACTGCTTATCTGTTGTGGTTTTGGAAAATCAAAAGGTTGTTTTGTGTTTAGAATTCCTAGACATTGCTTACATTGAGTTTGTTTCATCATACAACATCAATATCAGTCCAAAAATTAAGCTCAAATCTCACCTAAGTCAACACTTCAATTTTACTTCAAAAGACAAAGTGTAAAAATCCGTTTTGAGCCAAACTGCAAGGAATTTTCATGAGCTCATTTTTGAGCCACATCAAGTGAAATTTTGGTTTTAAAAAGCTCAACTGGTCCATTTTCTTATTAGCAATTTTTTACATTTTTGTGAATTTTTTATAGGTCTCAAACATGCTTGTCAAAATGGTTCTACATGCCACATGCTGAGGACTTGAATCGCATGTGTTTGTGTAGTTCTTGCATCTTCTTGCACGAGCTCAAGTCAGCTTGTCTAGGTCGGAATTTGGTTTATAAGGTCTCACCCAGGTCTAGATTGAGTTCCAATTTGTGGTTTTCATTTTCATCTTATTTTGCGCTTTTACTTGAGCTTAAAGTAGGCACCCAAAAGCTGATTTTAGCTCATTAGCTCAAATAAGTCAAATCTGTTAATCTTGCATTCCAGTGTTTAAGGCTAGTTGTTTTTAGTTGCAATTTGGTAGTTTTAGCATATTAGAACTTCTGTTTCAGTTTGGTGCTTTGTTGTGTTCATTAGCTTATTTCTAGTGCTTATTTCTAAGCACTTTGCACATCGATTTCATAATCCTACACACAAGCACCTGTTTTTCTATTTTTCATAGTTTCATAATATTATTTTAGAGTTTTCCTGAATTTTTCATATTTTTCCTGTCCTGTTTACTATTTTTCTTAATTTAAATTAGTTTTTAAGCATTTTTAATTAGCATTTAATACAATTAATTAAGAAAAGTCTCAAAAAAATAATTTTTTATTTTTCTTAAGTTAAGATAAATATAAAAAGCCAAAAAAATATTTTTCCAGATTTTTATTAGTTAAATTTGTATTTTTAAGTAATTTAAGTAGTTTTAAGTAGTTTTAAATAGTTTTTAATTCCTAGAAAATCCAAAAATATTCAGAAAAATACAAAAATAGTTTTGAAAATTCTCTTTTGTTATTTTAGATTTTTCTAAGTCATAATTTTATTTTTCAAGCTTTATTTCATATTTTCTTGTATTTTAGGCTAATATTAAATAGTTAAAACTAGTTTTTAATTAATAATAATTAATTAAATAGTTATAAAAATAATTTTATTTTTCTAAAAATTTTCTTTTATCATTAGGTTTGTAAAAATATCATTTCCATATTTTTAGGATTAATATTGCTTTAGTTTCATATTTTCATTTGTACGTTACGTAGTTTTAATTCGCTTTTATAAAACATAAAATCAAAACATCATTTTGCAAATAGTGATAGCGTTTATTTAATATTTTTTATCTTTTAATTTCCTTTAATTTGCATTTAAGCCTCGTAATTTGTTGGCTTTTTCGTAGTTATAATCATATCGATTCCTTTTCCGTTCAAATTTCTCGATCACTTTACGTTTGGTGATCCATTGCATAGCTCATTTGGGACATAACGACCGGAAACACTATTCTCCTCAGATCTTCATTGCATTTGTGCTTAAGCTGTTTTAAGTTTCTTACAGTTGGTCATTCACAAGTGGTCAGCTTGCATGAGAAAACTTGACGGTTTTGCACAGATCACTAACTTTGTTAAAGGTAAGTTGCTATCTATTATTTCAAAATCAAGTCGCTATCTTATCATATTATGTATTATAGACACTTTCAGTCCATGAACTTATCAATTTGCAAACAAACACAGATAGCATACTAAGATAACATAATAAGATAAGCAAACTAACACAATGGACACCATGAAACAAATAAGCAATCAACACAGAGGTCACCACGAAAGCCAGACAAGACAAAGACATGCATCTGAGCACAATACATAACCAACACTGGTGCAGATATAAACGAGATAACTTGAAAAATTCTCCCCCTCAATCAATGTCACCAATGAACATTGATTGAATTTAACCCACCCGTTATAAAACAAGAATATATCATTTGTTCGAATTTCATCTATGATCCCGTGTCATTATTGAATGACATTTCTAGGACCGTAGATGTTATCGATAACAAGGGATATATCTTTTATCAGTTTGTGGTAAACGAATTAAATTATGAATTAAAGAATGATTTAAACACATTTAAAAAAAAAAAACTGATTTGTACACAGATTTATAAGAGCGAGTCCTGATTCAAGTCAAATAGGAATCAAAGCACGAGATACATCAATTCTGGCAAGCAACAATTCCAGAGTGAGCAATATTCATTTCTGATGGAAACCAAGTCATGATGTTCCTGATTGAATTGAGCATTGTACCTGAAAAAGACTGAGAACACTTTGCACTAGAGGCACATGTAGTATTGCAAATAGATGAGTTAGTGACCTGAGTGACCTCACAGTTGGATGTTGCAAAGTGTGATATAGGAGAGTCATTACTAGACATCCCTTTAGGTTCAATATTTTTGAAGAGTTTTCCTGTGGGGATCCACTTAAGGTAAGATCTAGGGATGTATGTCCATTTGGATCCTGAAAACTTAAATAATCTACCAGTGGGGATCCATTTGAAACAACTGCTAGTATATTTGTGTGTGAACACTTCCCTGTTTTGACAATTTGTCCATTTGTCATTAGTTTGTTTCTTAGGGGATTGATCAGCTATTTGATGCTTCTTAAAAGAACTAGATGACCTCCTAGAATTCATGATCTTAGGACTTTGAACATTAAGCTGGGGTTTGTTATTCATCTTATCGGAATGAGATAGTGAAGTGACTAGTTTTGACAAAACAGTATTCGCACCAACTTGGGAGGCAAGCTTAGATTTCGAGGATTTAAATCTTTCAGTTCTAAAAGCATTTGGCTGCCTAACTACAGTATGTTTAGATTTTTTTTGAACAATTGGCTTTCCCAAAGTTGATGGTTTTGCAAACTTAGTGTTCACCCTATTACCAATAGATTTCCTAAGTTCATTTTTTAGTGCAACAATAGTAAAGCTCTTATCCTGAATTTGGGCTTTGAGGGCATCAATGTCATCAACAAGGCGTTAGTTTGATCAATCAACTTGACCTGGGTCTCCTCTAAGTTCTTTCTTAAGGACTCATTTTCCCTTAATAGATTGGACACATAGAGCCGATTCAAGATTTCGAGATTTAAATGTATCACTCATCTCATGACAATCACACTTATGCACATCTGAGAGTTGTAATTTCAGATTGCATATGGTTGAGTCTTTGTCCTGAATCTGGGTTTTTAAGTGGTTAATTTCAAAAAATTCTCGAAATTATGGAAATTCCTGATTAATGCAAGATTTTTCAGCATAAAAGCTTTCTTCCTTTTGTTGTATTGCAATTTCCAAGAAAATACAATGTTTTTCAAGAATTGAGCATTTGTTTGAAAGTTCATCATAAACCCTTTTTTCAATCATGTCATTAGTTTTAAACGTTTTAGATTCAGGCTCAACCAAGACAGATTAAACAATATTATGTTCGAGTTAGGATCAAGTAGATCGGTACATTAACGCTTGAATTATGTTGATCGATTATGGTACCTCATCGCATGAAACCCGTTCATCCGAAGAGATGTCATCGATTCGCCACATGAATACCGGGAGTTGTCATGTAAGTTGTTTCAACCTTTTACGAGTCTCGAGTCTTTGAGATCATTACGATTGGCTTCATCCTCCTGTAGACAACCGAAATTCGTGCATTCGGCATCATCCATTTGTTCGGTGATCTATTGCTCGACATATCACAACCTTTACATAACTTAACTTGCCACCCATTCAATTCATTCAACTTATCATTCTCTTGAGCAGCTTCCTTAATGTATATTTCCATTTTACCCATAAGTTGAATAAAGGTGTTTTTGAACTCATGGATTTCCATTCAGTGTGTTTCTTGAATGAAATTCCAGTCATGTCATGATCAAAATCTGAGGAATATTCCCCCCGGATAAATGGTTGAAATTGATCGAAGATTACTTGAAGAGCTGCATTAGAATCATCAGTTGAGAACTTCTTTTTAGAAATTTGAAACCTCGGTTGTTCTAAGTTAAAGTACAGTTCTTGTCAAGGTGGGTAAGTCACGAAGAAGGAGAGCTTCGCTTGTTCGATCCATAGTGTAGATAAAAGTAGTTTGAGGTCTTGATGAAGCGGTTGAAAGGGCTCAATGTTGCATTCCATTTGCCTTGCATCATTTGTTAATATCAAGAGTGACTCATTAGAATTTGACTCAGATTGTGAAGTGTTTTGATTATAAGTTGCTGAATCATCCAAGGTAGAACATTCTGAGTAGCAGCCTGTTTCATTATTCTGTGAGGTATCATAGAGTTCAAGCACTTTGGTGATTAAAGGATCAGTGATGTAAGACATTGTGTTAATGGATATTAGATATAAGTAACTTGCATTAATTCACCAAATTGTAATATGGACAAGTCGCTAACAAATCAACTCGCCAAGAACCATAACACCAAGTCGTTAAGAGTTATGAAGACAAGTCGCTAAGTACCAAGTCACTAAGTATTTTGACAGCAAGTCGCTAAGCACCAAGTCGCTAAGCAGTCAAGTCGCTAAAGAGTAACTCGCTAAGGTCCAAGTCGCTAACACCAAGTCACTAAGAATCTTAAGTACAAGTCGCTAACAAAATTGAAAGCAAGTCGCTACCTTCACCAAGTAGCTAGCCGTATTGGAGAATCCACTAAGTTGTACTATTTGTCGGCTTGTCTCAATAGACAAATCGCTAGGACCAAGTCGCTACCAAAAAGCACTACAACTCGCTACCTTTTTCTGAAGCAAGTCGCTATGATGAAATTCACTACGAGAACCAAGTCGCTACCAAGAAAAACTTCAAAAACACACTTTTCAATCCAAAACAAGCTCAACCACAGTGATTCAAGATTACCAAATCAAAACCCAAGCACATACAATGATTCTAAACACAAAAGTACACCCAAAATTCAAACTTTAACACTAGAAATGAACCAAATGATGCAAAACCACTAAACTTTTCAAACTCAAAACCATCTAAAACCACTAGAAATCCAAGGATATGTAAGAGATGATCAAACCATGGCTCTTGATACCATTTGTAACATATTGGATTTCATAAACACACTAAACCACAAGATCAAATAGGCGTATAATTTAGATGGTTTAGAGAGAGAAAGTAGGATATTCTAGAAAGAGAAACTCATGGAAGGTTAGATTCCAAATGAACATCCAACCCTCTACCTTGGGTGGTAGAGGGTATTTATAGGTTACAAACTACGCGACCTCCTGACGGCCTGTGGATCAGGGATACAAAGGGTAAAGACCTGTCCTTCCTCCACGGTGTTGCACTAAACTATTCTATGCTACAAACTAACTACTAAATAACGTAAATGACGATATGTCTACGAGCTAACTTATGCTAGATAATATTAAGGGTGACCGACTCTTCATAAATGGAATTTCTGATTCTTAACATCCTTCTTCATCATCCAATAATAAATCTTCACGAATTGAAGCTTCACTAACTTTCACCATCTTTCCAGCAACCTTAGTCTGTATATATGACTCATCATCTTCCATTTGAGTTCTAGCAGTTGCCCAAAACTGTTGAATCCATGGCTCAATAACATTCGGTTATACCAAAAGTGCATAATTGATTGGTGATCCAGTAAGGAAATCAATTATGTCATGGAATGCGACATTAGCTTCAGTCTTATCTAAATTTGCCACCATGTTGTGTTTAGTAACTGTGTTTCAATTCGCCATTGATTAATGTTTACAAAATAAAGTGGTTTGATGAATAGTAAATATGAAAGAGAGAGAAATATGGAAAAGATTGATAAGTATAAAGATGAGAGGGAAAATTGGAGGGTAGTTATTTATAGGTAAGATTTGAAAAATCACAGCCCATAATAACAAAGTTACCGTTATTTGAATTTTAACCCATCTTTTGACCGTTGGAACGAGACGTTGATAAGACAAACAAGTGCTTTCCACGTAAGCGATACTTTCCAAAGCGGTACTTTCAGAGCAGTACTTTCATGTAACCAAAAAGCAGTACTTTTCCATTCTCTTCTTCACAATGGCAAAAACAGCAAAAAGACAATGTTTATCCTCCCATTAAACAATGCATAGGACTTATCTAACTAAGTAATAAGTCCTCCCCTTAAATGTAGCTTAATAATTGATCATACCAATACTCACCACTAAGTGATTGAATCTTGAAACATCAAATCCTTTTGTGAGTAGATCAGCTACATTGTCATCTGTGTGGACCTTGACAACATTAATGAGCCTATGCTCATAACAATCTCTGATAAAGTGATGCCTGATCTGAATGTGCTTGGTCTTGAAGTGATAAACTGGATTCTTCACAATGCAAGTTGTACTCTCATTATCAATATTGATAGGAGTATTCTTGAAGTTAAACCCATAATCCAAGAGTTGATTCGCATCCACAAGACTTGTCCACAACGACTTGCGGCGACAACATATTACCTTGATGGATGATGTTGTTGCAATGGTTTGTTTCTTACATTGCCATGAAACTAATCTTCTCCCAAGATACCGCATCCTCCGGTGGTTGATCTTCTATCATAATTATCACCGCATAATCACTATCTCGAAAAAGCTTCCAAGTGAAAAGGTGAATCCTTTGGATACCACAACCCTAACTTAGGTTGTTGATTCAAATAACTAAAAATTCTCTTTACTGCATTCATATGGGAGACCTTAGGTGAGACTTGATATCTTGCACATAAAAAAACAGCAAACATGATATCAGGCCTAGATGCAGTTAAGTACATAAGACAACCAATCATAGATCTATACAACTTGACTTCTACAGGTTGACCATCTTCATCCTTGCCCAATGAGTTGATAGATTTTATAGGTGTAGTGACTGGCTTCATAGCATCAAAGTTGAACTTCTTAAGAATGTCAGAGACATACTTATCTTGACATATGAAAATTCCCTCCTTTGATTGTTTAACTTGAAGCCCAAAAAATAAGGTTAATTCACCCATGGAACTCATTTGAAATTCATGTTGCATCAGTTGCTCAAATTCCTTCACCATTGACTGTTTTGTAGCTCCAAAGATTATATCATCGACATAAACTTGAACCAACATGATATCCTTCTTATCTCTCTTGATAAACAAAGTCTTATCAATTGCTCCCCTCCTGTAACCATGTTGCAATAAGAAAGTGGAAAGTATTTCATACCAAGCTCTAGGTGCTTGATGAAGACCATAAAGAGCCTTAACAACTTTGTAGACTTTGTTTGGATGGCCAGGATCCTCAAAACCAGGAGGTTGTTTGACATACACCTCCTCTGTAATCTTGCCATAAAGAAAGGCACTCTTGACATCCATTTGATAAACAAGAAATCCAATATATGATGGAAAAGGAAGAAATATTCGAATGACTTCAATCCTTGCTACAGGAGCAAACACTTCATCATAATCTACTCCTTCTTCTTGTCTGTAACCTTGGTGCTACTAGCCGTGCTTTGTTCTTGATGACATTCCCTCTTTCATCTCTTTTTACTCTGAAAACCCATCTTGTACCAATGACTTTCTTTCCATCTGGTAGATCACATAGTACCCAAACTTCTTGAAGTTTGAATTGAAGAAGTTCTTCTTGCATGGCTTTAACCCAACTCTCTTTAGTTAATGCTTGAGCTACATTCTTGGGTTCTTCTTGAGAGATAAAGCAAGTGAATAAGCATGTTTGGTGATCCTTATGATTCAGCCTGTTCTGTTTATATACAAAGCTAAGTAAAGCATTATGTGGTTTAGAAAAACCTTTAGCCTTGGTTCTGGTGAGCACTCCAGAAGTAGAAGGTCCAATGATTTGATCAGTGGGATGATCTTTATGAACTCTCAATGTAGGAGTCTGTAGAACTTCAAGATCATCATCCAAATTTGTGAAATCAGCTCCTTCATTGGAATTGGAGAAAATACCTTCATCATCTAATTCATCATCAGTATCTTCTAGACCAAGCATGGTTGGATCATCATCAAAAGTACTGTCAATAGGTGCACCAGTACTTTGATCCAAAGTACTGTGATCAAAAGTACTGTGAGGGTATTTTGTAGACTTACCCTTTCTCTTTTCTTCTTCAAAAGCTCTCCTTTGTTCATCCTCATAAGATTGTGCTATTGTTTCTTGAAAAAGCATCCTATGAAGTTCATCTTGAATAGCTTGATCCTCATCAGACAAAGTGGATTTTGGTTCATTAGTACTTTTCTCATTCTCAACAGTTATAGGTTCTTCGTCAGGAACATCATCAGGTCTAATATTGACTCCATGAACAATGTACTGTAAATCTTCTTCTTTGTGATCAACTTGATTTTCTTCTCTAACAGGAACATAATTCATAGAAGGAGTCAAAACATCCAATCAGGACCTTTACCCTTTTGATTTTCTTGATCTTCTAAAAATTTAATATGAAGACAATCTTGAACCTTTTTAGTGACTTTGTTGTACACTCTAAATCATTTCCTATTGGTACAATATCCCAATAAGTATCCTTCATCTGACTTCCCATCAAATTTTCCCAAAGCATCAATAGTATTGAGAATAGTCAGAGGACATCCAAAAGGTTTCATAAATCGTATATTAGGTTTGTTTCCCATAAAAAACTCATAAGGTGTCTTCATCTGAGGTTTAGTGACTGATACTCTATTCAACACATAGCAAGCAAGATTTACTTCATTTCAAAATTGAATAGGTAGAAGGAATCGCAAGCATTGTTCGGCCGCTTCTATCAAAGTTCGTTCTTCCTCTCGCAACGCCATTCTGCTGTGGAGTTCTAGCAATACTAAACTCCCTCTTCATCCCTTTCTTGGCACAAAATTCATCCATAAGCTTGTTCTTGAATTTAGTCCCATTGTCACATCTAATACCTCTTACTTTGAGTCTCAATTGATTTTCAAGGGATATTATAAGATCATGAATAGCATCAAAGGTTTCATCTTTAAATCCCAAGAAAAATACCAAACTAAATCTACTACAATCATCTGTCACAACCAGGCAGTACTTCTTCTTGTTTAGACTTGCAATAGAAACAGGTCCAAACAAATCCATATGCAGTAACTCCAAAGGTTCTCTAATGGTTCTTTCCTCAATCTTCTTGCATGATGCTTTGTGTTGTTTACCCTTCTTGCACACCAAACATGGGTGATCATTCTTGTATGTTTTGGTAGGTAAACCTCTAACTAAATTTCCTTTAACCAGCTTGTTGATATTCTTGAAATTTACATGGCCTAATCTTCTATGCCACAGATGTGCTTCTTCAAGAGTTGCCTTTGCTAATAAACATGTTGCTCTTTCAGAAGAGTGAAGACTCTTCATATCCAGACTGTACACATCATTGGTTCTTGGTACTCTCAGTATTACCAAGTTATCATCAACAAGCTTGAACTCAGGGGAAAGAATAAGACATTATGTGTCAGTAAATAACACATGGTGCTTCTTGTCACAGATCTGAGAGACTGACAAAAGATTGAACTTGAGCTCCTTCGCATAACGAACATTCTCAAAATCTATGCTTCCTGCCTTGATAGTTCCTTTGCCAGTAAGATCTAAAATCTGACAGAATCTCTTTGTCTCATGTCATGCTACCAGAGCAACCACTATCCACAATTAAATGATCTTTAAGCTCCTCTTCTGGGTTGCCCTGCACAAAGATAAAAGAGTTAGTTAACATTAGGAACCCAAGCCATTACTGACTTGTGTTCCCCTTGTGGAGTTACATATTTAAATTCTTTAAGTATGTAATTTCCACTATCTTTAAGCACATGATCAATTATCTTTGGTTGTTCCAAAACTTGTGTTGGTTTTTCAACAAAAATCTCGTTTTCATCAACATTCTCTGAAAGTATTGTTTGTTCCCCATCAGTACTTTCTTTCTTAACCCAGCTGGTTTTAACTTTTTGTGTAGGTTTCTTTGATCTAGATACTCTTTTTGAGGTGTAACGCCTTCTAGATGGATAGTAATTAGATCTCCTAGGGCTTCCATTCCAAAAAGGGCTAGCAGTACCTTGGTTGGGTGAAAATCTAGCAGTACTTTGAGAAGGTAATGCTTGAGAAACTTTTGGCTTATCAGTACCTTGAGAAGTGCTTGAAGGTACTGGTGATTTTGAAAAAGGTCTTCTCTGGTGAGGGTACCTATAATCTTTTGAGAAGTTTTTGTGGTTAACCCTATGTGAATTATTCCAAACTGGTTTAGTCTCCCTTGGATTATGGTTGGTAGATCTGGTCTTTGGGAATTTGCTTAGATAATCTGAGTAAAAGTCACAGTCCTTAATCAAATGATCAGGACTATAACAAAAAAAACACAATTTTTGACCTATACTCCCAAAATTTCTTCCATTAGTTCTATGACCAAACCTAACCTGACTTTTTGATGAATTATGAAAATTATTTTGACCAAAATTATCCCAAAAAGGTTTAGCAGTATTTTGAAAACTGTTTCTTGAAGGTACTGCTGAATGTTTAGCAGTACTTTGAGTTGAAGGTACTGCTTGACTCTTAACATTATCATCCTTAGGTTTCTCAACTATTTCTTTTGGGGTTTCAGAACTAGATGGACCTGATTGACTAGTAAGCTTTTTCCTAAACTCTAGGTTGTCTACTCCAAAACAAGAAACATCTGTCCTAAGTGGTTAAAAGCTACCAGTGGGTGGAGGAACTGCATGGTAACCCTTGTCTTTCTTAAATTCAGGAGGTGTTTGACTGATAGATTCCTCATTACTAGATGTGTTATCTACATAGTTAATGAGTTCATCATCACTAGTTGTTATATCCTCAAAATCAAGTTGTTCCTGATCACTAAGTGGGTTCTCTTCTATGCTACTAAAGTCCATACCAAAACCTAGGCCAGTTCTAATGTGTTCTCTTTTATGTTTTTCAACAAAACTAACATGTGAAAGGCCAAATTTTCCCCAAGCAGAAAATTTTTCTAACAATTCATCCCTTTCCTTAGTCATCTTTTCTAGTTCAGAGACCTTACATCCTAACTTCCATCCACTCAATTTTAATTGATAATCATGTTGTTCATACTTTTCTGCCCAAGCCATTTCATTATTTTCATGAGTTATTATTTTGGCTTCCATTGAATCTAAAGTAATTTGATAACCAGCTACTTCAGACCTAGCCCTTCTATAATTATCTCTTTCAGTTACATTATCATTAAGGACTTTTTGATAAAAATCATGACACTTAGAGCATACCCGTAGATAGGGGTGAACTTGGTGAAGTAGCTACCATAGCAAGAGCAGGTTCCTCTTCACATTCCATGCTCCAATCAAAGCTTCCTAGGCCATCTCTTGATTCCAAAGCGGCAAATCTCGGTTCCTCATCAAAGGCTGTGCTCCAATCAAACTCTTCCACTGCGACCATACAGTAGGTTACTGGTTCATCATCAAATTCAGCACTCCAGTCAACCTCTGATAGATTTTGTAAAACCCTAAAATCTAAAACACGTAAAAAGACTATTTTGCCCCTCTAATTTAAAACGTATAAAATACGTAAAATACATCATGCACATTAAATGAAATTCCAATCTAACATGTAAATGATTAACCAACCTAATATACGAGATCGATTTACGGCTACGTTAAAATAAACCACACGTTTGTAATGCTTTGCATGGGACAAAATTTTCAAATATACAATGCAATACAAATCACATTACAAAGCCTATAATACTAATAAATTGGAAGGTAAAATTTCTGTTGTGAGATTTCTTTGCACTCGTCCAAATTGCACGCCCATTCTCCACATTAAAGCCCATCCAATATATTGTGAACCAGCCCATGTTTCCTTCCTTTTCTCAGCCTAACCGAACCCCTTATATAGACCTTCACATGCAATCTCTTTTCCTCTACGTTTCACATATTATCACGCACACTAAAACCCTAATAAAAAACCACAAAACGGCAGCCTTTATTTTCCTTCCAAGAAAAGAGGTACGAAGGTGAATTTCCTGTGTGAAAGCTTCGGTGTGATCGTGGTGAGGTGATTGGCTTGGTTTTGATCGTGTGGTTTCGGTTCGAAAGGGGTTGTTCGTGGGTTCCTTTTTGTGCTTCTTTGGCTCTAGCATTCTGTTAACTATCTTTGATCCATTCCAAACGACTAGAGGTATCTCCATGTCCTTGCGTTTCCCTTTCGACACACATATATGTGAGGAACATAATCAGGACAATAACGTGACCTTTTATCTTACTAATATGATTATCGTGTTGTTATAATTTTGATATGAATGACAATATTTAAGACCACATAAAACCATGAAGACATAAATCATAAGGGTGTTGATCTTTATTTCTGTTTTTGGGTCATTCGAAAATGTGTAATGTGTGTTTTTGTTGTGGTCTTTGGAAGCGCTTGTTATTATCTTTAAAAGATGATTGAACCTTGAAATCAAACTAAAGAACTAAGATCGGGGTTAAGTCGGATGTGTATCATTGTGAATCGAATGGAGTTGTGTGTGTACATGGTTTGGGTCGAATGGGATGGAGTTTAAACTGTGGTGTGCGTGATTCTGTATATCGCATGTATAGAGTTCAAGGCTGCATGTGTGTGATTTTACAAATCTAGTTTGGCTCGTTAACTATTGTGCATATTAGCATGGAGTTCAAGGCTGCATGTGCGTGATCATGTAAGGCTGTTAACTGATTATGCATGGAGTCATATGCATATTAGCATGAGTCTAAATCACATTAAATATGTATGTGTGGTACTCGTATATTATAGTGCATATTGTTGGCGTGTGTATTAAACTAGTACAAGGAATTATAAAATGAACATAGTAATGGGACTTGTGGGGGTATGTTTGAGGGTGCTCGCGGGATTTATGGGTACATTGTGCGGCGTGTTGAAAGTGTTTCGGGGAAATAGAGTCGGGTGTTAATCATTATACGTGTTTATCTAGTTGTGTCGGTAAGGCCGTTTGAACCGCGATCAAGTGTAAAGGTCTATCGAGATTGCTAGCAAATGGTTTTGTATTTGAATCTCCTAAAATTAAACACATGACGCATGAATCAAACTATAATGCATAATATATTAATGAACTTACTTAGTAAACCTTAAACTATAATATATTGTCACTTTTAACCCTAATCTTTGGAATCTATCACTCATCGAACTCTAACTTTGCTATATTGTCATATTAAACTTTTAAGTTTACCATTTATCATTTGTAATCCATAAGTTTGACTAATTAATGATTAAGACTCTAAAATGTCGTAATGCCGTCCGTCACTAGGAATAAGAATATACTTACAACTCTAAGGATGTTAATGCGATGAATCCGTTATAAATTTAATGATGCTAATAAGTATTAAATAAATCATAATCCGTGTAGATTCGTTGGAGGAGACGCGACGTTATATCTTCGTGCTTCACTCGTTCGTTTGCTTTTCTCTCATTTGCTTTAAGGTACAGATATTCTGACCTTTTTAGTAAAGGTTCCTTATGATGTTCTTTTCGTTCGCTTCTCTATTTTACTTATTAGGGTTTCCGATGCCATTGCTATGATTCCCTTCTATTTATATGAATCTCTGTTTGTCTGAACTTCTGTTTGTTGAACCTTGCTATGTTTGAGTATGAATTTCTGATTATGAACTTCTGATTATGAACATCTGATTATGAACCTCGATTATGAGCGTATGATATGTGATCGTGATATGAACCTTTGACTTCGAACATTTGATATGAACCCTTTCGATTTGTTTGATCCGTTGCTTATCCGAAACTTCGTTTAGTGAACCATGAAATATCCGATTTGGACTTTATGATATGAAACCTATGATATATATATCTCATTGACTTTATGATGAATTATGATCGTGTCAATTATGACAACTGTTTGACCTAAGTTGGTTTGATACCCGAGCCAAATATTTCACTAGTCATGGGGTTCCATGTCCGTATCGATGATGCACCTCGATATGACTCTAGGCGAGAGTGATGTTCGCCACGTCCACGGATGGTGGAGCATATTTTGTATATGTAGGAAGGCGTATGGATGCATCCTAGATCCGATCATTATCCGATATGATTTGTCGGTGAATGATGTCGTGCAATGCAATCTGGCGTCTTCACAAAATTCGGGAGCTAGCTACTCCATTGGTTATTGAGGTCTCCCTCATATTATATAAGGTATTCCGAGGTCACCCTCCGAATACAATGGTTACTTATGATATGCTATGATCTGTTATGTTTCTGGGCTCGTGGTGGATGACTAAACCTTATATGTTAATTCTGTTTTATGAACTCTGTTTATGATTCGGTAGCTTCCAATGCTTCTGTTTACAAATCAGGTTTATTATATGTTTATTGAAGGTGATTATGCTTTTACATGGTTATATGACTACTGTCTACTATGCTAGGTTATGATTAATGTGTTTAAATATGATTCGCATGCTGTCATCTGATGTTATGTTAGTTTATCGTTATGTGAATTCGTTGATCTGTGAGATGAATGTGATAGTGTGAAGGTAAGTATCCTGAAAGTTAGTAAGTATGATTGTTCAGTTAATCTGGTGAACTTTGCCTATATGTTAGGGTATCTATCTGCTTATGTTTGATATGCTATGTTAAAACTCTGCGATGCTAAGATTTGATCCGAAACGGTTCATTTTATGATATCTGCTCGATAATTGCTAATGACTATGTTATGTTTTGGTCTATTGAGTTATAGTTTGTTCACCGTGTTTTCTGTCTATGTGTGACTGTCATGTTTAAATTTCGCTTATACTAAAGTTTGATCCGGGAAATGGTTTAATTCATAATGTCGGCTGTTAACTTACTATCGCTATGTTATGCCTCTAGTTCATTTAATTATAGTTTTGTAAGGTGTTCTCATTTGTATGTGTGATCGCTATGTGTTTGTTCTTATTTGTTATGTGTTCTTCCAATTTACAGAATATGTGTTTCATGAGAATCCTCAATGATTCATCATTCTTATTCATTGTGACTTCGTTAATCATTTCATTTGTTTCATTTCGCATTTATGTTATGTTTAGTTTCGTTTTGTTATATCTGCTCACTGGGCTTTGTAAGCTCAGCCGCACTTTCTTTTCCTGCGGCAGGTTTTAAGCATTTCAAGATGAGCTTATGGGATAGCTGATCTGGGTTAAGAGTAGAGACGAGAGCACGATTTTGACCATAGAGATCTTAGATTTATTTTGAAAGTTTAGTTATTTATGTTTTCTTTTGAATATTTTGTAAAGGCTTCCGCTATTGTATAGTATATTAGTTCTGATATGAAACCGTATTGTGATATCTTTACCCTTGTTGGGTTGGGGTGTTACAATTTATGGTATCAGAGATCTAGGTTTTAGGACCCTTAGAGCTTAGGCTATGACCTGTGAGGATTGGGTAGACATTAGGTTTCCGTCTGTTCAGATATCTTTCGATTCCTTTTGATGGTCGTTTAGATTTGACTTCGATATCCTTTTGCCTTCACTGAATTGGCCCTCCTCGCTCGCATCGAATTTTGTTATTTTGTTTTCGCCGCTCGTTTGTCGATCGTTAGATGGAGACTACCATGAGCCAAAGAAGATGGTGCCGACCTGCGTTGTCGCAATGATCCCCTGTCTTTGGAGAGGTTCGTGAAGCGAAGCCACACCCGACCGCCGTCTTCTTTGGAGGCATCGGGATCTTCTTTGGAGGAAGTTGGACGGACCAACCGAGGCGCAAAAGACGGAGACGAGATTCAACCGGTGGTGAGAAGGTTCATCTACTTCATATGATTTGGGCGCGACTTATGTCACTCGATTCATTTGTCATGCGTTTGAGACGGTTTGATATTCATTAAGTGATTTCGATCTGTATTGCCTCCTCCGATTTTTTCGAACTTGGTTTGGATCGTGAAGTTTTATCGTTTAGCATTCGGTATATCTCGACTTTTCTTTTGATGACGAGAATGAGTCATGAAGAACCGTTTTGTGTATTGGTTGCCTTCTTTCCGTTGTGGTATGGTAAGTTGTTTTGATGTCGTATATCTTTGTGTGTATGTGATCCGTCATTATAGTATGTTACTTGCTATCTCGTATGTTATCTCGTATATGATATGTTTTGTTCGATATTAGTTATGTGGTTTGCCATGACCCGGGACGAATATGATGACAATAAGAACTTGTTATGTGATGCAAGTATTATGACGCCTTTGATCAACGCGTGATAATACCGAGATCATATAATTTGAACTTATTGAAATTATATGACGCCCTGGGAAATGCTGTGGTGGATACGTGAAGAGAATATGACTTGTATCCGTTATTTGGCACTCCTCATGTTCGTTTGAAATTTTGTACCTATTTGTGAAATTTCGTCGATATCTGTTACGTGTAAGTTTTGTGCGCGTTGGACCGAAATTGTTATGATTTGTGTGAACTATGGATTGCTATGTTTGCTCTAAATGTGTACGTCTCCGTGTACCCTTATTGTGACCATTGGAAATTTCGTGAAGTGTTTGAGGAACATTAGATCCTTTTAGTTGATTATCTGCGACTAGTGAGATCGTTAGGATTCGTTTTGTCTATGTATATGTTTGTTCTCCTCATTAGATATCTGAATAAGTTAGAGCGTGTTGTTTGATTTTCGGCATCTCATCTGTTTTCTGCCAATACATTAATAAGTACATGATTATCTGTTATAAGTATTTGATTATTGGTTCGATTTCCGAAAAGTATGAGTTTGAATATTCTAACAACAATCCGTTTGTTCTGAGATATTTTAGCGTTCACTATATTCCTTGAAGTTCTGAAATCCGATTCGTTTTCTGTTCTGTTCCGTCTGGTTCAATTTCGAGGACGAAATTTTCATTTTAGAAGGGAAAAGTTGTAAAACCCTAAAATCTAAAACACGTAAAAGACTATTTTGCCCCTCTAATTTAAAACGTATAAAATACGTAAAATACATCATGCACATTAAATGAAATTCCAATCTAACATGTAAATGATTAACCAACCTAATATACGAGATCGATTTACGGCTACGTTAAAATAAACCACACGTTTGTAATGCTTTGCATGGGACAAAATTTTCAAATATACAATGCAATACAAATCACATTACAAAGCCTATAATACTAATAAATTGGAAGGTAAAATTTACATTGTGAGATTTCCTTGCACTCGTCCAAATTGCGCCCATTCTCCACATTAAAGCCCATCCAATATATTGTGAACCAGCCCATGTTTCCTTCCTTTTCTCAGCCTAACCGAACCCCTTATATAGACCTTCACATGCAATCTCTTTTCCTCTACGTTTCACATATTATCACGCACACTAAAACCCTAATAAAAACCACAAAACGGCAGCCTTTATTTTCCTTCCAAGAAAAGAGGTACGAAGGTGAATTTCCTGTGTGAAAGCTTCGGTGTGATCGTGGTGAGGTGATTGGCTTGGTTTTGATCGTGTGGTTTCGGTTCGAAAGGGGTTGTTTGTGGGTTCCTTTTTGTGCTTCTTTGGCTCTAGCATTCTGTTAACTATCTTTGATCCATTCCAAACGACTAGAGGTATCTCCATGTCCTTGCGTTTCCCTTTCGACACACATATATGTGAGGAACATAATCAGGACAATAACGTGACCTTTTATCTTACTAATATGATTATCGTGTTGTTATAATTTTGATATGAATGACAATATTTAAGACCACATAAAACCATGAAGACATAAATCATAAGGGTGTTGATCTTTATTTCTGTTTTTGGGTCATTCGAAAATGTGTAATGTGTGTTTTGCTTTGGTCTTTGGAAGCAGTTGTTATTATCTTTAAAAGACAGTATTGAACCTTGAAATAAAACTAAAGAACTAAGATCGGGGTTAAGTCGGATGTGTATCATTGTGAATCGAATGGAGTTGTGTGTGTACATGGTTTGGGTCGAATGGGATGGAGTTTAAACTGTGGTGTGCGTGATTCTGTATATCGCATGTATAGAGTTCAAGGCTGCATGTGTGTGATTTTACAAATCTAGTTTGGCTCGTTAACTATTGTGCATATTAGCATGGAGTTCAAGGTCGCGCATGCGTGATCATGTAAGGTCATTAAGCGATTATGCATGGAGTCATATGCATATTAGCATGAGTCTAAATCACATTAAATATGTATGTGTGGTACTCGTATATTATAGTGCATATTGTTGGCGTGTGTATTAAACTAGTACAAGGAATTATAAAATGAACATAGTAATGGGACTTGTGGGGGTATGTTTGAGGGTGCTCGCGGGATTTATGGGTACATTGTGCGGCGTGTTGAAAGTGTTTCGGGGAAATAGAGTCGGGTGTTAATCATTATACGTGTTTATCTAGTTGTGTCGGTAAGCCGTTTGAACCGCGATCAAGTGTAAAGGTCTATCGAGATTGCTAGCAAATGGTTTTGTATTTGAATCTCCTAAAAATTAAACCTGTACGCATGAATCAAACTATAATGCATAATATATTAATGAACTTACTTAGTAAACCTTAAACTATAATATATTGTCACTTTTAACCCTAATCTTTGGAATCTATCACTACTGAACTCTAACTTTGCTATATTGTCATATTAAACTTTTAAGTTTACCATTTATCATTTGTAATCCATAAGTTTGACTAATTAATGATTAAGACTCTAAAATGTCGTAATGCCGTCCGTCACTAGGAATAAGAATATACTTACAACTCTAAGGATGTTAATGCGATGAATCCGTTATAAATTTAATGATGCTAATAAGTATTAAATAAATCATAATCCGTGTAGATTCGTTGGAGGAGACGCGACGTTATATCTTCGTGCTTCACTCGTTCGTTTGCTTTTCTCTCATTTGCTTTAAGGTATGAGATATTCGACCTTTTAGTAAAGGTTCCTTATGATGTTCTTTTCGTTCGCTTCTATTTTACTTATTAGGGTTTCGATGCCATTGCTATGATTCCCTTCTATTTATATGAATCTCTGTTTGTCCGAACTTACATTTGTTGAACCTTGCTATGTTTGAGTATGAATTTCGATTATGAACTTCGATTATGAACATCGATTATGAACCTTTGATTATGAGCGATATGATATGTGACCGTGATATGAACCTTTGACTTCGAACATTTGATATGAACCCTTTCGATTTGTTTGATCCGTTGCTTATCCGAAACTTGCATTTAGTGAACCATGAAATATCCGATTTGGACTTTATGATATGAAACCTCGATATATATATCATTGACTTTATGATGAATTATGATCTGTGTCAATTATGACAATCTGTTTGACCTAAGTTGGTTTGATACCCGAGCCAAATATTTCACTAGTCATGGGGTTCCATGTCCGTATCGATGATGCACCTCGATATGACTCTAGGGCGATGAGAGTGATGTTCGCCACGTCCCGGATGGTGGAGCATATTTTGTATATGTAGGAAGGGCGTATGGATGCATCCTAGATCCGATCATTATCGATATGATTTGTCGGTGAATGATGTCGTGTGCAATCACGCGTCTTCACAAAATTCGGGAGCTAGCTACTCCATTGGTTATTGAGGTCTCCTCATATTATATAAGGTATTCGAGGTCACCCTCCGAATACAATGGTTACTTATGATATGCTATGATCCGTTATGTTTCGGGCTCGTGGTGGATGACTAAACCTTATCTCATTAATTACATTTTATGAACTCGTTTATGATTCGGTAGCTTCCAATGCTTCATTTACAAATCAGGTTTATTATATGTTTATTGAAGGTGATTATGCTTTTACATGGTTATGTGACTACCGTCTACTATGCTAGGTTATGATTAATGTGTTTAAATATGATTCGCATGCTGTCATCTGATGTTATGTTAGTTTATCGTTATGTGAATTCGTTGATCTGTGAGATGAATGTGATAGTGTGAAGGTAAGTATCCTGAAAGTTAGTAAGTATGATTGTTCAGTTAATCTGGTGAACTTTGCCTATATGTTAGGGTATCTATCTGCTTATGTTTGATCTGCTATGTTAAAACTCTGCTGATGCTAAGATTTGATCTGAACTGGTTCAGCTTATGATATCTGTTCTGATAATTGCTAATGACTATGTTATGTTTTGGTCTATTGAGTTATAGTTTGTCTACTGTGTTTTCTGTCTGTATGTGTGACCTGTCATGTTTAAATTCTGCTTATACTAAAGTTTGATCTGGGAAATGGTTTAATTCATAATGTCTGGCCTGTTAACTTACTATCTGCTATGTTATGCCTCTAGTTCATTTAATTATAGTTTTGTAAGGTGTTCTCATTTGTATGTGTGACTGCTATGTGTTTGTTCTTATTTGTTATGTGTTCTTTCGGATTTCTGTAAATATGTGTTTCCGCAGAATCCTCAGTGATTCATCATTCTTATTCCGCTGTGACTTCGTTAATCGTTTCATTTGTTTCATTTCGCATTTATGTTATGTTTAGTTTCCGTTTTTGTTATATCTATTAACTGGGCTTTGTAAGCTCACCGACTTTCTTTTCTGCGGCGGGGTTTTAAGCATTTCAAGATGAGCTTATGGGATAGCTGATCTGGGTTAAGAGTAGAGACGAGAGCAAGATTTTGACCATAGAGATCTTAGATTTATTTTGAAATTTTAGTTATTTATGTTTTCTTTTGAATATTTTGTAAAGGCTTCCGCTATTGTATAGTATATTAGTTCTGATATGAAACCGTATTGTGATATCTTTACCCTTGTTGGGTTGGGGTGTTACAGATTTTCTTGAGCAACCAAAGCTTTTGTTTCAGTAATAGGGATTTCCTTTAGTTTAAGCTTGGGTTTCTCAGTCATTCTATTTGCCTGATATTTAGCAAATTTGCACTCTCTTGCAAAGTGTCCAGTTCTTTGACAATTAAAGCATTCAATCTTGGTCTTGTCAAATGTTATACCCTGCTTAGGCTTGAAGTCAATGCCTCTTCCTGTTTTCTTCATGAACTTCTTGATTCTAGGAGTGATCATAGCAACTTGCCACCTTATATCAATTTCTTCAAGAGCATCCTCTTCAATTTGTGACAAATCTTCTTCATAAGTAACAGGTAAAGTGGCTTGCTGAGCAAAGAATGAGCATAAAACTTCATCAGAATGGATGGTGTTTGTTGGTGATGAGGTGGGGGTCAAATAGGCAACAGTACTTTGAGCAACAGTACTTTGAGTAGGATAATCAGTACTTTTAGTGGAATCGCCTCTCTTTCGAAGACACAAAAGCAATCTTGTGAGATTTTGAGCTTGTTTGGCCATTCATCTCATGCTCATACACCTTTAAGTGGTTGTAAAGGTCATCAAAGTCCATAACATCCAAACCAGGTTGTCCTCTCGATCATAGTAGCAATCACATGCCATGTAGATGGCAAACTTCTTAAGAACTTGATTTGCATCTTCAACAAATACCTCGCTTTGTATAACTCCGGCATACTAAGAAGATTTTGGAATCTATCATAGGCGAGATCAAGACCTTCTCTTTCACCAACAAAGGAACGTATCAAACTGTTGCTTCAATGATTTCTATGCATCTTCTTGGAAGCATTATTACCTCTAAATCTTGTCTTGAGAGTAGCCCATAGTTGTTTTGCATCCTTAGCATCATGGAACTTGAGTAGGTGACCATCGTGAATAGCGAGATAATAGTATGTTGAGAGCCTTTTCTTGATTTCTTCATGTAGCTGCTGGTAAGACGACCTTAGGGGTTTAGGTTGTCCAGAACTTCTACGTGTTCTGCAACAACTTCATTACCATTGACAATTACATTCCACAGTGCATGGTCTGTAATAGCAATGTACTGCCTCATCTTCATGCTCCAAAGATCATACTCTCCTTTTTTGATGACAGGAATTCTGAGTGAGGTGATGGATGGGGGTGGTGTAGCTTCAGTCGACATCTTTAGGGTTTGTTAAATCGGTTTTTAAGGGTTTCTTCTTAATCAGAGTTTCCACACAAGCTCTTATACCACTTGTTGGATCGATATACTCTAACCAAACTAACTTATGTAGCTTGTAAGGGCTTAGCAACCTCGGATAAATTCTAAGTCACTAACAATGAAACACTGAATTTACTCTATTAAGTATGCAAAAACTACTTCAATAAAGCTAAGAAGAATTAACTTTAACTTCAACGATTTTATTTATACTTAGAACCTGCTTGATACACAGATTCACTAACAACCCTAACAACTCTAATATTCTCTAATACTGCGTATCAATTCGTACTCTTAAACTCTAAAAACACATATCTCTAATGCCAATCTAGGGGTCCTTTTATAGGCATAAGGATAACCCTAGTCGGTTTAGAACTCTAATCCTTGTACGACAAGTAATCTAAACTAAGAATATTCTAGAATAACAAAGCTTTCCATAAACGATATAACAGTCTTTTAAGCTTTGTAGTACTTTGATGTTGAGCAAGCTTTGACTTTCTTCATTAGCGATGCTTTGACTCTTCAAAGACTTTGACTTCTTCAAGCTTTGTATTTCTCGAAGACTTTATATCCCAACAAAATGGTGATAACGCTACACGCGTCGTTCGGGGTCAAGGAAACTTCCTTTTCTTCGAGCAAGTTTTATAACACCCTAGGCAAATGAATCTAATCGTTGTAGTGTAGTAATTAAGGTAAGCCACGGGTATTGATATCGTTCTCTAGGGAATAGGAATGCTAGTAAGGAGTTACTACGCTAAGGTTAAGGTTGAGGAAGATTATTTTTGTATTTTTATATTTTATGAAAATGGAAAGGTACGGATCTCGGTATTGGATTTGGGGGTTGGTATTTCACCGATTACTCTACTATTATCTAATTATCTAAACTAAGGTTGTGGGAGTCTATGTCTAATTAATGTGTGCTCGTATGATAGTTTAAAGATGTGTTTACTTAGGTTGTATTACTCCTTAATTATCTCCTATTGATGGTTGAGTTGTCACGTCTTATTCTTAGTTGCGTTGTGTGTCTAAAGTTGTAGGGTATGCGTTTCTCCCAACTCTTTGAACTTACCAAAGGGTCTTGTCTACAAACCCACTAGGGATGATAAACTCCTACTCTAAGGCGCTCTTTGGATGGTTTAGCCTACAACTACTCAGGTAATTATATTCTAAGGTTCACAAAGATGAATCAAGCATTAAGTACACAACGAATGACCTATCGCATTACTAGATCATTAATTAACTAAGATAAGAAACAACCAATCAATATTCAATAATTAAGTTTCATACTTCCTAAGCAAACACACAAATAAATTAGCCGGACATGGAGAACATGCAAGCATACACACAAATAATCAAAGACATAATTGAATTAATGAAGTAAAGACTTATCTTGATGTAAGATAGGGTTTAAAACCCTAAAATCTTGTACAAGACACCTTAGGTTCGGTTTTAGGTTTTCACCCAAAAGACTCTCCACAAAAGACCGAAAAATTCGGATTCTATATATAAGATTACATATGCGACGGCGCCACCTTATGTTTAGTGATGCCGTCGTGTCGCCATCATTAGGGTTTCGTCTTGGCCACGTTAACCTTGCGACGGCGTCACCTTATGTCCGTGGACGCCGTCCTCTTGACTTTCGACGTCGTGCGGATTGCATCTAGGTTGCCCGAGTAGCGACGGCCTACTCTTTCACAACTAGACGCCGTCGCTTGAAAATACGAGTTTTGGGTTACGGACCGTCACAACAATTTTGGGACGGCGTCGCCATTAGCACCGACGCCGTCGCCTTCTAATTTCAAAGAATCGTGAGTGTCTCGATTTTGACTTTGGCCATTTTCTTCATATATTCGCCTTTTCGTCCAAATAAGTGCCATTCCAGATTTTGCCTTCAAGAGTCCTAAAAGTGAAAAGGAACGATATTAAGCAATAACGGATACAAAAGTGATCAAATAAGGACTAAAACGACCCCTAAAAATGGTACCTTTTAAAACCTTATCAAATATCCCTACACTTGTTATTTGCTTGTCCTCAAGCAAATGTGCTTTTAGCCAATTAATTTATAAGTTAGGGGTCATGAAACATTAATTCAAAGCGGTCCACAACACATATAAGCCCCAAAAGTCATAACAAGCATGGAATTACATACTAGCACCTCACATGGGGTGTTTGGATACTCACATCTCTCTCGGGTGTATATATGAAATATAACAAAATAGGAAATGGAAGATAAACACTCATTAACGGTCCTAGTACATAGATTACCATAGGCTTGAGAATAGATCAAACCTCCATCGCTTTGGCGTAAGCACCTAGGAAAGACTATCAAAGAGGTCTTTAAAGGGTTGTAATGTTAGGCTTACTGGCAGGAAACAAGGGTTTGGTGAGATAGGCTATTTAGTGGTGGCAAGTCAAAAATCTCTATGTTAAATGCATACGAAGAATGGCGTTGCTAAGCCAAGACTCGACACTCTAAACTCTAGATAACTGAAATAAATAAACATAAATGTAAAGGATAGATGTAGGATGGTAGCCCGTATTTTTTTTTTTTTTTTTTTTTTTTTTTTTTTAATACACTTTTACTCTACCATCCTCTAAGATAACATCAAAATACTAGGGATATATAGGCATATCCCTACACTTGAGTTTTTATTACTCTAACACTAATTTGACCCGAATTGAAAAGATCAAAACACTTGGGGTACATTATTACGCAAACAAAGGGAATTTGAATTTAACGTTCCCTTCCCGTCATTTCATAAACTTTAACTTTTCCCATGAATCCCAATCGTCCCAAAACTGTATACAAAGGATATGACTCGACTTAGCAACTTATGCAAGCAACTAGATAATTGAACTAAGGGTTTAGGGTGATAACAAATATTTGCACTAAAAGTGAGTGCATAAAGGGTAGGCTAAGGCGATTTGGGTGTATATTTGGGGTGGGGTGTAAACAATGCTCTTCATTGATATTCGGAAAACCGAAACATCACGAGAACCGCGAAAAGGATAGGCTCGAGGGGTTAACTAGGGTATCGTGTACTAAAGATGAGTACAACGCAAAGGGTGTGGGGAATTACTCAACCGATATGGAAGAAGTAATTATATTACGTGTATCAAACAAGGGTTATCCTAATGCCTCTTATCATTTAGTTATTCCTAACTACACAAGTGTAGCCTCACTTGCGATCTCGGAATGCATCACAAAACAAGTTCTAGAATCTAATATACTACCGGTTCACACTCTAAGCATTGAAGATGAATTCTTTAATTCCTACTAATCTAAGGGCGATCCTCACATTTTGGTGGAATTTGGGTGGTAAAAGGTTTTGTGCTAGTCATATAACTTCCTATCCGTGAGACGCTTTTGTTAAGACTAATGGCCCACTCTTATATGTCATAAAAAATTTTAAATTTGGTGCCAAAATTACCCTAACCGACATTTTCTCATGGTTTATTACACAATCACAATTGGACAAAGCAAATAGTCAAGGATAAGCATAGTTTCAAAGTTCCGCTTTATTTTCCCTCCTACACTTAAACCGAACATTGTCCCCAATGTTCCCGAAATATCAAAGTTATGATAAAAGAAGGTAATTAAAAGCGAAAGAAACTAGTACTCCCCGATTAGCTCGGTAGGATCCGTGTAAAGTGGTGGTTAAATCCTTTTCAAGAAGAATTATTGCGTGAAAAGCTCCTTCCAATCTTATGTAACTTCTTCTTGACAAACTAAACTCGCACACTTGAAGAAAACAAACAAAACCTTCGCGTAAAATCGCGGTAATAATATATATAAGACTCGATTTAAACTAAGATATAATGCTTGTGGAATGGATGTTTACGAATTTCTAAGAAAATTAAGACCGGAAAATTCCAAAATTTATAAGTAGCTCGTAAAACGAGAAAAAGTAATCGATGTTTTTACTCCTTCCGACGCCGTCAAAGTTGCAATCTCGACGTCGTCAGTCATCCCGAAAACCGGTCTGCGATTTTACGGAAAAATTCGGAAAATTTACATCTTTAGAATCTGGAAAAAATTTCGCAAAATATTCATTATGACTCGATACAAGCATTTGACTCGAACAAACAAACATAAATATCTTTTAGTTAATTGTTATTCTCATGTTTACGTTTCTTTTGAAAACGTGTGTAATCCTCCTACACTTATCCCTTATGTAAAATACCTTTATATGTAATTAAGACGAGGTTAAAAACAAAATAAAGCATTTTACAAATTTAAGCATGAGGATAAACAATTAATAAAAGATATATGACACTAACAAGCAAACAATTAAGCATGGGTTGCCTCCCACTAAGCGCTTTTCTTTATTTAAGAGTCTTGTAGCTAGACTCGTGAGTCGTGTTCCTACGTTTTCTCATTATCGCCCTCTTGACGGTTTCTAATGGGGATTCCATGTTGTAGAAGTGCCCTAAAATGCGCTTCTCTAAGAGTTCATTCTCTCCCAATCGGTCCTATATTCGGTCCTAGGCTCAAGCAATCCTTATAGAATCCAAAATCTTAGCCATAACATAATCAACACCTTTTTCCCTATCCTCATCATTCCTATAATAGACCGACAGTTTAAGTTCCTTTTCATCATTTAGAGTGATGAAAACTTCTCAATCTTAAACGGCATTTGGTAAGCTATGTCATCGGTCTCATTCTTGAATCGCACTACTCCTAACGAGGGTCATAGGTCATCCGGTGCTTTCTATGAAAGGTTTTCCTAGAATAACATGGGACAAGCTAGGGTCTATGGCCGTGCTAATATCATCCACAATTATGAAGTCCGTAGGAAACGTGAAACTACCTACATAAACAGGCAATCCCTTAATTCTTCCGAGAAAATTGCAACTAACATTAGGATCATTGGGGTCTTGCCTAGTTGGAATAGGCTTCTTCAATATCCAATTGTAGTAGGTGCTAGTCATTATGTTGATTGGGGACTTGCGATCAATGTAGGCTTTTGCCACAAAAAGGTGTCCTATGACACATGGTATGTTGAGATTCCAAGGGTTCCCAAACTTGATTCGAGGACTTTTCCTAACATACATGTGACGGAGGTCACGCACTAAGTAAGGGTGGCGAGATAGTTCTTCTTCCGTAGGAAATTTGTTGAAATAGTCAATGTCTACTTCATCTACTTCCTCGGGTGTTTCATCATCCACAAGTGTATAGTCCTCTTCGTCATTTGTTTCATTAGGTTCAACTAAGGCGACGGTATTGACGAATTGGACATGCTTAGTTAGCTTGCTTGGATCCTTAATCTCTATACCTGAAGGCTCGGGAGTTGAGATAGCACTAACCTTCTTATCACTATTAGTTATAGCTTTCAAAAGGTTGTCTATTTTCCTATCCATCTCGGCTTGTTGATGGTTAAAGCGGTCCGAGAGCTTAGCCATTTGGGTTTATTGGGATGCAACTAGGTTTTGCAACATCCTTTCGACGTTTTGTTGGTTAGGACCGTTAGGTGGGGGCCATGAGAAATCATTGGAGGTGAATTCTTTGGTTTGTACCCAGTAGAAGTCGGGCTTGCCTTTCCATGTCTCTCGGGTTTCATTGAAATTCCTAGGTCCGGGTATTGTAGGGAATCTTCCTCCCGTTCCATTAATACGTGAGGATGCGTAATCAACGGAAGCATGTTCGGGGATCGAGTGCTAGTCGCGTGTTATGAGGATCACAAAGCGGCTCACACGAGGAAGAAACTTTGCTCACATGGTGTGAAGATTTAGGATTTTCGTAGGAGCTCATGAGGAATCTAACTTGATCTTCAAGTTCTATCATCCCACGGTCGGGAGGAGGCAAGGAGATTGCCTTAACGGTTTGGGCGACTCACGGGGTCATCCCAACTTCGTTGTCATAGAGGCGAGGTCCTCTATTATTTCCCATGATTCTTCGCGGTGAGATCACTAATTTTCCACCGGCCGCTTGGTCAATGGATCGCTTAGTGGGAAGTTGACATGATCATAAAAGATTTGGACTTGGAGCCAAAGATCAATGCCGTGATGAGGACTTTATGAAGTAAGTCCTTGAATCGGGTCCATGCTTAGTAGAGATTCACCTTGACGTTGTTGGAACATCAAGATGTCATTCCTAAGCTTAGTGGTTCTCCCGGTGGGAAAAATTGAGCAAGGAAGCGAGAGGTAAGATCATCCCAACTTGAGATGCAGCCGGTGGAAGTCGCTCAAGCCAATTACTAGCTTGGTCCCGTAGAGAGAATTGGAAGAGACGCAGCGTGGTCTCTGAGTAGTAGCATCAAGGCGATGGAATCGACAATTTTGAGGAAATCCTCGGATGTCGATTTGGATCTTGAACGAAGTCCATGGAATGCACATCCGCTTTGCACCAACCGGATGGTGTCGGATCGCAGGCCGTAGTTTGGGCTTGGTAGGAAGCTCAATGGTGTTCCTATAGCCTAGGTGGCTTGGTCTCGAGTACTCACCAAGAGTACGGGCTCTTGGCGGGTCATTTGGTGGTGGGTTGATGAATGGTAGTGGGTTATCACCTTCCATGATGAAAAGTGATGGAATTACGAACAAAGGTCACGAAGAAGGGGATAGACTAAGAGAAAGCTAAAATGAGAAAAAGTTTACTTGATAGGAATCAAGCAAAGAAACCTAAACGATGTGGACTACTAACTAGCTATTCTATTCCCAACAAGCGCCTAAAACTTGATAACGCTACACGCGTCGTTCGGGGTCAAGGAAACTTCCTTTTCTTGAGCAAGTTTTATAACACCCTAGGCGATGAACCTAATCGTTGTAGTGTAGTAATTAGGGTAAGCCACGGATTGGGGGTTGGTATTTCTACCGATTACTCTACTATTATCTAATTATCTAAACTAAGGTTGTGGGAGTCTATGTCTAATTAATGTGTGCTCGTATGATAGTTTAAAGATGTGTTTACTTAGGTTGTATTACTCCTTAATTATCTCCTATTGATGGTTGAGTTGTCACGTCTTATTCTTAGTTGCGTTGTGTGTCTAAAGTTGTAGGGTATCGTTTCTCCCAACTCTTTGAACTTACCAAAGGGTCTTGTCTACAAACCCACTAGGGATGATAAACTCCTACTCTAAGGCGCTCTTTGGATGGTTTAGCCTACAACTACTCGGTAATTATATTCTAAGGTTCACAAAGATGAATCAAGCATTAAGTACACAACGAATGACCTATCGCATTACTAGATCATTAATTAACTAAGATAAGAAACAACCAATCAATATTCAATAATTAAGTTTCATACTTCCTAAGCAAACACACAAATAAATTAGCCGGACATGGAGAACATGCAAGCATACACACAAATAATCAAAGACATAATTGAATTAATGAAGTAAAGACTTATCTTGATGTAAGATAGGGTTTAAAACCCTAAAATACTGTACAAGACACCTTAGGTTCGGTTTTAGGTTTTCACTCCAAAAGACTCTCCACAAATAATGAATTAAAGGGTGACGCCGTCGCATTTATAATCTTATATATAGAATTCGAATTTTTCAGTTTTCGGTGTGTAGTCTTTTGGAGTAAAAACCTAAACTGAACCAAGGCTGTCTTGTACAGTATTTTAGGGTTCCATACCTTATCTTACATCAAGATAAGTGTTTTACTTCATTAATTCAATTATGTCTTCAATTGATTGTGTGTATGCTTGCATGTTCTCCATGTCCGGCTAATTTATTTGTGTGTTTGCTTAGGTAATATGAAACTTAGTTATTGAATATTGATTGGTTGTCTCTTATCTTAGTTGTGATTGACCTAGTATTGCGATAGGTCATTCGTTGTGCTAAAAAGGCTTGATTAATCTTTGTTGAAGCTTAGTTTATAATCACCTAGAGTAATTGTAGGCTATACATCCAAAGATTACCTTAGAGTTAAAGTTTATAAATCCTAAAGATTTTGTAGTCATTAACCTTTGGTACTTTCAAAGAGTTAGGGATAAACGCATACCCTACGACCTTAGAAACACAACGCGATTAAGAATAAGGACGTGACAATTCAATCATCAATAGGAGATAACTAGGGAGTAATAAAGCCTAAGCAAATACATTTTTAATCATCATACGAGCATACAACAATAGACATAGACTACCCTTACCTTAGTTTAGATAATTAGATAAGTAGAAGTAATCGGTAGAAATACCAACCCCCAAATCCAAACCCCGAGATTCGTACCTTTCCATTTCCTAAAAAACATAAAAAGATAAAAATAATCTTCCTCAACCCCAACCTTAGCGTAGTAACTTCTCACTAGCATTCCTATTCCCATAGAGAACGATATCGATTCCCGTGGCTTACCCTAATACTACATTACAACTATTAGGTTCACTGCCTAGGGTGTTGAAAAACTTGCTCGACGAAAAGGAAGGTCCTTTGACCCCGAACGCGCTGTGTAAGCGTATCAGTAAGCATATTTACTTTCCTGTTTTGAAGACAGCTATGTACATCTTTAAATGTTTTTACTGTCCATGTTTCCTCTTCACTTTTTTTGGATTTGGATATGTGACAAACCCATGGGCAAGTTATTTCTTCATATTGATATGCCCCTTTCTTCCCACCTACTTTTATTACTTTTCCACCTACCTTATTAACACCACTTGCACTTATTTCCCTTACCTACTTTCCCCCAATATTCTTAAGCTTGCTTGGACTTGACACATTTAGCCCTTTAGCAGTTGTGTTAGACACATTTGGCCCTTTAGCAGTTGGGCTAGAAACATTTGGCCCATTAACAGTTGGATAAGTGAACACTGGTGTTTTACCTTTACACACCACCCTTATTCTATACTTGTCATTTTTCCATATATAGAGTTGTCTTCTAGTGGCCACAGACAGTGCATACAAAGATTTATTGATGGTTTTTTTATCATCAAAATCTTAACCAATAAAAAATGGGGCAGAAGAAGTGGTATCAACAATTTTATTTTTCTCATGCTCTCTTCTAAGTTTTCTCATTGCTTTCTTTCTTTTTCCATCCTTTTTCGAATCACTGTTACTTTCAAAATCATCTAGATTCAGTTGAACTGCAAAATCCTACTCACCTTCAATGTCAGATACATTTTGAGTATCACAACCAACCCATTCAAACCCTTTGTCAGTGTTTTCAAGAAATTCCTTCATATCAACTTCAACTTCATTCATCAAATGATCCTCATCAACAATATAGTCACTGTCTTTCTCTTCACTATCAACCTTTTCATCACTATCACTAACATCCTCTTGACTATCACTATCTCCATCTTGGTCACTATCACTTATTGGTATACTAGGGGGTTCTCTGCTTCTATTGGTTTCACCAAAAAAAGGATCAAAATCATCATTCATTGCCTCTTGGATACCCTGACCAATATCAATACCCTTCTCATTATCATTACCCCGTCTCATAACACTACCCTGACCAATAGCAGTACCCTGCCCAAGATGACTACCCTGCCCAATATTAGCACCCTTTAATAACTTACTTCCTTCTCCACTAGGCCTTTCAATTGCTAATCTTTACCTTTTTTGGTCACTTTCTTCTTAACACTGTTAGGGTCCACTTCATCTGGGAGTTGTTCTATCATTACCTTTTGGGGTGACTTAAGGTAAGTTTCAAGACATGTAAACCCATGTTCAACATAAACCTCAAATCTTTAACACTTATCTATATATTTTGTCATGCCCAAAACATCTAAATCACTTCCTAATGCTTGTCGACCATAATCTAAATTATTGTTGGGTATTTTGTAATGATAATTGATGATGTACCCTCCGAGTACCTCGAAGGACACTCCTCCGAGACGTGTCGAAACCCTTCTATTCGAAGGTCCAAGTTAGGATTCCAGAATATCCATAGGCGTCAAACCATTCGTTATCACGAAGGTTACCTTGAGGAATTCGCCATTGAGCCCTAAGCCCTTGGGTATGGGCGACGAAGGAACAATGGATGGGGAACCTCGACTTGGTCAAACCCACGATCTCCTCTCTCTTGGCTTCCCGTCAAGTCCGAGAACGTGGGTCACTAAGCCCTAGCGGTTACCCACAATCATGGGACGCCCCCATGATCTCCGACATTCATGCAGAAGTGCTCTCAACCCTATTTCATCCACTATAAATAGGTTGGACGGGCAATGGATTATGGTATGCTCATTTCACACTCATCTCTTTACGTACACACACTTATACAACCATAACACATACTTACTCTCACGCCGAAGGTGGTTCGCAGGGTCATACCCCTGCGTAATCACTTAACGTAGTGTTTCGTATTTCTTATTCTCGGTTGTGTGCAAGTCTTGGCTGGAACATACACCCTCATACCTTTGATCATCATCGAGCTGGTAGTGCAATCTATTGTACAATCAGTGGCGCCATCCGTGGGATCACTACTATTAGTCCCGTAATCACCTAGTCCTAAAACCCTAACCAACTACACTACATTTCCGGCATGGAACCCGGAAGAGAAGATACACCTCCACTAGGTTTCTCTACCCTAGTTCCTCTCAACACAACTAACACCGATAATCTCACCCCCATAACGACCTCAACCTTTACCAAACGATCTCGTTTGGAAACCACTCCCGTACATCACGCCTCAACATCCGCTAACCCTATCCCTGATATTAGCCCCGCCTTCGTTGAGGCAAAATTTGAAGCCTTGGATTCTTTATTAAGGGCTCATAAAAGTCAGGTTCGCAATACTGAAATGCGAAGAGAGTTGGAATACTCCAGTGAGGAGTATGATCAAGAGATTGAAATAGAGGAGAGGCCTCAACTGTTAGCGGGGCGCCGACCTGCGAATGGTTCTCCTTCCATCGAAGGCCAAACGGAAGGACCAGAGGCTTTGAAGAAGGACCGGAGGAGATCAGGAAGAAGGGAAAGAATGCATGGTAAAAGAAGGAGCGAGAACTCTAACGGAGGAAGCAACACGGTAGGGAACGGAGGAGTAAACCTACCCCCTCTCCTAGCTGCCCATTTAGGAAGAGAGGGGATGGGGACTCCAATACCCCTTCATATGTTTCAAGTGTCGAAGGCCCTCCTCCATACTCAGGCATGAGTCAGTTACCCCTTCCGGTAATGAACCCCTACCTACCTGCTCAACCCTACAACACTTACCCTCCGAATGGTTTACTCCCAAACCAGAATTACCAGCAAATGCCCTATGGACATGTTCCTACGCAATCGATGGGTGTAAACCCTTCGTACCAACCTTCTACTATTTACCCTACCTACACACAGCCATTTCCTAACCCGTGTAATCCTACACCTGTTTATCCACCTCCATACAACCCTTACTATGCCGAAGCCTCTGGAGCTTGCACACCTTTCGTGAAGTGGATCGAAGATTACCCCCTACCTAACGGTGTAAGATGCCTACTCATATAGGCACCTACGATGGGAAAGGCGATCCTGATAACTTCCTCCATTTATTCGAGGGCGCTATCAAGATGCAAAAGTGGGTCATGCCCGTAGCATGCCACATGTTCACTTACACGCTTCGAGACTCCGTGAGAATATGGTGGAATGGACAGAAGTTGGGAAGCATCGTAAGTCTAGACGACCTCAAGGCTAAGTTCCGATAACACTTTAGCCAACAGAAAAAGTACACCAAGACCCATCTAACCGTGCACACCATCAAGCAAAGGGACAACGAAAGCACAAGGGCCTTCGTTACGAGGTACATCGATGAAACTTTGCATATTCTGGGTTTGCACGAAGATCAGAGGATTTCAGGTTTTGTACATGGCCTTCAGACGCGAAGCTTGGAGGAATTCCTGTCCACCGATCTTCCCACCACTTATAAGGCGCTGATGGAGAAGACTTACACTTGGATTGAATACAAAGAGGTAGCAGCAAACGGGGCTCCGATAGAGCAAAAGGAAGCTTCTGACAAATTCCCTCGTGGGTCCACATGGGAAGGATCCAAGAACAAAAAGAAGAACAGAGATCGCTTCACTCCATACAACAAAGGTTCAAACCACGGATTCTTGGCGAACTTAGTCAAATCTCCTGGAGATTTTGGCTACCGAGAAAGCCGTTAAGTCCTTCGATCCACCACCTCGGATGACAAAGACGAAGCAAAGCCATAGACATGTCCAAATCGCCATTTCCATGAAGACCATGGACACGACACGAACAACCGCGAGAGAACTAAAAAGCGGATCGAAGAGGCGGTGCGGTCCGGACGATTAAGCGATCTGGTTAAAGGCATCAAAAGGAAATGACAAATTTTTGACACCCAACTAGGTGAATGGAAGGGAACAAGAAGGAGTCACGCCACGAAGCTCGATACTAATGGTGCATGCACGACCCAATCTTGAAAAGGAAGGAAGCGGGACGGGGGCTGGAAGCGTAGGGAAGTAACCTTCCTTACATCTTAGGGCGACACCTTCAACTGACCCCGTGGTCATCAGGGTACGAATCTCAAACAGGGAGGTAAACCGAGCATATATGGATTGTGGAAGCTCTTGCGAAATCGTTTATGAGCATTGTTTCCTAAAGCTCAAGTCATCCATACGCTCACGAAGGGTGGACTCGAAAACACCACTAGTAGGGTTCTCCGGCGAACACTCATGGCCCTTGGGAGAAGTACCGTTGGAAATCACCATAGGCGAAGCCCCCTTATCCCGCACAGAAACACTCACCTTCGTTATATGCAAAATATGGGCATTGTTGTTTCCACCATACATGCTGCTATTAAGTTCCAAACCCCCTTCGGAGCAGGAACTGTCCATTCTAATTATAGGGCGGATAAGGGTGTATATGTGATAACGCTACACGCGTCGTTCGGGGTCAAAGGAACTTCCTTTTCATCGAGCAATTTTTTCAACACCCTAGGCAGTGAACCTAATCGTTGTAGTGTAGTATTAGGGTAAGCCACGGGAATTGATATCCTTCTCTAGGGGAATAGGAATGCTAGTGAGAGGTTACTACGCTAAGGTTGGGGTTGAGGAAGATTATTTTTATCTTTTATATTTTTAGGAAATGGAAAGGTACGAATCTCGGGGTTTGGATTTGGGGGGTTGGTATTTCTACCGATTACTTCTACTATCTAATTATCTAATTAACTAAGGTGAGGGTAGTCTATGTCTAGTTATTGTGTGCTCGTATGATATTTTAAAGATGTGTTTACTTAGGTTTTATTACTCCTTAATTATCTCCTATTGATGGTTGAATTGTCACATCCTTATTCTTAATTGCATTGTGTGTCTAAGGTCGTAGGGTGTGCGTTTATCCCTAACTCTTTGAAACTACCAAAGGGTCTCGTCTACAAAATCTCTAGGATTTATAAACTCTAACTCTAAGATACTCTTTGGATGGTTTAGCCTACAACTACTCTAGGTGTTATAGTCTAAGGTTCACAAAGATTAATCAAGCATTAACTACACAACGAATGACCTATCGCATTACTAGATCATTAACAATTAAGATAAGAGACAACCAATCAATATTCAATAGTTAAGTTTCATATTCCCTAAGCAAACACACAAGTAAATTAGCCGGACATGGAGAACATGCAAGCATACACACAAGTAATTGAAGACATAATTAAATTAATGAAGTAAAACACTTATCTTGATGTAAGATAGGGTTTGGAACCCTAAAATCTGTACATGATAGCCTTGGTCGGTTTAGGTTTTACCCAAAAGACTACACACTGAAAACTAAAAATTCGGATTCTATATATAAGATTACATTCATGACGGCGTCACCTTATAATTTGTGACACCGTCGGGTCGCCGTTATTAGAGTTTCGTCTTGGCCACGTTAGTCTTGCGACGGCGTCACCTTATGCTTGTGACGCCGTCCCTTGACCTCGGCGCCGTCTGGATCAAATCTAGGCCGTGCGAGTTGCGACGACCTACTCTTTTAAAGCGACACCGTCACTTGAAAATAAGGAATTTGGCTCCAGATCGTCACAACATGTGCTCCGATGGCATCGCAGATAACACGACGCCGCCCCTTGTGTTTTAGCACTTGAGTGTCTCGATTCTTGACTTTGGCCATTTTATTCGTATATCCGCGCCATTTCGTCCAAATAAGTGCCATTCCAGCAATTTGCCTTCAAGAGACCTAAAAAGTGAAAAGGAACGATATTAGGTAATAACGGATACAAAATTTATCAAATACGGGCTTAAACGACCCCTCAAAAAGGTACATTTTAAAACCTTATCAAATATCCCTACACTTGGTATTTGCTTGTCCTCAAACAAATGTGCTTTTAGCCAATTAATTTATAAGTTAGGGGTCATGAAGCATTGGTTTAAAACAATCCACAACACATATAAGCCCATAAAAGTCATAACAAGCACGGAAATTATACACTAGCACCTCACATGGGGTGTTTGGATACTCACATCTCTCGGGTGTATATGAAATATAACAAGTTGGAAATGGAAGATAAACACTCATTAACCGGTCCTAGTACATAGATTACCATAGGCTTGAGACTAGATCAAACCTCCATCGCTTTGGCATAAGCACCTAGGAAAGACTATCCAATAGGACTTTTAAAGGGTTGTAATGTTAGGCTTACGGTAGGGAAACAAAGGGTTTGGTGGGATAGGCTATTTAGTGGTGGCAAGTCAAAAACCTTTATGTTACAAGCATACGAATAATGGCGTTGCTAAGCCAAGACTCGACACTCTAAACTCTAGATAACTGGAATAAACAAACATAAATTGAAAGATAGATGTAGGATGGTAGCAGTTTTTTTTTTTTTTTTTTTTTTTTTTTTTTTTTTTTTGAATTAACACTCTATTTTTTTTTTTTTCTTTTTCTCTTTTCTATTTTTTCGATTTTTTTTCATACACTTTTACTCTACCATCCTCTATAGTAACATCAAAATGCTAGGGATTTATAGGCACATCCCTACACTTGAGTTTTTATTACTTTAACACTAATTTGACCCGAATTGAAAAGATCAAAACACTTGGAGTACATTATTACGCAAATAAAGGGAATTTGAATTCAACGTTCCCTTCCCGTCATTTCATAAACTTTAACTTTTCCCATGAGGCCCAATCGTCCCAAAACTGTGTACAAAGGATATGACTCTACATAGCAACTTATGCAAGCAACTAGATAATTGAACTGAGGGTTTTTAGGGTGATAACAATAATGCACTAAAAGTGAGTGCATACAAGGTAGGCTAAGGCGATTTGGGTGTACATTTGGGGGTGGAGTGTAAACAATGCTCTTCATTGATATTCCGGAAAATCGAAACATCACGAGAACCGCGAAAAGGATAGGCTCTGAGGGGTTAACTAGGGGTATCATGTACTAAAGATGAGTACAACGCAAAGGTGTGTTAGAATTACTCAACCGATGTGGAAGAAGTAATTATATTACGGGTATCAAACAAGGGTTATCCTAATGCCTCTTATCATTTAGTTATTCCTAACTACACAAGTGTAGTCTTACTAGCGATCTCGGGATGCATCACAAAACAAGTTCTAGAATCTATTATACTACCGGTTCACACACTAAGCATTAAAGATGAATGCTTTAATTCCTACTAATATAAGGGTGATCCTCACATTTTGGGTGGAATTTAAGTGGTAAAGGGTTTTTGTGCTAGTCATATAACTTCCTATCCATGAGACGCTTTTGTGAAGACTAATGGCCCACTCCTATATGTCATGAAAAATTTTAAATTTGGTGCCAAAATTACCCTAACCGACATTTTCTCATGGTTTATTACACAAATGAAATTGGACAAAGCAAATAATCAAGGATAAGCATAGTTTCAAAGTTTTCGTTTTATTTTCCCTCCCTACACTTAAACTGGACATTGTCCCCAATGTTCCCCGAAAGTATCAAAGTTATGATAATGGAAGGTAATAAAAGATGAAAGAAACTAGTACTCCCCTGATTAGCTCGGTAGGATCCGTGTAAAGTGATGGTTATATTTTTCTTCAAGAAGAACGTTTGCGTGAAAAGCTCCTTCTCATCTTATGTATCTCCTTCTTGATAAATTAAACATGCACACTTGAAGAAAACAAACGAAACCTTCGTGTAAAATCGGCGGTATTAATATATATAAGACTCTACAAAACTAGGATATAATGCTTGTGGAATGGATGTTTACAGAAATTTCTAGAAAATTAAGACACAGAAAATTCCAAAAATTATAAGTAGCTCGAAAACGAGAAAAAGTAATCGCTTATTTTGCTCCTTCCCGACGCCGTCGAGTTGCGATCTGACGCACAAAGTTATCCGACAAAAGCGGTCTGCGATTTTCTGGAAAAAATTCTGGAAAATTTATATCTTTAGAATCTGGAAAAACTTCCTGCAAAACATCCATTATGACTCGATACAAGCATTTGACTCGAACTAACACACATGTATATCTTTTAATCAATTGAAATTCTCATGTTTACGTTTCCTTTGAAAACGTGTGTAATCCTCCCTACATTTATCCTTTATGTAAAATACCTTTATATGTAATTAAGACGAGGTTAAAAACAAAATAAAGCATTTTTACAAATTTAAACATGAGAATAAACAATTAATAAAGAGTAAATTACACCGTTCGTCCCTGTGGTTTGGCCAAAATCACATCGCAAGTCCCTCGACTTTCACTTTTGCATGATGAATCCTTATAATGAAGTTTCGTAACACCATTTGTCCTCATCTCTAACACCATTCGTCCCTGTGGTTTGGCCGAAATCACATCGCAAGTCCCTCGACAGTTAGGGATAGGGACGAATGGTGTTACGAAACTTCATTATAAGGATTCACCATGCAAAAATGAAAGTCGAGGGACTTGCGATGTGATTTTGGCCAAACCACAGGGACGAACAGTGTAATTTACTCATTAATAAAAGATATATGACATAAACAACAGGATAATCTAATCACATAGGTTATAGAGGAACCACGCCACATGCGAATTCACATATCATCGAATCGTTCAAAGTTCAACAAAAGTTAAGATATCCTAAATTATTACATGCCCAAATAAAAATTGTTCCAACAACCAACCATACTTAGCCATAAACAATACCTGAGTCACTGGAGAGGGGGTCCATAACGATAATCATAACCGGGGGGAAGATGGCCTAAATACCCATAGGGTGGATAATCCTCCTCCCGCCCTAGGAACGGATCGATCTGGAGATGTGGGTCAAGCTGATTACGCATGGATAGATGCTGCATCTGCCTGATAGTATGGTCATAGGTCCGGCTAGCTCTGGTCTCGCTTGTGCCATCCATGTGTCCATGCGGCCCATCCATGCTCCCCGGTAGGCCCGCCAATCCCCTGGACATCAGCCGGTAGGCGTCAATGGAGCCTCTCGCTTCACCCTATTTGGTGTCTTTGGTATCTGTTGTTCCTCATCATCGCCGTCATCACCACCCTGAATGTTGGGTTGAGCATGGAACCACGCGTAACCTCTACCATAATCCATGAGGACATTCATAGCTTTTAGAGACTTAGCTTTGACGACCCTTGGTGCTGCCACCACATTAAGGTACGCGGGTACCTCCCCTGCCAATACGCCCAAGGATCGAGCTAACCGGGTGATAAGCATGCCTCCATATACCCTATCCTCCAACCTTATTCCACTAGCAGTCCTCAAGTAGTCGGCCAACCAGAATGGGATGTTGTAGTGCACACCCTTGGCCAATATGCAGTAAAGATAGAATAGGTCAAGCAAGGTAACATGATGACCCGTGGCATGGCGCCCTGTGATAGAGAAGGTGAGGCAGCTGTGCACGAGCCTAACCCTCGGATCCTGGATCTGTGAGGCGAGGGTACTCCCAGTAGCGTACTCCCCATCAGCTATCGTGTTCCAGAGCTGAATACCCATCATGTCGTCCCTATGGGTAACCTCAGCTGCCAATTGGGCCCTAAAAACATCACTCTCAATATTCCCAGATGCATATAATCCCAACCTCCATCCAAAATCAAGTATCGACATAGCCCTCTATTCCCCTCCTAACCTAAATCGGATCCCCTGAAAATCAATGTTATCCCTACATGAATTAATATCCATCAGATAAGATGCGTGAAATTCACGCACCAACTCGCCATACACGGGCTCGTATCTCAAACATGACCTCTCCCACCGGGGATCGGTGAACTTGTCCCTCCTAAAACTGCTCGAAAACTCCCTAGCCAAATCATTCTCCTCGAAATGCCGGTCCAAAACAACCCTGAATCAATAGTCTAATGAAGTAAATCATTGTAACGGGCTTGACATCCTTCCCGACAAATACCCCCACCCAACGATCGTGTCAACAATGTTTTCGGGCGCTAGAAGACTGCTCCTAGTTCTCTTTACCCTTCGCTCATCGAACAGAAATAAAATAGGTGGAGAACAAATAAGTAACATTCTTAATTTGAAGATGACACGGCGGTCTTGTGGCGTCGCTACATACACCTGACGCCATCAGCTCGACCAAATTTTGAATCCGACATTTGCGAGGGAAAAGTCCAAGTTTTTAACCATAACCCTTGACCCAAACACCCTTGTTGCAGCAACAATGGTATAATGGCTAGGTGGTTTTGATTCCTAAGCCGTTAAGGCTTCTCGCAAGGTTAACCCCATATGATAACACTATTATTCGCCTATTCTTAAGCCTAGTTAACAAGAGTCATAGGCGATATTTAGCATAAATCAAATTAGTTGGGGTTTTCGGATTGAAAAAGAGGGGAAAACAAAATTGAGCATGAAATAGGACAATTGAATAGACAAAGATCAATGTATATCACTTACCTTGTGGATATTGACGTGGCAAAATAGTGAATTTGACGTGGAGAAATCGTGTTGGTGTGGTGTGGGGCGGATAAAAATGTGTAGGGTAAAGAATGAAAGGGATGGGTGATGTATTTATCCGTCGATGCGGCTTGGCGTGGCGTCACTCGTTATGTGCGTGGCACGCCCAAATTTTCATAAAAGAAAATAGTTTTGTTAATCCGCCCGGATCAAAAATCTGATTACTATCTTTGACAAAAATTTTGGTTTTTATTTTATGACCTATTTTGCCAATACACCCGTAATCTTTACGATGGTAAGTAATGCATATGTCCAATTGTCTTTCAATTGTAATCCTAGAAATTCTGAAGTATCGGGGTGTGAGGGTTCTTTGATCCTGGTTTAAAACCGAAAGAACTTTTCCAAATATTGGGAAAATTGGGGAGTGACACGTGCACCATTCCAACAAATATGTTCCTGGGGAACAAGCGGGGAGTGTTGATATAGGAATTAAGACAAGGATGTGATTCCTTGGGGAGTTTTGTCCTACTTACTGGAGTTGGAGAGAGTCTGGGTGTCATCCCAACGTTTTCCGGTATCGCATATACCTTTTCTACCCTTTTAGGTATATTGTTCCTTGCGATTTCTTCACGGATTTTCAGCATGAAGTTGTCAGCTAGACCCAAGAAAGTGTCACGAGTCTTTCGTATCTGAGCTTCGAGGCGTCCTATTTTCTTTTCTTGCTTATGGACAAATGTCAATATTATGTCCTCGAATTCATCTTGCCGGGACTTTCTTGGGAGCAGAAATTCCTTGACCGTTTTCACATGCTTATCAGCATGGGCGGCTATTTCCATTAACGTATTCAGTTGGGCCTCCATACTCATAATTGCTTGTGCTCGGGAAGTTGACCCGTTCTCTTGGACAACTGGAATTTCCCAACCTTCCTCTTCATATTGAGCTAGGTCCTCAATAACCCCAAAGATGCTTCAAAGATTGAGGTTACTTAGCCTTCCTCCGGCGGCATAATCAATGGTTCGTTGGAGGGAGAGACTGATATGATCATAGAAGAGTTGGACTTGTAGCCAAAGATCAAGGCCGTGATGAGGGACTTTACGGAGTAAGTCCTTGAATCGAGTCCATGCTTCGTAGAGAGATTCACCTTGACGTTGTTGGAACATCAAGATATCATTCCTAAGCTTAGTGGTTCTCCCCGGTGGGAAAAATTGAGCAAGGAAGCGAGAGGTGAGATCATCCCAACTTGAGATGGAGCCGGCGGGAAGTCGCTCAAGCCAATTACTAGCTTGGTCCCGTAGAGAGAATTGGAAAAGACGCAGGCGCGTGGTCTCCCGAGTAGTAGCATCGATGTCGACGGAATCGACAATTTTAAGGAAATCCTTAAGATGCTGATTAGGATCTTCGGAACAAAGTCCATGGAATGCACATCCGTTTTACACCAACCGAATGGTGTCGGATCGTACGGCCGTAGTTTGGGCTTGATCGGGAAGCTCAATGGTGTTCCTATAGCCTAGGTGGCTTGGTCTCGAGTATTCACTAAGAGTACGGCCTCTTGGCGGGTCATTTGGTGGTAGGTTGATGAATGGTGGTGGGTAATCACCTTCCATGATGAAGAGTGATGGGGTTTTACGAACAAAGGTCACGAAGAAGGGGGATAGACTACGAGGAAGCTAAAATTGAGAAAAAATTTACTTGATAGGAATCACAAAGAAACCTAAGTGAAGTGAACTCCTAACTAGCTATTCTATTCCCCGCAGCGCGCCAAAACTTGATAACGCTACATGCGCGTTCGGGGTCAAAGGAACTTCCTTTTCGTCGAGCAAGTTTTTCAACACCCCCTAAGCGGTGAACCTAATCGTTGAAGTGTAGTATTAGGGTAAGCCACGGGAATTGATATCGTTCTCTAGGGGAATAGGAATGCTAGTGAGAGGTTACTACGCTAAGGTTGGGGTTGAGGAAGATTATTTTTTTATCTTTTTATATTTTTTAGAAAATGGAAAGGTACGAATCTCGGGGTTTGGATTTAGGGAGTTGGTATTTCTACCGATTACTTCTACTATCTAATTATCTAATTAACTAAGGTAAGGGTAGTCTATGTCTAATTATTGTGTGCTCGTATGATATTTTAAAAATGTGTTTACTTAGGTTTTATTACTCCTTAATTATCTCCTATTGATGGTTGAATTGTTACGTCCTTATTCTTAATTGCGTTGTGTGTCTAAGGTCGTAGGGTGTGCGTTTATCCCTAACTCTTTGAAGCTACCAAAGGGTCTCGTCTACAAAATCTCTAGGATTTATAAACTCTAACTCTAAGGTACTCTTTGGATGGTTTAGCCTACAACTACTCTAGGTGTTATAGTCTAAGGTTCACAAAGATTAATCAAGCATTAACTACACAATGAATGACCTATCGCATTACTAGATCATTAACAATTAAGATAAGAGACAACCAATCAATATTCAATAGTTAAGTTTCATATTCCCTAAGCAAACACACAAGTAAATTAGCCGGACATGGAGAACATGCAAGCATACACACAAGTAATTGAAGACATAATTAAATTAATGATGTAAAACACTTATCTTGATGTAAGATAGGGTTTGGAACCCTAAAATACTGTACAAGACAACCTTGGTTCAGTTTAGATTTTTACTCCAAAAGACTACACACTGAAAACTAAAAATTTTGGATTCTATATAAAAGATTACATTCGCGACGGCGTCACCTTTAAATTTGTGTCGCCGTCGGGTCACCGTTATTAGAGTTTCGTCTTGGCCACGTTAGTCTTGCGGCGGCGTCACCTTATGCTTGTGACGCCGTCCCTTCACCTCGGACGCCGTCGGATCAAATCTAGGCCGTTCGAGTTGCGACGACCTAATCTTTTAAAGCTCGACACCGTCACTTGAAAATAAGCAATTTAGCTACCGATCGTCACAACATGTGCTCCGACGGCGTCAGCAGATAACACCCGACGCCGTCCCTTGTGTTTCAAGACTTGAGTGTCTCGATTCTTGACTTTGGCCATTTTCTTCATATATCCGCGCCATTTCGTCCAAATAAGTGCCATTCCAGCAATTTGCCTTCAAGAGACCTAAAAAGTGAAAAGGAACGATATTAAGTAATAACGGATACAAAAGTTATCAAATACGGACTTAAACGACCCCTCAAAAAGGTACATTTTAAAACCTTATCAATATGGTGTCAGAAAGATCAAAGAAGAATCAGAGGAGCCTCCGATAGCAATTCTAAGCTGCACAGCTGCGGAGGAGCGAGTTGTAGTTAACCCTAGCTACCCTGAACAAACGGTGGTAGTAGAAAAGCAACTCCCGGCGAATTTCAAGGCGAAGCTCATGGAACTGCTATGACTAACCTTGATGTTTTGCTTGGAAATATTCGACATGACAGGGTACCAAGAACTTTGTCGATCGACGGACGGTCCTTGAACGGAGCATAAACTCAATGAGTACAAACACATTAAGCCGATAAACCGAAAAGGAGGAGCCTAGCCCGAAAGAAATGTTGCACCTGCAAAGAAGTGGACGAACTCACACAAGGTGCATCCTAAGGAAGTTAAGTACCAAACACGGGTAGCCAACCCGAATGGTCAAAAGAGCGACGGAGGGTGGCGCATGTATGCGCTGACTTCATCGACATCAAAAAGCATGCCCGGCGATTGCTACCTCACCGTAAATTGATCGAAGGTAGAATCTCGGCAGCTTCGGTTAAAATGCTTCTTAGATGCCTACAAAGGGTATCATCGATCTAGATGGCAAAGGAGGACTAAGAAAAGATGCCTTCTACACGAGCAAAGGTGTTCATCGTTACGAAAGATGCCCTTCGGATTAAAGAACGATGGGCCACTTACGAACGGCTCGTAGATAAAGCCTTTAACAAACAAATAGGCGTAAATCTCAAGCATACGCTGACGACATGGTTATCAAAAGCAAGACGAAGGAGGACCTACTCCTCGATGTCAGAAACCTTTGACTTCGGGCGATTAACATGAAGTGAACCTAAGAAATGCTCCTTCGGTGTTGAAGAGGACAATTCCTAGGGCATTTGATCACTAAGCGTGGGATAAAGGCTAACTCTTCCAAGGTCAAGGCGATTTGGATCTCCAAGCCCCTAAGTGTCTAAAAGATGTACAGAGCTCGAATGGGAAGTGGCGACTTTAAGTCGGTTTTTGTCGGGGGTGAGGTGTCCCTACCATTCTTCAAAACACTCAAGGGATGCGAGACAAGAAAACTTTTCAATGGAGTCGATGTCAAGAAGCGCTTTCGTAAGATGAAGAAGTTCATCGAATCCTTCCAACACTTTGCCCCAATCAAAGGCGAAGTGTAGTTCATGTACCTAGCAGACCTCAATGGAGAGTATTAGCGATCCTCATGGCGTAACGAGACAAACGATAGATCCCCATTTACTTTGTCGCCAGGGTCCCTGTGGGGTGAGATCAACTATCCAACATTGGAGAAGTTAATACTAGCCCTAATCTACGTAGCAAGGAGGCTCCGACGCTATTTCCAGGTCCATCCAATCATAGTCCTAACCAACAAGCCACTCAAACAGATCTTGTCGAAACCTGAAAGGTCTGAGAGGATGGCTTAATGGGCTATTGAGCTTGGAGAGCACGAAATAGAGTTCAAGGGATGAAACTCTATCAAAGGGCAAATTCTTGCAGACTTTTTGGCAGAAACACCTTTCGAGCCTGACGTAGAAAAAGGATAGCCCAAAACTAACCTCACTCAAGTACAGGTTGACTAGAAACTTTATACAGACGGAGCATCCAGCTCTGATGGTTCTGGAGTAGGTCTAATGTTGGTTAGCTCTGAAGGGAATGAGCATACATATGCTCTTCGTTTTAAGTTCAAAGCCACAAACAATTAAGCGGAATACGAAGCGTTACTAGCAGGTCTCCGATTGGCTAAAGATATGGAGGTCAAAGCTCTCATGTTTTCAGAGATTCCCAATTGGTAGCAAACCAAGCTATGTGCTCCTATGAAGCACGACGTACCGTCATCAAACAATACTTGGAAAAACAAAGGAGATATCGAAAGCTTTGACTCTACACCATCCAAAGATGTTCGTAGGAATCGTAACAAGAAGGCGATGCACTAAGCAAGCTAGCTTCAATGGCTTCGCTCATCTCACTAAAGAAGTACTTGTCAAGTCCTTCCGGAAAGATCCATTGTTCGCAAAGAGTTGCGGATGTGGTTCACGAAGAAGGAGAGACGTGGATGACCCCATAAGGGAATATTTGATAAGTGGTCTTCTCCCAAGATCCTGTGCTAGCAAGGAAGGTTCGGGTTAAGTCCCCATAGATCGGCTAATAGGGGAAACCCTATATAGAAGGTCATTTTATCACCTTGGTTAAGATGTGTGGGACCCACGCAGCTACGAGCATTATCTCAAGTCCACGAGGATCCTGCGGTCTCCATGCAGACCCCTCCATTGTCTCAAGATAATGAAATTGGGCTATTATTGGCCTTCGATGCACAGGGATGCAACATAAATCATTCTCAAATGTGAAGCTTGTCAGATACACTCAAACGTTTCAAAGTTGCCAAAGCAGGAAATGACAAGTGTAACATCCGCATGGCCTTTCTCTCAGTGGGGCATCGATATCGTAGGACCTATGCCCGTAGCTCCTAGAGGAGTCAAATTCTTGCTGGTGGCTATCGATTACTTCACTAAGTGGGTAGAGGCTAAACCCTTGGCCTCCGTCACGGGGAGACAGATCGAGAAATTTGTGTGGGAGCACATTGTGTGCGATTGAGTGCCCACATAATCATATCGAAAACGGGAAGCGGTTCCTCAAGGAGTCTTCTCGACTTACGCCAAGGGCTCAACATAAAGCAGTCTTGGACATCCGCTACCATCCACAAGGTAACGGAATGGTGGAGGTTACAATTAGTGACATCGCCAAAGGGATCGAGAAAAGGTGGGACGAACTCATCATGGATGGGTGGATGAGCTCCTCAAGTATTATGGGCTCACCGGACGCACCCTAAGTCAAGCAATGGTGAAACCCCTTCACCTAACATACGGAATGAGCGGTCATCCCTTCGTAACTAATTGTACACACGGGTGTGTGGCAACGATGATGCCTCCCAAAATGACGAAAGGATTAGGGAAAACCTTGATCCGCTAGAAGAAAGAGGCGAAATAGCCTCCATCCGAGAAGCAATACACAAACATAAGATCAAGGCTACTATAACAAAGGGTCGACCTTCCACTTTCAAGCTCGAGAATATGTGCTACGCCTCAACAAAGTGCAAGCAAAGCGAGTACTGTGGAAAGTCGGGACCAACTTGGGAAGGACCCTACATGGTAGCTGAGGCCTATGGCAACGGAGCCTACAAACTGGCCACTCTTCTCGGAGAGACAGGACATGGAATGGTACGAACCTTCTAAAGTTCTATGTTTAAGAAGTACTTTTACTTTTTTCTTGTAATTAGAAGCTTCTCAAGGGAAAGTAAACATTATTGGTAGTTGTCTTAGTTTCATTTCAAGAATGATGTAATCATCCCTACCAATTCAATGATAAATAAGACATTTCCCACAAATCTCTTGCTTCATTTCTTAAACACAAAGATTTGTTCAGCCAAGTCGTTAATGAGTTTCAATGTCGAATAAAATGGCTCAAGGTGTAATACATGCCTTATCATTTAAGCCAACTTTAACATTCACATTAACTCTCCTAGTAGTTTTTGGCGCTTGTAAAAATCTATACAAAGTCATACTACTTAAAGGATTTGAGATAGAGTGGGTCGCGACCCTCTGTCAATGATCAAATTTGGTCATTATATTCTTGGTGTTCCAATTTACACACAATGAGGTTGTTTAGCCTTAGGTTGTAAAGCTTAAGCGTCAGAAAAATGGCGTACGAGAAGTTAACAAAACAAACACAAATAATAAATAAGTGTGTAGAGGTATTTCCCCTACACCATACCATTCAAAATGAGGGCTAGTGCCCTTGTACCTGCACGAGGAGCCTAAGCCCCACTTAAATTGTTTTTGGCCCATGGCCATACATCACAAGCATTCAAATTGTTTAGAGAACAAGACAAGCATTGTCAAATAACATAAATTGTCTTAAAGGGTATATGCCACTCTTGAAACCAAATTACTGCCGACATGGCAGCCTTCATTCTTGCTTTTTCGGAGATGAAGTGAGGGATGGTTGAACTGAGATAGGCTTGGTAGATATAGTCTTCTTGGTGGGAGTGGTAGGCTTCAACTTTCGAGGTTTCTTGGAAAGGAGGTCTTCGAGGGTGCCATAGGATCTTTGGTAGCCTCGGCAAGGAAGGAGTACTCTGCGGTTGCGAACGATTTCTGCCTCATCATACTCACCTTCAAGTGGGACGGTAGCATTCAATCTTGGAGAGGTCACAGCTTACTCGTTTTGGTAGCCTCCTCCAACGCCAAGCACCGTCCATGAAAATGGTCGATTTGATGACCTTCCACATCCGAGCTCCCAATTCATCAACGTGGTAGAGCTCCATGGCTATGTAAGGCACCACCTTCAAACAACTTCCGCACGATCCTTTTGCAGCATCTTATACCACATCGCAAGCCATCGATTTCCTCCTCAACTTCACCTCTACCTCTCCGAGTCGGCCTTCTCACTTTCCAACCCAAAGACATTTCGACTCAAGAACAAATGTTCAAACTGTTAGAGTGATGACCTTGGCTTCTTCCAACTTAAGATTGCCGAGTTCAACTGTCAACTGGGCTATCTTTCCACGAAGCTCTTGGACGACGGGGTCCTTCTCAACATTCCCCTCAATCTCGTCACACTTAGCCTCTAGCTTGGCCACAGTTTTGAGTAACTCTCGGGTTTTGGCATTTAAGTGATTATCCATTACTGCCTGCCTCGCAACCCCATTGTCATGCATGTCACAAAACCTTTCAATGGACATATGTTTCAGCATACCTTTCCATTGAGGAGGGGTGACATGATCGAAAATCCGGTGACAGGCCAAATAATTGGGAAGCTCCTTCGTCTCTGGAAGGCCTGCGACCAATACAATGTATAAAGGCTAAGTTAGTTGTGACAATTATGACTTCAGATATTTTATAAGGAGGAACCGCTACCATGCACCTCCACCGATTCATCCGTAATTCAAGGTCGACTTCACAAACTTTCGCCTTCAAGACTTTATGCTTCACAACTCTACCTCCAGAGGCGTGTAGGGATTCTTCCTCTTGTTGGTAGACTTAACGTCTTGGTCGTTGTTCCTTTCTACTTTTAACCCGTCACTATCCTGTTGAACCTACAACTAGGACATCCTCATCCGCAGGATCGCCCAAGTCGACAACATTCTCAACAAGTTGGGATGGACCCTCTGTTAGGAATTAGAAAATTCCAAGATTGAAGAGTCGGTCACCCCAACTATTATCTAGCATAAGTTAGCTCGTAGACTTGTCGTTATTTACGTTTCTATGTAGTTAATTAGTTAGTCAAGAGCCTAAAATAGTTTAGTGCAACACCGTGGAGGAAGGACGGGTCTTTACCCACCGTATCCCCGATCCACAGGCCGTCATGAGGTCGTTTAGTTTGTAACCTATAAATACCCTCTACCTTGCAAGGTAGGGTTGGATGTTCTTTGGTAATCTAATATTCTACAAGTTTCTCTTACTAGAATGTCCCACTTTCTCTCTCTAAAATCATCTATATGCCCATTGTGTTAATGTTATGATATGTAAGTGAAATCCAATATCCTACAATTGGTATCGAGCCATGGTTAGATCATATCTTGCACATCTTTGGATTTCTAGTGGTTTTAGGTGGTTTTGAGTTTGAAAAGTTTAGTGGTTTTTGCATCATTTGGGTGATTTCTAGTGTTAAAGTTTGAAAACATGGGGTGACCTCCTTGGGGAGATTGTTAGGAATTAGAAAATTCCATAGTGAAGAGTCGGTCACCCCAACTATTATCTAGCATAAGTTAGCTCGTAGACTTGTCGTTATTTACGTTTCTATGTAGTTAATTAGTTAGTCGAGAGCCTAAAATAGTTTAGTGCAACACCGTGGAGGAAGGACGGGTCTTTACCCATCGTATCCCCGATCCACGGCCGTCGGAGGTCGTTTAGTTTGTAACCTATAAATACCCTCTACCTTGCAAGGTAGAGGTTGGATGTTCTTTGGTAATCTAATATTCTACAAGTTTCTCTTACTAGAATGTCCCACTTTCTCTCTCTAAAATCATCTATATGCCCATTGTGTTAATGTTATGATATGTAAGTGAAATCCAATATCCTACAATTGGTATCAAGAGCCATGGTTAGATCATATCTTGCACATCTTTGGATTTCTAGTGGTTTTTAGGTGGTTTTTGAGTTTGAAAAAGTTTAGTGGTTTTCGCATCATTTGGGAGATTTCTAGTGTTAAAGTTTGGATTTTGATAGTACTTTTATGTTTAGAATCATCTCAAGTGTTTAGGTTTTGATTTGGTAAGCTTGAATCATCGTGGTTGGGTAGTTTTTGGATTGAAAAGTGATGTTTTTGTGGTTTTCTTGCTAGCGACTTGACATTCGGACTTCATTCTTCGTAGCGACTTGCTTTGCAATTTTGTAGCGAGTTCTGATTTTGGAGCTAGCGACTTAGATCTAGCGATTAACGATACAAGTAGTGGACTCTCCACTACGGGTAGCGACAGTGGTAGCGACTTGGTGCATAGCGAGTTGCTCTTTAGCGACTTGAATCGTTAGCGACTTGATTAGCTTAATTCTTGCCAAAATTTTGCTAGCGACTTAATGCTTAGCGAGTTACTACTTAGCGACTTGCAATTGTTTAGCGACTTGGTGGTATAGCGAATTAGGTGTTAGCGACTAGAGGGTTAGCGACTTGTACTTAGCGATTTGGATGTTGATTTAACGACTTGGGATTATTGCTATTTAGTTGCTAGCGAGTTGGTTCAAAATCTCTAGAGACTTGGGAGTAATTCATAATAACACAATGTCGGTCATCACGGATCCTTTAATCACCAAAGTACTTGCTCTCTATGACACTGAGACGAATAGTGAAACAGAATGCTTACACGAATGCCATACATTTAATGATTCAACATCGATTAATCGAACAACTCAAATAAGTCACTCTTAATGTCGCAAATGATGCTAAGAATATGGAATGCACCGGTGAGACGTTTCAACATCTCGATCGACTTCTCAAATTACTCTTATCTACAACCATGGATCGAACAAGTTGTGCCATCCTTCGTCAGGATTTTCCCACTTTGACAAGAACTGTTTTACTTAACTTAGAACGATCGAGGTTTCAAATTACCAAAGAAAAGGTCTCAAGCGATGAGTCTCATGCCGCTCTTCAAACTATCTTCAATCAATTTCACCACTTATCCGGAAGAATATTCCTCGATTTTGATGATATCATGATTTGGAATATCATTCAAAAACATACGGAATGGAAATTCATGAGTTCGAAACTCATTTACTCAACTTATGGGTAATATGGAAACATACATCAAGGAAGGCGCAAAGAGAATAACAAGTTGAATCGTTGAATGAGTACCAAGAGACACCATGGAGCAATTGTGACAAGTCATGCAACATTCCAGTTGAACCGGTTGAACGATGAATGACACCGATTGCGAATCTCGATTGTAATGAAAAGGATGAAGACAACAACGCGATCTCAAACACTCGAGTCGAAAAGGTTTCTTTCGATAAGGTACATAGCGATCACACAAATTCTCATAAAAGGTACATGACTCTTACTCGAACATAACATTGTGGAATCAATCTTTGTTTTACACGAATCTAATGCAAGTAACATGATTGAAAAAGGGTATATGATGAGCTTTCAAACAAATTTTCAATTCTTGAAAACACGTATCTCATTGCAAATTGAAATACAACAAAAGGATGAAATGTTTTATGCAAAGAAACCTTGTACTAATCGGGAACTTCCGAATTTAGAGAATTTTTGAAATTAATCGGTTAAAATCCAGATTCGGGACAAAGATTCGACCATTGGCAATGAAATTACTTCTTTCGAAGCCCGAAATATATTGTCATGAGATGAGTGATGCACTAGAATCTAGAAATTCGAACTAGCTCTATGTGTGTCCAACCTTCTAAGAGAAAATGAGCATTTAAGAATGAACCTTGAGGAAACAAACTCTAAGTTAGACAATCAATCTAACCTCTTGATGAAAGACATTGATGACCTCAAAGCACAAATTCGGGATAAGAGCTTCAATATTGTTGCCCTAAAAATGAGCTCGGGAAGTCATTGGAAATAGGATGAACACTAAGTTTGCAAAACCTTCAACTTTGGGAAAGTCAAATACTCAAAACCACTTGAAGCGAGCGGTTATTAAACAACCTAATGCCTTTAGGTGCGAAAGAGCTAAACCATTGAAATCTAAGCTTACATCCCAAGTTGACAATATGTACATTTTGTCAAAACCAGTCACTTCATTGCCTAGTTCGGATATGATGAATCTCAAACCTCGGACTTATGGTCAATTCTCACGGATCGAAATGCAATAAGTATAACTAGCTCGCATGCAAAACATCATTTGGTGATCAATCCCTAAGAAATTCTCTCGATCACAAAAGGACATATTGTCAAAACAAGGTTGTGCACTCATTTAGGTCAACTAACGTGGTTTCAAATGGATTCCCACCGCGATTTTTAAGTTTACGGGACTTAAACGAACCTACATTCCTAGATCATGCCTCAAATGGATTCCCCAGGAAAACTCTTCAAGAATGTAGAACCTAATAGGATCCCCATTAATGATACGTCGTGTTTACTTGTGATGCATCCAAATGTGAGATTAAACATGTCACTAACCCTTCTATGTGCAATTCTACATGTGCTTCAAGTACAATGTGCTCTCGATCTTTTCGGTACAATGCTCAACTCAATCAGGAACTTCATGACTTGGTTCCCTTCAGAAATAAACATAGCTCAATCAGGAGCTATAGTTTGCCAGAGTTGATGTACTTCTTACTTTGACTCCTATTCATCCTGAATCAGGACTCGCTCTTTTATATCTGTGTATAAATCAAGTTTTCTTAATTTAAAAAAAAAAAAAAAAAAAATACTATTCATTTATATCATTATTTTATATATGTCATTCTTTTAAGAATACTATTTTATCATTTTCCTCAATTTAATAAAGAATACATTCCTTGTTATCGATAACATCTACGGTCCTAGAAATGTCATTCAATAATGGCACGGGATCATAGATGAAGTTCGAACAAATGATATATTCTTGTTTTATAACGGGATTAATTAATGTCAATCAATGGTCTTTGATGACATTGATTGAGGGGGAGATTTTGCATGTGCTGGTTATGATGGTTGCTCATTTGTAAGTTGTGGTTGTGTTTTGCTTTGGTGTCTATCTGGTTATGCTTTTGTGATTATCTGGTTATGGTGTTTCTCTCAGTTATAGGTTGTGGTCGTACCTTGTTCATGTGATTATCCTTGTGTACCCATGTATTGAATGCCTTGCACTAAATGCTTACTTGATTAAATGTTTATTTGATTCATGTTTTTCATTGTGGTTATCTATGCTAGCTACTTACCACTTTTGCACATAAACCAAAGGGACCAAATGTGTCATATAACCAATATAGTTTTACACTAGCGACTTGCCACACTTCATTTTAAAACCACAGGGACCGAATGTGTCAAATTGCAAAAGTTCCCCCCTATACCCCTAGCGACTTACTACATTTTTATTTTATAAGTTTTTTTCTCTTCTCTCGTTTTGTCTTCTCGTCTAAGTTATTTGTTCTTTCTAGCGACTTAACTGTGGTAAGTCTCGAATCACACCTTATTTGTTCTCTCTTATGCGTTTGTGTCTAGTTTCTAATCTGTCTCTTTATCCAGATCCTCTCGAGCTCGTGATTTGTGACTGTTTGATTCCCACCTAGGTTCGATTTGTCATGAAATCGTGTTTTTTTTGTTGTTTTTGTTTGTTGTTGTTATTATGATGATTGAATGTGTACAAATTGTTTGGTATATCTTATCTTGATTGCTTGATAATTTGTCTTCATGATCTGGTGATGAATGTTTAGTGGATTGGGTTGTTGGGTTTTGTTGTTATGAGTGTTCTTGATGGCGACTTAATATGTTCTTGGTAGCGACTTAGCTTGAATGTTCTTCATGGCGAGTTAGCATTCAACTTAGCGATTATGTTTACGTAGTGAATTAGTTTATTATATTCCGCGACTTGGGTAGCGAGTTAGTTGTCGTGACTTGTCTTTACAAGTTAGCGAATTAGTAACATTAGCGACTTAGTTAACAAATTTGTAGCGACTTGGTTGTGTTCTTGTTCATGGCGACTTGTCTTCACAAGTTAGCGAATTAGTAACCTTAGCGACTTAGTTAATGATTTGTAGCGACTTGGTTTTATTCTTGTTCATGGCGACTTGTCTTTACAAGTTAGCGAATTAGCATAGCGACTTAGAGAGCTAAACTATTAGCGACTTGTCTGTGGTACTAGTGATGGCGACTTGTCTTTACAAGTTAGCAACATTGTTCACTTTCATGTTGCGAATTAGTCTTAGGGTCGAGGGTTATTAAAATGTTCAAAGGTTTATTGCTAAAGTTGATCTCATTCTCACAATACTTAGGATCTCCTAATTCAACTTGTTGAGTCAACATACTCTATGTAATCTGCTATGACATTTCTGTTTAGGCAAAAGGTACTTGGTTTCTCTCACGACAGCCAAATGTTACTTTTTGCCTCATGCATATTTGTTATATCACTTCTACATGTGTATCTTGGCTCATGACATGATCCCTTTGCAATGCACTCTTTTGCCTTTTAATCCCTTATCAGCTCGTCGTGTGAAAATTTATCTGTAAGATTCTACTTCATTGAAATATCTCACTTATGCCACTCAATCTTTCTCTGTATGTGTTTTGGGGACTCCTTACGAGTTCTCGCTTCTATGTGTCTATGTCATAAGGGTGCTCTCAATGTTGTCTCACTTATCATTTATCATCTAACTTTGTTCCCAATCATTCTTGTTGATTGTATGTTTACTCGGATCATCAATGGCAAGTTCAAACCCAGAAAAGCGTTACCCTTGGCATCATCAAAGTTCTCTCGACGAAGAAATCCTTCCTGTGAGTCAATGGGTGATATTGGAAAAAGCAAGCGTTATGTGGACCTACAAAAGCTTCAACAAAATCCGATACTCAAAGTTTCTATTGGCGTCCTCAAAACACAAACTTCTTGAGCTATTACCAAGCAATGCTCAATTCCCACCATTTACATTCAACAATTCGGAACACCGTTCAATGGGACAAAATCACATTTCGATACTCTTGCAAAGCGGATGATAGGGAGTTCACGATTGATTACGATATTACGAGCAAGGCTCTTGGAATCACCCATGTAACCCTAACCTTCGTTCGAATCTCCACCGGTCTTGACGATCGATTGTCTTTCTAATTGGGTTAGGTTATCGAGCAGTATTTCAAGAGCATCCGACATCATCCTTTGGACACATGTATCAACCACGGAGAGCTATTACAACTATTCTTAACTTGTGCTTATCGGCAAAACATCATGGTTCGATAAAGTGAGAATTCCTATCCTGCAAATCCTATGGGGAATTGTTAATAGGGTTGATGTGAATGTCTCGGATCGTATTTGGGAAGAATTTTCTTTATCAATACACACATTCATATCGATAGAACTAATTTCGAACAAAGCTCAAGGTCGAAAAAAGCAGAACAAGCTTGTGATTCCCGGCATCGATTTTCTAAGCTTGTTATCCAAGATTTGCAACAAACTCACAACTTCAATCCTAGGGTGAATCAACTCGCATAAAGCGGAAGATGAATATGTTTTAGGAAACACGAAATATGTTCCTAGAGGTATGGATAAAGAAATATTTGGATTGCCAATTCTGATTGTCTTCTCACGAAGATATCAAGAAGAAGGACTACTTCAAACAATACAAGAAAAGAGCTACCGGTTCCTCTGCGATGTCACACCTTCTCCTCCACAACCCAATGCTCCCAAGTCCACGTCGACCTCACAAGCATCCTATGCCTCTCTTCCTAAAAGAGACTTGAAAGGTCACCACGATCGGACACCGCATCCAAGAAGCGAGAAAGTAAAAGGAAGAAAGTGGAAAAGGAAATTGGTGAAAATCTTGAGGTATCAAGGAATGTTACAAGGTTGGTGATGAAGATGATGCTAATCTACAACTTGGAATCCAGCAAAGCCTTGAAAGTCTAAATGTGAAAGCACCGGTTGGTGGAGTTGTGTTAAGAGAGCACGATCAACTACCACGACAACCAACTCCAATAACACATGACAAAGGAAAATGGATTGTGAGTGTTGGCGAACAAGTAGCTCACATGCTTTTAACGATCTCATCATCTCCATCAAGCACCACCAATCAATATGAGTGAAGAGAAGATCGAATCATCTCATGCCAATGAACAATGCGGGTGGACAAAGTGCGAAGCGTTTAAAGAAACTCTTACTCTTAGTGAGACTCAATCGGCTTGAATGTTGACACTCTGTTGCATAAAGGCTCATGAGGAGAACCTTGAGACAAGATCGATGAGACCTTGAAGATGGATGAACCAAATCGTCTACTAACTCTCTATCCTCACTTAAGGATCTCGTCTGATTTCTCTTTTGGAGATCAATACATTAATGATAAACCCTTAGATCTTGCACAATCCATGTATACTATCAACATTGACAAGATCGTCAACCATTCCTCCGATGTCGGCATCTTCATTATCAATTGCACTTCCACCTCCCATACCAACTCAATCAACTGTACAAACACCACCAACATCGTCACCAACCCCGAACTGTCATTCGATTCTTGATGTGGATGCTCCACCGACTTCACCGCCATAGATCCTTACCTCGATCAACTCTGGACAAAGGCGTAAAAGGATAGAAGCTCGGAAAGGCAACTTCCTAAATCTGTTGATTCCTTGTGGATCGTGTCTATAGATTGGAGCACCTCAACTTCAATGAAGGGGTTCTGCCGCTATTGAAGGAGAAGTCAAGGATGTTGTGGAATGGGCTATGGAGGCTCCACTTCTTAGGCGATTCAAGGACCTACCTATCACCGATATGAGAGCAGCTCTGTTTGAAAAGATGTATGATCTTTGAAGAGGACAAGCATGAGGTTCACAAGAAACTCTATGAGGCACTTGAAGAATCCATTAAGTTCGACAATTATGAGCGTTATATGATTGACATCGGGAAAAAGAAGCTAAAAGAAAAGGAGAACAATTGTGATGGAATCATTGATGAAGGACCGTAAAGATCCTCCTCCACCTCCACCACCACGGGCGCTGGAACTTCGGGCTGGTGATCCTTCTACGACAACCAACACACCTCCACCACAACCACCATTATCACCGCCAAAACCTTCCAATCGATCGGGTCCTACAAAAGAGCAGTACTAAGAAGAAATCTGCTGCACTGGACGACGGTTGATTCAAGGTTCACATCCACATCCACCTCCATTCACGATGATCAAATGGTTCACGAAGAGTCGCATGTCATGGTGACTCGAAACGGATGAAGATGATGCATCTACAAAGCATATTCCTAAGCCATCGGAAGATTGGTTTGATACTTACATGGTCGGGAATCGCACTAGCACATCGAGTAGCACCTTCAAGAGACACAATTCAAAGGCGCATTGTGGAAGATAGACCTCCTTCTCCGAACCCACATGGACCATCCAGTCGACTCTATGATTTCCCGACAACAATTGGGCATCGATTATCACCAATAATTATGAAGTTCCGGTGAAGACTCTCTTCGCACTACTGGTGATATGGGAAGTTTTATTAGATGGTTTTGTGAGCGGAAGAGTATCTCATCCATAACTCCAAGAGATCTTGAAGGACAAGCTACGAAATTGTCAAAGTCTTCCACTCGGATGCAAATCATCTTCAATATCGGATGGAAGAATGCCATAAGATGTTGAATGACCAAGTTAGTGAGCAAATCGGTCGCTTCAATGTCAACAAATCTCTTCCTCTTGGTGGTGAACACGGTCGATGACCATTCGGTGAATTCTTCTTCAATCACGACTTGGACTATCGTGTGCTCGCTCTGGCGATAGAAGACGCTCTATCAATATCAAAGATGAAAGCGCAACCTACTCGATCGGGGCTTGAGCAGATGGTTCCGATCAATTCGGGTGATGAAGAACGAAAGTATGATATTGTCGCTTCTTATGGTATTTCTCTTTGGTGGTTCAAAAGAAGAAGTTCTACATCGAAAGACATGGTGCGATAAAGGCGCAATGATGTCGGATCAAAGCGCAAATCTTAAGTGTTGTTCGAGTAGAGATCTTCCCTATCTATGGATATGAGTATTTGAAGAAGATAGTCCTTAAAGAGCGGACCTCAAAGAGTATACTATTGAAGAGAACGACTTCAAACATCTTACGCCAAATGATTTGAAGATCTCTATCTCTTGAATCTTCAAGGACACCTTGAGCATTTACGTCCGTGAGAAAAGGCCCTCTCTGCATTTGTCACTCTTTGGATCGGGGCTTAGTCATTCGAAAACGAGTTGAGGACTTTCGACTTGGCATAGAAAGCTACCAAACCAGGATCAACCTTACAAGTCCACAATGGAATGCAAGCGGGCATGAATTTCATCGCGAATACAAAGTCCTTGACACACCTAGAGCCGTCATCTTCACCGAGATATGGATCTCGTATGCTTATGCGTCTATGTGAGCTCTACAAGTTTAGTGATGATGCGCTCAAATTGGTCGAAGAAGAACTTGACACGAGTGAAAGAAGTCAAAATTGATATGAAATCTTAGGTTAAGACTACCTTTTGGATGATGATGACACGAAGAGGTGTGAACACTTCATTCTTTGCAATCGGGCGAAGACTCAAGACACGAAGGATCTTCCATGACCTTGAAAGTTTTGTTGGTGGAAGGCTTGGGATGGTCACTACAAACTTCTTTAGAGGATGAATGAAGACATCTTGAAGCGTTTATGTTGTGTTTTTTAAATATGTGTAATATGTGGTGTACTAAATGTGAACAAGCTGTAATACATGTAATAGTGCTAGGATTTGTCTTGTGGTTTCCCTTGTAAAAGGGAAACATCGTGTTGTCCACTTGATCATATAAAACCGGACACATTTTTCTCCTACAAATATTTTACCTCATACATATTTAAATCACTTGAGATCCAAAATCTCAAAGGATTTAAGATTTTGATCGGGGAGAAAATGTGATATAAATATGAAAGATGTTAAAAGATAAGATGACCAATTTTTTTGTGCATACTTCTTTCTAATATGTGCTAAACAATTTTCGAATCTCGAAGCATATATTAAGGGGAGAATTCTCTTTGCAAATTCAAGTCATCGAGGTACACAACTTTCAATCTTTCTAAGGTACCTTGATTGTATGGCTTCTAATCCTTTGGTGATCATGTATGCACTTCTTAAAGGGTTCCTCCGGTATGTGCAAAACACTCTTTTCAAATCTCGAGGCATATATTGAGGGGAGCAAACTTATGAAAACCTCATGCTTCCGAAATGCTTTATCTACTTGATTTGATCAAGGAAGTGATGTTGATATTTTTAGAAAATGGTAATCAAAGAAGTTAATTCTTCCTCTTGCCTCCATGTGCAAAACATTTCAAACATTTGATGCACATGTTGAGGGGAGTTCTTATTCTAAAAATATCAAAAACAATGTCGGTACAAAATGCTTTGATAATATATCATAAGTATCGAATTGATTTTCAAATGGTTTCAATTGGTTCCAATGGCGGATGAACAATACCAAATAGACCGACCAACTTTACTTTATGTACGGTGATATAAGGATGATAAGGTTAGGTATTTGTTCCCATGATCCGCCAGAACCGGAGGGATCTACCCTGGACTATCCACTAGTTAGTGTAGAAGTTCTTAGGTATGATGATAAAAGGAGACAAATGAGGAATGGGAAGAGTGCGGTGAGACCGAGCTAGTCTTGGAATAAACCCAACAAGGTTCTAGTTATGAAGTCTCGGTAAGCTTGAAGGGGTTGAAGAATTAAAAGAAATGAATGAGAAAAGGGTGAAAACAAATAGCCCTCCATGTATTCAACCTTAGAGCGAAACCGGGTTCAATTCATATGCTCTTGATGGTAACATCGGTATTGAAGACAAGACGTCATGGACCCGGTGATGCCTTGCACTTCAACTTTCCAAACCACTCAAGTTCCTCTTAAAAGGACTTGTTTCATTCTCACGGGAACCTACATTATCTATCGACTTTCTCTTAGAGATTGTTGATATTGAAGAAGGAGACCCTCTCCTAGTCTCCAACACGGGATCTAAATATGCACAAAATTGAGTCTAAAGCCACGAGATCATCAATAAATCTCATTAGGACACCCTCAATGAAGACTCTCTGTTTCACACAATGTGGAAAGAGATTATATCTTGAGTCCTCGCATTATCCTTGTGGTATTGCCGAACATCCGAGTGATGTGTTTACATATTCACAATGAAGATGGAAAGCCTACGGAGCCAACATCAAACAAGCTCGGTAGGTGGCATGTGAGATCTATTATATAGATCAACCATGTGACAATGAGCGAAACAATGGGGCGATTCAATCTCTTGAATCAATCACAGTTCGAGATATGGATTGACGGATACCTTTGAAAACCGGTCTTTGTGCTTAACAACTCTTTTCTTTAGCACATCGACCGTGTACTCATTTTCAAACCAAAAGGTGTTTTATGATTGATAATTGATTTTCAATAAAACCTTCGTTGTATTGCAAAAACAATTTCTATTGAGCAACACACGATTGTTTTTCAAATCTTTTCATCAATCGGTGAATCTCTATTATTTGGTTCACTCACTCCGTGTTGTCTTCTTTGAGGCGCTCCGGTTTGAGAACAACTAGAGCATTGCGAAACCTGTCAAGGAAATTCTTGAATTATACGATCACAGGCGATACGTGTCTTGATCAGCGGGAACCGTGGGCGTGTACCTCAATTCAACGAAGTGATCAAAGACACTTTCGTGTGCTTCATTGCTAACTGTTTTATGCGGTACATCCTCGTTTGCGGTGATCGAATGAAGCGGTCAATCCATAGCCGCATGCTCACACTACACATTCATCTCAAAAGATATCATGATAAGTGCATCAATGACTCTGATATTTACACTCCATGCTCCTGCTACGCTGCTGCCAATATCATGAATCAACAAAAGCTTCCGCTACTCTGATGAGAAGATATCATGATCCAGAAGGTGAGCATGTCGGTCCGAAAGTCACAAACATCACATAATACCAACACCACAAAGGATATCTCAGAGATGTTTTTCATAGCTCAAGATCTCAAAAGATGGCTCATAATTATTATCTCATGGATCATGAATGACCTCCACTTTAATGTACAAATCTATGCAGACTTTGAAGTTGCACCACTTATGCACAAAGATTGCGAAGTTGAAGTATTAAAGTCTACGAGCTCAAGAACAAAGTCAAGAATAGAATGCTAGGATTTGAAATGTAAACCATGGGGTGACCTCCCTTAGAGGGAGATTGTTAGGAATTAGAAAATTCCAGTATTGAAGAATCGGTCACCCCAACTATTATCTAGCATAAGTTAGCTCGTAGACTTGTCGTTATTTACGTTTCTATGTAGTTAATTAGTTAGTCAGTAGCCTAAAATAGTTTAGTGCAACACCGTGGAGGAAGGACTGGTCTTTACCCACTGTATCCCTGATCCACAGGCCGTCAGGAGGTCGTTTAGTTTGTAACCTATAAATACCCTCTACCTTGCAAGGTAGAGGTTGGATGTTCTTGGTAATCTAATATTCGCAAGTTTCTCTTACTAGAATGTCCCACTTTCTCTCTCTAAAATCATCTATATGCCCATTGTGTTAATGTTATGATATGTAAGTGAAATCCAATATCCTACACCTCCAATGCAAGTTGCGGGGTGCCGATGCAACAGTCTCGGATTCGGGCGTCTACCTCATTGTTGTTCACGGATGTTGAAGGGAGCCAACACCATAAGACTCTTGACTTTCTCAGCAGGCATAAAGCTTAAATCTTCATCCAAATCTTGGTACATGAAGTTTCGAACAACATCTCGCAAAATAGAAACAAGAAGAAATAAATATCGATTGCTACATTGGTCCTACTTAAATAGAAGTAGATAAACATACTTTGTCATTGGTATATGATCACAGCTTCTTGGGAGATCCCTCCCACGGCAATCCCACCATGTATAAGATGGCTTCAGGAACACTTGCACATCCACAGGATATTTGGCCAAACGCGATAACAGAATCCTTCGCACCTCATATGGCAAGGGGTCGTTATACCGCTTTGCATCAAACATATTTTCCTTATTGACTACGGATATTTAGGGGAACAATAATGTCTTGCACGAGAAAAGCTACCTTTCCAACATGTTATGTTTGTATATACCCTCCCAAACAGGTTCGGAACATCCGATTCGGGCCTTTTTGCTAAAGTTAACCAATTGCCCCCAGGATACAAGTTCAGAAATCCTCTTAAAACCTTTAATGTTGGTTCATAGCCATATGCTTTACACATCACTATGAATGTGGTCAGTTTGGCTAAACCAAAGGGGTTAAACCTAGAGATGTGAACCTTGTAGTATTGCATAAACTCTAATATCAATGGGTGCAGTGGAATCCTAAGGTTAGAATGGCTAAATGCATGTGTGTACAGCCCTACGAAACCTTGAGGAGCATCAAAAATACCCTGATTAGGTTTGGGTAACATCACTTTGTGCTCTAGTGGGATTGGGTAATCAGCTAAGTGACCATGTAACTCTTTTGCAGATAATGTACACTTTTGCTGCTTTATGATAAACTTGGAATCCATTTTTAAAAAAAAAACAACAAGCTATCAGTGAGAAGGAAGGATTACCTTTTGTTTCGGAGTGATGGCGATGAAGTTTTACTGCGTGTAGAAATAGACGGAGAGAGTAAAATAAGTTAGGGTTTCAGCTACCCCCATTTTATACTCTCTTTTATCTCTTAAACACCGCACACGTATCCCAAAAATAAATCTTATCCGGTGTAAATTTTTTAAATTTTGAATAACAAAGACTTTTGGTCTCCGGGTAAGTTGGGGAAATGTGATTCCTGTAGCGGGCAGCCGAAAAGAGTAATTAGCATTAAATGCGCTAAGTTAGCTGCATTGTTAACTTCTAACTAATGCAATTCGCAGCAGGATGATATTTTTTCGAAGCATGAAGTCGAAAGTAATGTCTCCTCGCTTATATACATCACTTTTGACTAGGGGGGCTTGATGATGTACCCTCCGAGTACCTCGAAGGACACTCCTCCGACACGTGTCGAAACCCTTCTATTCGAAGGTCCAAGTTAGGATTCCAGAATATCCATAGGCGTCAAATCATTCGTTATCACGAAGGTTACCTTGAGGGAATTCGCTATTCGAAGCCCTAAGCCCTTCGGGGTATGGCTGACGAAGGAACAATGGATAGGGGAACCTCGACTTGGTCAAATCCACGATCTCCTCTCTCTCTTGGCTTCCCGTCAAGTCCGAGAACGTGGGTCACTAAGCCCTAGCGGTTACCCACAATCATGGGACGCCCCATGATCTCCGCTATTCTGAAGTGCTCTCAACCCTATTTCATCCACTATAAATAGGTTGGACGGGCAATGGATTATGGTATGCTCATTTCACACTCATCTCTTTACTTACACACACTTATACAACCATAACACATACTTACTTTCACGCCGGAGGTGGTTCGCAGGGTCATACCCCTGCGTAATCACTTAACGTAGTGTTTCATATTTCTTATTCTCAGGTGAAAGGCAAGTCTTGGCTGGAACATACACCCCTCATACCTTTGATCATCATCGAAGCCTGGTAGTGCAATCTATTGTACAATCAATAATACATGATATCTTTTCTATCATAACCTAACTGAACAATCATATCATTTAACTCAATAATTGAAAACAAATCAGCATCTACCATATTAAAGTAGTTGAAAGTGCATGACTTGTATTTTCTATTCGCTAGGTCAGTGAAATATCCACCATAGTAAATATTGATTGAGAACATATTTGGATCATTACCTGTAAAAAACAAAATACAAATCAAAACTAGGGTTAGACCACCACAGTATCCACAAAAAACACTGTTGGGTTTTAGGTTCCACTGAATGGAATTACTCTAAGTTTGGAACCACTGCTAGAGCAAAAGAAACCACGATTAGAAGAAAGGAATCCACTGGTGAGTTAAACCACGGCTAGTAGTACTGTGTAACCACTGCTAATGTTTTGTAAACACTGCTAGTTAGATAAGTCGGTTTAATATTTTGTATTAGATAAATATGGAAAAGATATTTATCTTGTAGGTTACATATTGTTTATTGTAAAGGACTCCTTAGCCTATAAAAGGAGGTCGTAGGTTAGAGTTAGATATACGTGTGTTTTGATATATCTAAAGTCGATACACTTCAAGGTTGTAAAACCCTAATACTACTCAGAGTATTCGTTATTAATATAATTGAATTGTTTAGTGATTTCTGTTGTTCTTCTTCTTAAGATTAAACATTATATTCCGCATAGTGTTTAATAGAACATTGTTTAAGTCATTTTCTATAAAGGATCGTTTGCTCAACTGGGATCAACAAGTGGTATCAGAGCTTGTGATCTAGAAACTGTGATCAAGAAGAAGTCTTTTTTACATTAATCTGTTTTATTCAAGAAGTTAAAGATGTCTGACAAAACTCATATGGTTACTGCATCTAAGGTACCCATGCTGAAGCAGGGTGACAATCAAGTTTGGAGAATGCGAATAAGGCAATACATTCGCATGATTGATTATAACATCTGGGATGTTGTTGAGAAGGGTGATAAGTTACCCACTATGGGTCCTGATGGTAAACCTGTTGGAATTGTAAGTGAAACGGACAAGGCCCAGAGGAAGTTGGAGATTAAAGCTCATAGTATTCTCAGTATGGGAATACCTAATGAGTATGCATTGGACTTTGAACAGTATGAGACTGCTAAGGATTTAATGGATGCCATTGAAACAAGATTTGTTGGTAATGAAGCTACCAGAAAATCCAGGAAAAACATGCTCAAGCATCAGCTTGAAAACTTCACTGCTCTCAGTGGAGAAAGTCTTGATGGCACCTATAACAGACTACAGAAGTTAATCAGTCATCTGAAATTGGTGGACTACAAAGTTGCTCAAGAAGATATAAATCTCAAGTTCATTAGAATTTTGTCACCTGAATGGGCTATGCATACTGTTGTGTGGAGGAACAAAGACGACTTTGAGAAGATGACTTTGGACAATCTCTACAACAACTTGAAAGTTTATGAATCTGAAAAGAACATTGCTGGTTCATCCTCATCTTCACAGAACATTGCTTTTGTGTCTACAAACAATAAAAGTTCTCAGGAAGCATCCACTGCTGCTTATGGTGTTTCCACTGCTAGTGCTAATAATACCACTTTTAGTGATAATATTAGTGATGGTGCCATATGTGCTTTCCTAGCTGATCTAACAACCAGTGTTACTGTGCTAAATCAGGATCTGGATCAAATTGATCCTGATGATCTTGATGAAATCAACCTTCAGTGGCAAATGGCAATGCTAACATTGCAAGCTTGGAGGTTTCTAAGGAGAACTGGAAGACATGTCAAATATGATGGTCAAAGAATAGCTGGGTTTGACAAAAGCAAGATGGAGTGCTTCAACTGCAAGAAGAAGGGGTATTTTGCTAGGGAATGTAGAGCTCCTAAGAGGATTGGTGAAGGATATAAGAAGGCTACTGAAGAACCAATTTCTTCTTCTGCTTTGGTTGCTTAGGATGGACTTGGTGATTATGACTGGAGTGATAAAATTGAAGAAGGATCCAATGCTGCCTTCCTTGCTAGTGAAGCTTCTAAAGAGAATAACTTTTCTCTTATGGCCTATGCTTCATTCTCTGGTTCTGATTCTGAGGTATCTAATGAGTTAAAAAGTTCTACTTGTTCTTTTAAATCTTGTCAGGATAACTTAGAATCACTTAAAGCTATCAATGAGAGTCTGAGAAATGAGGTAGATAGACTTGCTTTAGATAACTTAGGTTATAAAGTTGGTCTTGAGAATGTAGAAGAGAAACTCAAGTTTTGTATCAAATGTGAGTTTGAGTATGTAGATAAGATAAACATACTAGGTGGTGAAATTGACCTTAAAGATAGAGAAATTAAGGTGCTTAAACAAAAACTTGAAGAAGCAGAAAGTGTGAAACAGGAGGCCCTAGAAGAAAAATGAAAACATGTAGTTAGGGTTGCTAAAACTTAATTTGCTTCTGATTTAGTAATTAAATCGATAGGGTGTCAATTAATGAGAAAGGGTTATAGGATAGGATACAATGATATGCCACCACCCTCACTAATGAAACATGCACCTAATGGAACTGAATTGTCAATTACCAGTGAGTTTAGTTTCAACAAACCTGTAGGTGAGATTAGTAAGTCTGAATCACCTAAGATAGGTTCTGATAGGTCATCTGATGGTCCAATTGTTGAAGATTGGGAATCAGATTCTGAGGAAGATAGATCTGAATCAACACAGTCTGAGAAGTTAGAAAATGTTAAGTCTGTTGATTCTAAACAAGCCAACATTCTGCCTAGATTTGGAGCACCAATTTCTAGGAAGGTAGTAGACTATAATGAGATTCCTAGGGACCAGATGAAAAGATTCACACCTAGAGAAAATCAAAGAAACTTCAATGGCTTAATCTCAAATAGATTAGGGGAGTGATAACGCCTAAAATGAATATATTTTTAGTAGCGTTATTGTTGGTTTTGTGCATGATAATCGGCTATATTTACTCATAACTGTTGCAAAAGTGCAAAAGATGCGTATTGTGTATGTATATGTAGCCAGGTATCACGAATGATGAAGAAATGAAGTTTTTATGCACATTTGGAAGATTCTCGAGGAAGGAAGTCGAGCTAGGAAGCTTTTGGATTCAATGATTGGGAAGCACAATGATTTCTAAGTATCTACAAAGAAGGAAAGATCAAGTTTTGCCTTGGAAATCATCGTGAGAGCAAAGAATGAAGCGTATAAGCGAGAAAGTTAACAAAAAGTCAAATCAGCAACACCCAGCCGTTCGGTCGTGACCCGTAACCGGATCCGGCTGGGCATTTGGTCAAAACGAAACCGATCTGATTGCCATCGTAACCGATCCGGTTGCATGCACTGCAGTTACACAAAGTTGCATTTATTGTTGCCTTAACTACCCATAATCATTGGAGGCCGATCATTTCTTGATATTAACTTGTTGGGAACCTTTTTGGTCAGTTGAGCAAGCATATTTGGCTATATAATGAACCTAGTCCTAGTTTACTAGGTGCGACACAACTAAAATTGTATTAATTTACACCTAAACTAATACCAACCATATTATTCAGCCCAAAAGCTTGGTTCTTACTGAAAAACGTCCAGGAGCAAGGAGGCAACAATTCTCATCCATAGTTTCGGTAATTTGGAGTTATACGGTGAATCTAGGTGATTGGAGGCGCGTGGTTGCTACAATCCACGAATTCTAATTCTTGTAATCACAAAAGTTTAGGTATTCTATGAACTTTGTTATGGAATTTTATTCTCTTGAATTATTGGAATTACTTTGTTATGATTTGTGTTTAGTTATTATTATTATCATGGAGTAGTTTTGGGATATACTTGTGTGTTGGGATGTAGTTAATCATATTAGTCTTCTCAAATGTGATGCATGTATATATGATCTTGTTTAAATGAGTTTGTTGAAAAAATACTAGTCTTAGTTTGATTTGTTGATAAAACATGTTTTAAAAAAAAGGACCGAAAGGATTTCTCTTGTGTTTTATTCCAAAAAGTTGAGTGACAAACTAGTATGGGGATATGGTGATTGACAACCACCATGTTTGCTTATTAAAACAAGACTAGGAACATTTTCATCACGAAAGGGTCGAAAGATTCGTAAGAACAAATTTAATAAGAACATGTTGCAAACAAATGGAATTTCTAAAGGATAAGGACCGAAAGGATTACCTATATGTTTTTGTTCTTAGAATGATTTTTACAAACATATACCATGGTTGGGGGATCATTTGCTTATGATTTGTGCATCACATCAAGAGTATACACCAAACCTTCATGAATACTATTTATGATTGACTATAGACTACACACAAGTATATATATTTCTTATTATTGAATTTCACTATAACATAACTATTTGAGGAAGCCTTGACAAGCTTTCTTGTTGGAATCTTTTCATACAAAAACAGTTTCAAGCACAAAATCCCTTGGGACGATCTCGACTTACCAAACTTTGCTATCACGGACGAGTATACTTGCTCGTATGTGTTAATAGATTAGACGGTTAAATCGTGTTTATAAATTTTTAAAACTTGCACTACGCTTAGCACATCAAGTTTTTGGCGCCGTTGCCGGGGATTTTCTTTGATTTTCTTTGATTTTCTGTAAAATTGGTAGTATTGGAATTGAATTTGGTGAAAAGTAAAAAAAAAAAAACCTCATTTACCATTGAAATTCCCCGGCAGCGGCGCCAAAAACTTGATGTGCTACATGTGTACAAGTTTTAAATTTATAAAGGTGAATTACCAATATTACCAATAACACATACGAGCAAGTATACTCGTCCGTTATAGCAAGATTATGAAGGTAAGTCGGGATCGTTCATAGGATTTGAGTGAATCTAAACACAAGTTTGAATTAATAGAGTATATCCAAAACATATAACAAAGCAAATAGATATAATGAAATTCAGATGATTAAAAAACTACACTTGCTTAAACTAGTTTCATATCATAGATTAATGTGATTGTGTTAACCTCTTAACATGTTGGTTATGATAATTAGTTGGAAGACTAATCTATTGTTCTTACAAGTTAAACCTTCGTCAAGATTTTAGTTCATAAAAACAAGAATTACGCTTAACCAATCAATTCAAGATCAATTCAAGTTTCATAAGTCTACATACATAAACTTAAACACAAAACATCCATTTGTTCATCAAATTGCTTAAGAAATGGTCAATACAAAAGGTAACCGATCATAGACAAAAGGCTACAATTGATTCTCAACAACTAATCTTACGACCTTTTAGATGTTTCCAACCAATCCAATTCGATAATCAAAAAGCGTTTCTATTACAACCACACCTTAGTTCCTTTGTATAATCAAGAATAATGGGTAAAAACAATCATCCATAGACAAATTGATTATGACTAGTTGAATAACAATAAGTTCTTTCGACCCCAACGATTACTATCAATTAGCCAAACTTGATTAACAAATGTCACTACGAAACTTTAGCACAATTGGATCTTAGAATCAACTTGAAATTGAATAACTAATCATATGATAATCAACATCATTTAAGCAAGTGTATAAAGAAACTAGCCACTCATAGCAAACATGAACATAAACTCAGAACTTTGAACATTAGAAAACATGATTAAAAGTCTTACAATGCTTGGAATAAGATTACAAATGGTGAAGTAATGATTCCCAAAGTATTGGGGTAGACTTCTTGGCGATTTGGCCTCCAAATGTAGAACTTCTTGAACTCCAAACTTCCCTGAACTTCTAAGGACGAATTTTGAGAGCTTAAAGCTTTGTTTGATGAGTAGAGAGATTTGTATTTGAGGTGTGTCTCATATGCCCACAAAAGGCCACTATTTATACTAATTCCAAAGCCTAGGGTATTAATTGCTGAACTTGGCCTCCAATGAGTAAGGAAGGTACTAGAATACACCAAGAGAAGGACCTAGAATCATTTGGATGCAAAGGGGAAACTTAGTGATGAAGATTTGGCAGATGCAGCTTCTCCAACCAGATCGGTCATATGACCAACCGATCCGGTTGGTCTTCTACTAAAGTGGCCAACCGCTCCGGTTGCGGGTTGCGACCGAACGGTGGTGATGGTCATAATGTCGTTTGGTCATATTCCAACCGATCCGTTCTGATTGTAACCAATCCGGTTGGATTTCTGATTAAGGAAACTTGATCTTTTCTTCTCTTTATCTTGTAGAACTTGGTTCTTCAATCACTATGGTCTTCAAAGGTACTTGAGATATCGATTTAGACTTATCAAACGGAATCTTCATTTTGTGAACATTTCTTTATTTTCCTTCCGCTTCCGCACTTGGTTATACACACTAGACAAACATCTTTTGATGCGTTTAAGTACTATAATCACGCAAATATAACCAAATAATGATATAAAAGCACACATAACGCTACTAAAACATGCACAATCCGAGCGTTATCAAATTCCCCACACTTAAACTTTGCTTGCCCTCAAGCAAATCTAGGAAAAACATCCACTGGTACAAGATCGAGATTATGAAAAATGTGATGCAAATCAACCAAGTATAAATACGAGAGAGGATTCATCAATTATGTTTTATAAAGGTGAAACATCAAGATGTTTGACAATATCCAATGATTTTCTTGCATGATTAACATTTCAAAACACCTCACGAAAAAGGAACGAAATATTTAAAACTTGTACACACATAGCCCTCTTTAGATTATGTGTTAATAGATTAGACGGTTAAATCGTGTTTATAAATTTTTAAAACTTGCACTACGCTTAGCACATCAAGTTTTTGGCGCCCCTGCCGGGGATTTTCTTTGATTTTCTGTAAAATTGGTAGTATTGGAATTGAATTTGGTGAAAAGTAAAAAAAAAAAAGGTTTTGGTTAAAAGCTAACCGATTCGGTTGCTCTGCAACCGAATCCAGTTAAAGTTTCTGAGTAATTTTCATTTTGATTTCATGGTTCTAGTTTACTTAGTTATTTGTGTTATAGTTCCTAGAGTGATTCTTGTCATTTTAGATTTTATTTGCAGATTATGTCTTGTAGTTTAATGATTTCTTAGATTTATTTACATTTTCTTTACATTTGTTATTTATGGAGTAGTTAATTAGTTTTAGATTAATTTCATTTTTAATGTTAATGATTAGATAGTAATTTTTCAGTTATATGTTTAATTATCTTAATGGTAGATTTTAATTGGTAGTTAATTTAGTTTTTAGTTTAATGGTTTTATTATTAAGTTTTGGTTTATGAAGAGTTTTTATTAAATTTGAGTTTAGTACATCTTAATGATTCCTTAATTGCATTAAAATTCGTTTTATATATATATATATAAAAAAAAAAAAAAAAAAAAAAATACTTTTTGATCAAACCGATCGGTTGCAACCCGCAACCGGATCCGGTTCGATTACTTGGTCTAGTTATTTCAATCAACCGATTCGGTTGGTGAGCCAACCGGATCCGGTTAGAGTTCGGGTAATTTTATCATTTTAGATTTTGAGTTTTAACTTATGTTTTAGTTTTGTTAAGTATCTTAACTTGTTTAGTATATGTTTCTATAGATTGTTCTTGTTTTTACTAACTCTAACGCTCATAATTCGGATTTTGTTTTGTTTTGTTTTGTCAAGTTTAGCTAGTTAGTATGGATAGTTTGAGCGGAATCTCGGAATACCTTCGACTTTGGATGAAATGTTCAAGGATACCGAAGTTCACCGGAAAAGATTGGAGGTATCTTGGAAGAGAGTAAGAAAGATTTGGGGATTGATACGGTTAATATGGAGGAAACGGGTGAAAACAAGGTTCAACTTCCCAAGAAGGGAAGAGTCGAGTGTTCACACAAGCACCTTTAACGGTGTATGATTCGCCACTAATGAGGTTTGGAACGCCTTGTAGTGTGGAAGGAGTAAGTGCTTGGGACGCGCAATTAATATGGCTTATGGAGAAAACTACATTTTGGAGAAGGTTCTTGACGAAATTGGTCATGTACGTTTGGACTATGAAGCATATGGAAGAAGGATGGTCAAAAATCTTAAGGTCAATATTCATGGACACATTTTTGAAACGGATTTGTTGTGTTAGAAGAAGGGAATGCGGATGAACCTAATGTATGTTTTGGTCGAGATTTTCTTGTTACGACCAAGTGTCAAGTTGATTTTGCAATGGGAGAAATGAGGATTAATATAACTGATTTGAAAGAAGGAAAAGGAGTGAACGAGATGCTAATGGAAGTTTGTGCAAACATGGAAGAGAAAGAGGTGGAAGTAGTTAAAATGGGTAAGGCAAATCGGAAGAAAACTTCATCAAACAAACTAACCACAACCACCAAAAATGATTACACACCATCATCACCTACCACTACAAATACTTTCAAACCCTTAACCGACAAACAAAAAGAAGCTATTTTAGAAAACCTAGAACAAAAGTTTCTTGAGCTTAATGAAAAGAAACCGGTGATATAGGTACTCCAAGATTACGTGCTTTACCGTAAGAAATTGGATGCGGTGATGCTAGCGAGGGCTAGGTTGGAAGATAAGAATCTCACGGAGGAGGAGCGAGATCAAATTTTGTTTAGAGGCATGCCATGGAAGGAGAAGGATCCGAGTAATTTTGTGTTGCCAATCAAAGTGAATGAGACTATACCAGTTTATGCTTTAGCCGATACGGGGTCAAGTGTTAATGTGATGCCCTATCCATTGTTTATGACTTTAGGTCTAAGTAATCCGCAACCTAATCATTCGAAGCTTACTATGGCGGATAATTCTCAAGCGAAGGCAATGGGAGAGGTGAAGAATGTGAGAGTGCAAATTGGCTATCAACCGTATTTGGCCGATTTTCTTGTCCTAGATATTCCGGTGAACAAGAGTTTACCACTACTATTGGGGAGACCATTTCTACGAACTTGTGGTGTAATTATAGACATGGGAAGAGGCACCATGACTATTGATGATGGGATTTCAAGGCAAACATACTATCCGAAACCAAGAGGACCAACTTTGGAATTTATGGAGGAGTTAGAATGGATAGAAGCAAATGATGATTTAACTTGTTTTGAAGTGGGACGTGATACCCAAGGAAACCCAATGTATGGACCGTTAGCTCCGTCTTAATTTGATATAGAGGACGAAATGGAACGTGCATTGGCGGTGGAAGCTTTCTATAACCCATTCAAAAACATACTAGTTTACAAGAAGTTGACCGACTTTTTAGGTTCTTTACCGGTGCAACTTAAGAATTTGGAGTGGAGACCCGAGGGGTCGGGGACTTACAAGAGGCAAACTGGAGATGGAGAATGGCATGTTAAGTTCGATATACTATGTCCGGACGGAAGAAGATTCATGAGAAAGTTCAAAACTTTTGAAACGTTTCGTGAGTTAACCGGAAAATTTCAAAGTGAGGACATCCTAAGACAAGAGTATTTCGAGGAATTCTAAGGAGAAGACAAGGGACCATAATAAACAAGTAATTATTTGCTTGAATTTCATGAACTATTTCTTTTTGATTTGATGCATTTAGGATTTTTGTTTCTTATTTTATTTTCATTTTTATTTTTATGATTGAGGTAATTTGGTTAATGCATTATGACTATGAGTTTTGAGTGAAGTTTGGTTTAGTTCATTAGTATGATGATTTGAGTTTTTAAGATTGGATGATTGTTGAAATTTTCAAATGGTGGATGAATGTTGTCTGAATCTATAACAGGATTTTTGAGTAAAAACAATTGTTGCTTGGAAGGTAAATGCCTAAGTAACATGAATAAAATGCAAAATTTGGCAAAATGCATACCGAAACGGTTGTGTCCATGACTGAACCGGTTGCATACAAGTATATATACCAAAAATTCACTTTTCAAAAAAAAACACACACACACACTAATTCTCCAGCTGGGTTTTGCAAAATTCGTCCAAGAGAAGCTAATTGAAGATTGTTTAAGTTGTAGGAAAACATCAGGGCACCCAAACAAGTAAGCATCTACATTCAATTAACTCAATTAAGGTTTAATTAGAGCATTTGATTTGAATTACATATTAGGGCACCAATTTGGGGGTTTTTGTTATAATTCGAATTAAGTTGTAATATTTTTGGATTGAGTGGGTAATTGATATAGGAATGCATTGCAAAAAGAATTGTACTGATTGATTCACCATGGAATGAATACTAGATGATTGAATTTTCGGATTTGATTAGGTTGTGCTAGTGAATCAAGATAAGTTGCAATTGGTGATTCTTAATGGTAGATGATGTGTTTTTAGGTGTAATAGATGCCACATTATTGATTAGAACTAATGATTGAAGAATATAGGTTTTATCAAGTTGAGTTCTAAGATGATGAATGTGTGAAGATTTGAGGTTTGGAAAGCGAATTTAGAGTAATTCAAGGATGTGGAAATCATTGAGGATGATAGAATGCGATCTAGGAGTGGATTGGACTTAGAAAATTCGAGTGAATGAGGGTTTAAAAGGCAAAAGCCTTATGCAGATTGCATAACCGATCCGGTTGCACAGTGCAACCGAACGGTTGGATTTGGCCAAAGGAGTAACCGATTCGGTTTCTCTGAAACCGAATCCGGTTACGGTTTCTGTGTTGAAATTTTTGGAAATTTTGAAGTGGATCTTAGAGGGTTCCATGAACCTTCTTGTTTGTTCTAACACTCTTATATGGTCTTATATTTGTGATTTCTATAGAGAATTGTTGTAGGTAGCTCAAGCTCAGAGACGGTTCCAATGAACCCGATTGTTACGAAGTTTTGTCAAAGGAACGAAAAGAAGAAAGTCAAGTATAGCTTGAATACGGAAGCAAATGCCAACTTAAAGTTCAAAGATCTCACCGACGGGGAGAAGCATGCTTTCCGGGAAAGGTTATCGAAATTGCAAAATAGGACATGTTTGGTTCTGAGGGTGATTGATTGGGATTTGTTTGCGGAGTGTGATTGTGAAGATGAGTTGAGGAGAATGATGCGGACATCTTATGTGTATCCAGCGGATGGGGATTCGTTCAATGATTTGTCATGGGAAAGAGCATTTAGCGTCGATGAAGAGGTTTATCGAGAATGGTGTATGGAGTTCTTTTCAACCATGTATTTTGAAAGAAAGGTGAATGTTCGGAACTTGATGAAGGAAGTTTGTGTTTGGTTTAGGCTTTGTGGAAGGGATCATGCTTACACTTTGCCGGCTTTTGGCGTGGCTCTTGGTTTGTATGAGCCACATGAGGTTAATCATCGGTTATTTGAAGCTCACTTTTCGAGGCTTTGGAGGTTTGAAAAAGACTATCCTAGTATTCCCACTTATTGGAATCGAGTGGGAGATCCTTCTTGCACTAGGAGGAATGCCTCGACCATCAGGAATCCATTAATGAGGATACTTCACAAGTTGATAGTGACCGGGCCGTTTAATAGGTATGGAAGCAGGGACAAATGTAAGAAACCGGACTTATGGGTTATGATGTTACTAGAAGAAACTAAGGACGGTAATACAGTTTGGCAGATAGCCGAGTATTTGTCTAGGAGGGCCCCGGGAATCAAGAGCAATAGCCACATTTTTGGAGGACATTTTGTGACGAGGTTAGTGAAGAATATTGGGTATTATGTTGATGAGGAATTGGCTAAGTGTGGAGAGCCAAAGTATAGTGAGATGTTGAGTGCAAATGGTTTTGGGAACGCTTTGAATAGGAGATTGAAAACCTTGGGGTTATGGGTTGAACCTCAACAACAACAACAACAACAACAACCACCACAACAGCAGGAAAGTATACCAATGGAGAACGTGCAAACGGGTATGTCCAGTAGTTTTGATTCAGGTTGGGGAGAGTGGAACCAACATTTAGATGAGATTCAATGTAGGGATGTATGGAGAGACTCGATGATGTTGAGAAACAACTACATCAATGATTATTCAATGCCTATCTTTCAACACATGGCTCGTGAAGCCGATTACGAGTTGCCACCCTACAATCCACCCAATGTTCCACCATATCCTTTCCCTTACACTTCTTATCCTGGACCCTATCCGTATCCATATCCTGGGTACGCACCATTTCCTGATCCAGTGCTCCCATATGGTCGATTACATAAGGTTGGTGGAGCAAGTTATGATGTTGGAGGATCGTCATCAGGAGTTGGAGGAAAGAAAAAGAAGAGGAGAGTTCGTTCGGAGATTGTGGACGAAAACTACGTAACCGAAAGTGATGATGATGATGAGTATGATGATGAAGAAGGAGAAGATATGAGCGAGGACGAGGAGTGATCGTGGATCATTCGTGGTTTATGGTTTCAAAGACAATGGTTATGATGTGTTAAACAATATTATTTCTATCTCTTTAGCTATATTTCTTTAGGATGATTAACATATTTTGCTTGGTTTTATCTTGTTTTTAGTAGCATTTGCATTTGGATTGTTTTGTTTTGTTTTGTTTTGTGTATTGTGTGTTGCAGTTTTTGTTTGCAGGATGGATGTGTCGGAAGCTTATTGATGGTCAAATATTTGGAGTTAGATAACTCACATGCTTTCTTATGACCCAATATGCTTATTGCATATATCTTTTAACTATTTCTTTTTCCCATTTTCTTTACTTTGAAGTTCATTTTTATTACATTGAGGACAATGCAAAACTTAAGTATGGGGGAGGGAAGAAAATAGGAAAAATGATACGCATTTTTAAATTTTTAGATAACTTTTGGATGCAAGTGATTAGATGGAATTCGCCCTTGATGGTCTAGTTGTTTTCACGCATTATTGATAAATATTAAAAATAACTTGGGAATTTCAATGGTAAATGAGGTTTTTGAAAAATTTTGGATTTGAACCAAATTACGGAAGTAATTCATTTTGGATTCGATAGCATTTTCTAGCATGCATAATAGCCTTTTTCCACGCAATTGTGAGGTTTCTTTTTGTATAAAGCACATCTTATGTTTTATATTTGCTATGAGTGTGCCGGTGATTATGTCGATTCTAGAACTTGTACTAGTTATGCATTACGGTTAAAATCACTTTCGAGTGATATAAATATGTTCAAGTGATAAGAGGCATCGTAGGATTTAACCCAAATGGCCTTCCGTTTACATCTAATGATATATTAACTAGCCACATCGGTTAGTTAACCACCTTTATATGGACCCATTTGTTAGTGCTCATCTTTAGCACTAGATACCCTTAGTTACACCCTTTGAGCCAATCTTTTCATTTGTTACATCCAGAAAAATACAAAAATATTTTACACTTTAAACTTTAGCCAACCCTTGTCATGTCTATTGGTTTGTTGCTAGTTGTTTGGAATGTTAGATTGTTTTTGATGATTATGAAGAAGCTGCACTTTGTTTATAGTGTATACCATTCTCCATCATAGATGAAAAAGACGTCTTTCTCGATTTTTTTTTTGTGGTGTATGCTTACACTAAGTGTGGGGGAACTTTGTTATGTTGAAAAAAAAAATGGTTATAGCCAATGAGCTATATGAAGGATATTGATTAGCCAATGAGCTAAATTGAGTTATACATATTTGCGGAGATCGATATTTGAAGAGGTGAAATAATCATTTACGGGATTGTGGTTTGTTCGTGACTAGCAACATGGAGGTTTAGACTTGACTTTATTTTCTTTTAACACCAATTTCATAAACCATCCCATGCCTTTTCCATACCCTTTATGAACCCTTAGCCTTTACGATATAACCAGAATAAAAGCCCTCTTTGATGAATCTATTTTCTTTGTTTTGATACTTGTACAAGCTTATGGTAAAAAGCATTGATCATGACTAGGCATTGAGTGATTTACATATACCCACCAATATATGAGTGTTGAGTAAATTCTTAAAATAGAACAGAACTGCCTTGGCCAGATGATCTCGGATTTGACGATTGGATCAAAATCAAATACGGAAAAATTGACACGTTAACTAAAACGAAAATCTGGGAAGATTGTATGAGTAAAAGTCAACCCAACGACGAAGCTCCTAATGAAAAACCAGAAGATGACACCAAAGACTCAGTAAACAATGAAAAATGCACACATATTCTCAACCAACTTGAAGATACCGATTCCGACAATGATTTAGATTATCTCGAGTTGCAAGGCGAAGACGGTTTCATCGACCCAGATGATGAGATACACGAGAAACGAAGATGCAAGCTTCTTGGCATTCCATTTAAGAGGCCACCTCCTATTATAGCAGAAAAATTTGAGTTTATGCGATACCATTTGGGGCCTGAAGAAAAATTTTGCAAGATACGGAAAATTGAAACCAAAAAATACCTACGCACTGCAACAAATGTCGGATGGGTTAGGCGCAACTTAATGAAAGACGTGGATGAAGTCGGGGATGTTCAAAGACCCCCATAGGAGCCTCGCGGCTCTGAGTCTAACTTAAAGACTCATTAATAAAGAAAAGTGCTCTTTCGGGAGACAACCCGAATTATCCATTTCTTTTGTTTTTATTTCCTTTCTGTTGGGTTTTGTGTATTCTAACCATTTTTGCAGAGACAATGAAATACCATCTGCTGCAGATTCTTCGATCGAACAGAGTTACAACAGAACACATCTTGGTGATTACGCCGTAACCAACATTTTAGCGCAGTAATTCTTGACGCATTACCAACTACGCGTAATACCACCTCGATTGGTTACGCCAGTAACTATTCGCTTCACAGCTCATGATTCGTTCCCAGACGGTCAAGTTTTCTCACACAAGCTAGCCAATTGTGAATGGCCAACCGTAAGAAACTTAAAACAGTCTGCAACCAAATGCAATGAAGATCAGGAGAGTATAGTGTTTCCTCGGGTCGTTATGTCCCAGCGAGCTATGCGATGAATCACCAAACGTGTAGTGATCGAGAGAATTTGAATGGGAAAAGGATTTGATGAATTATAACTACAGAAAAAGTCTATAAATTACAGGGGCTTAAATGCAAATTAAACAAAATTAAAAAGATAAAAAATATTAAATAAACGCTATCACTATTTGCAAAATGATGTTTTTGATTTTTTTCTTTTATAAAACTTGAATTAAAAAACTACGACGCGTACAAAAAGCGTGAAAGCTGAAGCAATATTAATCCTAAAAATATGAAAATGATATTTTTACAAACCTAATGATATGAGAAAACTTTTAGAAAAAGAAAATTATTTTTAAAACTATTTATCTAATTATTATTAATTAAAAACTAATTTTACTTATTTAACAATACCCTAAAATACAAGAAAATATGAAATAAAGCTAGAAAAATGAAATTATGACTTGGAAAAATCTAAAATAACAAAAGAGAATTTTCAAAACTAATTTTACATTTTTCGATTATTTTGTATTTTCTATGAATTAAAACTATTTAAAACTACTTAAATTGCTTAAAAATACAAATTTAACTAAGAAAAATCTGAAAAATATTTTTTGACTTTTATTATTTATCTTAACCTAAGAAAATGAAAATTATTTTTTGAAACTTTTCGAATTAATTGTATTAAATGCTAATTAAAAAGCTTAAAAAGCATTTTAAATAAAGAAAATACCAAACAGACCTAGAAAAATCAAAAATTCAAGAAAAGTCTAAAATAATATTATGAATCTAGGAAAAATAGAAAAACAGTAGCTTGTGTGAAGGAAATTGAAACTGCCAAGCAAAGTGCTTATGGATAAGCACTCTAAATAAGCCAAAAGGTCACAATATGCTACCAAACTAAAACAGAAGCTATTGATCTGTGCTAAACCAGTCAAGTCTAATCACACAAGCTAGCCACTTGTGAATGGTTAAACCGTAATAAACTTAAAACTGCTTAAAACACAAATACAATGAAGTCCTGGAGAATATAATGAATTCTCGGGTCGTTAAGTCCCACGGAGACTCAATGGTGTGCAAACACTTGATCAGACGATAGAATGATCACTAAGGATAGTGATCGGAAAGGATTTTGATGGATAACTATACCTAAAGAAAAAGTTTATAAATAAAAGCGACTTAAATGCAAATTAAGAAAATTAAAAAGATAAAATATATTAAATAAACGCTATCACTATTTTTAAAATGATGAACGTTTAAAACCTAAAACATACGTTTAAATAAAATTACGTAAACGTACAAAATAAAACGTGAAAATAAAGAAGGAAAATACCTACGGATATGAAAAATACATTTTTACAATCCTAAATATAAAAGAAAATTATTAGAAAAGGAAAATTATTTTTACAACTATTTATTTAATTATTATTAATTAAAAACTAATTTAAACTATTTATAAATACTCTAAAATAGAAGAAAATACAAAATAAGGCTAGAAAAATAAAATTAAGATTGAGAAAAATCTAAAATATTATAAAACTAATTTTAAAACTAAAAATATATTTTTTACACTGTTTATATATTTATTACTAATTTAAAACTATTTAAAACTAATTAAAATGCTAGAAAATACTATTTAAACTAAGAAAATTATGGAAAAATATTTTTTTGACTTTTTATATTTATCTTAACTTAATAAAAATGAAAAATTATTTTTTTGAACCTTTTCTTAATTTTTTGTATTTAAAGCTAATTAAAAATGCTTAAAAACTAATTTAAATTAAGAAAAATACCAAACAGGCTTGGAAAAATCTGAAAAATTCAAGATAAGCTTAAAATAATATTATGAAACTAGGAAAAATAGAAAAACAGGTGCTTGTATGTAAGATTATGCAACTGCTATGCAATGTGCTTATAAATAAGCACTTGAATAAGCCAAATGAACACAACAAGCCACCAACTGATAACACAAGCTAAAATATGCTAAAAGTACTCCAATGCAACAATAAACAACTATCTATAACCTCGATTTGCAAAATGATAAGATTATGAAGATTTGAGCTTATAAGCTAAAAGCGGATGTTGGGTGTCTACTCATGACCGTGAATAAGTACTCAAATAATTTGGAAACCAAAAGGCAAATGTAGGATCCTCAAGATAACCTGGCTAGGAACTTGCAAACCAAAATCTGAGACCTAGAAAAGCTCTTAAGAGCTTTGTGCAAGAGTGCACAAACCGCACAACCCACAATGCAATTTAATGCCACATGACAGGCACATAAGCCTGTTTTGACAAGCTCATTTGGAGATTATAGAAAATTTGTAAAAATCTACAAAAATAGTAATAAGAAATTAGACCTGTTGAACTTATAAAACCCAAAATTTCAATGGAATTCACCCAGAAATGAACTCATGAAAAATCATCTTAGCTTGGCCAAAACTGAGTTTTGCCATTTTGACTTTTTGAAGCAATTATGAAAAGTTGACCAAAATGAAATTTGAAGCTAATTTTTGGACTGAATGAGATGTAATATGATGAAATAAAGTTAATGCAGTCTAACTCTATGTAATTTAAACACAAAATGAGATTTTGTTTTGACAAAATCCCAACAGTAAAACTGTTAAGACAGATTGAAGTTGGATTTGACTTTGGTGGTGAGCTGATGCAAAATGAAGACAGATTTGAGCTTAAATGAACTAAACTAGCATATAACAACAAGAGTTAAGCACTGAACTAACCTCTGGATCAAATCAAACAGCAAATCCAAACACTACTGTATGGACAAATATACAATCAAAACTACCCAAACTGATAAATTGGTTTATGCCATTGATCAAACTAAGCTATCTTGACCTAAATACAACTATTTAAACAAGTCTAAACAGTTTATAACTACAAATATAAGTACAAACACAATCTGCAAATAGATGAAAACTGAAATTGAGAATGCTACTTACATATGACCAGCTGATTTCTCAGGCCAAACCAAACCTAAAATTACTCTAATCTAATCTAATCCACCCCATGTCCATGCTCGCATCATCCAATACCATTTTCATTTCAAATTGAACCCAGTTTGACTTTTGTTGACTATAGATGAAAATTGTTTGAAAGCTGCTTTCCAAGCTAATCCAAAGCTATAATAAGCTTAAATTAACTTGTTTCAATTAGAAAAGAAGCTATTGAAAGCTTTAATATGTGAACATGAGATTGAAATTTTCAACAAGAATCACAAGAACAAGAATTTTAACCAACCTTTGAAATTGATTCTTAAAACATATTACAATGATAACATAACTTAAGTTTTGATCATAGAAACAAAAGATTACAGAATTTAGGCTACACTAAGACATTTGTAAAAAAAACGACATAAAGAAAAACTTAAAAACTAACTACTACTCTACTTCTCTCTTCTTGCTTCCTTTTATATTCCAAACACCTTTTCCACTTGTTCTGATCAATTCCCACTTCTATTTTTGACCTTTGGATGAGTTGAAGCACTCTTGGCCGTTTGATTAACTTTTGGCGGGAAATGGTTTTAGCCAGGTGGAAGGATTGAGTGTTAAGGGAGGATCATTTAATGATTCTTGTTTTGTGGTGGAGTGGAGGGACAAGGGAGTAATATGTCGTTTGGGGGATGGTTGTGTGGAGTGTATGCAGAGAGCAGTTGAGGAAGAAAGAAAAACTCGCCAAGGGTGTTGGTTGACCAGACTTGACCAGGGGTTTAATAATGCAAGGGGGGTCAAAAGTGGTTAATGACAGGGGTCACTTGGGTTGGCAGGGTCACAAAGGTATTTGATAGGGTCCAAAGGGTACTAAAGGTTTAATATGACAAGGACCTAATGTGTAACTTCTGAAAATCAAGGGACCTAGGCTGCCAATTCAACAAAGTTGCTTGATCTGTGCTGAACCGTCAAGTCTAATTACACGAGCTGGCCACTTGTGAATGGCCAACCGTAACAGGCTTAAAACAGTTCAGACACAAATACAATGAAGTCCTGGAGAATATAATGAATTCCCGGGTCGTTAAGTCCCACGGAGACTCAATGGTGTGTAAACACTTGATCAGATGATAGAATGATCACTAAGGATAGTGATCAGTAAGGATTTTGATGGATAATTACCTAAAGAAAAGATTAATAAATTACAGCGACTTAAATGCAAATTAAAGAAAATTAAAAAGCTAATTTATATTAAATAAATGCTATCACTATTTTTACAATGATGTTTTTGTGTTTTATAAAATAAAATGACTTAAATAAACTATTTTAACTCAAACGTAAACTTAAAATATCTAAAAACGTGGCCTAAAATGAAAACGTACGTTAAATATAAAAATTACGCTGGAGCGCAAGACAAAACGTAAAATTTATGAAATAAAAGTCCTACAAGTGTAAAAACAATTTTTTTACTTAATATATGACAAAAGAAAATTTTAGAAAAAAGATTTATATTTTTTTGACTTTTATATTTTTTATTATGAATTAAATAAGATTTTACACTAATTAAATGTTTAAAAATACTAAAACTATTTAGAAAAATCTGAAACTTTTTTATAAAATACTTAATACTAATACAATTTTATAAAAAATACAAAAACTGAAAAAGCTATACTCAATAAGCTTGAAATAAGCTAAATATCTCGTATAAGCTTATATGAACAAGGAAGGTTATGTATTTAATTGTGCAAGATTAAACCAAGACAAGACCCAAGGGCAGTTGGTTTCTGTGTGGTGTGTTGGAGCGTGGACTGATGGTGCTGAAGGTCCTGAGTTCGAATCTCAGCAGCCCCTTTTTGCAACTAATTATTTTTTTTTTTGATTTTTCTTTTTCAAACTTATTAAGTACACTAAAATAAGCACTTTTCACAACTAGAACTTTTTATGAAAACTGTTAATAAGCTCAGAATAAGCTGTTTTTCTTAACAGTAAGCAAGAAATGGAATTAGCACTAGGATTAATGGAAAATGGCTAATAAGCTAAGAAATAAGCACAAGCTAATTGAGAATAAGCTAAATAACATTAAAAAGCTAGTGTAACAACCGAATAAGCACAATGAATTGGAAATAAGCACTTAACAACCCAAATAAGCATTTATATAATCATTGTACGTGGCATTTTTCGTAAAAGGGTAGTCAAAACAAGCTTAAAAATAAGCACTTTACAAGCTAATTAAAACTGAACTAGTATTTTTCTAATTTTGTTGAGCAGCTAAATTTTAATTTCCCAAAAGCATTTAAGCTAAATCTTAATAATGAGCACACAATAAAATTCCAAAGTTTATTCAAAAACGGGTATTTAGAAATTTTGACTTTTTGACAAAACTAAAAAATTGACTAACTTGAATTTTGATCATGATTTAAGGACTGATAATGATGTTACTAGATGAATGAAACCTACTGCAAGCTATATATATGATATCCTAACACAAAATAAGCTTTTGATTTCCAAAATTCCAAACAGTAAGCACATTAAGACAGTTTTCATGTGGATTTGACTTTTGTGAGTTGCAGACTCAAATTAAAGACAGATATGAGAACATTTGAGTTAACCAAGCTTAAAGCATCAAGAGTTAAGCACTGTCCAAGCCAAATAGACAAGTGAAACAACAGATCCAAACACCCCTTTAACTTATGGTTTGCAACTTAAAATGAACTAACTGCTTAACTAACTAACCTAACTGATTAAACTGAGTTTATAAGACCTAAATACAACTATTTAAACAGTCTACACCGATGGTAACCACGTAAATGTAAACAAGCACAAAATGCAAAATTGGCTTGAAAAGTGAAAATAAGAAGATCACTCACCATCGTCCAACTTGCTTGCAGACCAAAACTAAAACCAATGCTACACTAAATGAACCTACTCCAACCCAATTTCACCACTGCATCAACCCAAATCAAATTTCTTCTCCACTTTGACCCAGTTTGACTTATGTTGACCATGGACTAAATTTGTTTGAAACTGAAATGTAAGCCTAGTCAAAGCTTATAGAGAGCTTAAATACACTTATTTGATTTCAACAAATGCTTATGAGAAGCTTAAACATAGAATTTGAAACTGAAACTTTCAACAGTGAACATGAAAATTGGAATCTATATAAAAGACTTGAATTGATGTTCAAAACACATTACAAAGATGATTTAACATAAATGATGTACCAAGAAACTGAAATTACAACATTTTAACTAAAACTAAAACATTTTTATGAAAAACGACATTAAAGAAAAAATATAAAACTAGCTACTACTATCTCTGGCTTTCTCTTCCTTCTTTTATAGCCTTCAATGCTTCCACGTGTCCTTTAGATCAAATCCCACCACTCAAATTGGCCAATGGTTGAACTTTGAGTGAGTTGCCTGTTTTTATCATTTTGGCGGGAAACAGTGATTTGACTTGTAGGCTGTGATATCTAGCTAGGGGGGGTGGCATTAATTGTAGAGGGTTGAGTGATGATGGGGGTGGAGAATAAGGTGATGGGAGGTGACTGGAGTTGCAGGCAAGTGGAAGAAGAAGCAGGAGGTGGAAGGGATAAACAGTGTAGGGCGGCATTTTCTGTTTTTGACTTTCTTTGACCAAGGGTCCAAAATGGGGAGGTCACTTGGATATAAGGCGTGGGTCAAAGGGTAAGTGGCGTGGTCAAAATCATTTTGACAAGGCTTGGATAAGTTAATGACAAGGACTATTTTTGCATTTTCTGAAAAGACCAAGGACCAAACCTGTAATTTTCCAAACTTTTTTCAAGGGACCAAAATTGACAAGCTTTGAAAGTTTAGGGACCTATCTTGTCATTATTGAAAGTTAAGGGACCTAAGTTGTCATTTTTGAAAGTTAAAGGACCAAAGTTGTAAATTTGTAAATTTAAATCTCAAGGACCAGTTTTGACAACTTAAGAATCCCTAGGGACTTTAAAATGATTTTCTCTTTATTTGGTTTTACCAGGACTGCTTTTGACAACTTTTGAAACTTGGGGACTAAAGCGCCAATTATGCAAACTTTATATCGTTTTCACCGATTTTGACATTTTGCATTTAAAACACATAAAACACTTATTTGTGATATTTTTATCATTTTGATGCATTTCGAGTGTTTTCGGATGTTTTTGCGGTTTAAATGGTACAAAATGATGAGTATTTAGACACTCATCAATCCCCACACTAAACTATTGCTAGTCCCTAGCAATCTTTTGAGAAAAACTTAATGGATTTGAATCTCTTTACCAAAAGCCATTACTCGGAGTAGCCAAATGTTTCGAGTTCAAGTAAGAACCATGGTACACCGATAACCATGTGATTTTGAGCAAACCACCGACTTTCAACGGATTTGATTTTGTCTTTACCGAAGCCGTACTCTTCGGACTAGCCAACTCTTAGATAAATTATCAATATTATCTTTGGTGAGTGATTACCAATTATGGTTTTTCCATCGCCTTTACCACAAGCCATAATCTTGCGGGCTAGCCAACTCTTCACTTTTAGGATATGGTGAAATGAATACCATACAATTTTGGGCAAATTGCAAGTCGTAAACGGATTTGATATATCTTTACCAAGAGCCGTTTGCTCTGGATTAGCCAATCCTTTTGTCTTACGAGACATGGCGGATCGATAACAAGCCGAGTAAGTGTAGAACACTTACTCCAAAAAATTTTGGCCAAAAACGGGAATTGGGCGGTATAATTACATGATAAAATTCGTGAGAATTCCCCACACTTAGAAATGAATATTGCCCTCAATATTCAAAGTACGCGGTTATGCCGAAACAAAGAACGTAAAGGGAAATACTACGGCCATTATTTGAAAGATTTTTTTTTTTTTTTTTTTTTTTTTAGAGATATATATATATAACATGTGGGCATCACCCCACACTTAGGTGGTAGAAAGGGTAAGAAGGCGAAATATGGGTGAAAACCCATATGGTGTGTCTCTTGTTTTTGATTACCGAGTCGCTAGCTTGACTCGACCCCAATTCATTTGTTCATGGGGAAGCAAAGTGGAAGAAACAATCTCCATCGGACTTTCATTCAAGATGTTTGGACAAACATTTGAAGCACGTGAAAGTTCCACACCGACGAGATATACAAAGAAAGACCCGGCTCACAGATGATAAATGAAAATGTCGGGGTCAAAGATAGTGTCCTCACTCCCGAAGGAGTGAAGAAGAGAGGAAGACACATCATAAGTGAGGAATGGAAGGAAGATGTTTATAACAATTAGGATCCATTCGTCATCCTCAAATGTAGACATATCTGGAGGAAGGGTGAAGGTAGTATCATCAATAAGCAAACTCTTATGATAGAGTACACCTTCCTCCGAGCCAATATCATCCTCAAGATCAAAATAGAAATGATCATATTCGGAGGAGATATGTCATGAGAGAGTTCACCGAGAACTCTTCATGAAGAGAATCATTGGAAAAGCCTCAAGCTCGGGCTTGTCCAATGTAGAGTCACTATCCACAACGGGATAGGAGATGAAGTCGACTTAGCACAAAATGATTCGATCTTAGAAACGAGGAGATTTATATTGAACAATTGTTCACGAAGTATCTCGTCCTCAATTTCCGGATCATCGAATCTCTCACTTCCTCTAAGCTAACTAGCTCAAGGCGCTCCTCGACATAATCGATGTCTCCATAGGAGAAAGAATCGTCAAACGAAGTACAATCGTTATCGAATCGGAGAACATCTCGACATGATCATATGGAATGTCAAGAGGAGGAGAAGAATCATCATTAAGAGTCTCATCACACATATTACGGAGATAACCTCGGATTCACTTGGGTTGGAACAAGGCTCAACACTAGACGATTCCATTTACGGAATAGTGCTAGAAGGCTCGTCCCCATTATGAGAGAGTCTTTGGAAGCAATAAAAGGTAAGATAGGTGTGATAGCAATAGGCGGGGAGTTGAGAAATAAGATCGTTTAATTGAGTAACACTCTCCTCGTCGTCCTCATAGTATTCCTTCATTTGAATACTATCCTCATCATCATCGTCATCATATCGATTCTTATATTCATCTGTCAAGCTTACACACCATTCTTTTCATTTGCGGTTTCTTTCGAATGCGTATTTCTTGAACTTTGAGGAAGATTACACTCCTCGTAATCATTGAAATGATGTGAAGGCTCGGAAGTCCGATAACCGATGGAATATGTGGGGTTGGAAATTGTCAAAACCGGAGAATTGGAATTTTGAAAATTTTGATTCATCGGTTGACATTCAAAAGTCTCATGAGGACCCCGCATTCTCACAATGAGATAATTGGGAGAATAACTTTCACCAAAGTTCGATTGTAACATGGTTCGGCTCATAGACAAGCGGGACCCGTGGTGGACAATCAAAACCGTAATGAGAATCATTCCCACAAAACTCGCATGAGTGGGATTCGTATTGGGGGTGTGGAGGTAGGTAGGAAAAATCGGGTGTTTCATTTGAAATGGGATCGGAATTACCGACAAATTTGTCTCCGAAACTCACATTGGTACATCGCCGACAATTTCCACCGTTAAATGGACCTCCACACCAGGAACATGTTGAAAACCATGACATGAAGAATTAAACAGATAAGAGGGATAAGAGATGAAGAATTAAATGGTTAAAGAAGATAAGGAATGAAGAATTAAACAGATTTGAGGATAAAGAAATGTAGAATTAAACAGATTGGAGGATAAAGGATGGATATTTTTGGATTTTTGAAAAATATGCTATAAAAACAAAGAATGAAAATATTTTTGGCGTTGATAACACTTCAGGAAAAGTGTTAATAAACTTTTTGGAGTTTCTGATAACTTTACAAAAACTTTTTACAAAAGATGGTATATGTGCAAGAATGGGTCTGAAAAAGGGCTAACACACGCTAAAGCCTCCCGCAATGGTGGCGTAAAATTTGATCTGTCTTTGAACCGTCAAGTCTAATTACAGTGGCCACTTGTGAATGGCCAACCGTAATGAGCTTAAAACAGTTCGATAATAAATACAATGAAGTCTGGAGAATATAATGAATTCCGGGTCGTTAAGTCCCACGGAGACTCAATGGTGTGTAAACACTTGATCGATGATAGAATGATCACTAAGGATAGTGATCGAAGGATTTTGATGGATAATTACCTAAAGAAAAGATTAATAAATTACAATGACTTAAATGCAAATTAAAGAAAATTAAAAAGCTAATTTATATTAAATAAATGCTATCACTATTTTTACAATGATGTTTTTGTGTTTTATAAAATAAAATGACTTAAATAAACTATTTTAACTAAAACTTAAACTTAAAATATCTAAAAACGTGGCCTAAAATGAAAACGTACGTTAAATATAAAAATTACGCTGGAGCGCAAGACAAAACGTAAAATTTATGAAATAAAAGTCCTACAAGTGTAAAAACAATTTTTTTACTTAATATATGACAAAAGAAAATTTTAGAAAAAAGATTTATATTTTTTTGACTTTTATATTTTTTATTATGAATTAAATAAGATTTTACACTAATTAAATGTTTAAAAATACTAAAACTATTTAGAAAATCAAACTTTTTATAAAATACTTAATACTAATACAATTTTATAAAAATACAAAAGCGAAAAGCTATACTCAATAAGCTTGAAATAAGCTAAATATCTCGTATAAGCTTATATGAACAAGGAAGGTTATGTATTTAATTGTGCAAGATTAAACCAAGACAAGACCCAAGGGCAGTTGGTTTCTGTGTGGTGTGTTGGAGCGTGGACTGATGGTGCTGAAGGTCCTGAGTTCGAATCTCAGCAGCCCCTTTTTGCAACTAATTATTTTTTTTTTTGATTTTTCTTTTTCAAACTTATTAAGTACACTAAAATAAGCACTTTTCACAACTAGAACTTTTATGAAAAGCGTTAATAAGCTCGAGAATGTCGCTTTTTCTTAACGAAGAAGCAAGAAATGGAATTAGCACTAGGATTAATGGAAAATGGCTAATAAGCTAAGAAATAAGCACAAGCTAATTGAGAATAAGCTAAATAAGCATTAAAAAGCTAGTGTAACAACCTGAATAAGCACAATGAATTGGAAATAAGCACTTAACAACTCCAAATAAGCATTTATATAATCATTGCTGTGGCATTTTTCGTAAAAGGGTAGTCAAAACAAGCTTAAAAATAAGCACTTTACAAGCTAATTAAAAGCGAACTAGTATTTTTCTAATTTTGTTGAGCGACTAAATTTTAATTTCCCAAAAGCATTTAAGCTAAATCTTAATAATGAGCACACAATAAAATTCCAAAGTTTATTCAAAACGGGTATTTAGAAATTTTGACTTTTGACAAAACTAAAAATTGACTAACTTGAATTTTGATCATGATTTAAGGACCGATAATGATGTTACTAGATGAATGAAACCCTCGCAAGCTATATATATGATATCCTAACACAAAATAAGCTTTTGATTTCCAAAATTCCAAACAAGAAGCACATTAAGACAGTTTTCATGTGGATTTGACTTTGTGAGTTGCAGACTCAAATTAAAGACAGATATGAGAACATTTGAGTTAACCAAGCTTAAAGCATCAAGAGTTAAGCACTGTCCAAGCCAAATAGACAAGTGAAACAACAGATCCAAACACCCCTTTAACTTATGGTTTGCAACTTAAAATGAACTAACTGCTTAACTAACTAACCTAACTGATTAAACTGAGTTTATAAGACCTAAATACAACTATTTAAACAGGTCTACACTGATGGTAACCACAGAAACAGAAACAAGCACAAAATGCAAAATTGGCTTGAAAAGTGAAAATAAGAAGATCACTCACCACTGTCCAACTTGCTTGCAGACCAAAACTAAAACCAATGCTACACTAAATGAACCTACTCCAACCCAATTTCACCACTGCATCAACCCAAATCAAATTTCTTCTCCACTTTGACCCAGTTTGACTTATGTTGACCATGGACTAAATTTGTTTGAATCGAAATGTAAGCTTAGTCAAAGCTTATAGAGAGCTTAAATACACTTATTTGATTTCAACAAATGCTTATGAGAAGCTTAAACATAGAATTTGAACCGAAACTTTCAACAAATGAACATGAAAATTGGAATCTATATAAAAGACTTGAATTGATGTTCAAAACACATTACAAAGATGATTTAACATAAATGATGTACCAAGAAACTGAAATTACAACATTTTAACTAAAACTAAAACATTTTTATGAAAAACGACATTAAAGAAAAAATATAAAACTAGCTACTACTATCTCTGGCTTTCTCTTCCTTCTTTTATAGCCTTCAATGCTTCCACGTGTCCTTTAGATCAAATCCCACCACTCAAATTGGCCAATGGTTGAACTTTGAGTGAGTTACTCTTTTTATCATTTTGGCGAAAGCAGTGATTTGACTTGTAGGTCGTGATATCTAGCTAGGGGTGGCATTAATTGTAGAGGGTTGAGTGATGATGGGGGTGGAGAATAAGGTGATGGGAGGTGACTGGAGTTGCAGGCAAGTGGAAGAAGAAGCAGGAGGTGGAAGGGATAAACAGTGTAGGGCGGCATTTTCTGTTTTTGACTTTCTTTGACCAAGGGTCCAAAATGGGGAGGTCACTGGATATAAGGCAGGGGTCAAAAGGGTAAGTGGCAGGGTCAAAAATCATTTTGACAAGGCTTGGATAAGTTAATGACAAGGACTATTTTTGCATTTTCTGAAAAGACCAAGGACCAAACCTGTAATTTTCCAAACTTTTTTCAAGGGACCAAAATTGACAAGCTTTGAAAGTTTAGGGACCTATCTTGTCATTATTGAAAGTTAAGGGACCTAAGTTGTCATTTTTGAAAGTTAAAGGACCAAAGTTGTAAATTTGTAAATTTAAATCTCAAGGACCGTTTGACAACTTAAGAATCCTAGGGACTTTAAAATGATTTTCTTTATTTGGTTTTACCAGGACTGCTTTTTGACAACTTTTGAAACTTGGGGACTAAAGCGCCAATTATGCAAACTTTATACGCTTTTTCACCGATTTTGACATTTTGCATTTAAAACACATAAAACACTTATTTGTGATATTTTATCATTTTGATGCATTTCTGAGTGTTTTCAGATGTTTTTGCAGTTTAAATGGTACAAAAATGATGAGTATTTAGACACTCATCATTGCTCCAAGGACTAAAAGTGACAAGTTTCAATAATGCAAGGACCAAACTTGACATTTTCCAATTTTCCAAGGACCATTTATGACATTTTTCAAACTTGAGGGACCAAAGTTGTAGTTTTGCAAATTTTAAACTTTGAAGGGTTTGTTTTAACAACTTTTGAATCCCATGGACCTTAAATGACATTTTTCTTTATTTTGATTTACCAAGGACTGTTTTTGACAACTTGTGAAACTTGGGGACTAAAGCGCCAATTTTGCAAACTTGATATGTTTTTCATCGATTTTAAACATTTTGCATTTGAAACACATAAAACAACGATTTGTGATATTTTCATCATTTTGATGCATTTTTGAGTGTTTTCAGATGATTTTGCAGTTTAGATTGTACAAAAATGATGAGTATTTAGACACTCATCAATCCCCCACGCTAAGATATTGCTAGTCCCTAGCAATGTTTTGAAACTTTAATGGATTTTAAAGAACTCTTTACCAAAAGCCATCACTTCTGGAGTAGCCAAATGTTTCAGTTCAAGTAAGAACCTTGGTACACTGATAACCAAATGATTTTGAGCAAATCATAAGCTGTAAACGGATTTGATTTGTCTTTACCGAAGCCGCTTGCTCTGGACTAGCCAACTCTTAGATAAATTATCAATTATTATCTTTGGTGAGTGAATACCAATTATGGATTTTCCACGCCTTTACCACAAGCCATAACCTTGCGGGCTAGCCAACTCTTCACTTTTTAGGAAATGGTGAGTTGAGAACCATACAATTTTGGGCAAATTGCAAGCCATATAAACGGATTTGAGAAATCTTTACCAAGAGCCGTTTGCTCTGGATTAGCTAATCCTTTTGTCTTCTGAGACATGGCGGATCGATAACCATATGAGTAAGTGTAAACACTTACTCCAAAAAAAAAATTTGGCCAAAACGGGAATTGGGTGGATAATACATGATAAAATTCGTGAGAATTCCCCACACTTAGAAATGAATATTGCCCTCAATATTCAAAGTACCGTGGTTATGCCGAAACATAGAACGTAAAAGGAAATACTACTACCATTATTTTAATAGATTTTTTTTTTTTTTTTTTTTTTTTTTAGAGATATATATATATAACATGTGGGGCATCACCCCACACTTAGGTGGTAGAAAGGGTAAGAAGTCGAAATATGGGTGAAAACCCATATGGTGTGTGCTCTTGTTTTTGATTTCAGTCGCTAGCTTGACTCGACCCCAATTCATTGGTTCATGGGAAACAAAGTGGAAGAAACAATCTCAATCGGACTTTCATTCAAGATGTTTGTATAAACATTTGAAGCACGCATAAAAGTTCCACACCGACGAGATATACATAGAACCGCTCAAAATGATAAATGAAAATGCCGGGATCAAAATAGTGTCCTCATTCCCCAAGGAGAAAAGGAAAGAGCAACCACACCATATGTGAAGAATGGAATAAATATGTGCATCACAATGCATGTCCATTCCTCATCGGAAAGAAGTAAATCACCATTTTGACATTTTAAGCTTAAATTTGAAGCTTTTATGGTGATTGGTAACAAAATTTCCGGGAGGGAGAGCTGGAAACGGTTCTTCAATCAACAGATTTTCAAGAAAAGGATGTCTCCTCCGAATCAAAGTAAGTATTGTCAATTCTGTTGGAATCGACTCATCACTAAGAAAATCATCGACCTCCTTCCAAAGTTGTCATCTTCCTCATCCGGAGTGAGAGAAGGAATGGAAGAGTCGAAATGGGATAAGAAATGAGTGGATGATCATTATATAGGAGATTTCTAGTTTCTCCAAGATCGGCTTCAAATCAAAGAGATCATCGTCACTTTCGATGAAAGTGGATGATGTGAGTGAGTTCATCGGTGAACTCCTCAAGAAGAGGATCGATCGTGGGAGTGATGCCTCAACATACTGATGTCTCCATAAGATTTACAATCATCGCTAAAATTGGAGAAAGTCTCAAATGATCATTTGAACACTCAAGAGCGGAAGAAGAATCACATATGATCGAAATTTCTGTGACTCTCTCGGGATTGGGACAAGGTCCTCAACACTAGACTTTATAAATTCGTCCGATTCCTTTTCGAGAACAGTGTCAAGATGCTCATCCCCATGTTTAGAGAGTGAGTGGGAGCTTGGTGTGATAACAACAGATCGAGGGAGTTTAGAAGGACTAGCATACATATGTTTTATACTTTCCATTTGTTCTTCCGCTAGTAATTCCATCATAGTCTTTTCTCCCTGATTGTTCATGGAAGGAGTCTCAACTGATGAACTTGATGAACCATTATAAAATTGTAGGATATCAAGGATATCTTCATCATCATCGTCATCAGGAATGAAACGGAATCGAGAGCTAGATTTGGCTGCTTTTTCTTTTGCAATTGATTCCTAATAGATTGTTCAAAGGCAATTTGGGAATCTAATTTAGCGACCCGCTTCTTGACTAACAACACTTCCATGGATTTCTCATTTGGATTATCTTGGGAGTGTTTACATTCCTTCAAATCTTTCACTAAATCCAAAAGATCAAGGAGAAGATTTTGAGGAAGTGGGTCAGCCGGTCTTGTAGAGGTTGGTCATGATACGAAGAGTCGTAATTGTTACAAGGAAATGGATTCCTTGTTTGACAATCCGAGCTAGAGTGAGGACCTCCACAATACTCACAACAAGAAAGCGATGTGGTTGTGAGTGGTATGTGTTGTAGTCATAATTGTTATCGTGAACCCGCTCATAGACAAGCGTGTTTCGATTGACAATCGAATCGGAATGTGAACCACCACAAGACTCACAACAAGAAAGCGCCGAGTCTCAAATGTGGTAGCCGATGGAATAAATCGGTCTTGTTATGGTAGGAATAGGGATCCCGGTTATAGACGGACCCGCTTCCGATTCCACCATGCTACAACCGGGGCAATTGCCACCATTATAAGGACCACCACACCATTGACAACCAAGAGGGTGAGGATAAGACATAGAAAGAATCAAAGGTTAACAGAGGGTAAGAAATGAAGAATCAAAAGGTAAGAGGGTAAAGAGGAATATTTTTGGTATTTTTGAAAACATTTTGATAAAAACAAAGAATGAAAATATTTTATGCGTTTTAACACTTTAGGAAAAGTGTTAATGAACTTTTGGATTTTCGATAACTTTACAAAAACATTTACAAAAGGTGGTATATGTGCAAGAATAGATCGAAAAAGGTTTAGAACACGCTAAAGCCTCCCAAGTGGCGCCAAAATTTGATCTGTGCTAAACCAGTCAAGTCTAATCACACAAGCTAGCCACTTGTGAATGGCTAACCGTAATAGACTTAAAACTGCTTAAAACACAAATACAATGAAGTCCTGGAGAATATAATGAATTCCCGGGTCGTTAAGTCCCACGGAGACTCAATGGTGTGCAAACACTTGATCAGACGATAGAATGATCACTAAGGATAGTGATCGGAAAGGATTTTGATGGATAACTATACCTAAAGAAAAAGTTTAAAAATAAAAGCGACTTAAATGCAAATTAAGAAAATTAAAAGATAAAATATATTAAATAAACGCTATCACTATTTTTAAAATGATGAACGTTTAAAACCTAAAACACACGTTTAAATAAAATTACGTAAACGCACAAAATAAAACGTGAAAATAAAGAAGGAAAATACCTACGGATATTAAAAATACATTTTACAATCCTAAATATAAAAGAAAATTATTAGAAAAGGAAAATTATTTTTACAACTATTTATTTAATTATTATTAATTAAAACTAATTTCAACTATTTATAAATACTCTAAAATAGAAGAAAATACAAAATAAGGCTAGAAAAATAAAATTAAGATTGAGAAAATCTAAAATATTATAAAACTAATTTTAAAACTAAAATATATTTTTACACTTTTATATATTTATTACTAATTTAAAACTATTTAAAACTAATTAAAATGCTAGAAAATACTATTTAAACTAAGAAAATTATGGAAAAATATTTTTTGACTTTTATATTTATCTTAACTTAATAAAAATGAAAAATTATTTTTTGAACCTTTTCTTAATTTTTGTATTTAAAGCTAATTAAAATGCTTAAAACTAATTTAAATTAAGAAAATACCAAACAGGCTTGGAAAAATCTGAAAAATTCAAGATAAGCTTAAAATAATATTATGAAACTAGGAAAAATAGAAAAACAGGTGCTTGTATGTAAGATTATGCAACTGCTATGCAATGTGCTTATAAATAAGCACTTGAATAAGCCAAATGAACACAACAAGCCACCAACTGATAACACAAGCTAAAATATGCTAAAAGTACTCCAATGCAACAATAAACAACTATCTATAACCTCTGATTTGCAAAATGATAAGATTATGAAGATTTGAGCTTATAAGCTAAAAGCAGATTTTGGGTGTCTACTTGCAGCCCAGGAATAAGTACTCAAATAAGCTGGAAACCAAAAGGCAAATGTAGGATCCTCAAGATAACCTGGCTAGGAACTTGCAAACCAAAATACAGACCTAGAAAAGCTCTTAAGAGCTTTGTGCAAGAGCTGCACAAACTGCACAACCCCATGTAATTTAATGCCCACAAGACAGGCAGGCATAAGCCTGCTTTGACAAGCTCATTTGGAGATTATAGAAAATTTGTAAAATCTACAAAATAGTAATAAGAAATTAGACCGATGAACTTATAAAACCCAAAATTTCAATGGAATTCACCCGAAATGAACTCATGAAAAATCATCTAAGCTTGGCCAAAACTGAGTTTTGCCATTTTGACTTTTTGAAGCAATTATGAAAAGTTGACCAAAATGAAATTTGAAGCTAATTTTTGGACTGAGTGAGATGTAATATGATGAAATAAAGTTAATGCAGTCTAACTCTATGTAATTTAAACACAAAATGAGATTTTGTTTTAACAAAATCCCAACAGTAAAACTGTTAAGACAGATTGAAGTTGGATTTGACTTTGGTGGTGAGCTGATGCAAAATGAAGACAGATTTGAGCTTAAATGAACTAAACTAGCATATAACAACAAGAATTAAGCACTGAACTAACCTCTGGATCAAATCAAACAGCAAATCCAAACACTACTGTATGGACAAATATGCAATCAAAACTACCCAAACTGATAAACTGGTTTATGCCATTGATCAAACTAAGCTATCTTGACCTAAATACAACTATTTAAACAAGTCTAAGCAGTTTATAACTACAAATATAAGTACAAACACAACTGCAAATAGATGAAAAGCGAAATTGAGAATGCTACTTACATATGACCAGCTGATTTCTCAGGCCAAACCAAACCTAAAATTACTCTAATCTAATCTAATCCACCCCATGTCCATGCTCTGCATCATCCAATACCATTTTCATTTCAAATTGAACCCAGTTTGACTTTTGTTGACTATAGATGAAAATTGTTTGAAACTGTTTCCCAAGCTAATCCAAAGCTATAATAAGCTTAAATTAACTTGTTTCAATTAGAAAAGAAGCTATTGAAAGCTTTAATATGTGAACATGAGATTGAAATTTTCAACAGTAATCACAAGAACAAGAATTTTAACCAACCTTTGAAATTGATTCTTAAAACATATTACAATGATAACATAACTTAAGTTTTGATCATAGAAACAAAAGATTACAGAATTTAGGCTACACTAAGACATTTGTAAAAAAACGACATAAAGAAAAACTTAAAACTAACTACTACTCTACTCTCTTCTTGCTTCCTTTATATTCCAAACACCTTTTCCACTTGTTTCGATCAATTCCCACTTCTATTTTTGACCTTTGGATGAGTTGAAGCACTCTTGGCCGCTTGATTAACTTTTGGCGGAAATGGTTTTAGCAGTGGAAGGATTGAGTGTTAAGGGGGAGGGATCATTTAATGATTCTTGTTTTGTGGTGGAGGTGGAGGGGACAAGGGGAGTAATATGTTGAGCTGGGGGGATGGTTGTGTGGAGTGTATGCAGAGAGCAGTTGAGGAAGAAAGAAAAACGCGCCAAGGGTGTTGGTTGACCAGTTGACCAGGGTTTAATAATGCAAGGGGTCAAAAGTGGTTAATGAGGGGTCACTTGGTCAAGGTGGTCACAAAGGTATTTGATAGGGTCCAAAGGGTATTAAAGGTTTAATATGACAAGGACATAATGTGTAACTTCTGAAAATCAAGGGACCTAGGATGCCAATTCAACAAAGTTGCTCCAAGGACTAAAAGTGACAAGTTTCAATAATGCAAGGACCAAACTTGACATTTTCCAATTTTCCAAGGACCATTTAAGACATTTTTCAAACTTGACGGACCAAAGTTGTAGTTTTGCAAATTTTATACTTTGAAGGGTTTGTTTTAACAACTTTTGAATCCCATGGACCTTAAATGACATTTTTCTTTATTTTGTTTTACCAGGACTGCTTTTTGACAACTTGTGAAACTTGGGGACTAAAGCGCCAATTTTGCAAACTTGATATGTTTTTCATCCGATTTTAAACATTTTGCATTTGAAACACATAAAACACCGATTTGTGATATTTTCATCATTTTGATGCATTTTGAGTGTTTTCGATGATTTTGCGGTTTAGATTGTACAAAATGATGAGTATTTAGACACTCATCAATCCCCACACTAAGATATTGCTAGTCCCTAGCAATGTTTTGAAACTTTAATGGATTTTAAAGAACTCTTTACCAAAAGCCATCACTCGGAGTAGCCAAATGTTTCATTTCAAGTAAGAACCTTGGTACATCGATAACCAAATGATTTTGAGCAAATCATAAGCTATAAACGGATTTGATTTGTCTTTACCGAAGCCGTTTGCTCGGACTAGCCAACTCTTAGATAAATTATCAAGATTATCTTTGGTGAGTGAATACCAATTATGGATTTTCCAACGCCTTTACCACAAGCCATAACCTTTCGGGCTAGCCAACTCTTCACTTTTTAGGAAATGGTGAGTTGAGAACCATACAATTTTGGGCAAATTGCAAGCCATATAAACGGATTTGAGAAATCTTTACCAAGAGCCGTTTGCTCTGGATTAGCTAATCCTTTTGTCTTACGTATATGGCGGATCGATAACTATATGAGTAAGTGTAAAACACTTACTCCAAAAAATTTTGGCCAAAAACGGGAATTGGGTGGATAATACATGATAAAATTCGTGAGAATTCCCCACACTTAGAAATGAATATTGCCCTCAATATTCAAAGTACCGCGGTTATGCCGAAACATAGAACGAAAAGGGAAATACTACGCCATTATTTTAATAGATTTTTTTTTTTTTTTTTTTTTTTTTTTTTAGAGATATATATATATAACATGGGGCATCACCCCACACTTAGGTGGTAGAAAGGGTAAGAAGTCGAAATATGGGTGAAAACCCATATGGTGTGTGCATCTTTTTTGATTTCAGTCGCTAGCTTGACTCGACCCCGAATTCATTGGTTCATGGGAAACAAAGTGGAAGAAACAATCTCAATCGAATTTCGCTCAAGATGTTTGTATAAACATTTGAAGCACGCAAAAGTTCCACACCGACGAGATATACATAGAACCGCTCAAAATGATAAATGAAAATGCCGGGATCAAAAATAGTGTCCTCATTCCAAGGAGAAAAGGGAAAGAGCAACCACACCATATGTGAAGAATGGAATAAATATGTGCATCACAATGCATGTCCATTCCTCATCGTAAAGAAGTAAATCACCATTTTGACATTTTTAAGCTTAAATTTGAAGCTTTTATGGTGATTGGTAACAAAATTTCCGGGAGGAGAGTGGAAACGGTTCTTCAATCAACAGATTTTCAAGAAAAGGATGTCTCCTCCGAATCAGTAAGTATTGTCAATTCTGTTGGAATCGACTCATCACTAAGAAAATCATCGACCTCCTTCCAAAGTTGTCATCTTCCTCATCCGGAGTGAGAGAAGGAATGGAAGAGTCGGAAATGGGATAAGAAATGAGTGGATGATCATTATATAGGAGATTTCTAGTTTCTCCAAGATCGGCTTCAAATCAAAGAGATCATCGCCACTTTCGATGAAAGTGGATCGATGTGAGTGAGTTCATCGGTGAACTCCTCAAGAAGAGGATCGATCGTGGGAGTGATGCCTCAACATACTCGATGTCTCCATAAGATTTACAATCATCGCTAAAATTGGAGAAAGTCTCAAAATGATCATTTGAACACTCAAGAGGGAAGAAGAATCACACATATGATCGAAATTCCTGTGACTCTCTCGGGATCGGGACAAGGTCCTCAACACTAGACTTTATAAATTCGTCCGATTCCTTTTCGTGAACAAGTGTCAAGATGCTCATCCCCATGTTTAGAGAGTGAGTGGGAGCTTCGGTGTGATAACAATGATCGAGGGAGTTTAGAAGGACTAGCATACATATGTTTCATACTTTCCATTTGTTCTTCGCTAGTAATTCCATCATAGTCTTTTCTCCCGATTGTTCATGGAAGGAGTCTCTACCGATGAACTTGATGAACCGTTATAAAATTGTAGGATATCAAGGATATCTTCATCATCATCGCCATCGGGAATGAAACGGAATCGAGAGCTAGATTTGGTCGCTTTTTCTTTTGCAATTGATTCCCTAATAGATTGTTCAAAGCCAATTGGGAATCTAATTTAGCACCGCTCTTCACTAACAACACTTCCATGGATTTCTCATTTGGATTATCTTGGGAGTGTTTACATTCCTTCAAATCTTTCACTAAATCCAAAAGATCAAGGAGAAGATTTTGAGGAAGTGGGTCAGCCGGTCATTGTAGAGGTTGGTCATGATACGAAGAGTCATAATTGTTACAAGGAAATGGATTCCTTGTTTGACAATCCGAGCTAGAGTGAGGACCTCCGCAATACTCACAACAAGAAACCGATGTGGTTGTGAGTGGTATGTGTTGTAGTCATAATTGTTATCGTGAACCCGCTCATAGACAAGCGTGTTTCGATTGACAATCGAATCGGAATGTGAACCACCACAAGACTCACAACAAGAAATCTGCCGAGTCTCACAAAGGTGGTAGCCGATGGAATAAATCGATCGTGTTATGGTAGGAATAGGGATCCCGGTTATAGATGGACCTGCTTCCGATTCCACCATGCTACAACCGGGGCAATTGCCACCATTATAAGGACCACCACACCATTGACAACCAAGAGGGTGAGGATAAGACATAGAAAGAATCAAAGGTTAACAGAGGGTAAGAAATGAAGAATCAAAAGGTAAGAGGGTAAATAGGAATATTTTTGGTATTTTGAAAAACATTTTGATAAAAACAAAGAATGAAAATATTTTTATGCTTTTAACACTTTAGGAAAAGTGTTAATGAACTTTGGATTTTTCGATAACTTTACAAAAACTGTTTACAAAAGGTGGTATATGTGCAAGAATAGATCCGAAAAGGTTTAGAACACGCTAAAGCCTCCCGCAACAAGCGCCAAAATTTGATCTGTGCTAAACCGGTCAAGTCTAATCACACAAGCTAGCCACTGTGAATGGCTAACCGTAATAGACTTAAACCGCTTAAAACACAAATACAATGAAGTCCCGGAGAATATAATGAATTCCGGTCGTTAAGTCCCACGGAGACTCAATGGTGTGCAAACACTTGATCGACGATAGAATGATCACTAAGGATAGTGATCGGAAAGGATTTTGATGGATAACTATACCTAAAGAAAAGTTTATAAATAAAAGCGACTTAAATGCAAATTAAGAAAATTAAAAGATAAAATATATTAAATAAACGCTATCACTATTTTTAAAATGATGAACGTTTAAAACCTAAAACATACGCTTAAATAAAATTACGTAAACGCACAAAATAAAACGTGAAAATAAAGAAGGAAAATACCTACGGATATGAAAAATACATTTTACAATCCTAAATATAAAAGAAAATTATTAGAAAAGGAAAATTATTTTACAACTATTTATTTAATTATTATTAATTAAAACTAATTTAAACTATTTATAAATACTCTAAAATAGAAGAAAATACAAAATAAGGCTAGAAAAATAAAATTAAGATTGAGAAAATCTAAAATATTATAAAACTAATTTTAAAACTAAAATATATTTTTACACTTTTATATATTTATTACTAATTTAAAACTATTTAAAACTAATTAAAATGCTAGAAAATACTATTTAAACTAAGAAAATTATGGAAAATATTTTTTGACTTTTTATATTTATCTTAACTTAATAAAATGAAAATTATTTTTGAACCTTTTCTTAACTTTTTGTATTTAAAGCTAATTAAAATGCTTAAAACTAATTTAAATTAAGAAAATGCCAAACAGGGCTTGGAAAAATCTGAAAAATTCAAGATAAGCTTAAAATAATATTATGAAACTAGGAAAAATAGAAAACAGGTGCTTGTATGTAAGATTATGCAATCATATGCAATGTGCTTATAAATAAGCACTGAATAAGCCAAATGAACACAACAAGCCACCAACCGATAACACAAGCTAAAATATGCTAAAAGTACTCCAATGCAACAATAAACAACTATCTATAACCTCTGATTTGCAAAATGATAAGATTATGAAGATTTGAGCTTATAAGCTAAAAGCGATTTTGGGTGTCTACTTGCGTTTCGTGAATAAGTACTCAAATAAGTCGGAAACCAAAAGGCAAATGTAGGATCCTCAAGATAACCTGGCTAGGAACTTGCAAACCAAAATATGCACCTAGAAAAGCTCTTAAGAGCTTTGTGCAAGAGTCGCACAAACCGCACAACCCCCTGTAATTTAATGCCTCATGCATGTGGCACATAAGCCTATTTTGACAAGCTCATTTGGAGATTATAGAAAATTTGTAAAATCTACAAAAATAGTAATAAGAAATTAGACCCGTTGAACTTATAAAACCCAAAATTTCAATGGAATTCACCCGAAATGAACTCATGAAAATCATCTTAGCTAAACCGAGTTTTGCCATTTTGACTTTTTGAAGCAATTATGAAAAGTTGACCAAAATGAAATTTGAAGCTAATTTTTGACCGAATGAGATGTAATATGATGAAATAAAGTTAATGTCTAACTCTATGTAATTTAAACACAAAATGAGATTTTGTTTTGACAAAATCCCAACAAGAAACTGTTAAGACTGATTGAAGTTGGATTTGACTTTGGTGGTGAGCTGATGCAAAATGAAGACAGATTTGAGCTTAAATGAACTAAACTAGCATATAACAACAAGAATTAAGCACTGAACTAACCTCTGGATCAAATCAAACAGCAAATCCAAACACTACTGTATGGACAAATATGCAATCAAAACTACCCAAACTGATAAACTGGTTTATGCCATTGATCAAACTAAGCTATCTTGACCTAAATACAACTATTTAAACAAGTCTAAACAGTTTATAACTACAAATATAAGTACAAACACAATCTGCAAATAGATGAAAACTGAAATTGAGAATGCTACTTACATATGACCAGCTGATTTCTCAGGCCAAACCAAACCTAAAATTACTCTAATCTAATCTAATCCACCCCATGTCCATGCTCTGCATCATCCAATACCATTTTCATTTCAAATTGAACCCAGTTTGACTTTTGTTGACTATAGATGAAAATTGTTTGAAACTGTTTCCCAAGCTAATCCAAAGCTATAATAAGCTTAAATTAACTTGTTTCAATTAGAAAAGAAGCTATTGAAAGCTTTAATATGTGAACATGAGATTGAAATTTTCAATAGTAATCACAAGAACAAGAATTTTAACCAACCTTTGAAATTGATTCTTAAAACATATTACAATGATAACATAACTTAAGTTTTGATCATAGAAACAAAAGATTACAGAATTTAGGCTACACTAAGACATTTGTAAAAAAAACGACATAAAGAAAAACTTAAAAACTAACTACTACTCTACTTCTCTCTTCTTGCTTCCTTTTATATTCCAAACACCTTTTCCACTTGTTCTGATTAATTCCCACTTCTATTTTTGACCTTTGGATGAGTTGAAGCACTCTTGGCCGTTTGATTAACTTTTGGCGGGAAATGGTTTTAGCCAGGTGGAAGGATTGAGTGTTAAGGGGGAGGGATCATTTAATGATTCTTGTTTTGTGGTGGAGGTGGAGGGGACAAGGGGAGTAATATGTCGAGCTGGGGATGGTTGTGTGGAGTGTATGCAGAGAGCGGTTGAGGAAGAAAGAAAACGCGCCAAGGGTGTTGGTTGACCGATTTGACCGGGGTTTAATAATGCAAGGGGTCAAAAGTGGTTAATGACAGGGGGTCACTTGGGTTGGCAGGGTCACAAAGGTATTTGATAGGGTCCCAAAGGGTATTAAAGGTTTAATATGACAAGGACCTAATGTGTAACTTCTGAAAATCAAGGGACCTAGGCTGCCAATTCAACAAAGTTGCTCCAAGGACTAAAAGTGACAAGTTTCAATAATGCAAGGACCAAACTTGACATTTTCCAATTTTCAAGGACCATTTATGACATTTTTCAAACTTGAGGGACCAAAGTTGTAGTTTTGCAAATTTTAAACTTTGAAGGGTTTGTTTTAACAACTTTTGAATCCCATGGACCTTAAATGACATTTTTCTTTATTTTGATTTACAGGACTGCTTTTTGACAACTTGTGAAACTTGGGGATTAAAGCGCCAATTTTGCAATCTTGATATGTTTTTCATCTGATTTTAAACATTTTTGCATTTGAAACACATAAAACACTGATTTGTGATATTTTCATCATTTTGATGCATTTTTGAGTGTTTTCAGATGATTTTGCAGTTTAGATTGTACAAAAATGATGAGTATTTAGACACTCATCAGCTATAATATGTTATAAATACCCAAATGCAACTAATCTCAACTATCCTTAACCTCTATTGTGCTGATTGTACAGATTTGGTGTTTTGAGATCAAGTGCTTAAAACAGTTTCCACCCACCAATTTGCAGCTAGAAAATAAGCCACCTAATAAGCTGAGACTGAAAAACAGATATGGGAACCTCAAGAAGACCTGGCTAGCTATGTCTAAACCAAAGATCAAACTTGGACAAGCTCTTATGAGCTCTGTGCAAGCTCAAGATAAAACACATGCACACTCGCTAATCTTGAGTTTGTGTGGGAAATGAGACTCAAAAGACATGTTGTTTTGCGACTTATAAAAATTGACAAAATTCTACAAAATGGTAATAAGAAACTAGACCAAGTGAAGTTTAAAACCCATGATTTCATTTGATTTGATCCAAATGAAGCAATGAAAATCCTCTCGCTTGGGCTCAAAATCACTTTTCGACTTTTGACTTTTGAGCGCTTTTGAAAATGTTGACTTTAATGAACTTTGTAACCGATTTTAAGGATCGAGATTGATGTTACAAGGTGAAATAAAACTATATTAGGCTATTCTACCGATTTCTAAACACGTAACAAGATTTTGCTTTTCAAAACTCCAACAGATTTGAAATGAAGACAGTTTAAGATAATTTTGACTTTGGGCTAATGCTGGGTGCAATAATAAGATGATATGAGTCAAATAGAGCTAACCAAGCCTAGAACAACAAGTTTTAACTACTGAATAAACCTCAAATACAGTTTAAGCAGCAAATCCAAACACCACTTTAAATCACTGTTATGCAAGTTTAACTGAACTAAACACTGAACCAACTTGATTTCTTGATCAAACTGAGTCTAACTACTCTAATTACTACTAAATAAACAAGTTTGAACTATTTATAACCACATATACAAGTTATGCAGTGAACATGAAATTGGACTTACATTTGGTCCTAGCCACAGTGGCTTGCCAAAGAACACAAGAACAACTAACCTATTCCAAACCCTAACCTAGCTCATTATCAACCCAAATCCATGCTGCATCAACCCATATCCAATTTCTTCTCCATTTTGGCCCCGTTTGACTTTCGTTGACCAAGGATGAGAATTGCTTGAAATCGAATTCCAAGCTTATCAAAAGCTATAATGAGCTTAAGTAAGCTTGTTTGACTTTACAATAAGCTATTTGAAGCTTGGAAACAAGAGTTTGAAATTGAATTCCTTAACAAGAATATAGAAACTTGAATTTATATTAAAACTTTGACTTGATACTAGAAACCTGATTGTATTGATAAAACAACTTAATTTGATTACATAAGAACAGGAAATTACAACTTTTAACTTAAATTAAAACTTTAATACTAAAAATGACATACATAAATATTGAAAAACTAAGTACTCCCTCTTTCTTGCTTCTTCTTCTTCTCTTTATACACCAACTGTCTTCTCTCTCTCCTCTGAGCATTTCCCACCTTAATTCAGGACCCTTGGATGAGTTGAAGAGATTTTAGCCATTGGATCACTTTTGGCAGGAAAGTGGGATATTGCAACGGGACAGTTTGAGGGTGCATTAAATGTTTCTTGGTCGTTGTTGAGGTGGAGGGACATGGTGTGGAGTAGGGTGGGCGGAGTTGGAGGTGTTGCGAGACAAAGTGGTCGGGAAAGAGGGAAAAAGGAGGTGGTGTTGGCGGTTTTATTTAAACCGTGGGTATTTTTGGTTTCGGGTTAAAAGGGTGGGTAACGGGTTGGACTTGGGTAAAAGGATATTGGGCTTGGTTTGGATATTGGATTTGGACTTAGGATTTATTTTGAATCCATTTTCAACACTAGGGACCCATTGTGTAATTCTGAAAATCCAGGGATCAAAGCTGTAAATTATGAAGTTGTAGTCCAAGGGCCTATCTTGCCATCTCCAATAATCCAAGGACCATTTTTTTCCAATTGTGAAATTCCAAGGACTAAACATGAACATTTTTAAAATCCAAGGATCAAAACTGTAATTTCTCAAAACTTTTGGAACTTTTCACCAAAGGACTAATTATGATAATTTATGATTCCAAAATGACCTTTGGTGACTTTTCTTTAAAATAAGTGCTCAGGACTATTTCGACAAGATTTGAAAGTCTGGGACCAAACCGCCATTTTGCAAACTTAGCTCATTTTTCATCCGATTTTAAACATTTTGCATCCGAAACATATAAAATGCAATTTTGAGATATTTTCAAGATTTTGATGCATTTCGAGCATTTTAAATGTTTTATAGTTTAGATTTAACAAAAATGATGAGTATTTACACACTCATCAATCCCCACACTAAACTATTGCTAGTCCCTAGCAATCTTTTGAGAAAACTTAATGGATTTGAATCTCTTTACCAAAAGCCATTACTTCGAGTAGCCAAATGTTTCAGCTCAAGTAAGAACTATGGTACATCGATAACCATGTTATTTTGAGCAAACCACCAACTTCCAACGGATTTGATTTGTCTTTACCGTAAGCCGCTTGCTCGGACTAGCCAACTCTTAGATAAATTATCAATATTATCTTTGGTGAGTCGATTACCAATTATGGTTTTCCATCGCTTTACCACAAGCCATAAACTTGCGGGCTAGCCAACTCTTCACTTTTAAGGATATGGTGAAGTAATACCATACAATTTTGGGCAAATTGCAAGTCGTCAACGGATTTGAGATATCTTTACCAAGAGCCGTTTGCTCTCGGATTAGCCAAATCTTTTGTTTATTAGACAAGGCGGATCGATAACTATAAGATGAGTAAGTGCAAAACACTTACTCTAAAAAAAATTTGGCCAAAATGGGGAATTAAAGGTATAATTACATGATAAAATTCGTGAGAATTCCCCCACACTAGAAATGAATATTTCCTCAATATTCAAAGTACCGCGGTTATCTTTGAAACATAGAACGAAAAGGAAATACTACGCCATTATTTGAAAGATTTTTTTTTTTTTTTGAAACTTTATACAACAATGGGCAACTCCCCACACTAGGTGGTGGTAGAAAGAAATCGTAAACACGGTGAAAACCCATGTAGCATGCTATTGTTTTTGATTTCCAGTCGCTAGCTTGACTCGATCCCCGCATTCATTGGTTCATGGGGAAAGTTTGTAGATCCGGGACAACCACGGAGGAATGTCCTCTCCAAAATAATGCTTCAACCGATGACCATTCACTTTAAAGTTTGGACCATCGGGTTGAGATAACTCAATGGTTCCATATGGAAATACTTTAGTGATGGTGAATGGTCCGCATCAATGGATTTTAGTTTTCCGAGAAAATCTTCAATCTTGAATTGAAAAGAAGGACTCGATCACCGACGTTGAAAACGCGGTTTTTGATTTTGGAGTCATGAATCTTCTTTGTCTTTTCTTTGTAGATCAAAGAGTTCTCGATGCTTGATCACGGAGTTCATTTAATTCATTCATTTGAACTTTCCGGTGATCACCACCGTCTCGAATATCAAAGTTGGCATGTTTCAAGGCCCAAGATGCCTTGTGCTCAAGTTCAACCGGCAGATGACATGCCTTCCGCATACAAGCTTGTATGGAGTGCACCGATGGGTGTTTTATAAGTCGCACGGAAGGCCCAGTGCGCCATCTAGCTTATCCGACCAAGAGGCACGGTTTTCGCCAACCGCCTCTCAAGAATTCTTTAATCCCTCGGTTGGAAACTTCCACTTGCCCACTTGTTCGGGGTGGTACGCAGAGAGAGACGGTGAGTTACACCATACTTTTGCATGACTCTATCAAATTGGTCATTGCAAAATGCGCACTACGATCACTGATTATAGCTCGTGGAGTTCCAAACCTAGCAAAAAGAGATTTTAAGAATTTCACAACAACTCGGGCATCATTGGTAGGCAAAGCTTTTGCTTCAACCCATTTTGACAAGTAGTCAATGGCCACGAGTATGTATTTATTACCGCAAGAAGAAGGAAATGGCCCCATAAAGTCAATGCCCCAGATGTCAAAAATCTCACACACTTGAATGGCGCTTATGCGGCATTTCATTTCTTTTGAGATATTCCGTGACGCTGACAAGCGCCATGTGTTTTGACAAATTCATGGGCATCCTTATAAATCGTGGGCCAATAGAATCCGAATCAAACACCTTCTTAGCGGTGTAGTTGGGGCTATGATGTCCCCAAGAGGTCCATAATGGCAAGCCTTGAGAATGTCATTGGCTTCCCGACCATATACACATCGCCGATGACTTGATCCGCGCAAATTTTGAATAAGTAGGGTCGTCCCGTAAGTAATGTTTTACATCTTTAAAGAATTTTTTTTTCCGTTGGGACGACATCCCTTTCACTACAAAGTTACCCGCATGGTAATTTGCAAAGTCAAGAAACCATGGGGTAGAAGAGTCTCCACGAAAAGAAACCATATTGAGTGTTTCGAGAGGAAATGTTTCATTTATTTCCTTTTCTCGAACACATCTTGGTGAGGGTTTTCTAGACGGGAGATGATCGCCACCTGTGTTCTCGGCTCCTTTTTATCACGTATAATGATATCAAATTCTTGTAGGAGGAGAACCCAACGGAGCAATCTCGGCTTTGCATCTTGTTTTGCAAAGAGATATTTGAGAGCCGAATGATCCGTATACACCACGATTTGGTCAAGATAAGGTATGGCGAAACTTTTCAAACGCATACACCACAACTAATAATTTTTTTCCGTAGTGGTGTAATGGGTTTGAGCTTCACCATAGTTTTACTCGCGTAGTGGATAGGTGAAAATGCTTGGTTTTTCGCTGCCCCAGGACTGCACCGATAGCAAAATCACTTGCATCGCACATGAGCTCAAAGGGTAAATCCCAATCGGGGGCAACTAGAATGGGTGCTTCCGTAAGCTTTTTCTTTAGTGTTTCAAAAGCTTCGATGCACTCAGGAGAGAAGATAAAAGGAGCATCTTGTTCAAGAAGATGAGTCATAGGCCGAGCGATTTTTGAAAAATCTTGTATGAATCTACGATAAAACCCGGCATGACCTAGAAAACTCCTAATACCTTTGACGGTAGTAGGATGAGGCAATTTAGCAATAACATCAACTTTTGCTCTATCAACCTCAATCCCATTTTTGGAAATCTTATGGCCAAGGACTATGCCTTCTTTGACCATAAAGTGGCTCTTCTCCCAATTTAGACAAAGATTGGTGTCTTCACACCTTTTGAGCATTTTATCTAAATGGGAGAGGCATGTTTGAAATGAGTCCCCAATGACCGAGAAGTCATCCATAAACACCTCCATTGTTTCCCCGATCATGTCGTGGAAAATTGCCATCATACATCGTTGAACGTGCGTGAGCGTTACATAGGCCAAAAGGCATACGTCAGTAGGCAAAAGTTCCGTATGGGCGGTGAATGTGGTCTTTCTTGATCCAATGGATCAATGGGGATCTGAAAAGTAACCCGAGAAACCATCAAGGAAACAATAGTATTCGCTCCTCGCTAATCTCTCAAGCATCGGTCCATGAAGGGTAGAGGAAAATGGTCTTTACGGTGGCTTCATTCAACTTACGATAGTCAATACACACACGCCATCCCGTAACCAATCGAGTTGGAATTAACTCATTTTCTTCATTTGTGACAACAGTTATGCCACCCTTTTAGGAACGCAATGAATTGGAACCCAAGGACTATCGAGATCGGATCAAGAAGTTTGAGAACCTCTTGTTTGATAACCTCATGAATCTTAGGATTCACTCTCGATGTTGACCTTTGGTTTGAAGTCATCCTCCATTAAATTAAACGTGGCATCAAGAAGTTTCCAAGAACCTCTTGTTTGATAACCTCATGAATCTTAGGATTCACCCTCCAAGAATGCATACTCAAGATGAGGAGGTTGGAATCACTCCTAAACAAGATTTCAAGTATTTATATTTCATATGTAATAGGTAGCTTTATTATGGCCTTTATGTTTGTTTAAGGTCAAGCTTATGTAGAAGGCCCATAAGCTTAGGCCCAAGCCCAATAAGAAAGAATGGGAAGGAGGAGTGTTGCCCTAGCTTCTTCCTATATATACTCTTGTAAACCCTCATTCGAGGGTTGGTTGTTCAAGTTTTCTTTTCACATACACCTACGCCTATGTAACCGCCCATTTAGTATTAACGTGTGTGTGTGTAAACCCTCATTTGAGGGTTGGTTGTTGATACTTGTTCAATCGCCTTTATCTCTTTCTCTATAACTTGTGTTTGTAAAACTAGTGACCTAACAAATGGTATCAATCGCCAAATAGTTGGGTGTACACTTTGTTTTTGAAGTTTTGGTTTTGGGTCTTACGCGTAAAGATAACGCAATCTTTGGTTCTCTTAAAACTCGTTTTTACACTTTTAATCCAAGATTCTTGTACTTTCAATGTTTTGAGGTGTTAAAATACTGGTTTTGGCAAAAGTTTCAAACTTTACGCTGGATCTACGCTTTTAAGCTTGTTTTTGTTCGTGGGTGTCGTCTCACGCAGAACCCGCTTAGCGCTTTGGTACATCAAAATTCACATTTTGTGTTCTTTTGGTACTATTGAAGCTATTCCATAACAAAAATCGGTTTAGAAACACATTTGGGCAAAATCAAAGTTACGAGTAATCCCACGCGTATCAAAACCCTAAAATTACGCTGTAAGATTTTCCTTGGTTTGATCTTCATTTTCCGGTTTATTCCGTGTTTTCTTACTTGGATAAGTCCGAAAATACGTCGACTTTGGATATCTTTTGCACCGTGAAGTGTAAAGATCATTTGGGCAAAACCCTAAAATTACGAGATAAGATAAGCTACGCCATAGAAATTCTACGATAAGATTCACTTTACGCGTAAACTTAGGTCTACGACAAGGTAATCCCACGCCTAACTTTCACGCCTAACTTTTGTCTACGATAACTTTAGTGCTTTTATCCTACTTACGCTGTAAGCTAAATCCCACGCAGAACTCCTCATTGTTACGCGTAACTTTTGGTGTTTTTACGCATAAGTGCTACTTGGTTTCTTGTCTTTTCTACGCCTAAGGACACTTCATCAACAAAGGTTCATTCGACTACAAAGATCCATTTTACCACACAAGTTTATCATCATGTCTCAACCACCATACTCTAACTATTTCCTCACACTTATAATCATCAACAACAACAACAATTAACTCCACAACATCAACAATGGAATCAACAACAAGCTATTTATCAACAACAATTTAATCAAGAACATACTCCACAACTTGGTGCAATTCCACAACCACAAATGGTTCAACCACCACCAAGCCTTCAAGTTCAAACCTACACAAATGATTTCAATCAACATCCATCAAGGAACACTATGAAGGAACCCACTTGGTTTGCAAAGATGTGTGAAGCTTTAAGCACCAACAATCAATTCATGAAGTCGGATCACTTGATAGACCTCCAATGCTCACTCCAGAAACTACGATCAATGGGTGATAAGGTTCTTTAGGTTTTGTGATCCAAGAAGCCACATGGAAAGTTCTTAAAGAAGGTTATCTTGAAGGTCCATTTGAGATGCCCACCGTCATTGTACCCGGAGATCCAACCATTGCTCCACCAAGAGATGAACAAACCAACATTGCTATCAAGCAGATTTAAATCCTACGTAACTTCTACACTATGAAGTCGATGAACTTGCAATGGAATACATCCTCTTAGGATTACCAAACCCAATTCTTCGTAGTGTTGATGCTCAAAAGACCGCACAAAAAATGTGGGATCATATTCGCCTTCTTATGGAAGGATCTCAGACTCAATCGAGGATTTGGAATCCAAAATTTACTTGGCTTATGAACACTTCATGATTGAACCCGAGAGACACTAGAGTCCTATCATCATCGATTTTCGACATCATCAATGATTTGGATAAACACAACATCATCATGCCAAGAATTGCAGTGAATACTAAGTTCCCGAGTAGTCTTGGTCCGAATGGGAGAAGTATGTCATTTTTCTCCGCTGCGAAGAATATGCATCATTCTACTTATGGATTGTTGTACGATTACTTGAAGCCTCATGAAAAGGAAGTTGATCGAAAGGATTCTCCGTGCTCAAATTGCTAAACAATACAACCGGACAATCAACAACTTGCCTTGTATGCTCAATGTAATTATCCTCTCAACCAAAGAACTCAACCAATCGCTTCAAACACACCTTCACAAAGAACAACCTCAACCTCAACAAAATCAATTGGTTCCATACAAGAACAATGCTCAAGCATATGTCGTTGAAGCTACCGAGGAAATCGATCCATTCAAGCATTGCAACAAGGATTTGTGATGATTGCTAATGCTTTTGGTCGTTACACCAACAAATCCAACAATCGATTCGCTCCTCATCTAACACACGGACTCAAGTCGTTAGAACAATGGACGTGTTGAAGTTCGTAATCGTGATTATGGTCGCCGATGGGCGGTGGTCAAGGGTTTAATGTGGGTAGGAATAACAACAGAGCTCAAGTGGTGGAACAGGAAATGCTCGTAATCGGTTAAATGGTCTTAGATGCTACAACCGCAATGAGAAGGACACTGGCTAATGCATGCCCAAAGCCAAGGACTAGGGGCGTGCTTATTTCAAAGAGGCTTTACTTTTGGCTCTTAAGGATGAAGTCGTGGATCTCTCACGCATAAAGAATGAGCTTTATGGCGTATGCGCACTCGATGATGATATGGAGGACTTGCAGCTAATGCAATGTTATGTTGATGGCTAATATGCATGAGCCGCACATGAGTGATACAGCCAGTAGATGACATCGATGGCTTGTCTCGTGTACCGAACAAACCATCATCATATCTCGAACTAATATCTCCGCCAATATCTCGAATCCGCACGGATCGATCGCTCAAAATGAGTCTTCTACATCTCTTTTCGATGATTTTCAAGTTAACCTCAGTAGTTACATTTGACGATCAAGATGACCTTATGGTTTCCTTTGATAATCAAATTGACTCCGTGGTCGCATTTGAGGATCTAAAGAATGATCATGTTGAGACTCACGCTGAACAAGATGATCTGTTGCCTCATCCGGATTTTGCTCGGTTAATTCAAGACCATAAAATCAAAATGGAGGAATGTTATGCATTAAATCATTCCTTAAAAGTAAAATGCATCGTTAACCAAGGATTTTGAATGCTTACAAATGCAACTCAACTTTTCAAAACTCAAGAAAACCGTGTGAAAAGGTTTTGAAGCCGCTTTGCAAAATCTCATCAAAATGAAAAATATTTAGAGAGACAGATGCGTGATCTAGCCGCCTCAAGAATGCTTTGTTGTCCGAATTAGAACAATCAAACATGAACATAAAAAGCAAATTAACGCCTCACCTTGGAAAATCAAAAGCTAAGGTCGAGTTGTTAAATTGTCAAAACAGCTCAGATACAAAAAGCATTCAACGAATCGGGTAGATGACCTTCTTGAAGAAATTATCGCTTGCAAAACAAACTTAAAGAGTTTAAAACTGTTGTTTACAAACATGGTGAATCAAGAATGACTATTGAAAAGTTTACCTTAAAACCCAATCCAAAAGGATATGGAAAAATCTAGTCGACATAAACCAAAGCTTTCACTAAAAACATTCAAACCAACTCTCAAGTTTCCAAAGCAGTAATACAAAATTGATAATATCGTCATGAGTGTTGTTGAATATCATCGTCAAGAGGAATTAGATGCGTAAGACGAGAGTCGATCAAAATTAAAAATGTTGTTTACAACAAACCTTTAATTATAAAACGCGGTCACTTTCACACACCAACGGATTCTTCTAACACACCAAGGGTTATCATCAAAACACCGAGTCTTCTAATGTTAATCCCAAAATGTAATTTGCACAAACTTATGGTCCTTTACCTTCCATTAGTGAAGTAAACTCAAAACCCGAAAATCGAAAAATCCTTCGATATTTTGACATTTTCATGGTCGACCTCAAAATTTTACAACATGAGATAGAATATCGATCCGAAATCAAAGTTGAACATTTTCAATCGCCTCGCGCGAGAACAAAGAGACATTTTTCGTAAAAATCTTTTACCTAATGTTAAAACTTGAAAAGTTGTGCAATTGCTCGGGAAAAGGATTTTCATAAGGAACTTGGGGTAATGAAAACGTTTTCGAGAAAATGTAAACATCTATTTCTAACACTAAACGCAAAAAGAAACTGTTGAGAAAAGATGTTGATCGACTCTTGGAAGATGTTATCTCGTGCCGATATCCATAATGTTGTGTTACTTCATGCCTTGCCATTTGCATCCGACACATCTCTCCGATATTGTTGAAACTGTTGTAATCATTGAGAACACCGATAATGTGCTTCAGATCGAGTCTTTAAAAGTCGAAAATAAACGACACTCACCGAAATTTACAATGCAAAACGTCGTCTTCATTGGTGTGAAAAGATATTCACAACCATCAACTTAGTTTTCAAAAGAAAATCGCTCAATTGAGTGCAAAATCTTTCGATCCTAAAATTGATCAACTGGATGATCAAAACGTGTCTTTGAAAAGTCAAATCTCAAAATATGAACAAGAACTTTAAAAGTTAAACAGAATATGGTGTCATATTTGATTTACTCAAAAGACTCGACTTGAAGCATCAAACGAACTTGATCACTATCTTGCTCACACTAGAGAAGTCATGAATTTTGCCGGTAATATTCGCTCAAAATCAAGATCCGATTCACACCATCTCTAAGTTACGGAAATGTTAGGAAAGTATGAACAACTTCCGCCATCGTGATTAAGAGATTAGCACCGTCACACTTAGTAATCGTGAACCTAGAATTCCAACCGCCAAATCACAAGTTGCTAATGTGTTTCCTCATCAAACAGAATAGTTGCATCTTTTCCAAACGTCCGCACTTCATAGCCTAGAGCACTCAATCGACGAATAGGAAGTTGCGACCTAAGAAAAGATCAATAAGGAATGCTAAAGTAGAAGAACACCCTAGGACTCGAATAAAAATCATGTTGCTTCCACTATAGATGTTACGTCCGCAAATGTAATAGAAATAGTGATGTAACGAATGCTAAACCGTTAAGTACTTTTGATATTCACCGATGCACCTTGTGTTATTTGTCAAAAGAGTATGAATTCGATTGTCATGACAAATGTGTTGCTAAAGCTATAATCTCTCGATTACGGAATCCTAAGAATTGGAATACCTCTAGGCCCACTAATCATTCTAAGTCCGTGCTTGGTAAACCACCTTCTTTAGATTCTAAGGCAACCATTGCTATCACAAGAGCTCCCGCTCACCTCCTAAGAATGTAGTACCACCTAGTGCTTTCACTAAGACTAAAGCAAAGAGTAGTTATAGATGGCGAAATGGATATATAACACACTAGGATTTAAATGGATGCCTAAAATTATCAATGTGTATGTCTAACATACCGCTTCGAACCTCTAACATTTCGGGTTCCACATCTACTTCTATTCCATCCGTGTCGCCGTGTGTAATGCAGTGATATGATCATTCTCTCGATTGTTGATAGCGGATGTTCCCGACACATGACAGCAACCTTAAACTGTTATCAAACTTTATTGCAAAGTTCATTGGCACCGCCGATTCGAACGATCACTCGCAGCCCATCATGGGCTACGGAGATTATGTCAATGGGAACATCGAAATCGCAGGTTTACTATGTGGAAGGCCTCGGTCACAACTGCTTTCAAGAGGTCAATTTTGTGATGGAGATTTGGAGGTTGCTTTGTGGAGAAAACTTGTTTCATTCGTGATCTACATGGAAATGACCTTATGTCCGCTCGCGTAATTCTAGTCTCTACACTATCTCTATGCAAGACATGGTTGCTTCCTCTCCCATTTGCTTACTTTCAAAGGCAACATCTACAAAATCCTCGCTATGGCACCGCTGCCTCTCACATCTAAACTTTCAAACCATCACCAACCTTGCTCGACACAAACTAGTCAAGGACTCCCACGATTCCGGTATTCAAAAGATCACCTTTGCTCACCGTGAACAAGGGAAAAGCACTCGTGCTCATTTTCCTTCAAAGGTGGAACACGCCTCAAAGATGTGCTTCATCTTCTTCACATGGATTTGTGTGGCCCGACGCGCTGCAAACGATCAATGGCAAACGCTACATCTTAGTAATTGTTGATGACTACTCACGATGGACTTGGGTCTACTTTCTTCGTAGCAAAGACCAAGCTCCACAAATGATCATCACCTTTCTCACAAAAATACAAGTTCAGCCCGCAACACCGCCGTAATCATCGTAATGCATAAAGGAACCGAATTTGTTAACAAAACCCTTCGTGAATTCTATGAGAAAGTGGGAATTCAAAGATCAAACATCTATTGCACGTACACCGAACAAAACGGAGTTGTTGAAAGACGAAACCGAACGTTAGTGGAAGCCGCAAGAACAATGTTAATCAATGCTAAACTTCCAGATTACTTATGGGCGTGTCGATTCATCGCATGCTATACTCAAAACCGCTCTATGATCACAAACGCCACAACAAAACACCTTTCGAGCTTGTCCACAACTATAAACCGAACCTCAAACACTTTCATGTATTTGGATCCCTTTGCTATCCGAATAATGATCGTGATGATTTTGGAAAGCTCAAAGCCAAAGTCGATATTGGAGTCTTTATTGATATCGTGACAATTCTAAAGGTTTCCGAACTGAATCGTCGAACCAAGGAGGTAATGGAAACGATTCATGCTCATTTCGATGAACTCACGGAAATGGCTTCGAGTATAACAGACTTAGAACCCGGACACAACCGCTTAAACTTCCTCAACCCCATCATCACCGAACAAAGCCCCCGCCTAACTCACAACAAATGGAAAGGTTATTTGCTCCTCCGCTCGTGACGATATTGATGAACGTGCTCTCGTGTATCCATTGCTCACCGCACAACCCGATAATATTCCTATACCGATACACTGCTACAACAACCATCGTTGAAGATGCACCTACACCGCTTGACTCCAACACAACAGCTTGAACACACCGCTTCCAACAATGATGAACCAACCGATGATATTCGAATGAAGTACCCCACCGCAGATTTTGATCCAAATGCGTTCTTCAACCCGCTTGCTAATGAGATCGCCGCACTGGATGTCGCGGAATCTTCAACAAACCATTTGAATCCTCAAAATCGCACAATGTATACCAACATCAACCTCTACACATAGATGGACAAAAGACCATCCTCCGCTAACATTATTGGCAACCCGAATCAACCAACCGTTACGAGACAACGCCTTCACACGACGGTGAACATTGCATTTATGCACTCACCGTCCGCTAACTGAGCCTAAAACATTAAAGACGCAATGACAAAAGACAACCGGATTGAATCCATGCAGAAGAACTCAACCAATTCAAACGCCTTGAAGTATGGGAATCGTTGAAAGACCAACAGGGTCTACGCCATTGGTCTCAAATGGATTTGGAAAACAAATTGATGTCAAGGGAATGTTATCCAAACAAGTCACGGCTAGTTGCTAAGGGTTATCGCCGTGAAGAGGAATAGACTTTGAAGAATCTTTTGCTCCTGCTGCTCGCCTTGAGGTCGCTCGATATTTCTCGCTCATGCTCATATGAATATGACGGTTCATCGATGGATGTCAAAACGGCGCTTCTCAATGGACAACTTAAAGAAACGGTCTATGTCACCAACCGATGGATTCGTTGATCCCGAGTTCCCGAACCATGTCTACAAACCGAACAAAGCTCTTTATGGTCTCAAACAAGCCCCTGCATGGTACGATAAGCTATCATCTTTCCTCATTGCCAATAATTTCACCAAAGGCTCGGTTGACCCAACTCTTTTATACAATATCACGGGCACACATCTTAATTGTTCAAATTTACGTGGATGACATCATTTTGGGTCTACACATAAAAGTTTTCAATCGCTTTGCAAAACTAATGAAGAAAAATTTTGAAATGTCCATGATGGGTGAACTTACGCTCTTTCTAGGACCGCAAGTTCATCAATCACCCCGTGGTATTTTCTTGAGTCACCCAAATATGCCCTTGAACTGTTAAACAAATTTGGAATGACAACTCGTGATACTTATGCCACACCAATGGCTCATACCAAGAAGTTAGATGTCGATTTACATGGGAAATTGGTTGACCCTACCAAATACCAAGTATTATTGGGTCTCTCATGTATCTAACAACCAGCGACTGATATTGTCTTTGCCGCTTATCTATGCTCCCGCTATCATCGCGACCAATCGAAACCCACCTCTCGAGGCTAAAAGAATCCTCCGATACATCAAGGGAACCATTAACTTGGGATCCGTATCCAAGGATTCGGTTTTGAACTAATCGCCAGACGCCGATCACGCAGGATGCTTAGACTCAAGGAAAAGTACTTCAGAGCTCTACAATTTCTTGGTGATAAACCGTGTCTTGGCAATCAAAGAAGCAGGATTGTACATCGTCATCAACCAAGGTAATATGTAGCCATGTCCGCGTGTTGTGCTCAAGTCATCCGGATGAGAACACAACTCAAAGACTATGGTTACGATTTGATGTAATCCCGATGTATCGCGACAATCGGAGTGCCATTGCAATCTCGCAACTCGCTCAAAGACTCAAATCAAAGCACATCGATCACGCTATCATTTCATCAAGGACCACGTGGAACAGGTACCGTTGAATTATACTTTGTGGTATCGAATACCAATTCATGATCCGCCACCAAAGCCTTGCCTCCCGCTAGGTTTAATGAGTTGGTCCACCGATTGGTATGAGGTGTTTGACTCAAGAGGAATTGATGACCTCTTAAAACAGCCTTAAAACCCGTCAAACACCAAAACATCTTTTGTAAATAAATTTTCAAAACAAAATACAAAAATATAAAATCCGATAAAACAACAAAAATATTCTCCTAATCTATCTTTCTTTCAACATGGCAAGTACATTTTTCCGTCAACACTTTAATCTTTCAAAATTCAAGATTTTTCCGATCAAGTGTTGAGGGGAGAAAATAATCTATTAACTGTTTCAAAACATCGTGTACTTGCATGTTATCATATCTCGTTGATTCTTTTACAAATGGTGGTACATTTTCGGTTCAAAGACACCCTGACTTAAATTAATAACCTTTCATTATTTTCTCAAGTCGAGGGGGAGTGTCGTCAAGTTTCTTTCCTAAAATCTTTATTTGGTAACCAAAATGGAAGTTAAATGGCTTTGTTTGAAAATGGAAAAGGTGGAGGGACCAAAACTGTCAAAATGATAAGAGTCATTTCAATAAAATACACCTCCACCTAACTTACAACTCACATTTATTATCATCAAACTAATCCTACGCCTAAAACTCGCTCATCAAATCCGTGTTTCAGATCCTCAATTTGTAAGTGTTTTTGTGTTCCTAACAAGATTACAAACAATGGTTTCAAATCGTTTTAAATGTTAACGGTTAGATATTAACCTATGGTCGATCTTGTGTTCTACGCGTATGCGTATGAACACATAATCTTGTTTATGTGTTTGTGGCTAAAACGATAGTGTCAAAATGTTTTAATAACATAAATGATACTTTTTCTATCCTCAAAACGAACCCAGATTCACGAATTAAATGAGTTTGAAAATTAGGGTTTATGCGTGGTTTTGGGTATTTTCGAATGTGAAGTGTTTTGGTCAAAAAGATTGTTGGGTTATGTTCTTATGGTGATGAATTGATGATTTCCTTGCTTTATAACCACCCAGAAACTCTAAATAATCAACAATTTGAAATTAGGGTTTAATGTTCATAAGTTTGGGTATTTTTGATTCACCATGAATTGAGTGTTATAACTTGGTCTATAGACTCTCAACACATCTTAGGACTACCGTAAAAGTTTGGTGCATATTCCATGGCTAAATCTCATACGCCGAGATTTAGGGTTTAGACTACGCGTATGATTTTCTACGCAGAATCGTAAAATGTCCAATTGTGCCATGATCCGTTATAAAATGAATGTTATGTGTTAAACATTGATGATATGATGCTTTATTTCGTGCTTGCTACACTTAAAATTCGTAATCAAGGTCATTGTGCAACTCCACGATAAGGATCACCCACGCGTAGTCTTGTTACGCGAAGATTAGTCCCACGCGTAGCTTCTACGCATAAGGTTCTACATATGGACCACGCAGATCCCGTGAAGGATATGCGAACAATGACCTCACGCATAAGGTCAACTCACGAGTAGCCTTACGCGTAAGGTTAATATATGCCCACGCATAAGCTCCACGCATAAGGTCTCCTTTTCCCACGCTGTAACACCTTTTACGCGAAGTTAGGATTCTACGCGTAAGTTTACGCCAAGCATATATCATTCCCGCTCACGCATAACTTTGCCAAAACTACGCTTAACCCGAGATCATACCTTCATGATGAATTGTTACGTGTACAAACTTGTAAATAAACTAATCATATCATCACGAATCCAAAAATGTCACTAATAAACCGAAATCGCTTGATATGTTGTGAACAATAAGTGATAAAATAAACTTTAAAACTTAAAGTTAACTAACTCACGAAACATTTCACGACATCATTGGACTATTGAACATACAAGTGACTTAGGACTCAGAACAATCATTGACACCGTACATTCAATAACTAGACAATAAGACCTTCGTTGACTAACATTATGTCTTTCGATATGTTGGTTCTTTTGGCTAATGTTATTTCGCATCACGACATGGTCGAACAAATGAATGTGGATGCACCAAGTTCTCTCCATTGTCGATATCTATCCTCATGGCTATCCAATGAAGATAGGAAAGAATAATCTCCGTGTTGACTTTGACACCCTCACTTGCTCGAATCTTCGTGTTTAATTGCTATTGACATTTCGAGGACTCATCCGTATCGTAACATGCTTACTCACTCGCAACTCGCCCCCGAGATCTACATCCAACAGCTCGGAACACTATGGAAAGGGTCAAAGGACAAACCACGCGACGGTGACTCAATCACAAACAAGTCACCATTACACCGCAGACTTAAAGGCGTTCTCCTAATTCTCGATGTCGATCCAACCAAACTATATGCCACACCGTCAAGAGCTCACTCTCCAATTCTTAATCGATATCGGTTATGACGAGGCTACTGGAGTAATCACCAAGCATTCTCACGTAGAGCTTAAGAGTATTCCTCAACCCCGAGAACTCTCTACATGATCATCACCAAGTCTGCTTCGGTCGTGATAATGCTATGAGCACCCTAAGCTCATGGAATTGCAAATATTCGGCATTGGTCAACAGAAACACATCGCTATCGAAGCTCGATTTGGGATGACATGATGTCATTTCTCAACAAACTTGGCTCAAAGATTCCCTACATCGATATACTAAATTGTTGATCCAGAGCACTTGGATTTCATCCCGACATTCCCAAGAGGCTCAATGACCCCGACAATCACGACATGTTGACGGAACCTATTCTATCCGCCGTAATCAAGGAAACGCCTACAAAGAAACAAGGTGTTGTCGCTGATTTCTTCTAATCAAGATGTCGAAAGCTCGAATCGCATAAAAGGTATCCGAAGCAATGACAAGGCAAAGTTGGTCATCTCGACGAAAAATCTTTCGAACACCTGTAAGGAGAACCGTAAAAGGAAGTTGGAAGTGTCACAAGTTCAGATAGTCGAGGAATGTTCCAAAGAAGAAACCTATTCCAAAGAGGAAACCTACCCCTAAGAAGAAAGTTCCTTCTCGTGAAGCCACTCCGATCCTTTCACCGAACCGCAAAGACAGCTCAAGGACGAGGACTCGATGCTACCGACACGTATGAAGAGATCACATACTCAAACCGCAAAGGATGAAAATCCTCAGCACCAAAACCTCCAAGTCCTCAAACTAATAAAGGAAAGGGAAGACTCGCACTTGTGTCACATGATGAAAGCTCAAGAAGAAGAAGAAGAGCAACCGGATAAATCATACAGAAGAAGTTCAAAATCGTCCGACATCTTCAAAAGGTCAAGAATTTGCTAAAGATCAAATGGGTGGCCCCGAGGATCAAGTGGTGTCGCCCACCTCTCCGCATCCCGATGCGTTAATCGACCCGATAAGGGATCCGTGCCACCACTCTTGTGCAACAACAAAAGCCTCGTAGAGGATACTATTGTGTATGATTTTGAGAAACCGAAACCGAGAAAGAAAAGTCTAGAGATGACGAGGATGATTATACAAAGTTTCTTCTAGACACCCAACACACTCAAAGGAGAAAACCTCGAAACTCCTAAGGACATGAAGTCTCCTCATGTCTCCTCATCATCGACTCTTCATCTCATTCATCACAACCACCATCAACGAAGTCAACCAGATCATCATCCAAATCGGTGAAGAAACCACCTAAATCTTGGATTTCTCGACTCATAAAAAGATTGTGAAAGTCGTCCAACAAGTCGAAAGAAGGACATACTTTACGTAAAAATGAATTGGTTTGTCGACCAAATTCAAGACTTAAATGATGAGAAAGACAAGATGGAGAAAGAAAGGAATTTGTTCAAGTTCATGAAGAGTCATCGAAAAGAGGAACCGAACGAAATGATCAAGGTTACACTAACAAGTACCTTCGTGATATCGCTCCTAAAGTCCAAAAGGAACCGGAGAAGACAAAGAAGAGATCATACCCACAAGTTTCTTCTCGACATCGCCCCGTGTGACTAGAGAAGTATTTTCCGCATAACTCACCCCTAACATCGCCGCATTGGTTAAACATACAATGGCCAAAGAAGTCGATCTCTCGAACTGAAAGTTAATCGCTAAACTAGTGATGCAAATGTCAAAGCGATCCGAACGCTTACTCGGATGAAGCTAAATTTTTCAAAATCTACTTGATTTTCAACTCGATCATCATGCAAGGAGTCACCGATCAACCCAAACGACCAAGAGATGACGATGATAAGGATAAGGACTCGCACCTAAACGCCCAAGCGGGCCCTGTAAATCTACGTCTATGCCACCTCCTCCACCACGGACTTCTTCTCAACAAAGTCTCCTCCACCTCGGTCTTCATCGATAAACCTCGGACGATTCCGAGTTACCACCCCGACTCATAAAACAGTGATTACTTTGAGTATACGGGTGGTGACGATGAAGAGGTCCTCGAGCCCCGACAACAACCCACCTCACCCAAACAAGTGCGTAAACCAAGATCATCATCAAGGCCTTCCAAAAGAAGAAGAAGACGACTCACCGAGTCGATCATGGCTAGATGACGATAAAACCAAGAGTTTGAATGGTTCTCCACACTTGTCAATCAAACTCCCTACCCCGATGAAGGTCAAGACTTGGTAGACGGTTCTACATTGAGCACGCAAAACTTTTGCAAGAAAAGTTCCATGTGAAGAAAATGACGAAATCGAATTGAAGCGAATCAAGAATGAAGCGTTTCAACTTCTACAAGACAGCTCGAAAGCGCCTCGAGGTCGAATATCATCTTGAGAACATCGCCGAGCTATGTCTAACAACATGGATTGGCTCAATCCGAAGCAAACATTGACTTCACACAAAGGGACAACCTCCATACTACACCGATCGACCAAACCCCTACCGACCATTGGCCAAGGCATTTAACCAAGGATTCCTTCCGATACTTTTTAACAGAGACCGGATTTTCTCTTACACGGTAGCGATGGTTCGCGAAAATACGCTACATCATTGACTCTTCCATTCCCAATGGCTATTTACTCAAACCGCATAGCTATCGAGGAACGTGCAAATCACTTGTTTTTCGACAACGCAAGCATACGACCAAGATGCATTGTATGGGATTCATCATTGGCCCGAACGTCAAGAATCTACTACGTGTCGCCCGGTTCAAGTCTCAACATGCAAGTGTATAGTTCTAAGGACATCGTGGCCATCAAACACATTGATCTCAAGTCTAAGTGGGACTACACATTCTTGAAGAATATCATAGTCAAACGACAAGATGAACAGACTATGGATTCTCCGAGGTCGACTTTGAGAACTTGTCCTCAACGACATCAAGACATGTACCTTGCCAAAGTATGTGGTCGTATGAGACAATTCTCGATCAAGTTCAACGTGAATTTATCAAGTCGGCTCATCTTCATTAGACGATCGTGATCAAAGAACGGTCAAGATATCCGATGGTCGTTGAATCATATCGTAAACGTAAACTTCACTCCACCACGCCTTGATCTTCCCGACATCAACCACTTACACAACTTACGCCATCAAGAAACCTTTCGGCGTTGTTTACCGCAGTGAACTTCAAAGAAACCGCTTAATGGCGTGTAGTGAGCTCCACAAATTCGGGATCATACCTTGAAGTCGGTTAGGGATGGATTACGCGACAGTTGAAGGATATACCGAAAGTTGGGTCTCCTAAGCTACCGGAATTCTCGTGAAAGGAGGGATGTGAGACGATCATCACCATGATTGATGAACGGTTGTTCGAAGGGATCGCCTGCACGATTGGAGAGCTATGTTGGTGGTCGACCCAGAGAAACATCACCGCTTTCAACGCCTGCGCGCACTCGGGAACATCACCGCACTTCCCGGTACCCTTGAATTGTTTCCTTCATATAATTTTGGATGTGTGATTATATATATCAATGGCTTGTGCACATAACAAAGGTACAACCCGTAATTGTCAAGAAAGGACCCGTGGTACGCCCTGCCACAATCCTTATAAAAGGAGCGAAAGCTTTTATTTTGAGTAAAACCTATCAAACCTTTCATTTTTCAAGGTTTTGCTCAAAAGACAAGTACTTCCCATATGATTTTAAAACCTCAACCGCTTATATCACTAGTTGAGGGGAGTATTTGATTAAAACTTTGTTCACAAATTGTTCATAGTGGTCACTCTTCCCGCAACACTCGAAATGGTCATATTTATTCTCAAACGCTCAAAAATAACACTTTATATGCCATTTTGAGGGGAGAAAATTGTGTGATAAGAAATATGTTGTGCAAAATGCAAATGAATCTGTACCTCGACTTAAACAACGAATTGACGGTACTAAACTGTTAGTAACTCGAAAAGACTTGTCCTGGACGGGTAATAATTTCAAGCTAGTTCGCTAGTGATGTAAACGTGTCTCGTAAAGGACTTGTCCGAGTAGAAAGTACCATTCGAGAAACTTTTGATAGACATGAACTCGACGGGTTTGACAACCTTCCAAGGTTTGTCTACACCTTCAAGGTAGTTATTAGAGCTAGTTGTCACCTAAAAGTCGACAATGTAACTCTTTAACTATTCAACATAACCGTGTCTCGCGGAGATTGTCTATCTTTAGTGGATCAATTCAAAAGTGCGCGCTTTTTCCTCACCGTGCATTTAACCATTAAAACTATTAAGCACATGTGGAGGGGAGTATTTATGCAAAACATCATCTCTCATCGTGGTTCAAACATGTTTTTCATTAACAAACCCTTTGAGAGATATTTTAACATACGATGGTTTTAATGGCAAACATAGGTTAGTCATGGAGTTATAAGGTGACTAAGGTTAGGAATAACTGTTCTATGATCCGCCAGAGTCGGAGGGATCTACCCAAGGACACTACCATTAGTTAGTGTTAGAAGTCCTTAGGAATGATTATAAAAGGAGAAAATGAGAATCGGAGAAAGAAGGAGTTGAAGAATCAAAAGAAATGTAAAGTAAAGGGTGAAAAGAAATAGCCCTCCGATTATTCAACTTAGGGCGTATACCGGGTTCAATTCATATGCTACCGGTTGTCACTTAGTGACACCGGTATTGAAGATTAAAAGTCGTCATGGACCCAAAGGACGCATGCACTAAACCTTCTTAGCCACTCAAGTTTTTCTCAATGAAGCTTGTTTCATTCTCACAGGAACCCTACGTAAACTATTGGCTTTCTTAGAGATCACCGGTATTGAAGAAGGAGACCTCTCCCTAGTCTCCGCCAGAAAACCAAAACGCACTATTGAGTCTAGAGCCACGAGATTCATCAAAAGATCTCTTAGGAACACTTGACATTTAATCACTTGATGATCAACAAATAAGATCATCGATGGTTCATATCGAGTCCTTCATAGATCTTAGCAACTGTCGAGAACATTTATGAGAGGTTCACATCCGTGATCCTCGGTGATTGAATGGAAACTCCCGCCGTGGTCAACATCAAACACCGACAAAGAAGTCACTTGTAACTCCCGTGGATTACGCGGAGTGTGTCTCAAACGGTCTACAATCGTGAGGTGATGCTTCGTGTACCTCAATGACTATCTCGAATCAGATGTATTTCGCACATCGCGTTATCTCACTTGTGGGACTCCAGCTCAGAACGGCCTTTGTAAGAATTAGAGTTGTGTTTTCACACTATGTCGTTAACATTCTCAAGTTCAAACTTGTAAGTGCCGGAAACCGCTTATTACTAACCGCTTGAAATGTTTTCTTATGGAAGCTCCGAGCGGGATGATCGTGTCGATTCTTCTCATGCTCACGCCAACATCATCACTAATGGAAGTTCTATTCAAAAGCAACACAATCGTCGTAATGATTCTTCGTCAAACCAAAGAATCTACAAAGTTAAAGACTTAAAGAACTTCATCAAGATTGAATTCCAACGCCAAAGAGCGTGTGAGCATGTTGAAGAATGACGGAGACACCGGAGCAACAAGGCACTGAGGCGATCGATGCGCATAACAACATACTATCACTTTCACCACAAAGAACAATGATCAAAGAACAAAGTTAAAGATGACGTCAAGCATAACTGCTCAAAGATAACTATCTCTACACCGGGAGATTGTTCGAATCAAGACAATTCCTCTCACAAGAAAGAAGAATGTCGAAGACGCCACACTACTATTACATCAACGCCTTCACCATTTACATTCATATATACTTGAGGGGAGATTGTTGGAATCACTCCTAAACAAGATTTCAAGTATTTATATTTCATATGTAATAGGTAGCTTTATTATGGCCTTTATGTTTGTTTAAGGTCAAGCTTATGTAAGAAAGGATGGGAAGGCCCATAAGCTTAGGCCCAAGCCCACATAAGGAATATGGGAAGGAGAGGAGTGTTGCCCTAGCTTCTCTATAACCTATATAAACAGTTGTAAACCCTCATTCGGCGATGAGGGTTGGTTGTTCAAGTTAGGAATTCGAAGAGAAAGTTTCTTTCACATACTCTCGGCAACGCCATTAACCCGCCTTTTATCTCCTAGCTTCGGGAAGCTTCTTTATGTGTGTGTGATACTTGTTCATCCGCCTTATCTCATGTGTTTTCTGCAAACTTATAACTTGTGTTTGTAAAACTAGTGACCTAACAGGGTAAGGAATAGAAGTTTTGGATTTGGGGTTGTCAAGCGGAGTTTCAAAAAACTCGTGTTTGGTCTTGGGTTTTGGGACAACCCGAGGATGGACATTCTTTGGTACCTCCGTTATTAGTAGGAAGTTCCTTGTCCTTTGTCGCCTCAGGTTCACTTTCCACTACCTTCGGGAGAGAAGAAGAAGAGGTAGTAGGAATAGCGGGTCCATCATAAGAAGCACCACTTCTGGTTGTGATCGCCTTAGCATCGCCCCTCGGATTAGCGATCGTGTTGCTAGGTAAAGTATCTGAGCTAACCAACAACCGATTCATTTCCTCTTGGGATTTCATGAATTGCTTCAACAACTCATCAGATGATGGTCCAGTTGGAACAATGGCTTGAGTTTGCACAGGAAAATTCTGGCCTCTATTGTTAGGATTAGGGCCTTGATTTTGAAAATTTCCTTGATTATTGCCATGAAAATACCACAGGTTGAAATTTCCCGACCTTGGTTTCTATTGAAATTTCCTTGGTGTTGGAAATTTTGATTTTGATTTTGAAAACCGTTGTTTGGACTAAAATTACCTTGGTTTTGAAAACCTTGGTTTGGTCTATTTTGATTTTGATTACGGTTTTGGTTGAAACCGGAGGTCCAGGTAGTGGTTAGGGCGGTGGTTGGTCTATAGGAGCACGATATTGGTTGCCTCCACGATTAGAAATCCCACCCACAAGATTAACTTCAAAGGGTTACCATCGGTGGCCATACAATTGTAGTAAGCATGGGGCCACCGCAAGTAACACAGACTTCCACTTTCTTAACTTGACAGGAGGTGAAGTTTGTGGAAAGAAACTTTCTTTTGGTTGGAGAGAACCAAAGCTTGAATTGCTTAGTGAGTTTGTCAATCTTAGCATCGGTGCTAGATTGACTCACGAGCGATGAAATAGAAGGACCAACACCGACTTGGGAAACAACCGCTTGCTTGTGCGGCAAGGCGGACTTTAGACTTGTTTTCAATGATCGCTAAAGCTTCTTTGACGGTTTTGCTTAAGAAATTTCCTCCGGCGGAGGAATTGAGAGAATCTTGATCGATTGACTCACTCCATTATAGAAAGTATCGAGTTGCATCAACTCGGAGAAACCGTGGTGAGGACATTTGCGGAGCAATTCCTTAAAACGATCCCACGATTCAACGAAGGATTCATCAAACTTTGTGTAAACTTGATGATTTCATTTTAAGACTCGTGGTTTTGGAAGGTGGATAAAACTCATTCACAAATTTCTTCACGGTCTTCCCATGTCTCAATTGGTGAGGGGTTGTTTTCAAGCCAAATCCGGGCTTGTCCTCAAGAGAAAATGGGAATGAAGAAGCTTAACATGACATCGGTAGGGACATTCTTGTACTTGATGGTAGATGCAATCTTGTTAAACCATCGAATATGAGCATGAGGATCGTCCGCTCAAAACCATAGAATCGACTTGAGGTTACAAGATTGATAACCGGTTTTGAGTTCAAAATTTCCGACCACAATGGTTGGGATAACAATAGCATCTCCATACCCGTCGATGGGTGCACGGAGAAGCTCACACATAGGACGTTCTTCCGCCATGATAACGGAGTAGTGTGAGTGTCCGGATCTCGAATCCGACCGATGGAGCGAAAGTCACGGACACGCCTTCTCGGAATCTTGACAAGCTCACGAAATGGGCTCACGGATCTAGAAGAGCGAGTGTGCATACACTAGAGTTAACTCTAAGAGATCTCAGAGTTAAGGAGAGGAATGGGAATTATGAAAGTGAATTATGAAAATGGGGTAAGAAGAATCTTTTTCGGTTTTCAGGTTTTGAGAAGTATATATAACAACAAATCCAATTAAAACAAAATCGAGGCAAAACAACAGTGAACTTAACCAATAATCACAAGATGAATGGCTTCTTTGAAAAAGGTACACCACTCACAAGGACACAAAGGCAAGTTTTAATCTTTGGTTCGGGAACTTATTATGGTCGTACCCCCAGTTAGGTAGTACACTGCCTTGGTTTGCGGTGGTAATTTTTTATGTTGTTATTTATTAAGAAAACGACAAATCTTTTTGTATTTTTATCTTTGATACATATATAGAAACAAAAAGGAAAATATTTTTGTGTTTTATACGTTTTTGGATGTTTTGGGTTTTGGATTTTTAATAAGAGAATATATATATAGATATAGATGGATGATATGAACAAAGAGTGAATATTCAAATCACTAATCGCTAAGCGGAAGATAATTAGCATGACTCCAAGCGTGGCGCTAAAATTTGATTCGTTCCCAGACGGTCAAGTTTTCTCACAAGCTAGCCACTTGTGAATGGCCAACCGTAAGAAACTTAAAACATGCGGAACCAAATGCAATGAAGATCGGGAGAGTATAGTGTTTCCCGGTCGTTTTGTCCCAATGAGCTATGCGATGAATCACCAAACGTGTAGTGATCGAGAGAATTTGAATGGGAAAAGGATTTGATGAATTATAACTACAGAAAAAGTCTATAAATTACAGGGGCTTAAATGCAAATTAAAGAAAATTAAAAAGATAAAAAATATTAAATAAACGCTATCACTATTTGCAAAATGATGTTTTTGATTTTTTTCTTTTATAAAACTTGAATTAAAAAAAACTACGTGACGTACACAAAAACTGTGAAACTGAAGCAATATTAATCCTAAAAATATGAAAATGATATTTTTACAAACCTAATGATATGAGAAAACTTTTAGGAAAAGAAAATTATTTTTAAAACTATTTATCTAATTATTATTAATTAAAAACTAATTTTACTTATTTAATAATACCCTAAAATACAAGAAAATATGAAATAAAGCTAGAAAAATGAAATTATGACTTGGAAAAATCTAAAATAACAAAGAGAATTTTCAAAACTAATTTTATATTTTTCGATTATTTTGTATTTTCTATGAATTAAAACTATTTAAAACTACTTAAATTGCTTAAAATACAAATTTAACTAAGAAAAATCTGGAAAAATATTTTTTGACTTTTATTATTTATCTTAACCTAAGAAAATGAAAATTATTTTTTGAAACTTTTACGAATTAATTGTATTAAATGCTAATTAAAAAGCCTAAAAGCTGCTTTTAAATAAAGAAAAATACCAAACAGACCTAGAAAAATATGAAAATTCAAGATAAGTCTAAAATAATATTATGAATCTAGGAAAATAGAAAACAGAGCTTGTGTGAAGGAAATTGAAGCGCAAGCAAAGTGCTTATGAATAAGACTCTAAATAAGCCAAAAGGTCACAATAAGCTACCAAACTAAAGCGAAGCTATAATATGTTATAAATACCCAAATGCAACTAATCTCAACTATCCTTAACCTCTATTGTGCTGATTATACAGATTTGGTGTTTTGAGATCAAGTGCTTAAAACAGTTTCCACCCACCAATTTGCAGCTAGAAAATAAGCCACCTAATAAGTCGAGACCGAAAAAGATATGGGAACCTCAAGAAGACCTGGCTAGCTATGTCTAAACCAAAGATCAAACTTGGACAAGCTCTTATGAGCTCTGCAAGCTCAAGATAAAACACATGCACACTCGATTAATCGAGTTTGTGCCTGGGAAATGAACTCAAAAGACAAGTCGCTTTTGCGACTTATAAAAATTGACAAAATTCTACAAAAATGGTAATAAGAAACTAGACCAAGTGAAGTTTAAAAACCCATGATTTCATTTGATTTGATCCAGAAATGAAGCAATGAAAAATCCTCTCAGTTGGGCTCAAAATCACTTTTTCAGCTTTTGACTTTTGAGCAGTTTTGAAAATGTTGACTTTAATGAACTTTGTAACTGATTTTAAGGACTGAGATTGATGTTACAAGGTGAAATAAAACTATATTAGGCTATTCTACTGATTTCTAAACACAGAACAAGATTTTGCTTTTCAAAAACTCCAACATATTTGAAATGAAGACAGGTTTAAGATAATTTTGACTTTGGGCTAATGTAGGTGCAATAATAAGACAGATATGAGTCAAATAGAGCTAACCAAGCCTAGAACAACAAGTTTTAACTACTGAATAAACCTCAAATACAGTTTAAGCAGCAAATCCAAACACCACTTTAAATCACTGTTATGCAAGTTTAACTGAACTAAACACTGAACCAACTTGATTTCTTGATCAAACTGAGTCTAACTACTCTAATTACTACTAAATAAACAAGTTTGAACTATTTATAACCACAGATACAAGTTATGCAGTGAACATGAAATTGGACTTACATTTGGTCCTAGCCACAGTGGCTTGCCAAAGAACACAAGAACAACTAACCTATTCCAAACCCTAACCTAGCTCATTATCAACCCAAATCCATGCTGCATCAACCCATATCCAATTTCTTCTCCATTTTGGCCCAGTTTGACTTTCGTTGACCAAGGATGAGAATTGCTTGAAACTGAATTCCAAGCTTATCAAAAGCTATAATGAGCTTAAGTAAGCTTGCTTGACTTTTACAATAAGCTATTTGAAGCTTGGAAACAAGAGTTTGAAATTGAATTCCTTAACAGTAAGCATAGAAACTTGAATTTATATTAAAACTTTGACTTGATACTAGAAACTGGATTGTATTGATAAAACAACTTAATTTGATTACATAAGAACAGGAAATTACAACTTTTAACTTAAATTAAAACTTTAATACTAAAAACGACATACATAAATATTGAAAAACTAAGTACTCCCTCTTTCTTGCTTCTTCTTCCTCTCTTTATACACCAACTGTCTTCTCTCTCTCCTCTGAGCATTTCCCACCTTAATTCAGGACCCTTGGATGAGTTGAAGAGATTTTAGCCATTGGATCACTTTTGGCGGGAAAGTGGGATATTGCAACTGGGACAGGTTTGAGGGGTGCATTAAATGCGTTTGGCTGTTGTTGAGGTGGAGGGGACATGGTGTGGAGTAGGGTGGCTGGAGTTGGAGGTGTTGCAGACAAAGTGGTCGGGGAAGACAGGAAAAAGGAGGTGGTGTTGGCGGTTTTATTTAAACCGTGGGTATTTTTGGTTTCGGGTTAAAAGGGTGGGTAACGGGTTGGACTTGGGTAAAAGGATATTGGGCTTGGGTTGGATATTGGATTTGGACTTAGGATTTATTTTGAATCCATTTTCAACACTAGGGACCCATTGTGTAATTCTGAAAATCCAGGGACCAAAGCTGTAAATTATGAAGTTGTAGTCCAAGGGCCTATCTTGCCATCTCCAATAATCCAAGGACCATTTTTGCCAATTGTGAAATTCCAAGGACTAAACATGAACATTTTAAAATCGAGGATCAAAGCGTAATTTCTCAAAACTTTGGAACTTTTCACCAAAGGACTAATTATGACAATTTATGATTCCAAAATGACCTTTGGTGACTTTTCTTTTAAAATAAGTGCTCGGGGACTATTTCGACAAGATTTGAAAGTCTGGGACCTGAAAGCGCCATTTTGCAAACTTAGCTCGTTTTTCATCGATTTTAAACATTTTGCATCCGAAACATATAAAATGCAATTTTGAGATATTTTCGAGATTTTGATGCATTTCGAGCATTTTAAGCGTTTTGCGGTTTAGATTTAACCAAAATGATGAGTATTTACACACTCATCACCACACTGAGTTTTGCCGATTCTGGCGTAACTCTCTCATAGGAGTTCGACGTAACTCTCTCTGCTTAATTCTTTCATTTTAAAACACGGTAACCTTGTATTAGTTTTAAATGAACTTTGTGGTGTGCTCCTGTAAACCCTCACGAGACTTCACTCGTCACTTGGGACACCAAGTGGTTTAAAAACTTGTTGCATTCGCTAAATGCAACCGTGATTCCTAAAGTGAGTTATGTTTGTTTTTCATTTTATTTTTTTTCTTTTAGAATTATGCTTGTCGGTATTGTGATTTCGTGGATTGAAGTTTGTTCATGACGATTAAGCGAAGGCACGATCCTTTCGTGGGCCTTCTTCTTTTTGAGCAAATTTCGGGGAAGTTCTCGCTCTAATTCTACCTTTCTCTTCACCTTTATTTTAATGCCTAGTACAAAAGGGACTTTGTACAATCCAAGTGGGGGGACGGGAGTAGAATTATCTCTTATTTTGCCCTCATTTTTCTAGTTTATTTTGAAAAATTATGCCATTTTTAAAATTTTGACATGTTTTTACGAACCTAACTAGATTAGACCTTAGCCGAGCACATACAACCCTTGATATTACATGGTGAGATTAGCCTTATCCGTTTTCAATATTTTACCCCAAATCCACCAAATTATGAGTGTCTTGGGTAGCTTGTAAACTTTAGAACTTGGCCTTTGCATCATTTCGAGACCATAGGCGAGGTATGTTGAGTTAGCTCGATGTATTTGAACTTTTCGGTTTAGAAGGCGTTATTATAGGATTATCACCCAAACACCTACCATTGTGAGTCTATCGATTAGTCACCTCGACTTTTCGACCCCATGTGAAACCCTTTTGTTGCACTCCCTTTAGTGCAAGATACCCCTAGATACACCCTTCGAGCCATTCCTTTCATTTTGTCACCCCAATATATTGTTTAGTTACACCTCACACCTTAGCCTACCCCGTAGTCTTTATTTGTAATTGGGAAGTCATCATTTGCCTAAGTTCAAGGTTCGAGTGGAAAGGTTTGGAAATCACGCTTTCATCGACAACAATTATGAAGATCATTGAAGACCCCGAATTCCCATTGTTCATCTCAAATGGGGGATGTTATGCTCCAAAAAAAAAAAAAAAAAAAAAAAAAATAGTTGATTGAGTTATGATTTTGTAAAGTGCGATGTTATAAGCACTATAGTATGAGCTTTATTGTTTAGTATCGAGGAGGCCACCTCGGTCACATTGGAAGATTGGAGTTGAGTTATACCAAGCGAAGAAGAAAAGGTAGTGTGCCCATCACGGCGTCCTCTAATGACACATCTACCTTGCATTTCATGATCCGGTCTCTAGACTTCTAAGCTTGAACTTTGGGCGGACGGTAAGTGGTGATGACTTAGTTATAGATATAGACTACACGCTTGTTTTTCATTTTACACCAATTATATATCCCATGTCTTATCCTACCCTTTAGTCATGAAGCGTGTGTAGGTGATGCGTGAGCAATCTTTGGTGTCTTGGCCATGGATTTGGTCATGTATCATTGATTTTGTCCACTTCGCCGTGACATGTTAGTAATGACGAGTCACCCTTAACCTTTGTCGTGTCTACCCATATTTCCTTCGAGAACTGTTTAGCCCTTAACTCTAGTGGTGGAGATTTGTGTAACCGCCAAGCTTATGATAGAATACATGCTATGATGTGCGATTGAGTGATCACCCGAAATTGACACTTAGAATAATTGAGAGATTTGAGTGTTTGTTCCCTTTTGTGAGGTGTTCGGCTTTGTTTTATTCTAGCATAAGGATTTGTAAACTCATATTTTCCGGTTTTGGAAGATATCTTTTAGGAATCTATCTAATAAGGTCTACTTGAGGGCAAGTAGAGTTCAGTGGGGGATATTTGATAACATCAAATAGTCACGAATATTAAGTGTCAATTTCCCGTTAATGCTCGTTATTTATATCATTTATATGGATTTACGCTTGTTTTCCATTGTTTTACACTTTCAGGTAAATTACGAGCATTGGAGCTAAAGAGACGCGGAAATGGAAACGTTACTAAAGATTTATCATAGTATGCTTATTTTGAAGAAGTTACGGCGTAACTCATCTCTCACATTACGCCGTAACTATTGCGTGACCCAGAAGTCCAACTTATCAAGAGGTTACGGCGTAACTCCTCCCAAAGGTTACGACGTAACTCCATTAGGTCAAAAGAGGTTCCACGCGGCGATACTTACGCGTAACTCATTGCTACACTTACGACGTAACCGAGTTTATTGAAGACTACGGCGTAACCACTTATAAGGTTCGCCGTAACTAGCGAGATCTAGTGCATTTACGGAGAAATAGAAGGTTCTGGCGTAACTCATCTATTGGTTACGCCAGTAACCCGCACCGGCCTATAAATACCCCATGAATTCCAGCATTTCAGAGCATCCCATTCCACACACAACACTCTGAGAACGTGGGAAAAAGCTCAAGAGAGGTCTAGGGAAGCATACGGAGCTGTTTCCAAGGGAGAAGTCACACCATTACGATAAGCTTTAGCGTTTATTATTTCTTTTACTTTCAATTCATGTATTTCGTACCTTTTAATTGATGTGCATGTTTAATATGAGCGGCTAAGCACCCTTTGGTGCTAGCCTAGTTATGATTCCTTAATTGTTTTGTTTGCGTTTACCTTTACTTCCGTACAATTATTTCTAAGTGTATGCATGCATAGTTCTTTGGTAGTCACCCCTGGTTCGGTAGTTTTGAATGGCGATAGAGGCCAATTGCCTAGGAGATATGACCAAGTGACCCTAGGTGAGCGGATCGAGACGGAAGGGTAAGATATGACCAACCGACGACCCTTTCTACTTGTGCGATTTGACCAACCGATCACTATCGTTTGGATGAACTTAAGAATTGGGGGTGTAGTGTCTAAGTTCCTAACGGTTGGGCACTCACTATTTAGAATCTAGCATGTAGCGGTACTTAATGACTCGGCTTAGGGACCGGGAACAACAAGACTTATGACGGTGCTACTGATTTCTCTGTGGTGGCATCTTTTTTGATAGGTTAGGGAGAATTGACCAAATGTTGTCCTTTCGAATTTGACCCCACCTGAAGTAATTGGAAGTAGGTAGACGTAGACATAACTAGTTGATTAACTAGGTTAGCACCACTATTCCTCTATTGATTTCCCTTCACACATTTATTTGCTTTACTTTATATTCTGCATTAGTAGTTTAATTAATTAAAACCCTATCAAACCTTTTATATTCTGTGACAATTAGACTTAGTAATTATCCGAAACACATAGCTCTTGGGACGACCTCGGCTTTACCATTTACTACACTACACACGATCGGATACACTGCCCATTAGTGCATTAGGGTAGACCATAGGTATAGCGAGATACTATAAATATTAAGACCTGGTCAGTAAAACCTGCATCAGTATTGGAGTTTAGATATGGGAAGTTTGGTCCAACAGGAGTATTAGCTAACTTTGTGTGGACTTCTATTAAGAATTTGTGCCAGCCTAATCCAGATAAAGAATTTTGGAAAGACTGTGAAGTGGTTGAGTGGATGCTGTACCAACCTTGCAGAGTTCATGATGTGCAGACTACAAAAGAGAAGTTCTTCATGTTCATTGATAAGGATTATCCATTATCAAAGACTGTTGCCAGGAAAATGCTTGAAGCTAAACTTGCCCCGTGGGACTAAGCCCACTAATCCTATGATTGATCAACTATTTCGAGGATTGAGAAGATAGCAGATCTGAGGTCCTTTGGCACTAAAGGCAAAACCTCAAGGAAGGCGAAGAGGAAGGGCGATAGATCTAAAGGCATGGATTACACATCCGAGTCGAGAACCAAGAGGAGGTTGATGAAAACAAGAAAAGGCTGATGGTTCTCACTAAATTGTCAAGCTTAAAGGAGCCAGAGGTTAGTTGTATAACACCTCTTATAGGTCATCATCAGATTATCTCTTATACTTTTGAGTTTACTGTAAGTGGAGGATGTTGGAAGTTTGAGAGAACCAATGGTGAGAGTTATGGTTTTGTCAAGTTTTCACAAATGCTTTACTATTTGGAAAGAGATGATCTGATGGCCATCTGGAAGTTATACAAAGATAGATTTGGAGATGTGGCACCAGATGATTATCATGAGAGGATTGTTTATTATAATTTGAAGATGATCTTTGAACCTACTCATGATGAACCTGAATGGAATGGACTCTTCAATGGCAGCGTTGCAAGTTGGTATTTATATCAGTCTTCTGGAGTTCATGTGTTAACTGTTTCTGGAAACGTTATTCATATGTGTGTAGAAAGTGATTATCCTAAATTGAATAACTATCCAGAAGTCCTTACTCAGATGTTACATCCTCGTGGATTGAAGCTGCAGAAACCCTTTGATTATCAAGCTTACAGGTTGCTGAGAAAATTTGAAAAGTTGTTACATCCCGATAAGTGTTTGGATACATCCTCCAAGTGAAGAATGCATGGGATTGAAAAGAAACTTGATGTTTTTGTTGATAAATACCAAGTTTAGGGGAGGATTGTTGGGTTTTAGGTTCCACTGAATGGAATTACTCTAAGTATGGAACCACTGCTAGAGCAAAAGAAACCACGGCTAGAAGAAAGGAATCCACTGCTGAGTTAAACCACGGCTAGTAGTATTGTGTAACACCAGCTTTTTCTCAAAGGAGACGACTAAAAGGAGTGTTAATCTTGGTGAAACATCCACTACTAAAAGGAGACGACGAAAAAATAAAAAAGGGGGCGAAGGCTTTGCTGAAATAGAGTCGAATTAGAAGTCCTACCGAAGACGAGTTCTTCTTAATATATTATGTTAGTTCAGTTGCTAAAACACTTAATATTTTGTTAGTTTAAGTGTTGAGCAATTGATTCAAATTCCAAACTATTGGTTCATTTTGTTGTTGTATTGTTGTACTTTCAAAAAAATCATTGCTTTCCTTTGTTGTTGTTGTTATGTTGTAGAACATTACTTTCAAATAGTGTTAATGAGCATTAAGTGTGATCTGCACTTTGATTCATTAGTCTTACAAATTTGTGATTATAAATTGTTTGCTAAGTGTGATATGCATTTAAGTGTCGCATTTAGTGTTGTACCAGTCCATACAAATTTGCAGTATATATAATTATATGAAATTATAAGAACAAGGGTATAATAGTCATTTTATAATGAAACTATAGTTATCATGTATTTTGAGATTTAAAATATATTAAAAATAGTTATTTGGATATATATGAAAATTTTAAAGTTTAGGAAGGATATATATGCAATTTTGAGTTTAGGTTGGATATATATGCAATTTTAGTCTTTTGGAAGAATATATATGCAATTAACCCAATTATAAAAGTATCATACAAAATCAATAAATTTCTATCAAATGCAAAATTCTATACGCGCTTCCAAGATTTTCCATCAACTAAAGTAGCAATAACTAACTAAAAGGATGTTAATCTTGGTGAAACATCCACTACTAAAAGGAGAAGACAGAAAAAATAAAAAAGGGTGTGAAGGCTTTGCTGAAAAAGAGTCGAATTAGAAGTCCTACCGAAGATGAGTTCTTCTTAATATATTATGTTAGTTCAGTTGCTAAAACACTTAATATTTTGTTAGTTTAAGTGTTGAGCAATTGATTCAATTCCAAACTATTGGTTCATTTTGTTGTTGTATTGCTGTATTTTCAAACAGATCATTGCTTTCCTTTGTTGTTGTTGTTATGCTGTAGAACATTACTTTCAAACAGCGTTAATGAGCATTAAGTGTGATCTGCACTTTGATTCATTAGTCTCACAAATTTTTTATTATAAATTGTTTGCTAAGTGTGATATGTATATAAGTGTTGCATTTAGTGTTGTACCAGTCAATGTTTTGAAACCCGGGTTGACCCGGCCGGGTTAACCGGTTGGACCGGTTCCGGGGGGAAAACGGGTCAAAAAACCCGGGTTTTAAAACCGGGTTAACCGGTTAGACCCGCCGGGTTTTGAGTGACCCGGGTCAACCCGGTTCTCGAAACCCGGCCGGGTTTTGTTATATTTTATAAAACCAGTTGACGCGGTTGAACGGTTGACCGGGTTGACCGTGATCGAACCGGTTGACCGGTTATTTTATTATTTTTTAAAGGAAAACCGGGTTGACCCGGCGGTCGAACCGGTTGACCCGGTGACCGGTGACTCGACCGGGTCGATTATAAACCCGGTTTTCAAAACATTGGTACCAGTCTATACAAATTTGCAGTATATATAATTATATGAAATTATAAGAACAAGGGTATAATAGTCATTTTATAATGAAACTATAGTTATCATGTATTTTGAGATTTAAAATATATTAAAAATAGTTATTTGGATATATATGAAAATTTTAAAGTTTAAGAAGGATATATATGCAATTTTGAGTTTATATTGGATATATATGCAATTTTAGTCTTTGGAAGGATATATATACAATTCACCCAATTATAAAAGTATCATACAAAATCTATAAATTTCTATCAAATGCAAAATTCTATACGCGCTTCCAAGGTTTTCCATCAACTAAAGTAGCAATAACTAACTAATACGGATGATAAAATTTTTATAGAAAACAAAGATGAAAATTGGATTGATATCTTCTCATATTGAGTTTAAAATAATTAGTCATGTTGTCTCACATAAGCATAAGGGTGTCTCTTATTTTATATTCAAAATAGATAGTTTTATGACGTCCACTTTCTCATGACTAGTCATGTTAGCTAGTAATGTTAACATTAGAAGATATTTATCCATGAAAATTTTGCATAGTTAGGCTGTTTTTGGCGAAAGCGCATGGAACAGAACTTTAAAATAATAGAACTTTATAAAATAAGTTTTGTTTGTCATATAGAACATGAATCATAAGCGCAAAAGAACTTAAAACTTTAACCCATAAAAGGCTAAAACTTTAGTCGTAGAACTTTGAACAATAAATTCTTATTTACCTACAAAATATCTAACATACACAAAACTCATTTAATTATGTCATTTTAGTAATTTTGCAATAATAAGTTTAAGCTTAAGCCATTCTACAAACAAGTTCAAAATCTAATTTCACTTAGAACTTATAATAAAAGCCACAACCCCATTCCCAACCCAAGCCCAAGCCCAAGCCTCAAATTTCAAATTTCAAATTTATCATGTAAAACATACCCTTAATGTTTAAAGCCCATTATAGTATTAATTATTATATCAGATATTATATGAATTTTGAATTTGAAAACAATGGTCCCTCCATCTCAAAATAATTGTAGTTTGACAAATACAAACTCGATCAAACTATCCTATCTATTTTTAGTAACGAACAATTATCGTTGAGATATAGCAAAAAGGTACCATGTTTGACCCTCTAAAATATACGTTAGGTTTTAAACTAGTGAATTACATATAACACAAAATTAGGCGCTCACAAATAATAACATTGATGGATTGATAAGATTTATGCTATGTTTGGTAAAACTAATGGTAGTGTTAAAATTGTAACTTGTATCTTTTTGTTTTGTAACAATATATGGTAACGAGCTGTAGCAGTGTAGCACCAAGTATAAAATGTAAAATAAGCATACAATATAAAAAACTAATCGCATCTTCCATTAGAGTTTCATTAGGAGCCTTTAAATTTGTATTCACACGCTAAAACTTGTTGCCAAACAAGTATTGTTATAGAGAGTTGATAGGGGTGTACTTACAGGAGACTGTGCTGTACAATTATCAACTGAACATAATGCAAGCTTCGCTTCTGCTAGAGATGAGTTTCGTTTGTTGCATCCTGATGATCCAAAGATTTTTTTTTTAAACCACATCGTTTGGCGTGTCAAAAGTCCCATACAGGTAATTTATCAGTTTAAATTTCAGAGGGTCAAATATGGTACATTTAGAATTAAATGTAGTCGATGTCTTTGGTTCTTTTTTGTCCAGTTTTATCCTCACTTGTATTACTTTTTTCTGATAGTGTATTAACAATTCACTGTTTTCACCGTGAACATAAGGATTCTAGGTAACGTGGAATGTCACATGTAACTCTTTTGACTCTCAAAAGTGAACTGTGGACTCTTTCATTGCAAAGGTTTTTCTAATTTTACAAAGTCAAACATGCTACCTTTCAAATGAAGTCATTATGGTTTTTTGGTCCAGCTAGTGTTTTCTTAGTCGTCCTACTTACTTTAGTAGTAAGATAACGATTTGCTGTTTGCCCTTAGATCACAACGGTTCTCGTTGCTTTCTAAGATAAAATGTAGCTTATTTGACTCCCAAAAGTCAACTGCGACACTTTATCAGTGAGGTTTTCTATATATACTTTTAGTTTTCACGTTTCAAAAAGCATTGGCGATGCGTATTTAAAGAAAGCCGAGTTCAATAGAGAACATTTATTGGCAAAATTTAGGCTGTCCAAACCTTTTCCAAAGGATCAGTTCTCATATATGCCTCTGATGGTCTATGGGAGCTTCTTAGCAACTAGGAAGCAGCATAAGTTTATAACCTTTTTTTTATTGTCGACATATTTTGATTCCACGAGTGCGATTTCAATCTCGCTTGTAATACTTATTATCGACTTTGACAAGTGTCCGAATTATTATAAGTCAGAAAAAAATACTATCTTCATGAAATTTGTCCAAAATGGGCTAGTTAACCAATATAAAGGTTTGGGAAACCTTATCTGGATACTCCGAATTCGGTTTTGCTCTCGGCTTAATGGGCGATCCGCCAAAACCTGAATAACGGATTTATACAACGGCGCCCAAGGAACACCCTTAAAAACACAAACTTTCTTGACTGAAATCTCATTCCTTTTGGGAGTAGAACCCTCTTTTGATGATACCAAATGAATCAGAAACATTTGGGCAAACTCAGATAGGTGATATCAGTGCTTTCATATTCCCACATGCGACTACTAAAGCAACTTGAGGCCCATTAACATCCTTGTTTGATCAACCCGGAGGAGAAACCAGGACAAGAACGCATAAACCAAGCAAGTTTGCACTCATGTATTATCAATTAAGCATATATATTATATATAGATATATAGATTCTTAATACAATAAGAGATATTCGTTCCTTCATTTGAATATCTACTGATGGAAACTTAGCGCACCGTACCTCTCTCTCCCTCTCCTTCTCCTTCTACGTCTTTTACTTAATAGCATATATATATCCAACTAAGCACTGGCAGGGTAGAGCTTATAAATCATCATTGAAGAAAGTTGAAAACAGCAGGCCTTGCACAAACTCACTTTGTCGAGTCTTCTCCTCCTGATCTTCGCCAGAAAGTGTAGCACCCTGCTGCTGTTTCTCACTCCTAAAAAAATTCGACACTATCGTAAACATATTGCAATGAGAACCAACTAAAAATATACGTAAACTTCACCTTAATTTTTTTTTATGTCATTATAATTATAACTACAACCAATGTGTATGCCAGCATGATAACAATAAACATCTAGAACTTACTATGATAAGAATACTCAAAGTATGAGAGCGAGATTAGCAACAATCATCTTTTTAGTGCAAGTAAAGAACAAAATTAAAGAAGATTAGGGGGTAAAAAATAAGCAAAGATGGATTATCAAAGGTCAGTAGCAGTTTTGACCCATTTACTATAAATGGGTCAATTCGGTTTTTTAATTAAATCTCAAACCGGTGAAATATAAAAAAATATATACGGTGCCACAGGTCAAATAAGATGGGTTGAAAGCCACCCCCACGTCTACTTTATTGTATAGTTCCTAAACAGAGTGCAGCTAGCATCTAAGCAGGAGGCAGGAAGGTCTATAGCCCAGTATTATTATCTTCAAAGATCTGGATTACTATTGTAACAAAATTGTTTTCTAATAATAATTTGTTTGATTATTCATAAAATGAATGGAAAAAAAAGTGTCTGCTGTTAAAGCCAACCCGGCCTGACCATTTAAAGGCCTTGTTATATTAACCGTTTCGACCTAAACCCATTTTGACATGTTGCCCAACCCGCCTATTTCTTACCTTGCCAAGAAATCTGTATTTGAGGTTTCTACCACCGACATTGCTTCAGTAGAGAGAGGAGTTTGATCTTGTGACGTTTCAGCAACATTATTGTACATGAAAGAAGATAACAACGGATCAGCCTCTGTGCTGGTGGATGGCGGAACCAAGAATGAAGAACCTCCAAGAAGAGACTGTAGGTTTCCTTCCCGTAACTCTTTCTTTAAAATAGAAAGACTAGAGTTAGATCCACCTCTACGGAATCTCCTCTTGCGTCGAACGTAATATCTAGTCAAGGAATAACAATATTCGAAGAGGAAGTGAAATAACTTTTAATTACAATTAAAGCATCCAAAATGATATAAAGGATTAACTTCAATAAAAAGGATATCTTTAGAAGACTTCCATGTTGCATGGTAATATGGCTGACCAAACCACTCCCCTCCCTTTTTGCACATATTGGGCAGACCTACATTTACAGTATAAAATAAGTTTAACAAGACATAAAGAGATGTTATCAACTCAAGTATTATCATCTAATATTATGTATGCTTGTTAACAAATCTTTTAAAAAAAGGATTTCCATATCATACTCGTTTTAAGGAACAGAATTTAAAGTTTTAAATATCGAGTTCAATATATTTTACATGTCATACCCAATGTAAACTAAATGATGGAAACGAGAGGTTGAATAACATATCAAAGGATTGTTAAACGGAGGAAAAGAGTAGTAAAAGGATAACAATACCCCATTCTTTGCTTGAACCGGATGCTCTTCATCAATATGACAACACAGGCCAACAATATCAAAATCCTCTGCACAAAATGGGCACAAGTACTCAGGCCTCGATTCATCACCATCGGCTTCTTCCACGAAATGAAACGCATCTGCAAGGAAACATGTATGTGAGTTTCAAAAGTAGTTCCATAGCATCAAAATTCATAAATGAGAAGAATTCAAATCGGTACATAAAGTAGCCTAGTTTCTACTTTCTACAACAATTTGTCAAGAAACATAATTTGCACACATAACAGCACCATAAACTAAATTGTTCTAAATGCAATTTTTGGCGCAGATCTCTCCAGTGTTAATTATGTCATCACATATGTGTCTCCTTATCAACCCTTTATTAACTCTGTTCTGTTGTGAGTTCATAAAAGTTTTTAATCTAAGCTAACCATTTGTTGTCATTGCAGCACGAACATTTGGATGCAACAATACAAGTAGTAATATACAGAGACGTGCAAAATAGTGATGGCAGAAGAAAAGGTGTCACATGATTATTATCTCCAAAAAACTTAAGCTTAAGATAGATATTTTTAATGCCGGGCCTATATATCCGCTTTGACAAATATTGCATCCTTGGCACACGGGTTCTAAACGAGTGACAATTGGCAATGTCATTTCCTAAAAATAGCTCAAATTTCTTGCACTTAAACTTCCCATTTTCTTTACAAAAATTGAAAAAGTCTAAAACTTTTCCCCATTTTCAGCTCTTGAAAGCAAGTAATACCGTCATCACATGATGTCCCATCACTATATTCATCGCTTACCTAATAATATACATATGATCAAATATTCTTTAAAAAAAAATACAATTTCCCCAATTAACTAAAAGAATCGATTCTCCAAATCCTAATAAGCATTTCATACACCCTTAGCTAAGAATCACACTAATCAAACTAACTTAAACCAGTAAATACCGTAATAATTCATTTTTAACCACATACAATTTCACATCATTATATCAAGTCAACCAAAACTGAAACTTTATGGGGTTCTGTTTACCACGCTTCTGCTTAAGAATAAGTACTTATAAGTTGCTTATCAGAATCTGCTTATTCAACCTGAAAATTTGTAGATAAGCACTTCATAACAGCATAGTAAAACATCACAATAATCACAGTAATTTAAACCAATAAACACCCAAAAAAAACCCATATACAATTTCACAAAATTACATCAAATTACCAATAAAAAAAAAAAAAAAAAAAAAAAAAAAAAAACTCATTTCATAACAGCATAATTAAGCACCACAATAATTAAACCAGCCAAAACACTAAAACCAATTATCTTTCTAACCCATATAAAATTTCACAACTTTAAAGAAAACCCAACAAACCTGATCTTGATTGATAGCGTCTTGATGAAGAATTAAGAGTAGATAAACGAGTCCATGAACTTGGGTCCATTTTCTTTATTGAGATTAAATTATTGGTGTATAGATACAGATTCCTGTGTATTTATTTTGGGAGATAAAGTGGTTTTTAGAGAGAGAGAGAGTGATGAAGGAACAAGAACTCACCACCAAACTCTCATTTGCTATGTGTGTTGTTATTCTTTGTAATAATTGGTGTTTGGTTTGTGTTAGTCCTTTGTGTTTTTAAGAGTGTTGTGTTTGGTCCTTTGTTTTTTGATCTTGTGAATACTAGTAAGATGTTTTATTAGTGTTTTTCTCTCGCACGTACATTGTCGGATTGTCGGAGGTTTTTATTAAAACAGTTTCCCTACTTTCGGGTTTTTCTGATGTCAGTGGAATGATATGATCTTGGTGATTATTGTTTTTTTATTTTATAACATTTGTTGGAGCCGAAATTTAGGTAGAAGCATTATTAAAAAAACGGACATCGAAATAAAGTTTTTAGTGAAACAAACTGAGATGTATGAACTTTGTGATAGATTATTATAGGCGTATCCCTAAGATAAAATCAAAATACCGACTTATGAAACACGAATATGTAAATGTTGTGACATTTGTAACCACTATTGATGAAATAGATTGAATGAATAAATTTAAGGTAGACTAAAATACACCGTTGGTCCTTAAACTTGGCTGGACGGATCGCGATAGGACGAAAACCGGACTTTTCATCGCCATAGGTCCAAACCTTGGCCATCAAATGCCAGATTCGTCCCTTGACCGGTGGGATAGTCAAACCGATTTCCTTGAGGTATTATAGACCATTCACTTTTTGACCCAACTAGTTAAAATGTAACCCAACCTTCAACCAATATATGTATCTACGACCAAGAGTGAACCTAAAATACAATCAACACACATTCTTCCCAAAGCAAAAGAAAACAATAATGGCACAAAGCGATAAGGGAAGGGTTTGTTGAGTTCGTTGAGGAAAGCGGTATCATGAATGAAAAGCGTTTGGGTGTTAAGAAGGAGAAGAAAGAGGATGACATGTTGTTATCCAAGTTTAACGATTTGGGAGAAAGGATTAAAAATCTGGAAATTTTGTTTAAATATCTTAAGGAAAGGAAGGAAAGGAAGGAAAAGAAGGAAAACGATGATAGGGAGAGTTGTGGGTCTAGCTAAGTGTATGTTTAGATGATAGTAAACATTTGTAAATCTTGAGAACATGAAATCGATGAATAAAATTTTGTGATCTTATTTAAGTAATTGTGTTTGAAATTGTTTTTCATTTCTTAATAGGTTTGACTTACCCAAGTAAGTTACAATTTGTTGGTTTTCATAAGTTTGTTTGACTTTGGTAAGTCAAAATTCAAGATGTTACAATACACCATTGTCAATACATTGTTGTTTCTTGCTAAAGCGTTTGCATTTTGAACCCGTGTTTTGAAACCACTTGCCTCTAATTTTTACGATACGGGGTGTTTGGTTTCTTTGTAACAACTTTTGTTGATAAAAGGGCCGTTTGGTTTAGGCGATACAAGCGGATGTTTTATTTGATACATTATGATTTAGTGCCAAAGTATTTGCATTTTCACCACATCTTTTAAACCATTGCCTTTGCTTTTGCTTGATACAAGGGGTGTTTGGTTCTCTTGATTAAAGTTTTGGTGATACAATGGCTGTTTGGTTTCTTGATACAAGGGCTTGTTTGGTTTCTTGATATAAGGGATGTTTGGTTTTGTTGATACTAATAACACTAAAATACACCCAATATCACAATACAAGAACAGATTAAACAACACATAACCCAAATGATATTTTATCATTAATAAAGTCTCATTAAACATCATAACCAACTACATCAAATCTAATTTACATACCCTTTTAGCAAAACTATCACCCAAAAGACCGCCTTTATCTACCCCATGGAAAACCAAAATTCGGGCATTATGTTCGACCATTTTCTTAACAAACTCTTGGTTGAACCGAATACCTTCATCCGTTTGACCAACAATCTGTATGAGTTGGGCAAGTTGGTTTAATGTGCCTCGATGGATTTTGTTCAACGCATCGACACGGTCAGCGCAATTCCACGAGGTCCCGAGCTTGATTCTCTTATCGACTCCCTACGCTGATGATTCTGTCTTGAGATCTTGAATGCCTTTGAAGAACTAGCTTCCTTAGAATCCCTTCTTGGCGACCTCTTCTTTAAACCGAGATAGCCATACGATCATTGATTTGGCGAATCGGCCACCTCCATGAGTTCATTTAAAATGGGAAATATGCCATTGGAAAGTTGTGTGTGTGTGTGGAAAAGTGGTAGATGAGTGTATCGTTTGGTGTGCACTAGTTAATATCGTCTCCGGTAAGAGGCGGTGAAGAACCTAATAGTTACTTTTTTCACACTAGGTCCACTGAATTTGTCTTGGTTGCCGTTGTCATACTTAAAACTCATGATATTCACTTTAGAATACACAATTGGTCCTCGAGTTGCCAACTTACGTAAAACCATTAGAAGTTTGACTTTGTTAAGTCAAACTTCTAAAACATATCAAATTATCAATTCACTCCAAAACAAATATTTAGTAATGGTTTTGCAATATTGACTTTACAAAGTCAAATACCATTCTATATATTATTGAACATTCCACTAGCCATCCTTATCATCAAACTTCAAATACCATTATGCCTTTTGCACTTAATCTTCCAAAGGTTTTCAATCCTTCGACATTACGACTCTCGTTCACGTTAACCCATTCATCATTTTCAAGTATTGACTAACTAAAGTAAAGCGGAAATGCGGTTTACTTGCTACAATCAAATAAAAATGCTAAATGAAAGTTTGACTTTCGAATGTCAAACTTTCATCACCTCAAATCTGCACAAACAACAACATATGAACAATCTAATTTTAAGCAAACCATTTAAACAATTATTGTACAAAATTACCAAAACTATTTTACAACATTAATTGTCTAAGGGTATTCAACCCAAACTTAAACTACAACCAAATCAAAGAAATCTACCACGGTGTGGGGAAGCTCGGTGGAGTTTCAATGACTTTAGCCAACTCCAGTTGTTCTGGTATTTTCATTCCCATCGTGACTCTATCGCTTTGCACGATATTGATTGTCTTTAACGACCAGGGAACACGCAAGTATACACTTTATTAAAGTTATTTCATGCTACGCTCGGGAAAAGCTCGAAACACCACCGTCATGGTGACCATGGTGAATGTGTTTGTGTCTACAACGATGGAAAAATTTTGCAAGGTAGATCACTAAGCGTGTTTGCGACTGAAAAATCAAATAGTGTTGAGATACACAAACATGGCAATTTAGGAATGTTTTATTTGATACATATGCATTCTGACATTACACTTACTCGGTATCCGGCATTTTCAAATTCGGAGATGACCGAATCATTACAATGGTGAGCGCTACCATAACATTATTCCCAAAATCGACATCGGACGACTTAAGGTTAATCGAGGAAACAAAGGGCACCTTCATCCTAGGATTAGCTTCATGTATCAACTACAAGAAGTTTCTGATTAAATTTCATTCTTGTTACACATCTACATAACATTGTTAAATTATAAGTTGTAAAAGCGAAATTGCTCTTCGTGCAATCACCAAAATCCAATGTAAGGGTCTTAAGATTTTGAAGTCTTGTCAAGTGAAAGATATCGGATGTTGTGATTGTGGTCACAACATTATAACGACCTAATGACAAATGTAACTTCTTCAAATTCCCAAGTTTTGCAATATCCCATAGTCTCATCTCGTTTGTACTAGGACGATTCATTTTAAGAGACTCAGTGAGGACAACCAAACAATAAAGTCCCAAACTGCATCGCTTAGAAAATTGACATGAATCAATTCTAGGGTCGATAGATTTGGAAAGCCATGAAAATATTCCAAAGTAGCCATAGCACAAACATGAAGTACGGATGTTTCAACTCATTACGAGAGTAAAGTTGGGTTGGGAGCGTGGCGGGTCACCATACTGTTTGTAATAATCGACTCCTCAATTCCATTGTCGACCAAAAACAAGAGCCACTCATGAACATTCATAATGAAAGTTGTCTATTCCAATAATTGATCTTGGCTCTACACGGTGAAGACAAACTTTCTTATTGGACCCATAAGCCGATTTAAGAATCTAGTAACAAGCCTACCATCAAACTCGTATGTTAAATAATAAAAGAAATCCTCATCAACTATGACATCGGTGAGCAAAGTCCACTTAGACCTCCGGTTTCGCTAAACTAGAGGTTCTCACGACTTCTAACAAAGGCAACCGATTCAAAATGTTAGTGATCACTTCATCGGCATGTTGGTAAAGCGATCGATCGACATGGTTTTGTTGGAAGTTGGGTTGGTCTTTTGAGTTAAAATGAGGATTTATATTCTTGATTCGATTTGCGGTTTATCGTTTCGGATAATGTGGTTTTATGTGATTGGCAAAGTTGTTTGTTGGGTGGGTGTATTTGTTCTGCGAAATTAAAAGCGTGTCGGGGAAAAAGCACTAATATCCATACTCATGATTGGTCCCTGGGTTGAAGGTTGGGTCAAAAAGTAGATGGTCTATGATACCTCGAAGGAAATCGGTTTGTTGTCCCGATTACGGTCAAGGGCGAATCTGGAATTTGATGGCCAAGGTTTGGACCTATGGCGATGAAAAGTCCGGGTTTCGTCCCATCGCGATCAGTCCAGCCAAGTTTAGGGACCAACGGTATATTTTAGTCTTTAAGGTAAAAATGGGTTTCTGGTGTTATTTAGAATCAAAGTGGAGAATTGTGGTACTTGAAATGACAGTATATTTTTTAGTAAACTGCAAAAAAAATGTATCTAAATTTTTTGATTTTTGCGAGAAATGTCATCGAAAAAAAAATTACGATAAATGTCCCTAACATTTCATTTTTTTGCGAGTTTTGCCCTTGAACCGTTACTGTAGTTGCAAATTCAGGATTTTGGCTAACGCTCGTTACTAAATCCCGTTAGTTAGTCCTCACGTGCGTTGCACGTGAGGGTAATTGTTAATACAAATAAGTCGTAAAAACGTTTATTTATATTTTACAATCTTCTAATGTTTTGTCGATAACAAACATAAAATCATTTTAACGAAACAAATAAAATACGTAAATAGTTTGAGCCAATAGTTTACTAACAAACTTACGTTTTCATACAAAACGCTAAACAAGTAATAGTATTTGCATTTTATAGAAATGTATATGTATAACAACTAGTGTTTACATAATGGGTATATATATACATACCTAGTATATATTGTAATGGGTAAGAATCTAAGTACTTGACCCATTAACTAGATACATTGAATGTAGTTGGGTAAAACCCAAAGTCCATGACCCATACCCATGAAGCATGATCCATAAACCATGACCCATTGCATGACATCATGCATGAAGTCATGTTGGGCATTATCCATAACCCATGAAGCTAACTCATGACCCATTAACTAGATGCATTGCATCTTCTAGATACATTGTATCTATTTGGATACCCATGATCCAAAGTCTATCACCCATGACCCATGATCCATGACCCATAACCCAAGTAGGAGGAACGTCCTACGGATACCCCAGATTACACTGGACGGATCCCTCATGTAAGGGATCCGTGGCTGGAGAACAGTAGTGATTTTTGTCTATAAATAATGAGCCATTTCTTTATTGTAACTCACCCCCTTTCACACACATTCTCTCTTAGTGTTGTAAACTCTCTAACCTCAGATCCAAAGGATCTTTCTATGTAGTTTTGTGTTTGTGTGATTCTCTAGGTTCCTCTTAAAGGCGATATCACCACCTCTTGAAGTCGAGCAAGCTCAAGTCCATGAGTTGCCAAGCTTCGTCATCATCAAGACTACTGAAGTTATCTTGTTGATAGTTCTTCTCTCTCTCATTAGAAGTGTTGTGTTGAAGACATAGGTGAAAGATGTCTAAAGGGTCAAGTCGAAGGCATTAGTGAAAGGTGCCGAAGATTCGTGTCAAAGGCATTAGTGAAGGGTGCTGAAAGTCCGTGTTGAAGGCATTAGTGAAGGGTGCCTAGGTGTCGTGTCAAAGGCATTAGTGAAAGGTGCCAAGGGTGTACATTTGATATGGTGCATCGACGTACAAGATAGATTAGTTTGGGTCAAAGGATATTGATATCCTTGTTGATGTTGTAATAAGGAGTGGATCTCCTTTGGGATAGGTGTTGTGTAGTGTTAGGTAGTAGTTCCTCCTTAGTAATGAAACTCGGTATCTAGCCTTGTACCGGTTAAAGTGTAGGCGACGTTGTGATAGGTTTGGTTCTACCTCATTGAAGAACCTGGTGTCTATCCTTATACCGGATAAAGAGTAGGCAACGTTGTGAAGGCTTCTCCGCCACAAGGAGTTTGTGTTGTATAGTGATTACGAACTCTCGAGTAGGTGACTCGGGGAGTGGAGTAGGGCAAGGAAGGTGCCCTTGTAGCCGAACCACTAAAAATACTCGCGTTGTGGTTTTGTGCTTCTTACTCTTTATCTTTTACTTTACTTATTTATATGCTTATCTATCAACATCCAACACACATTTAAATAGATTGACATAAGTCGATCTAAATAGTTTAAAATGAAGTTTTAATCTGTAAAACTATTCAACCCCCCTTCTAGTTTTCCACAATTGGTACCAGAGCTTCGTTACCAAGTTTCTTAGAGTATGTTGTACTTTAAAAACTTGATACGATCCGTGTATGATTGAAAACTACAAAGAAGGAAATCTTTTAAAACAAATGTCTTTATTTTATGTTGGATAGTGATAGATTATTCTAACAATTCTTCTTTAAGAAATCTTCTTGCTAGGACTCTTCCAAAGTCTTCATTTCTATCTAAAGAAAAATGAAGTCAACTCTCAAGGAAGTATCCAAAAGTAATCACAACCTACTTCTACAAAGTACAATGGATTACTTTAAATGCTCATGAAGTATTTCGGGTAAATGGTCTCTAAAAACCATATCAAGAGAATTGAGGTATGTTCTCTTACTTACAAACTAGTTAATATCTATCTATAGTATACTTATATAAATATGTTGATGATATGTGCGTATAAATATTGTTTTATATAACTATATGAACACTCGAATTAGGATGTTAACTTCAAGTCTCTAAAAAGTCTCTCTTCATCACTTTCCTTACTTACTCATCATCAGGAATAGTATTCCTACTTGATTTTCTAAAAAGATCGTCAAACTCACGCGCCTCTTCGCAAAAGAGACCTTTGGTGATTAACTTATCTAATAACCAATTGACCATCAAAACACCTTGACCAAGCGTCTATTCAAATAGAAACCCTATTCTACATGTTTTGTTTTATAAGCTATTGTATAACTTATTACAAAATAAGCATAAACACTCTTTTCTATCCACGATGGCGGATCCACAAGTAGTACTAGCCGGATCCCTAATACAAGGGATCCGGGTGAACCGTGTGGCAGAAATCAGATATACGATTTTTAAAACCAAAATTGTTGGGAATAATACTAACAGTTACCACTGATATGCTTGTGGTTAACACTGCTAAAGATTACACTAGCAGTGGAAACTCATTACCACTGCCAGTACATTATTACCACTGCTATTAGGATAATTGTTATGTATCCGTATATTGATAAGTATAGAAAAGATCTTGTGTATATTCTATATTGTTAGGATTATACTTATCTTGTAAAGGACTCCTTGTGCTATAAAAGGAGATCCTATGTCATTGTCTAGAGTACGAATTACTCACGCATTATTCATATAAGCTTCAAGGTGTAACCTTAGTGATAAGCAAGATCACTCGTATTATTTCTTAATAATATTGAAGCTTTGTGTTAAACTGTTCTCACTAACATTACATCATATAAACCATCTTCTAAGTATTAATAAGTATATTCCGTGTGCTTATTAATATAACTCAAAATATCACTAACACAAGGTGTGTGTTTACATCCATCAAGTGGTATCAGAGCGAAGGTTTTGATATTTTGATTTAGAAGATTCAAGGAATAAGCTTAACCTACTCACTAAAATCAATGGAGATGGAAAACAACCGGTCAACTCGCTCAAGGCTTCTAAGCTCAAACTTAATGAGTTTGAGATGTGGAGGATAATGATTGAGCAATACTTTCTCATACAAGATTATGCTCTATGAGAGATCATCTTAAATGGTGATTCCTTCAAGTCTGTTACGAAGACTGAGAAAGTTGGTGATACAAAAGTTGTAACAGTTTATGTACCTGAAACTAATGATGAAAGAGCAAAGAAGAAGAATGATCTGAAGGCTAGAAGTTTGTTACTAATGACTCTTCCTAAAGACCAGATCATTGCTTTCAGCAAGTACAAGACAACAAAAGAACTCTTTGAAGAGATCTGCTCAGTGTTTGGTGGAAATGATGCTACAAAGAAGACACAAAAGACATTGTTGAAGCGAAGTTATGAAAACCTTTCGCTTCAAGCAATGACTCACTGCAATGACATCTTCACCAAACTCAGGAAGATTGTCACACTGGCGGTCGTGTTTGGCATTGAGGTAGAAAAGGAAGACCTCAATTTGAAGTTTCTAAGAAGTTTGCCTTACGAGTTTCATACAAATGTTACGATGCGGGAAAATAAACGAGAGATTGAAACTATGAAACTCAATGATCTTTACAATAACTTCAAACTCATTGAACAAAGATTGAAGAAGGCAAGGAAACTTGGTAGAAGCTCTAGCGACTTGGCATTGTTGTCAACCTCTCATTGTGATGATTACGAAGATAGCGGTGATCTGATTTCCTTTGGTAATGCTAGTGTTACCACTGCGAGTTCAAAGAAGAAGGTTTCTGGTATTGGAGATCCTACCTTTTATGCTTTTATCTCTACTCAAGTTAATGGCTCTATTTTAACTCATGAAGACATAAAGCAAATTGATGAAGATGACTTGGAGGAGATGGACATAAAATGGCAGATAGCTCTTCTTAGCATGAGGGCTAGGAAATTCTACAAGAAGACTGGCAAGCCAATACACATCAATGGTAATGAAACTTCAGGGTTCGATAAAAAGAAAGTAGAGTGTTTCAATTGTCACAAATTGGGCATTTTGCTAGAGAATGCAGAAGACCAAGGAACCAGGACAAAAGGTCTACTTAGTATAAGTGATGCAGGTTTTACTGACCAGGTCTTAATATTTATAGTGTCTCGCTATACCTATGGTCTACCCTAATGCACTAACGGGCAGTGTACCCGGTCGTGTGTAGTGTAGTAAATGGTAAAGCCGAGGTCGTCCCAAGAGCTATGTGTGTTGGATTATTACTAAGTCTAATTGTCACAGAATAATAATGGTTTGATAGGGATTTAATTAATTAAACTACTAATGCAGAAAATAAAATAAAAGCAAATAAATGTGTGAAGGGAAATCAATAGAGGAATAGTGGTGCTAACCTAGTTAATCCTCCTAGCTAGTTATGTCTCGTCTACCTACTTCCAATTACTTGGTGGGGTCAAATTCGAGAGGACAACATTTGGCCAATTCGCCCCTAACCTATCGACAAAGATGCCACCACGGAGAAATCGGTAGCAGTCATAGAGTCCTGTTGTTCACGGTCCCTAAGCCGAGTCATTAAGTACCGCTACATGCTAGATTCTAAATAGTGTGTGCCGACCGTTAGGAACTTAGACACTACACCCCAAATTCTTAAGTTCATCCAAGCGATAGGTGATCGGTTGGTCGAATCGCAAAAGTAGAAAGGGTCGTCGGTTGGTCATCCTTCCGTCTCGATCCACTCACCTAGGAATTGATTAGTCATATCTCTAGGCAATTGGCCTCTATCGCCATTCAAAACTCTTGAACCAAGGGTGACTACCCAAGAACTATGCATGCATACACTTAGAAATAATTGTACGGAGTAAAGGTGTATGCAAACAAAACAATTAAGGAATCATAATTAGGCTAGGACCAAGGGTGCTTAGCCGCTCATATTAATCATGCACATCAATTCAATATTCAAAGGTAGGAAATACATGAATTGAAAGTAAAAGAAATATAAAACGCTAAAGCTTATCGTAATGGTGTGAATTCTCCCTTGGAAACGACTCAGTATGCTTCCTAGACGCCTTGAGCTTTTCCCACGTTCTCAAAGTGTTGTGTGTGGAATGGAATGCTTTGAAATGCTAGAATTTGTGGGGTATTTATAGGCGGTGCGGGTTCGGCATAACTAATAGAGGAGTTCGCCGTAACCTTCTATTTCTTCGTAAATGCACTAGATCTACTAGTTCTGGCGTAACCTTATAAGTGGTTACGCCGTAGTCTTCAATAAACTTCGGTTCGTCGTAAGTGATGTAGTAGTTCTGGCGTAAGTATCTGCGGTGTGGAACCTCTTTTGACCTAATGGAGTTACGTCGTAACCTTTGGGAAGAGTTACGCGTAACCTCTTGATAAGTTGGACTTCTCGGTCACGCAATAGTTACGGCGTAATGTGAGAGGCGAGTTACGCGTATTGTTAGGTCACTAGTTTTACAACACAAGCTTACAAGAAAGAGATAAAGGCGATTGAACAATAAACAAAACACACACACGATATGCTTAAGCGGTTCTGCGTGGAGATGTATGTGAAAGAAATAACTTGAACAACCAACCTTCAGTGAAGGTTTACAAAGTATTTATAGGCAAGGAGCTAGGGCAACACTCCTACTCCTTCCCTTTTCCTTATTGGACATGGGCCTAAGCTTATGGGCCTTCTACATAAGCTTGACCTTAAACAAACATAAAGGCCATAATAAGCTACCTATTACATATGAGTAACTAACACTTGAATTAAGGTTTAGGAGTGATTCCAACAATCTCCCCTCAGTGTTGGTGATGAAAAAGCAGTGAAGGCGTTGATGTAATAGTAGCTTTGGCGTCTTCGACATTCTTCTTTCTTGTGAGAAGGAATGCCTTGATTCGAACAATCTCCCGGTGTAGAGATAGTTTTCTTTGAGCAGTTATGCTTTGGCGTCATCTTTAACTTTGTTCTTTGATCATTGTTCTTTGTGATGAAAGTGATAGTATGTTGTTATGCGCATCAAGTGCGCCTCAGTGCCTTCGCGCTCTGAGTGTCTCCGTCATTCTTCAACATGCTCACACGCTCTTTGGCGTTGGAATTCGATCTTGATGAAGTTCTTTAAGTCTTTAACTTTGTAGATTCTTTGATTTGATGAAGAATCATTACATTGTTGTGTTGCTTTTGGATAGAACTTCCATTAGTGATGATGTTGGCGTGAGCATGAGAAGAATCGCACGATCATCCGCTCGGAGCTTCCATAAGAAGAAAACATTTAAAGCGGTTAGTAATAAGCGGTTCGGCACTTACAAGTTTGAACTTGAGAGTGTTATGACATAGTGTGAAAACACAACTCTAATTCTCACAAGGCCGTTCTGAGCTGGAGTCCCACAAGTGAGATAACGCGATGTGCGAAGTACATCTCTGATTCGGATAGTCATTGAGGTACGAAGCATCACCTCTATTGTAGACCGTTTGAGACACACTAAGCGTAATCCACGGGGAGTTACGAAGTGACTGCTTTGTCGGGTTGTTTGATGTTGACCTGGCGGGAGTTTCCATTCAATCATTGAGGATCACAGATGTGAACCTCTCATAAATGTTCTCGACAGTTGCTAAGATCATGAAGGACTCGATAATGTACCGAAATTCTTATTGTTGAGCGTCAAGTGATGAAATGTCAAGTGTACCTAAGAGATCTTTTGATGAATCTCGTGGCTCTAGACTCAATAGTGCGTTTTGGTTTTCTGGCGGAGACTAGGGAGAGGGTCTCCTTCTTCAATACCGGTGATCTCTAAGAAAGCCAATAGTTTACGTAGGGTTCCTGTGAGAATGAAACAAGCTTCTTTTGAGAGAAACTTGAGTGGCTAAGAAGGTATAGTGCATGCGTCCTTTGGGTCCATGGCGACTTTTAATCTTCAATACCGGCGTCACTAAGTGACAACCGGTAGCATATGAATTGAACCCGATTATGCGCCTAAGTTGAATAATTTGGAGGCTATTTCTTTTCACCCTTTTCTTTGCATTTCTTTTAATTCTTCAACTCCTTCTTTCTCCGATTCTCATTTCTCCTTTTTATCATCGTACCTAAGGACTTCTAAGTACTAACTATTTGTGATGTCCTTGGGTAGATCCCTCCGACTCTGGCGGATCATAGGACAGTTATTCCTAACCTTAGTCACCTTATCACTCCATGACTAACCTATGTTGCCATAAAACCAATTTTCAAGAAAATCTCTCAAAGGGTTTGTAAATGAAAAACATGTTTGAACCCTTGTGAGAGTTTTATCTTTTAGAAATACTCCCCTCCACATGTGCTTTAGAGTTTTGTGGAAATCGCCTTTGTGTGGGAAAAAGCACACTTTTGAATTGATCAACTCAAGATAGACAATCCCCATGAGACACGGTTCGTTGCATAGTTAAAGAGTTACATTGTCGACTTTTAGGTGACAACTAGCTCTAATAACTACCTTGAAGGTGTAGACAAACCTCGAAGGTTGTCATACCGTCGAGTTCATGTCTACCAAGAGTTTCTCGAATGGTACTTTCTACTTGGACAAGTCCTTTGCGAGACACGTTTACATTACTAGCGAACTAGCTTGAAATTATTACCGTCCGGACAAGTCTTTTCGAGTTACTAACGAGTTTAAGTACCGTCAATTCGTTGGTTAAGTCTATTACACAAAGATTCATTTGCATTTACACAACATATTTCTTATCACATAATTTTCTCCCCTCAAAAATGGCATATAAAATGTTATTTTGAAAAGTTGAGAATAAATATGACCATTTCGAGTGTTGGGAAGATGACCACTATGAACAATTTGTGAACAAAGTTTTAACTCAAATACTCCCCTCAACAAGTGATATAAGCGGTTGAGGTTTTGAAAATCATATGGGAAGTACTTGTCCTTTTGAGCAAAACCTTGAAAAATGAAAGGTTTGATAGGTTTTACTCAAAAGTAAAAGCTTTCGCTCCTTTTATAAGGATTGTGGCCTTGAAGCGTACCACGGGGTCCTTTCTTGACAATTACGGGTTGTACCTTGTAATGTGTGCACAAGCCATTCACATATATAAATCACACATCCAAATTTATAATGAAAAAGCGGTTTAAGGGTACCGGTAGTCGGAGATGTCGCCGGGAGTGTGAAGCAGGCGTTGATAGCGGTGATGTTAATCCTGGGTCGACCACCAACAAAGCTTTCCAATGTTACGAGGCGATCCTTCTATACAACCTTTCATCAATCATTTTGATGATCCTCCTCACATCCTCGATCACGAGAATTCCATCGCTTAGGAGACCCGATCTTTTGGTGTATATCCTTCAACCTATAAGCCAATCCGTCCTAACCATCTTCAAAGTGTGATCCCCAAACTTGTGAAGATCACTACCGCCATTAAGCAATTTCGTTGAAGTTCACTGCGGTAAGCGCGCGAATGGTTTCTTGATGAGTGTATATTGTGAGAGTGGTTGATGTCGGGAAGATCAGGCGAGGTGGAGTGAAGTTGACACGGGTGCGATAAGATTCAGCGACAAGTTGGAGATCTTCTACGTTCTTTGATGACTATCGTCGATGAAGATGAGCAATGACTTGATGAATTCACGTTGTACTTGGTTGAAAATTGCCTCATGCGACCACATGTACTTTGGCAAGGTACATGTCTTCAATGTCGTTGATAGACAAATTCTCAAAGTCGACTTGAGAGAATGCATAATCCGTTCATCTTGCCTTTTGACCACAATCTTCTTGAGAAAAGTGTAGTCCCATTTGGTCGACGGATCAACGTGTTTGATGGCAGCGATATCCTTAATCTTGAACTTGCATGTTGAGACTTACGAACTGGCGACACGTAGTAGATTCTTGACGTTCGGCCAATGATGAATCCGTACATTGCATCTCGGTCGTATGCTTCCACTTTGTTGGAGAACAAGTGATTAGCTCTTTCCTCGATAGCTATGCGGTTTGAGTATATTCTTGGGAATGGAAGTGTCAAAGATGTAGCGTATTTCCTTGATCCATCGCCACCGTGTAGAAGAAATTCCAAGTCTTTGTTGAAGAAATATCTGAATGGAATCCTAGGTTCATCTGGTTGGCCAATTGTTGGTAGTGGTTTTGACCGATCGGTGTAATATGGAGGGTTGTCCCGTTTGGTGAAGTCGATGTTTGCTACGGGTTGAGCCAATCCATGTTGTTAGACATAGCTCGAGCAATGTTTTCAAGGTGATATTCGACCTCGATGGCACTTTCGAGCTATCTTTCCACAGTTGAAAAGCTTCATTCTTGATTCGCCTCAACTCGGTTTCGTCATCTTCTTCACATGGAACTTTTCTTGCAGAATCTTAGCATGCTCCAATGTATTACCGTCTACGGATCTTGACCTTCTTGGGGTAGGGAGTGGAATTGACAAGTGTAGAGAACCATTCAAATTCCTGTGTTGTATCTTCATCTAGCCATGATCTGACGTCGACCATGGGCGCCTTCTTCTTCTTTTGTTTTGGCCTAGATGAGGATTACGGTTTCTTAACTTGTTTGGGAGAGGTGGGTTGTTGTAGGGGCTCACGGACTTCCTCATCGTCACCACCCGTATACTCAAAGTGATCACCGGTTTTACGAGTCTCGGGTGGTAATTGAAGAATCTGAGGTTTATCGGTAGAAGATGGAGGAGAAGATCTTTGTTGAGTAGGAGTCCGTTGTGGTGGAGGTTGCATCAGTCTTGAATAGAGGATGATACATCGAGACTTCTTTGTGCGTTTGGGCTCTTTATCCTTATCACGATCTTTGTCTTCATCATCTCTTGAGCGTTTGGGCCTATGACTTCTTCTCGGAATGAGGACTGAGTTGGTATTCGATAGAGCTTCAAGCAGTTTAGCCGTGTGAGGCAAGCGTTGCGAGGCGTGTCGACATTTGCTTGCAACTAGCGGTTCACCAATTCATCATCGAGAAGATTGTAGATTCAATTGGATTGATGCTTAAATTCATCGGAGTTGATTTCATGGCTTGTTTGGCTAGATGCAATAGATTTGGATCGGTTATGCATTATACATCTCCTTTGTCGGTTTGAACGACCTCCATAAGGAAGCGGTGAGTGTATCCTTTGATCATTTCGTCCATTTTCCTTGAAGATCATCTTTCATGAGCTTACGGACATACTCCTTTCATCTTGCATCTTGTCGAGATCATCATGAATATATTGTGTCGATCGACATAGAAATTCATCTTCCTTTGGAGGATGTCTTTCTTTCGACTTGTTTGTGACATTCCCAATTCTTTTATGAGCATGAGATATCCAAGATCGAGTTGGCTTCTTCAACGATTTGGATGTTGATTTGGTTGATCTTTTAGATGGTGGTGGTGAGGTGAGATGATGAATCGATGAGGAGGAGACATGAGGAGGCTCGGGGTCCTTTGGAGGTGCGAAGTATCCTCCTTGGAGCGAGTTGAATTGTTGAGAAGATAATCATCATAATTCTCTTTGTTATCTTGTCAGTTAGCCTTTTCTTCCGTCGAGTCTTAGCTTCTTCATCGATCTTTTCTTTCTCGGTCTTATCCTTTTACGGTTCCTCAATGTTATAATCGGTGAGACTCCTCCACAAGCGTTTGTTGTTGCACAAGATTGGTGGCACCGGCTCCCTTATCGGGTTGATTAACGCATCGGGAGTTGGTTTAGAGTGGACAACACCACTCGATCCTCGGGGCCACCCATTTGGTCTTGTTCAAATTCTTGACTTTTGAAGGTGTCTAACGATTTTAAACTTCTTCTGTAGGATTTATCCAGTTGCTCTTCATCACTTTCGAGCTTTCTTCATATGGCACAAGTCTGAGAGTCTTTCCTTTTCCATGTTCATTTGGAGGACTAGGAGGTTTAGATCCGTTGTGGTTTCATCTTGTTGATTGAGTAGTAGAAAGTCTCTTTTCGATTGTGTATCTTGAGTCCTCGTCAATTAGCTTTCTGCGGTTGGTTTTAGGTGTAGGAATGGGAACAACTTCCTTAGAAGGAACAATCCTTTTACGAGGAGGATTCCTCTTGGGAAACTTCCTTTGACTTCTGATGCTTGCATCACTTCGGCACTTGCCTCTTACGGTTCTCCTTAGGTGTTCGAAGACTTTTCATCGAGATGACCAACTTTGCCTTCTCTTCGCTACTAGATACCTTTTGTATGTCTCAAGCTTTTTGATTTCGTTAGTCGGAAGGTGATCGGGTAACACTGACACCTGTTTCTTTGTTGCGATTCCTTGATTACGGTGATAGGGTAGGCTCGATCAACATGTCGTGATTATGCGGGTCATTGAGCCTCTGTGGAATATCGGGATTAAGTCCAAGTGCTCTCTGGATCAACAATTTTGTGTATCGACATAGGAATCTTTGAGCCAAGTTTCTTGTGAAATGACATCATATCTTCCCATATGATGCTTGATTTCGATGTCCTTTTGTTGATTAATGACGGAAGATTTGTAGTTCCATGAGCTTGGGATGCTCATAGCCACTATCACGACCGAGAGACCGATTTGGTGATGATGATGTAGAGGTTCTCCACGGTTGAGGAATGTTCTTAAGCTCCACATGAGAATGCTTAGAGATAATTCTGAAGCTTCATCATAGCCAATATCAAGCAAGAATTGTAGAAGCTGTCTCCTCGATGGGTGTGGCAAAGAAGTCGGTTGGCTCGATTTCGGGAATGAGAAGAACGACCCGTAAGTGCGCATGAGTGATGGTGACTTGTTTGTGATTGAGAGTTCTGATCATTGCACTTTGACCCTTGATCCTTTGCATAGAATTCGAATTGTTGCATGTAGATCTCGATCTTGTAGCAGTGTGAGAGCATGTTACGGTAGGGATGATTCTTTAGAATATCCACAACAATGAGACAAGAAGATTACGAGCATGTGAGGGTTTCAAAGTCAACCCTAAGGTTGTTCTTTCCAATCTTTCTAGGATAGCCATTAGGGAAGATGTCGACAATTGTGAGAACTTACGGTGCATCCACATTCATTTGAGCGACCATGTCGTGATCGAAATAACATTAGCCAAAAGAACCAACATATCGAAAGACATAATGTTAGTCAACGAAGGTTTTATTGTCTAATTATTGAATATCTGATGTCAAAGATTATTCTGAGTCCAAAGTCACTTGTTTGTTCAATAGTCCAATGTCGTCGTGATAAGTTTCGTGAGTTAGTTAACTTTAAGTTTTAAAGTTTATGTTATCACATATTTAACACAACATATTAAGCGATTAAGTTTATTAGTGACATTATTGGTTTCGTGACGATATGATTTGTTTATTAACAAGTTTGTACACGTAACAATTCATAATGAAGGTCTATCAAGGCTTAGGCGTAGATTTGGCAAAGTTCTGCGTAAGCGGGAGTGATATCTGGCGTGAGCGAAAGCTTATCGTGGGATCCTAACTTACAGCGTGAAATGTTACAGCGTGGGAAAAGGGACCTTAAGCGTGGGGCTTCTGGCGTGGCGTATATAAGACCTTATGCGTAAGGCTTACTCGTGAGTAGACCTTATGCGTAGAGTCTTTTTACGCATATCCTTCACGGGATCGCGTGGTCCCATTGTAGAACCTTACGGCGTAATAGTTCGCGTAAGATTTCTCTTACGCATAACTTTCTGGCGTAAGGTGATCCTTATCGTGAGTAACAAAGACCTTGATTATGAGTTTTATGCGTAGCAAGCCTGAAATAAAATCATCATATCATCAATCTTAACATGTATACTCATTTTAAACACATATCATGGCATGAAACTCATTTCACAGGTTATGCGTAGAAAGTCATACGCGTAAGTCAAAACCCTAAGGTTCATAGATTACGCATATGATTTCTAACCATAGGATTTACACCAAACGTTTTCTGGTAGGTCTTAGGTGTTGTGAGAGTCTAATAACCAAGTTTTAACATCTAAAATGCAGTGAATCAAAAATACCCAAACCTAAGAACATTAAACCCTAAATTCCAATTTTTAATCAATTAGTGTTTCTGGGTTGTTATAAGGCCTAGATATGATCAATTCATCATAATATCATCATCACACAACAATCTTTTTGACCAAAAACGTTCACATTTGAAAATACCCAAAACCACGCATAAACCCTAATTTTCAAAGTCATTCAATTCGTGTTTACGGGTGAGTTTGATGATTAAAAGCGGTATCATTGATGTATTAAAACGTTTTGACACAACCCTTTTAACCATAAACACCCTTTCATGATTTGGTGTTCTTGCGCTTACGCGTAAGACACAAAAGTGATCATATCTCAAGATTAAACCGTTGGATTTTTGAAAAATTCAAAACCATTGCTTAAAAACTTGTTATAAACACGAAATCACTTACAAATTGATGATCTGAAACACGGATTTGTTGAGCTAATCTTAGGCGTAGGATGTTTTTAGGTGTAAGTAATAAATGTGAATGGTAAGTTAGGTGGAGTGTTTTTAATAAAAGTAACTTTAAACTTTTGGCAGTTTTGGTCCCTCCACCTTTTCCATTTTCATACAAAGCCATTTAACTTCCGTTTTGGTTACCAAACAAAGATTTTAAGAAAGAAACTTTGTGACACTCCCCTCGACTTAAGAAAATAATGAAAGGTTATAAATTTTAGTCAGGGTGTCATTGAACGAAAAAATTACCACCATTGATAAAAGAAACAACAGGGATATGATAACATGCAAGTACGAGATGTTTTGAAGCAGTTAAGTGATTATTTTCTCCCCTCAACACTTGATCGTAAAAATCTTGAATTTTGAAAGATTAAAGTGTTGATGGAAAAAATGTACTTGCCATGTTGAAAGAAAAATTAGATTAGAAGAATATTTTTGTTGTTTTATCGGGTTTTATATTTTTGTATTTTGTTTTGAAAATGTATTTACAAAAGATATTTTGGTGTTTGACGGGTTTTAAGGCTGTTTTAGGAGGTCATCCAATTCCTCTTGAGTCAAACACCTCATACCAATCCGGTGGACCAACTCATTAAACCTAGCGGGAGGCAAGGCTTTGGTGAGAAGATCGCCAATTGGTATTCTATACCCCAGTATAATTCAAGCTGTACCACATTCCACGTGGTCCTTGATGAAATGATAGCGTAGATCGATGTGCTTTGATTTGAGTCTTGAGCGGGTTGCGAGATCGCAATGGCACTCCGATTGTCATGATACATCGGGATTACATCAAATACGTAACCATAGTCTTTGAGTTGTGTTCTCATCCATATGACTTGAGCACAACACGCGGACATGGCTACATATTACGCCGGTTGATGGCGATGTACAATCCTGCTTCTTTGATTGCCGGGACACGGTTTATCACCAAGAAATTGTAGTGCTCTGAAGTACTTTTCCTTGAGTCTAAGCATCCTGCGTGGTCGGCGTCGAAAAAGCGATTAGTTCAAAACCGAGAATCCTTGGATACGGATCCCAAGTTAATGGTTCCCTTGATGTATCGGAGGATTCTTTTAGCCTCGAGAGGTGGGTTTCGGTTGGTCGCGCGCGATAGCGGGAGCATAGATAAGCGGCAAAGACAATATCAGTCGCTGGTTGTTAGATACATGAGAGACCCAATAATACTTGGTATTTGGTAGGGTCAACTAATTTCCCATGTAAATCGTCTAGCTTCTTGGTATGAGTCATTGGTGTGGCATAAGTATCACGGTTTTCATTCCAAATTTGTTTAACAATTCAAGGGCATATTTGGGTGACTCAAGAAAATACCACGGGGTGATTGATGAACTTGTAATCCTAGAAAGAGCGTAAGTTCACCCATCATGGACATTTCAAAAATTTTCTTCATTAGTTTTGCAAAAGCGATTGAAAACTTTTATGTGTAGACCCAAAATGATGTCATCACGTAAATTTGAACAATTAAGATATGTGCCCGTGATATTGTATAAAAGAGTTGGGTCAACCGAACCTTTGGTGAAATTATTAGCAATGAGGAAAGATGATAGCTTATCGTACCATGCAGGGGCTTGTTTGAGACCATAAAGAGCTTTGTTCGGTTTGTAGACATGGTTGGGAACTCGGATCAACGAATCCTTACGGTTGGTGACATAAACCGTTTCTTTCGGTTGTCCGTTGAAAGCGCGGTTTTGACATCCATTTGAAAGACCGTCATATTCATATGAGCATGACGCGAGAAATATCGAACGACCTCAAGGCGAGCAGCGGAGCAAAAGATTCTTCAAAGTCTATTCCTCTTCACGGCGATAACCCTTAGCAACTAGGCGTGACTTGTTTGGATTACGTTCCTTGACATCAATTTGTTTTCCAAATCCATTTGAGACCAATGGCGTAGACCCTGTTGGTCTTTCAACGATTCCATACTTCAAGGCGTTTGAATTGGTTGAGTTCTTCTTGCATGGATTCAATCCAGTTGTCTTTTGTCATTGCGTCTTTAATGTTTTAGGCTCAGTTGGCGAGACGGTGAGTGCATAAATGCAATGTTCACCATCGTGTGAAGGCGTTGTCTCGTAACGGTTGGTTGATTCGGGTTGCCAATAATATTTGCGGAGGATGGTCTTTTGTCCATCGATGTGTAGAGGTTGATGTTGGTATACATTGTGCGATTCGAGGATTCAAATGGTTTGTTGATGATTCCGCGACATCGGTGCGGCGATGTCATTAGCAAGCGGGTTAAAGAATGCATTTGGATCAAAATCTGCGGTGGGGTACTTCATTAAGAATATCATCGGCCGGTTCATCATTGTTGGAAGCGGTTTGTTCAAGCTGTTGTGGTGGAGTCAATTGGTGGTGCTTCTTCAATGATAGTTGTTGTAGCAGTGTATCGGTATAGGAATATTATCGGGTTGAGCGGTGAGCAGCGGATACACACAGAGCACGTTCATCAATATCGTCTTTGAGCAGTAGACAAATAACCTTTCCATTTGTTGTGAGAGTGGTGGGGCTTTGTTCGGTGATGATGGGGTTGAGGAAGTTTAAGCGGTTGTGACCGGGTTCTAAGTTGTTATACTCGAAGCCATTTCCGTAAGTTCATCAAAATGAGCATGAATCGTTTCCATCACTGTTTTGTCTGACGATTCGGATCCGGTAACCTTTAGAATTCTCACAATATCAATAAAGACTCAATGTCGGCTTTGGCTTTGAGCTTTCAAAATCATCACGATCATTATTCGGATAGCAAAGGGATCCAAATACATGAAAGTGTTTGAGATTCGGTTTATGGTTGTGGACAAGCTCGAAAGGTGTTTTGTTGTGGCGTTTGTGATCATAGAGCGGTTTGAGTATAGCATGCGATGAATCGACACGCCCACAAGTGTCTGGAAGTTTAGCATTGATTAACATTGTTCTTGCGGCTTCCACTAACGTTCGGTTTAGTCTTTCAACAACTCCGTTTTGTTACGGTGTACGTGCAATAGATGTTTGATCTTTGAATTCCACTTTCTCATAAAATGCACGAAGGGTTTGGTTAACAAATTCGGTTCCTTTATGCATTCTTATTTGGCGGACGGTGTTCGGGTGAACTTGAATTTTCGTGAGAAGGTGATGATCATTTGTGGAGCTTGGTCTTTGCTTGAAGAAAGTAGACCCAAGTCCATCGTGAGTAGTCATCAACAATTACTAAGATGTAGCGTTTGCCATTGATCGTTTGCACGCGCATCGGGCCACATAAATCCATGTGAAGAAGATGAAGCACATCTTTGAGGTTGTGTTCCACCTTTGAAGGAAAATGAGCACGAGTGCTTTTCCCTTGTTCACGGTGAGCAAGGTGATCTTTTGAATACGGAATCGTGGGAGACCTTCAACTAGTTTGTGTCGAGCAAGGTTGGTGATGGTTTGAAAGTTTAGATGTGAGAGGCAGCGGTGCCATAGCGAGGATTTTGTTGATGTTGCCTTTGAAAGTAGCGGATGGGAGATGAAGCAACCATGTCTTGCATAGAGATAGTGTAAAGACTAGAATTACGCGAGCGGACATAAGGTCATTTCCTTGTAGATCACGAATGAAACAAGTTTTCTCCCGAAAGCAACCTCCAAATCTCCATCACAAAGCCGACCTCACGAAAGCAGTTGTGACCGAGGCCTTCCACATAGTAAACCACTGCTAATTTCAATGTTCCCATTGATATAGTCTCCGTAGCCCATGATAGGCTGAAGTGATCATTCCGAATCGGCGGTGCCAATGAACTTTGCAATAAAGTTTGATAACAGTTTAAGGTTGCTGTCATGTGTCGGGAACATCCGCTATCAACAATCAGAGAATGATCATATCACTGCATTACACACAGGCGACACGGATGGAATAGAAGTAGATGTGGAACCCGAAATGTTAGAGGTTCGGAGCGATGATAGTGACATACACACATTAATAACTTTAGGCATCCATTTAAATCCTAATGTGTTATATATCCATTTACGCCATCTATAACTCTGTTTGCTTTAGTCTTTGTGAATGCACTAGGTGGTACTACATTCTTAGGAGGTGGCTGGAGCTACGAGGGACAACAATGCTTGCCTTAGAATCTAAAGAAGGCGGTCTACCAAGCACGAGACTTAGAATGATTATTGGGCCTAGAGGTATTCGATTCTTAGGATTCCGTAAGCGAGAGATTATAGCTTTAGCAACACATTTGTCATGACAATCGAATTCATACTTTTCGACAAATAACACAAGGTGCATCGGTGAATATCAAAAGTACTTAAAGGTTTAGCATTCGTTACATCACTATTTCTATTACATTTGCGGACGCAATATCTATAGTGGAAGCAACGTGAGTCTTATTCATAGTCCTAGGGTGTTCTTCTACTTTAGCATTCCTTATTGATCTTTTCTTAGGTGCAACTTCCTATTCTTGATTGAGTGCTCTAGGTGTGAAGTGCGGACGTTTGGAAAAAACGCAACTATTCTGTTTCGATAGAAGGAAGCACGTTAGCAACTTGTGATTTGGCGGTAGGGATTCTAGGTGCACGATTACTAAGTGTTCTTGGTGCTAATCTCTTAATGATGGTTGGCGGAAGTTGTTCATACTTTCCTAACATTTCTCTTAACTTAGAGATAGTGTGAATCAAATCTTGATTTTCGAGCGAATATTACCGACAAAATTCATGACTTCTCTAGTGTGAGCAAGATAGTGATCAAGTTCGTTTGATGCTTCATGGCGAGTCTTATTGAGTAAATCAAATATGACACCATATTCTGTTTAACTTTTACAAGTTCTTGTTCATATTTTGAGATTTGACTTTTCAAAGACACGTTTTGATCATCCAGTTGCTCAAGTTTAGGATCGGAAGATTTTTGCATAGTGGCGATTTTCTTTTGAAAACCAAGTTGTTGATTGTGAATATCTTTTCACACCAATTAAGGCGACGTTTTGCATTGTAAAGTTCGTTAAGTAATCGTTCATTTTCGACTTTTAAAGACTCGATCTGAAGCACATTATCGGTATTCTCATGATTACCACGAGTCAACATTATCGCGAGAGATATAATCGGATGCATGTGGCAAAGAATAGAATAACACAACATTATGGATATCGGACGAGATAACATCTTTCAAGAGTCGATCAACATCTTTTCTCAACATTTTCTTTTTCGTTTAGTATTAGAAATAGATGTTTTGATTTTCTCGAAAACGACCTTCATGACTCAAGTTCCTTATGAAAGTCCGTTCCCAAGACAATGCACAACTTTTCAAATTTTTAACATTTGGTAAAGATTTTTCGAAAAATGTCTCTTTGTTCTCGCGCGAGGCGATTGAAAGTGTTGAACTTTGATTTGAATGATATTCTATCTCATGTTCTAAAGTTTTGAGGTCGACCATGAAAATATCAAAATATCTAAAATTTTGCGATTTTCGGGTTTTGAGTTACTTCAGCGATGGAAGGTAAAGGACCATAAATTTGTGCATAATCGGTTGGGGATTAACATTAGAAGACTCGGTGTTTTGATGATAACCCTTGGTGTGTTAGAAGAATCCGTTGGTGTGACAAAAGTGACCGGTTTGAATAATTAAAGGTTTGTTGTAAACAACAGTTTTAATTTTGATCGACTCTCGTCTTACGCATCTAATTCCTCTTGGCGATGATATTCAACAACACTCATATGAAATTATCAATTTTATATTACCTTTGGAAACTTGAGATTTGGTTTGAATGTTTTGGTTGAAAGCTTTGGTTTATGTCGGCAAGATTTGGTCCATATCCTTTTGGATCGGGTTTTAAGGTAAACTTTTCAATAGCGATTCTTGACTCACCATGTTTGTAAACAATAGTTTTAAACTCTTTAAGTTTGCGTTGCAAGCGATAATTTCTTCAAGATGATTATCTATTCGGTTCGTGGAATGCTTTTTGTATGAGAGACTGTTTTGACAAGTTAACAACTCGACCTTAGCTTTTGATTTTCCAAGGTGAGGCGTTAATTTGCTTTTTATGTTCATGTTTGATTGTTCTATCTCGGACAATAAAGCATTCTTGAGCGGCTAGATCACGCATCTGTCTCTCTAAATATTTTTCGTTTTGATGAGATTTAGTAAAGGTGCTTCAAAACCTTTTCACGTTTTCTTGAGTTTTGAAAAAGTTGAGTTGCTTTTGTAAACATTCAAAATCCTTGGTTAACGATGCATTTTACTTTTTAAGTCCTTATTTAATGCACAACATTCTTCAATTTGGGATTCTTTGGTCTTTAAGTAAGAGAGCAAGACACGGATGAGGCAAAAGTTAAACTTGTTCAGCGAAGTCACAACATGATCATTATTTAGATCCTCAAGTATAACCACGGAGTCAATTTGATTATCAAAGGAAACCATAAGGTCATCTTGATCGTCAAATGTAACTACATGGTCTATTTGAAAATCGTCGAATGAGATGTAAATGACTCATTTTGAACATTACGAGCCTTGCGGATTCGGATGTTGGCGGAGATATTAGATCGAGATAAATATGGTTTGTTCGGTGCACGAGACAAGCCATCGATGTCATACACTGGGCTGTGTCACTCATGTGTAACTCATGCATATTAGCCATCAACATAAGCTGCTTTGCATTGGCTGCAAGTCCTCCATATCATCATCGAGAGTGCATTTGCCATAAAACTCTGTTCTTTGTGCGTGAGAGATCCACGACTTCATCCTTAAGAGCCAAAGAAGAGCCTCTTTGAAATAAGCACGCCCCTAGTCCTCGGCTTTGGGCATGCATTAGCCAGTGTCCTTCTCATTGCGGTTGTAGCATCGAAGACCATTCAACCCATTACGAGCATTTCCTGTTCCACCACTGGAGCTCTGTTGTTATTCGACCCACGACATTAAACCCTTGACCACCGCCCATCGGCGACCATAACCACGATTACGAACTTCAACTCGTCCATTGTTTACAACGACTGATTTCGTGTGTTAGATGAGGAGCGAATCGATTGTTGGATTTGTTGGTATAACGGCCAAAAGCATTAGCAATCATAACAAATCCTTGTTGCAATGCGTCGAGCGGATCGATGTCCTCATTAGCTTCGCGACAATTGGTTGAGCATTGTTGTTGTTGTATGGAACCGATTGATTTTGTTGAGATTGTTCTTTGTGAATGATTGTTTTGTGTGTGAGGCGGTTGGTTGAGTTGCTTGTTGAGGAGGATAACTTTGTTGAGCATATAAGGCAAGTTGTTGATTTTCGGATGTGTGGGTGGAGCAATTTGAGCACGGAGAATCCTTTCGATCAACTTCCTTTTCATGAGGCTTCAAGTAATCGTACAACAATCCATATGTAGAATGATGCATATTCTTCGCAGCGGAGAAAAATGACATACTTCTCCCATTCGGGACCAAGACTACTCGGGAACTTAGTATTCTTTGCAATTCTTGGCATGATGATGTTGTGTTTATCCAAATCATTGATGATGTCGAAAATCGATGATGATAAGACTCTAGTGTCTCTCGAGGTTCAATCATGAAGTGTTCATAAGCCAAGTAAATTTTGGATTCCAAATCCTCTGATTGAGTCTGAGATCCTTCCATAAGAAGATGAATATGTTCCCCATTTCCTTTGCGGTCTTTTGAGCATCAACACTTGAAGAATTGGGTTAGGTAATCCTAAAAGGATATATTGCATTGCAAGCTCATCGACTTCATAGTGTAGAAGTTACATTTGATTTAAATCTGCTTGATAGCAATGTTCGTTTGTTCATCTCTTGGTGGATTTGCATTAGGATCTCCGGGTACAATGACGATAGGCATCTCAAATGGACCTTCAAGATAACCTTCTTTAAGAACTTTCCATGTGGCTTCTTGGATCACAAAACCTAAAGAACCTTATCACCCATTGATCGTAGTTTCTGGAGTGAGCATTGGAGGTCTATCAAGTGATCCGACCTCATGAATTGATTGTTGGTGCTTAAAGCTTCACACATCTTTGCAAACCAAGTGGGTTCCTTCATAGTGTTCCTTGATGGATGTTGATTGAAGTCATTTGTGTAGGGTTGAACTTGAAGACTTGGCGGTGTTTGAACCATTTGTGGTGGAGGAATTGCTCCAAGTTGTGGAGTATGTTGTTGATTAAATTGTTGTTGATAAATTGCTTGTTGTTGATTCCATTGTTGATGTTGTGGACTTAGTTGTTGTTGTCGTTGAGAATAAGTGTAAGGAAATAGTTAGAGTATGGTGGTTGTGACATGTTGAAAACTTGTGTTGGTAAAATGGATCTTTGTAGTCGAATGAACCTTTGTTGATGAAGTGTCCTTAGGCGTAGAAATCACAATTAACCAAGTAGCACTTATGCGTAAAAACACCAAAGTTACGCGTAACAATCGAGAGTTCTGCGTAGATTTAGCTTCTGCGTAAGTAGGGAAAAGCACTAAAGTTAGGCGTAGACACAAAGTTAGGCGTGAAAGTTAGGCGTGGGATTACCTTATCGTAAGACTAGGCTTAGGCGTAAGATGAATCTTATCGTGGGATTTCTGGCGTAAGCTTTATGCTTATGCGTAAGATTAGGGTTTTGCCCAAATGATCTTTTACACTATCACGGTGCAAAAGATATCCAAAGTCGACGTATTTTCGGGCTTATCCAAGCAAGAAAACACGGAGTAAACCCTGGCGAAGATCAAACCACGGATAAAGTTACGCGTAAGATTAGGGTTTTGATACGCGTAATCTTACTCGTAAAAATGATTATGCCCAAATTTGTTTCTAAACCGATTTTTGTTATGGAATAGCGTTAATAGTACCAAAATAACACAAAAGTGTGAACCTTGATGAACCAAAGCATTAAGCGGGTTCTGCGTAGAACTTCACCCACGAACAAAAACAAGCTTAAAAACTTAGATCCACGCGTAAAGTTTGAAACTTTTGCCAAAAACAAGTATTTTAACACCTTAAAGCGTTGAAAGTACAAGAATCTTGGATTAAAAGTGTAAAAACAAGTTTTAAGCGAACCAAAGTAGTATGTTATTCTACGCGTGGGACCAAAACCCACTTCAAGAAATAACGATTCACCCAACTAGTTAGGCGATTGATACCCTTTGTTAGGTCACTAGTTTTACAACACAAGCTTACAAGAAAGAGATAAAGGCGATTGAACAATAAACCAAAACACACACACACGATAATAGTGAGGCGGTTATGCGTAGATGGTATGTGAAAGAAATAACTTGAACAACCAACCTTCAAATGAAGGTTTACAAATGATGTATTTTATAGGCAAGGAGCTAGGGCAACACTCCTACTCCTTCCCTTTTCCTTATTGGACATGGGCCTAAGCTTATGGGCCTTCTACATAAGCTTGACCTTAAACAAACATAAAGGCCATAATAAGCTACCTATTACATATGAGATAAACTAACACTTGAATTAAGGTTTAGGAGTGATTCCAACAATGGATGAGTGAAATCTCGTGAGGGTTTCTGAGGGAACACACCCACAAAGTTCATTTAAAAACTAATACAAGGTTCTTGTGTTTTAAAATGAAAGAATTAAAAGCGAGAGAGTTACGTCGTAACTCCTATGAGAGGATTCTGAATCGGCAAAACTGGTATGGTTTGTGAAGTGAATAGTTAAGGCGTAACCGAGATGGTATTACGTAGTAATTGGTAATCGTCAAAAATTATCTTTGCTAAAATGTTGGTTACGGCGTAATCACCAAGATGAGTTACGCCGTAACTCATTCGAATCGACAGCTGCGGTGATAATACTTCTTTGTCTCCTGCAAAAATGGTTAGAAAACACAAAACCCAATAGAAAGGAAATAAAATAAAAGAAAGGGATAATTGGGTTGTCTCCCGAAGAGCACTTTTCTTTATTAGTTTGAGTCTTTAAGTTAGCTTGCTAACATCTAACATCGCCCGTAATAAATCTTTCTTGCGGTGTCCGTTTACCTTAAAATATACTCCTTCCTTGTTATGAACTTCAATAGTCCGTGAGGGAATACCTTACTTACTGTGTATGGGCCAACCCAACGAGATCTCATTTTTCAGGGAATAATTTGAGTCTTGAGTTAAAAATGAGAACTTCCTGTCCTACCTCGAATCTTTTATCCTTGATTCGCTTATCGTGCCATCTTTTGGTCCTGTCTTTGTATGCTCTGGCATGATCATATGCTTCGTCTCGTAATTATTAAAGCGGTTTATTTGGGAAAATCGGCTCCTTGATTATATCGACTTCAAGTTGGCATTTTGAGAGCCCAATATGCTTTATGTTCCAACTCTACGGAAGATGACATGCTTTTCCGTAAACAATCTTAAAGGGTGCTTCAATAGGAGTTTTGAAGGCCATTACGAATGCCCATAATGCCTCATCGAGTTTGTCGGACCAATCTTTTACATTCTTTGGCGGTTCTCTAAAATCCGTTTGAGTGCTCTGTTGGTGTTTTCGGTTTGCCCATTGGTTTGTGGGTGATAAGGTGTAGACATTCGTGGAGTACCGTATCTATTGAACTTTCTCCATAATAGCATTACAAAAGTGCGTCCTCGATTACTAATGATGGTCTTAGGGATCCCAAACCTGGAGAATAATTTTTTCCAAAAGGGAATGACACTCCTAGCGTCACAAGTCTGTAGGGCCTCTGCTTCAACCCATTTCGAAACGTAATCAACAGCTACAAGGATATAACTTTTATTCTTCGATGGAGTGAAAGGTCCCATAAAATCGATCCCCCAAACATCAAAAACCTCACATACCATAATATTGTTGAGTGGCATCTGATTCCGAGAAGAGATGTTCCCTGCCCTCTGACAAGCGTCACAATCCCTAACATGCCTTGCGGCATCTTTGAAAATGCTTGGCCAAAAGAATCCGACCTCATAAACCTTTCGAGCAGTATTGTCGGCTCCATAGTGTCCTCTTGCAGGTCCGTTATGGCAATGTTCCAGAATCTGTCTTTGCTCTTCCCCAAATATGCATCTCCGAATAATACCATCAAGGCGTGATTTAGAAAGGAACGGATCATCCCAGAAGTAATACTTAAGATCCGAGAAGAAATTTTTCTTTTGGTCGTAGCTTTTGTTGCTAGGTAACACTATAGCTGCTAGGTAATTAGCGAAATCTGCGTACCATGGTTCAACACTGGAATCTTTAATTCTAACTGCCATGAGGTGTTCGTCGGGGAAGGAGTCCCGGATAGTTTCTGTGTCAAGTTCCTCGAGCTCAGGGTTTTCTAATCATGAAAGGTGATCAGCTGCTAAGTTTTCTGCTCCTTTCTTATCCTTGATTTCAAATTTAAATTCTTGCAGCAGCAATACCCATCTTATCAACCTTGGTTTGGCATCCTGCTTATTAAATAAGTACTTCAAAGCAGAATGGTCAGTGTAGACAATAGTTTTTGACATTACTAAATAAGACCTAAATTTATCAAAGGCATATACTACAACCATGAGTTCTTTTTCAGTGGTTGTATAATGCTCTTGTGCCTCATTTAAGGTTTTACTAGCATAATAAATGGGTTTAAATTTTTTATCCACCCTCTGTCCTAAAACAGCTCCCACAGCATAATCACTAGCATCGCACATAAGTTCAAAATCGCCCCCCCCCCAGTCAAGAGCAATAATAACCGGGGCAGTAGTTAGTTTTTCTTTTAAAATGTCAAAAGCTTTTTTGCAATCATTGTTAAAATCAAATTTAGCATCTTTCATTAGGAGTTGGGTCATAGGTTTGGCAGTTTTTGAAAAATCTTTTATAAATCGTCTATAAAATCCTGCATGCCCAAGAAAACTCCTAATGCCTTTTAGGTTGGTCGGATAAGGCAATCGAGAAATAACGTCAACCTTAGCTTTATCAACTTCTATCCCAGTTTGAGAAATTTTATGCCCCAAAACAATACCTTCTTTAACCATAAAATGACATTTTTCCCAGTTAAGGACAAGGTTGGTTTCTTCACATCTGGCAAGCATTTTAGATAGATTATTAAGACAAGATGAGAAGGAGTTACCAAAAACCGAAAAGTCATCCATGAAGACTTCCATAAAATCTTGACACATATCAGAGAATATAGCGATCATGCCGTTGGAATGTGGTGGGAGCATTACATAGTCAAAAGGCATCCTTGGTGGCGAATATTCCGTAAGGCGGTGAGCGTTGTCTTTTCTTGATCCTCGGGGCAATAGGAATTTGAAAGTAACACGAGAATCCATCGAGAAGCGATAATACTCATGTCCGAGAGTCTTTCTAGCATCGATCGATAAGCGGAAGGGAAGTGATCCTTTCGTGTAGCATCATTTAATTTTTCGTAATCAATGCACACCCTCCACCCGGTGTTGTCCTAGTTGGTATCGACTCATTATCTTCGTTGGTGACCCTTGTCATTCCTCCTTTCTTTGGCACAACATGAATGGGGCTAACCCGAGGGCTATCGGAAATAGCGTAAATTAGACCCGCATCCGGGAGCTTAATGATTTCGTCCTTCACAACGTCTTGTACTTTAGGGTTTAATCTCCTTTGTGGTTGCACTCTGAGCTTAAAATCATCTTCCATAAGTATCTTGTGGGAACAATATGAAGGGTTAATTCCTTTAATGTCAGAGACTTTCCATGCAATTGCCCCCTTGTGCTTGCTTAAAACCTGTAGTAATGACTCCTTTTATTCGTTATATAACAAAGAGGAGATCACAACAGGATAATTTTTGTCTCCATTGATAAATGCATATTCTAAATGAGGAGGTAACTCCTTAAGTTTCGAGGGAGCATCAACTTCTTCCATGGGTTTCTTTGAACATACCGTCTCGATTCTTAAAGTGGTCGGTTCCTCAAGAAAGGGTCTTTCGTTTTCTTCATCGCTAGATGTCCCATCATTATCTTGAATTTTAATGATCTCGTTGGAGGGCGTGAATAAAGAGAAGAAAACATTCATGGGCATGTTTCTGAGTGTTTGCTTCGATAAGGTCGGGAAGTAATCTGCGTCTGATCAGAAAGTCTTCTATGGGTAAGGAGATCCTTCATAAATTTGGCATATTTCGGCATTTGCTCCAAGGCTTCAACGAGAGGAATATTAATGCTAAGTTGTTGAATTTTCTCCATGAATTTTTGAAATAGCACCCGTTCTTGTTCCCTTTTAATCCTTCCCGGAAATGGAATTGGTGGAATGTAGGGACGGACTTTTTTGACAGAAGGTTGAGCCTCCTTGGCTTCTTTATTATTGTCTTGAGTTGTTTCGTTAGTCAGATCATTTGAGTTTGAAGGGTAAGCTGGTTCCTTATAGTTTAATCCACTTCTTGTTGTAATAGCGTGAGCCAGATCTCGAGGATTTGTTTCTGTTGCTAGGCAAGTCACCTTCATCCCTTACTCTGATAGATTCTGCTAGTTTTCCCACTTGATTTTCAAGTCTTCTAATAGCAGCTGCTTGTGTTCTAAGTGCTTTGTCGGAATCTCGCTTGAGATTCCAAACCAAATTTGCGTTCTCATCATATTTTACGCTAGATTCTTTAACGAGCATCTTCTGACCTTTTCAAGATCCGTCACTCTCCCATCAATGGGTTTATCGAACTTGTGTTTAACCATCTTGACTTCTTCGGTCAGGGATTGCATATCTACTTCAAATTCCTCCAGATTCTTTATCACTGATTGTATCTCTATAGGATCTTCATCCCGATCTTCATTCCATGATGATGAATGGAGCGCAACTTCCTCAACTTTTATCCATCCTTTATCAGCAGTCATTAAAGGGATAGGTTCTTTAGAGTCTAACAATTGTCGAGTCTTTATGTTCAACCCGTTATAGAATATTTGCAGTTGCTCGTGTTTGTTGAGTTTATGCTCGGGGCACTTCAGGATGGCTTCGTTAAATCTTTCCCAAGCTGTAAATAGTGGTTCATCATAGACTTGGCTAAACCTCCTAATTTCATTGACATGTTGAAGGATTTTTGCAGGGGTTCGGTATTCCTTAAGAAAAGCCTTCTTAAAGGCGTTCCATGTTGTAATAGATCCTGATGGAAGTTTCTTTAACCAATATCTAGCTCTTCCTTTTAGGGTAAAAGGAAAAGCCCTCATCATAACATGATCTCTTAAGACTCCAGGAGCATGAAATAAATTTGCGATCTCACATACCTTCGCGATGTGTTTGTGTGCTTCTTCGTCTTTGGTTCCATAAAAGCAGCATCTTTTCAGTTCATCAAGACAGAGTCCCCAAAATTCGAATTTAACATTTTCTTCAAGAGTGGAATGGTGATCCTCGGTTTACTTTTAGAGGTGGTGAGATAATCGTTCATATTAAGAGTCATAATATCAAAACAAAACTTAAATAAAAATCCTAATATAACTCCCTCGTGGCGCCAAAAACTTGATGCAAGTTTCTTGACGTGTCTTAATATTTATAGTGTCTCGCTATACCTATGGTCTACCCTAATGCACTAACAGGCGATGTACCCGGTCGTGTGTAGTGTAGTAAATGGTAAAGCCGAGGTCGTCCCAAGAGCTATGTGTGTTGGATTATTACTAAGTCTAATTGTCATAGAATAATAATGGTTTGATAGGGATTTAATTAATTAAACTACTAATGCAGAAAATAAAATAAAAGCAAATAAATGTGTGAAGGGAAATCAATAGAGGAATAGTGGTGCTAACCTAGTTAATCCTCCTAGCTAGTTATGTCTCGTCTATCTACTTCCAATTACTTGGTGGGGTCAAATTCGAGAGGACATCATTTGGTCAATTCGCCTAACCTATCAAGAAAGATGCCACCACAGGAGAAATCGGTAGCACCATCATAAGTCCTGTTGTTCGGTCCCTAAGCCGAGTCATTAATTACCGCTAAATAGTGAGTGCCGGCCGTTAGGAACTTAGACACTACACCCCAATTCTTAAGTTCATCCAAGCGATGGGTGATCGGTTGGTCAAATCGCACAAGTAGAAAGGGTCATCGGTTGGTCATATCTTACCCTTCCGTCTCGGTCCGCTCACCTAGGGTCGGTTGGTCATATCTCCTAGGCAATTGGCCTCTATCGCCATTCAAAACTACCAAACCAAGGGTGAATACCAAAGAACTATGCATGCATACACTTAGAAATAATTATGCGGAGTAAAGGTAAACGCAAACAAAACAATTAAGGAATCATAACTAGGCTAGCACCAAAGGGTGCTTAGCAGCTCATATTAATCATGCACATCAATTCAATATTCAAAGGTACGAAATACATGAATTGAAAGTAAAAGAAATATAAACGCTAAAGCTTATCGTAATGGTGTGAATTCTCCTTGGAAACGACTCAGTATGCTTCCTAGACCTCCTTGAGCTTTTCCCACGTTCTCAGTGTTGTGTGTGGAATGGGATGCTTTGAAATCACGGAATTAGTGGGGTATTTATAGGCGGTGCGGGTTCTGGCGTAACTAATAGAGGAGTTGCCGTAACCTTCTATTTCTTCGTAAATGCACTAGATCGCTAGTTACGGTGTAACCTTATAAGTGGTTCGCCGTAGTCTTCAATAAACTCGGTTACGTCGTAAGTGATGCAATAGATTCTGGCGTAAGTATCAGCGGCGTGGAACCTCTTTTGACCTAATGGAGTTACGTCGTAACCTTTGGGAAGAGTTACGCCGTAACCTCTTGATAAGTTGGACTTCTCGGTCACGCAATAGTTACGGCGTAATGTGAGAGACGAGTTACGCCATAACTTCTTCAAAATAAGCATATTGTGATAAATCTTTAGTAATGTTTCCATTTTCGCGTCTCTTTAGCTCCAATGCTCGCAATTTACCTGAAAGTGGAAAACAATAGAAAACAAGCGTAAATCCATATAAATGATATAAATAACGAGCATTATCGGGGGAAATTGACACTTAATATTCAAGACTATTTGATGTTATCAACAAGAAAAAGAAAGAACCAATTGTGGAAGAACCAAAGGCTATGCTGGCTATTGATGGTGTGAGCTATGATTGGAGTTTCATGGCTGATGGACAAGAGGAACAACCTTCAGATGCTGCTCTTGTGTCTAGAGAACATGCTCTCATGGCTTTTTCGACTACGAGGTACAAAACTTTGAAAGTTGTTCTAAAACATGTAGGGCTTCTAAAGAATGTGAAAGGCTTAATGAATTATTTGACAACCAAAGAACATAGTTGTATGTTGCTAATTATTGTGTCAAACCTTAGAAGAGGCATAGGCGTATTAGAGACACAACTAGTGCATTATAGAAAATGAGTCAAAATATAATGATGATATGATTATTCTTAGAAGAGAGATAGATCATAAGACAACAGTGAATGAGGCATTGAAAGAAGAGTTTGAAAAACTTAAAAAGATAAATGAGAATGTCAATTTAACTGTTGACACCTGTTATTATCAGTCTAAGTCAATTGATAAAATCTGGAATGCTCAAATCACTAGTAAAGTTAAGTATGGTATGGGATATAACACTGCTCCTCCACCACTAAGGGATGTTCCATCACCTCCTGACATAGATGATTAGATTTAGCTCATACAGGCCTAGAAGATTTTCAGGAACCTATTCGTGAGTATGGTCCTCTCAAGTTTGTGAAAAATGAGAAAGAAGTTAAGCTTGAATCTGATGTTTTTGAAAGTACAAGTGACTCATCAGTTGTAGATGAGAATGTTAAAAAGAATGTAGAGGCTTCTATCCCAAAAGTTGTTAATACTATTACAGAGGAACCTAGGAAACAAGTTAATAAGCCTAGATCAACTGTAAGGTATCTTTGAGATGTATAGAAACAAGTCATCTACTCTAGGGGTAACGGAGGAGTTGGAATCATGTCAAATCTCAACAGCGGTGATTTTGTGATGTACAATAAAGCATGTTATATATGTGGTAGCTTTGATCATTTACATGCTAATTGTGACTATCATGTTGGGAGAAGGAAGTCCATGGGAATAAAAGCGGTGGAGTCTAACAAGTTTCAAAATAATGTACACCCTAATTCACACAAAAAATGATCCCAAGAGCGATTCAACTAAGAAGTGGTCTTAAAACTTTTGCCACGCTAAAGCTGCCAACACTGCCACCCTAAATCACTGTTTCAAGTGCAAAATCTAAACCAACTTTTGTAAAATCTGCACAAACAGGAAAAGGTCTTTTTCGATAAAATGGTTAAATATAACCAAAGTGGGTACCTAAAACTAAACCAATGATTACCATCGGTCAATCGAAAGTTCCCACTGCAAGGGTTGTAAACAAGACCAGGGGTAACATGGGAAATGCTGTGAAGGCCTCAGCTCGTTGGGAATGGAAACCTAAAGGAATTACCTCTACAACCAATCCCAATGGTGTATCAATGACCTTTGATAGATTTAACTATATTGATACACGAGGCAGATCCAAGTCAATTATGGCTTGGGTCCCCAAAGGAAACTAACTCCTTACTTATATGTACAGAACATCCAAGGACAAAAGACGGATCAAGGCTACGGATAGTGGATGTTCAAGGCACATGAGTGGCAACAAGTCCTATCTCTCAGATTTTGAACATTATGATGGACAGTATGTCAGCTTTGGAGGTGGAGTTAATGGTAAAGTTACTGGTAAAGGGGTCATTCATAACTAGCAAACAACACAGAGCTCTTAGCTGATCTAAGGAGTAATAAGTGACAATCAGTATGATGCAAGAAATTTAAAGAAAAAGATAACCATGGAATTATTATTATTTATAAACTGCATACAAAGATGCAGTGATTACAACCATGGGATCAACATTGGATCCAACAACCAAAGGACTGCTAAACAAGACAACTCCCTAACACAACCTACACAGACACAAGCTTCACAATCCTACCCCAACCTAACCACCAACTACCATCTAAGGCTTCTTAGGGAAGGCCCACTCTGGCATCAATTTAGGCGCCATTCGCCTATCTATCACCCTTTACTCCTTGGGGCATGCTAGCCCCATCACCATTCCTCCAACAGGTGGTGAGGATGATGAAGGACCCTCTGCTGGTGGTGCTGTCAACAATGGTAGAGAAGGTGGTGCTTGTAGCTCTCTTGGAGGAAGCATTGTTGCAAGGGGAGGAACCACAAGGACTCTTTCAGCTGTTTCATCATCAGACTCTTCATAAGGAGACTCTTTGATGATGGCATCCTGAAGCATTGGTTGGATTGATAAAGGACCAGCATCTGAAGGGGTAGTGCTCATGGCCACATAAGTTCTCTTTCTTGAAGAAACCTCTTCAAGCACCTCTTTCTTCAGTCTACCTGGATTGTTCAGAACAAAATGCCAAACATCATCATCCCAAACACTATCCAAAAATGAGCTGTCAGATGAGACATTGATAGGGTTTGAATCACTCATGGTGATTTTTGGAAAGAAGAAAGTTTTTGAGAGAAAAATGTTGTTGGAGTATGTGTGATATGAGTGGCTTGCTAGTTATAGGTCGTTTAATACAAGTTAAGTTGGATTTAGTAAGTTAATGTGGGGAAGGTATAAGTTGTTGAGGAGTAAATGGAGTCTTTGACTTTGGTGGCATGATAAATGACTTGTAGTTGACTTGTTGACTGGGTGGTTTAGTACTGTTTTAACCACTGCCAGCAAAAATTTTATTCACTTCGAGTTATTTACTAATCACTACTAACCTTAACAATACTTTCAGTGTGTGGTTTATGTTTGTGATATGCAGGTTTGAAGGATTCTTTGTATACATTGGAGTTGTTGCTGTTTAGTGCTTGTATTTTTGTTTGTCCACCGATTTTATGCGAGAAAATAAGGCTATGATGGAAACCACAATGCAAGCAGTGGTAAAAGTTACTCTCACAGTGGAAAAAGTAAAACAAAGAAACTTTATTCCATTCATAAAGAAGATTCATTACATTCAAAGAGAGAGTGCTCACAACCACAATAAAAACACAAAAGCTAACAATCTAACACATCCTACATCCCTACACCCTACACCAGCTACTCCATTGGCTTCTTGCCCTTGCCCTCATAGTCATGCTTTTTCTTCTGTGCTCTCTTCCTTTTGTTTTCAAAGGTTGACTGCATTCTTGGACAATCAAGACCAAGAACTTGTAGAGGAGGCCTTGGTAGTCTTGCAGGCTTCTCTGGAATGGATATCTGCTTCATGTTGGAGAGAGCTACTCTCAATGCCTTTGTCAAAGCCCTTGGTAACTCTTTGGACAAAGAATAGGTTTCATCATCAGCATCATCATCTGATGAACTGGAGTAGAACTCAAGAGAAGGTGCAGGTCTGGCAACTGGTGCAGGATTGGTAGTCTTATTTGTTGACTTCTTGGAAGAAGTGCTTGTAGCACAGGGTGGAAAGTAACCTGCCCACCCTGATGCCTCTGAAGATGACTCAGAAGCGATCACAAACTCTGTCTCAGAATCAGAGGAGATGTCAATGATATTGGAAGGATTGGTCATGGTGATGTTTAAGGATTTTGTGAGTTTGAATGTGTTTTTGATAAAGATTATGATGTGCCGAGCCCCTTTATATAGGCAAAGTCAATCACAAGGGTTTATTAAAGAATATATTTACTTTTTCCTATTTTGGTAGGTTGAAAAGTAAATATAGATATTATCGGGTTGACTTTGAGAAGATATTTTTAGATAATGGCTTGGTTACATGTAACTTTGGTTAAAACCAGTTGGTTATGCATATTTTTAGTATTCTCCTAACTCTTGCAGGGACATAACCAAACTTGGCTAGGAGTTGATCTTAAAAGGTGTGTATCTGCGACACACAACAAATGGTTATTGATTCACCATGTCTAATCCACAAAAGAATCAACTAGTCCAGAGCAAACGGCTACTAGTAAAGACTTAACAAATCCGTTTATGATTGATAGTTTACCAAAACCTATATGGTTATCAACTCATCATATTCTTTATGATTAAGAGTTGGCTAGTCCATAGCAAACGGCTCATGGTAAAGACATATCAAATCCGTTGATAGCTGGTAGTTTGCTAAAAACTATGATAAAGAGCAGTCCAATTTTCATATGTTTTTCTTTACCACTGCTCTTTGAAATTTTTTGTGAAAAATTACCACTGCTAGTTCACAGTTTGTACAATCTAAACTGATGATGAAACATCTAAAAACATCTAAAAACACTCAAAAACGCATCAAAATGATAAAAATATCACAAACAAGTGTTTTATGTGTTTCAAATGCAAAAATACCAAAATCAGATGAAAAACAGATCATGTTTGCAAAATTGGCGCTTTAGTCCCCAAGTTTCAAAAGTTGTCAAAAACAGGTCCACGGTATATCAAAATCATGAAAAATATCATTCAAGGTCCCTGAAATATTCTAAATTGTCAAAAATGGTCCTTGATTGATTCTTTGGTCAAATGGCAGAAAAGGTCCTTCAAGTTTGAAAAATGGCAAAATTAGTCCTTGGATATTTTAAAATGGAAAATGATCAAATGTTATCCTTGTACTATTAAAGATTGGCAGTTTTGGTCCTTATGATAACTTTTGGAGAATTGCATGTTTGGTCCTTCAAGAATTCACAAATTACAACAATGGTCCTTGTAATATTAAACAAACCAAACGGCCCTTTTGTATTTAGAACCCCAGCCAAACCACTTGACCCCCTGCCAAATACCCTGTGACCCCCCATTGTGAACCCCCCTTAATATACCCCTCGGTCAACAAAAGTCAAAAATCCTCAAACGCGCCCAAAACCACCATGCACTGTTCATCTCCCTCTCTTAGCCTGCATTCCAAAACCAGGAGTGGTTTTTCCACTTTTTCAACATCCCCCCACCTTAACTTGTCCCCCTCCACCTTCACTAACACCCAAAGATCTTTAATTGCTTCAAACCACTTCTTTAATGCAAAAACCTGCTAAGAGACTTTTGGCGCCAAAACTACACTTGGACGGATATGATGATTTTGCGATTCAATGGCTCGGATGAGTGGGATACAATCGAGAGGTCGACATAGAGTCACAAAAGTCTATAAAGAGGGAAGAGAAGCAATGTATCAAGATATCTAGTGTAATTTTATTAATGCATGTCGTTTTAGTTTAACTCTAAATTCCGAGTATCTTTAAGCTTTTAAACTTTGTATTTGAATATTAGATGTATAATAAACCTTTGTAACCATCAATTTCAAACTCTAAGTTTCATTTTCAAGTTTATGCAATTTCATGTTCAAAATCTCAAAAGATCAAATGATGTTTGTAGTTGTTGTTAAGGACTGAATAAGCCATATAAGCTCCTCATATAGCTTATTAAAGCTATTAGAGACCATAAAAGCGCTTTAGAAGTAAAAAAAGAAAAATCACCAAAATACAAATAAATAGTTGAAAATCAAAATCCACGGTGAAGGTTGTCAAGAAGATGGGCAGGTTGATTATGGATGGCCTTGGTTTAGTGCTTCTTGGGAAGCTATAGGAAGTTGTTTCAGTCCTTGATTCTCAGTTTTGAGCTTGGAAGCTACTTGTAAGCCTTTTGCTCATTTTTGGCATTTCACTGTTTGAGTTATTTATAAGCTCAGATCTTTGTGTTTTATTGTTCATTAGTCATAGTTAAGTATAATTAATCAATAAAATCAGTCACTTGTTCTTTAAAATTTATAGTTGTTAAAAATCTTGTTTTAACAGTTAAATTAGCATAAGTATAATTTCATGGTTTTATGTTGTTACTGTTGTTATTTAATGTTTCTCTAGTCTTAATTAATGATAATATAAGGTTTGTAATCAGTTATATGGTTTTAATCTTTGAAAGTCTTCAAAACAGTCAAGTAATATGGTGTTTGGATTTGTTTGATTAACTGTGTTGGAAATTGTTTAAAACTTTGTTCTTAGTTTTTCTGTGTCACAATTGGTCTTAATAACTCAAACAAGTCATAAAACCGATTGCTTATTTGGGAAAAGTCAAAATTCCTTTGATCACCACTTGTTAACTCTTTGTTGGATTTTATGATCCATGATCTTGTTTTCGTGTTCATAAGTTGTTATTGTTAATCAAGTCGGTCTTAATCCACCTTATTACATCATAATCGGTGCATAGAATTGATCTAAAGTTCATTAAAGTCAAACTTTCGGTTTAATAAAAAGTCAAAAAGTGTCACGTGCACCGGTGAGCCTATCACTTTCACAAGCTCTTCTGAGCTTATTAGTGAACCTTATCTTGTGTACTTTAGCTTTTTGAGAAGCTCACCCAGCTGTCTCAAGGTTCCAGTTCTTATTTTTCAATCTATAGCTTATTTGGTAGGGCTGCACTTAGCTCTTTGTTTGTCAAAAATACTCAGCATACACTGAGAAATAACTAAGTGGTTTTCCACTTTTTAATAAGCTCATTAAAAGCTCTCTAGTACTCCTAAGCCTGTGTAATTTAGCTTTTTAAGAAGCTCAGTTGGTCAACTTGTTAGTCCAAGTGTTTATTTTTAATTCCTAGCTTATCTTAGTGCTTAAAAAGTAGCTAAAAGGTACCTAGAAAACAAAAAGGTATCCTGTGTACCAGCTTTAACTTGTGCTTATTTGATTTGGTTCAGTGCTTATTTCTTATCAATTGTGCCTTTTCAGTTGTAATTTTAGCTTATTCACAGTTTCTTAACTTATTTCTAGTTCTCTTTTGCTTATTTCTAGCTTATTAGCATTTTAGCTAAATCCTTGTGCTTATTTCCTTATTTTTGCCCACTGTTGAGTATAATAAGCTCAAACTGAGCTTATTTGTGGTTTTTAGAAAAAGTTCTAGTTTTGAAAAGTGCTTATTTTAGTATTCTTAACAAGTTTGTGAAGAAAAATCAAAAAATAAAATAGTTGCAAAAAGGTCATTGCTAGGATTCGAACCCTGGCCACCCAGCTCACCACACACACACACTACCACTCGCCCTTGGGTTACATAACCCTTGTTTTCATTTTAAGCTTATACGAGCTTATTTGCTTATTTACAGCTTATTTAATATAGCTTTTTCAACTTTTGTATTTTCATAGATTTGTATTAGTATAAAGTATTTTATAAAAAGTTTGATTTTTCTCAATAGTTTTAGTATTTTTAATCATTTAATTATTCTAAATTAGTATTTAATTCATAATAAAAATATAAAAGTCAAAAAATATAAATCTTTTTCTAAAATTTTCTTTTGTCATATAGTAAGTAATAAAATTGTTTTACACTCGTAGGACTTTTATTTCATAAATTTTACGTTTTTGCTTGTATTTCGCGTAATTTTTATACTTCACGACGTTTTCATTTTAAGTTACGTTTTAGATAATTTAAGTTTACGTTTTAGTTAAAATAGTTTATTTAAGTTATTTTGTTTTATAAAATCACAAAAACATCATTGTAAAAATAGTGATAGCGTTTATTTAATATATTTTAGCTTTTTAATTTTCTTTAATTTGCTTTTAAGTCGCTGTAATTTATAAACTTTTTCTTTAGTTACAAATATTCCAAAATCTTTACTGATCACTATCCTTAGTGATCATTCTATCATTTGATCAAGTTTTAAAACACCATTGAGTCTCCGTGGGACTTAACGACCGGAATCCTTGTATTCTCGATCTTCATTGCATTTGGTTTCGAGCGGTTTAAGTTTATTACGGTTAGCCATTCACAAGTGTCTAGCTTGTGTGATATAGCTTGATTGCTTTCGGTACCAATCAAATTTTGGCGCATTGCGGGAAGCTTTAGCGTGTGTTAAACCTTTTCGACCCATTCTTGCACATATACCACCGTTTGTAAGCAGTTTTTGTAAAGTTAATATAAATCAAAAGTTCATTAACACTTTTCCTAAAGTGTTAACAAACCCAAAAAATATAAAACAACAAAACAATCGGAACGTTTTCTATCTTGTATTTTCTTTGAGGTGATTCTTAAAGAGATACGATTTGGTTAAGCGAGGCGATACCAAAAATATTTTCCAAAAGTTTTAAACCATCAAGACAAATCTATACCTACGTCTTTTCGGTGGTACTTAATATATACATAAAATCAACCACCGCAAATCAAGGCGGTACACCTACTAAGCGGGGTGTGACCATAATAAGTTCCCGAACAATGATTTAAAACTTGCCTTTGTGTCCTTGTGATTTGGTGTACCTTTTTCAAAAAGCCATTTCATTTGTGATTATTGGTTAAGTTCACTTGTCGCTTTGCCTCGCATTTGTTTTGGCTGATTTTTATACTTAGTGCATGCTTTTCGTTCTTCCAGTTCTACAAGTCCACTTTTCGAGCTTGGAAACATTCCTCGTGAGCGTGAGGGCGTTCGCTCCTTCACCGTGATCGAGGAAAGTCTACCACCACCACCACCGTCGTAATGGCGGAAGATAAGCTAATGAATGAGCTTCTCCAAGCACCCATCGAGGGTTACGGAGATGCTATTGTTGTCCGACCATCGTGGGCGATACTTTGAGCTCAAAACCGGGTTGCTTAATCTAGTAACCCAAAGCCAATTCTATGGTTTTGAGCGGGATGATCCTCATGCACACATTCGATGGTTTAACAAGATTGCATCTACCATCAAGTACAAGAATGTCCCACATGAAGCTATCAAGCTTCTTACATTTCCCATTTTCTCTAGAGGACAAGCCGGAATTGGCTTGAGAAACAACCCCTCGCTCTATTGAGACATGGGAAGATCTAGTCACCAAGTTCGTTAACGAGTTCTATCCTCCATCCCGAACTACAAGTCTTAAGAATGAGATAATGAAATTTTCTCGAGATTTGATGAATCATTCGGGAGGCATGGGATCGTTACAAAGAGTTGCTTCGCAAGTGTCCGCATCATGGTTTTACCGAGTTAATGCAAATGGATACTTTCTATAATGGTCTGAACCAGACCAATCAAGACTCTTTAAATGCCTCCGCGAGAGGTAATTTCCTGAGCAAGACCACCAAAGAAGCCTTGCAAATTATTGAAAACAAGTCCCAGGTCCGCCCTTTCTGAGCAAAGACATATCAGTCTAATGCTGGACCTTCTTCTTCATCTCCCGTGAGTACATCTAGCACCGATGCTAAGATTGACAAACTCATGGATATTATTCAAGCTTTGGTTCTTGCTAACCAAAAGAAAGTGACTTTCACACAGACACCAACACATGGTGAAGTGAAGAAAGTCGAGAGTTGTGTTACTTGTGGTGGCCCTCATGCATACTACAAGCTGATCGCCACCGATGGTAGTCCGTTTGAAGCCAATGCTCTAGGCGGTACTTCACATCGTGGATGTAATCAATACCGTCCTCAAAATGAACCACACTACCGTGCTAACACTAATCAGCACCACCGGTTTAACGAATCATAACATGCAAAACCGAATCGAACCAACCGAGAATGAACCAAGGTTATCAAAACCAAGGTAATTTCTATCTGGACCAAATCAAGGTTCCCAACATCAAGGGAACCTTAATCAAGCTAATTTCAATCGAGGGAATCAATTTCATGGGAATATGAATCCTAATCAAGGAAATTTTCAAAACCAAGGCCCTAATCCTAACATTAGAGGCGAATTTTCCTAATCCACCTCCGCCATTGTTCCAACTGGACCATCATCGATGAGTTATTGAAGCAATTCATGAAATCCCAAGATGAAATGAGCAGGTTGTTGGTCGGTCGGATCACGATCTAAAGAAGTCTTTAAATGATCAACCCTCGGGCTCGGAAAACTTCCGAGCAACACGATCGCTAACCCGAGGGGCGATGCAAAGGCGATCACAACCAGAAGTGGTGTTTCATATGATGGACCTGCTATTCCTACTACCTCTTCTTCTTCTCTCCCAAAGGTAGTGGAAAGTGAACCTAGGACACACAATGGACCTTTGACTCCAATGCCTCCTCCACTAGGAGCAATGAGTCAAGTTACCAAGGATACAACGGACAAGGTGCATTTCTCAAGCCCAAGTACCACACACGTCCCACCGGTAGTCCAACCTCAAGTTGTCCGAAACCCAAGTCAAATCCAGGAGTTGTTTTGAACCTCCAGTAGCTCCGTTGAAAACCAATCCAAATCTTCTATTCCTTACCCATCACGTTTGAATGAGCAAAGCTCCGCGAAAAAGCAAGTCATCAAATGGACAAATTTTTCAAATTTTCCAAGAGTTACATTTTGACATAAGCTTATGCGGATGCTATCATCTCGATGCCCAAGTTTGCATCAACTCTCAAACACATGTTAAGCAATAAGGAAAAGTCTGTTTGAAATGGCAAAACTCCTTTGAGCGAGAACCGCTTTCGTAGATTATCTTGAAGAAGCTTCACGAGAAACTTGGAGATCTGGAAAATTTCTCTTACCTTGTGTATTTCCAGGAATGGTTGAATGCTTTGCCCTAGCAAATCTTGGTGCAAGCATCAATCTGATGCCTTATTTAGTATGGAAGAAACTTTCTCTTCCGGAACTTACTCCTACATGCATGACTCTCGAGCTTGCAGATCGTACAATATCCCATCCTCTTGGCATTGCCGAGGATGTATTTGTGAAAGTAGGAAAGTTCCATTTCCCAGCTGACTTTGTGGTTGTTGATTTCGATGCCGATCCACGGGTTCCTCTCATTGTTGGTCGAGGATTCCTGAGAATGGGCCGTGCTCTCATTGATGTATTTGAGCAAGAAATTACATTACATGTTGGTAATGAAGTCACCTTTAACCTTGATCAAACTTGAGGTACTCGCAAACTATGATTACGAGTCGGTTAACCGAATAGATATCATTGATGTTGCTTCGAAGAGTACTCTCAAGAATTTCTTGGTTATTCTCATAATTACGTGAGTGGGGATCCCACCACATCTTCTCAACCTATCATAGCCAATTCTACTCCTTCTCTCACTCCGTTTGAGGCGACTTCATCTTGGAAGAGATTGAAGCATACTTGGCTAGTGATTCTGTTCCATGGGAAATTGATCACGCTCCAATTGACATTGAGGGGGACATACTTCTCATTGAGAAGTTGCTTTATGATGATCCATCATCAACCCCTCACACTAGTGATTCAATTCCTGATAAGATTAATCAAAATTAGATTAATCTGGAAGGAGATATTCTTCTTGAGAAATTGTTAAGTCATGACACTTCTCCTCCTCTCCCTCCCATCGAGCTTCATAACAAGGAAGTCAAATCAGTTGAGAAAACTGAAGAATTTCCTGAAGTCGAACTTAAGGACTTACCGCCTCATCTCGAGTATGCATTTCTTGAGGGTGATGATAAATTACCCGTCATTATTGCTCGATATTTGAGTAAAGATGAAAAGTCTGCTCTCATAAAGGTCTTGAACTCACACAAGCAAGCAATTGCTTGGAAACTCTCCGACATTAAGGGTATCAACCCTGAGTTTTGTACTCACAAAATCTTAATGGAGGATGACTTCAAACCAGCAGTTCAACATCAGAGAAGAGTAAATCCAAAAATCCATGATGTTATCAAACAGGAGGTTATCAAACTTCTTGATGCGGATTGATTTACCCGATCTCGATAGTCCTTGGGTTAGCCCAATTCATCGTGTTCCTAAAAGGGTGGCATAAGCTGTTGTCACAAATGAAGATAACGAGTTAATTCCAACTCAATTGGTGACGGGATGGCGTGTGTGTATTGACTATCGTAAGTTGAATGACGCCACTCGTAAAGACCATTTTCCTCTACCCTTCATGGACCAAATGCTTGAGAGATTAGCGAGGAAGCAGTACTATTGTTTCCTTGATGGTTTCTCGGGTTATTTTCAGATTCCCATTGATCCACAGGATCAAGAGAAGACCACATTCACCTGCCCATACGGAACTTTTGCCTACAAACGTATGCCTTTTGGCTTATGTAATGCTCCTGGCATGTTCCAACGATGTATGATGGCCATATTCCACGACATGATCGGGGAAACAATGGAGGTGTTTATGGATGACTTCTCGGTCATTGGGGATTCTTTTCAAACATGTCTCTCCCATTTAGATAAAATGCTTCAAAGGTGTGAAGACACCAATCTTTGCCTAAATTGGGAAAAGAGCCACTTTATGGTCAAAGAAGGCATAGTCCTTGGCCATAAAATTTCAAAAAATAGGATTGAGGTAGATAGAGCAAAAGTAGATGTTATTGCTAAATTACCTCATCCTACTACCGTCAAAGGTATTAGGAGTTTTCTAGGTCATGCCGGTTTCTATCGCAGATTCATACAAGATTTTTCTAAAATCGCCTACCTATGACTCATCTTCTTGAAAAAGATGCTCCTTTTATCTTCTCACCGAGTGCATCATAGCTTTTGAAACATTAAAGAAAAGCTTCATCAAGCACCCATTCTCGTTGCTCCGATCGGGACTTGCCTTTTGAGCTCATGTGCGATGCAAGTGATTTTGCTATCGGTGCGGTCCTAGGGCAACGAGAGCTAAGCATTTTCAGCCTATCCTCTACGCAAGTAAGACTATGATTGAAGCTCAAACTCATTACACCACCACGGAAAAAGAATTACTAGGCGTGGTGTATGCGTTTGAGAAGTTTCGCCATACTTAATCTTGACCAAATGCGTGGTGTATACGGATCACTCGGCTCTCAAATATCTCTTTGCAAAACAAGATGCAAAGCCGAGATTGCTCGTTGGATTCTCCTCCTACAAGAATTTGATATCATTATACGTGATAAAAAGGAGTCGAGAATCTAGTGCGATCATCTGTCAGATTAGAAAACTCTCACCAAGATGTTTTCGAGAAAAGGAAATAAATGAAACATTTCCTCTCGAGACACTCAATGCGGTTTCTTTTCATGGAAATTCTTCTACCCCATGGTTTGCCGACTTCGCAAATTACCATGCGGGTAACTTCATAGTGAAAGGGATGTCGACCCAAGAAGAAAAATTCTTCAAAGATGTTAAACATTACTCGGGACGACCCTACTTATTCAAAATCTGTGCGGATCAAGTCATCCGACGGTGTGTTTATGGACAAGAAGCTCTTGACATTCTCAAAGCTTGCCATTTGGACCCACCGGGGCCATCATAGTCCAAACTACACCGCCAAAAGGTGTTTGATTCCGGGTTTTATTGGCCCACTATCTATAAGGATGCCCACGATTTTGTCAAAGCTCGTGACGCTTGTCAACGCCACGGAAATATATCTCAAAGAAATGAAATGCCGCAAAACGCCATTCAAGTTTGTGAGATCTTTGACATCCGGGTATTGACTTTATGGGGCCATTTCCATCTTCTAGAGGAAACAAATACATACTCGTGGTCATTGACTATTTGTCAAAATGGGTTGAAGCAAAAGCTTTACCTACCAATGATGCTCGAGTTGTTGTGAAATTTTGAAATCTCTTTTGCTAGGTTTGGAACTCCGAGAGCGATAATCGTGATCGTGGTACACATTTTGCAATGACCAATTTGATCGTGTCATGCAAAAGTATGGTGTAACCCACCGCTCATCTATCGCATACCACCCACAAACAAGTGGGCAAGTGGAAGTCTCCAACCGTGGTATTAAAAGAATTCTAGAAAGGACGAGAGGCGAAAATCGTGCATCCCGGTCGGATAAACTGGATGACGACTGGGCCTTCCGTGATACTTACAAAACACCCATCGGTGTACTCCATACAAGCTAGTGTACGGAAAGGCATGTCATCTTCCGATTGAGCTAGAGCACAAGGCATCTGGGCCTTGAAGCATGCAAATTCGATATTCAGACGGTGGTGATCACGTAAAAGTTCAAATGAATGAATTAAATGAACTCCGTGATCAAGCATACGAGAACTCTTTGATCTACAAGCAAAGACAAAGAAGATTCATGACTCAAAATCAAGAACCGCGTTTTCAACGTTGGTGATCGAGTCCTTCTTTTCAATTCAAGATTGAAGATTTTCTCGGGAAAGCTCAAGTCCCGTTGGTCTGGTCCATTTACTATCGCTAAGGTTTATCCTTATGGTACCATTGAGTTATCTCAGCCTGATGGTCTAAATTTTAAAGTGAATGGTCATCGATTAAAGCACTACTTTGGAGAGGACATTCCTCCTGTGGTTGTCCCGGATGTACAAACTTTCCCCATGAACCAATGAATGCGGGGATCGAGTCAAGCTAGTGACTCGGGAATAAAAAACAATAGCACACACCATATGGGTGTTCACCCATATTCATCTTCTTTCTCGTTTCTACCACCCTAGTGTGGGGAGTTGCCCCGCTATTGTATATAAATCTTTTCATCAAAAAAAAAAAAAAAATCTCTTTCAAATAATGGCCGTAGTATTTCCCTTTTACATTCTATGTTTCGGCATAACCGCTGTACTTTGAATATTGAGGGCAATATTCATTTCTAAGTGTGGGGGAATTTCACGAATTTTATTATGTAATTATCCACCCAATTCCCCATTTTTGGCCAAATTTTTTGGAGTAAGTGTTTTCACTTACTCGGCAAATGGTAATCGATCCGCCATGTCTAACCCACATAAGGATTGGCTAATCCAGAGCAAACGGCTCTTGGTAAAGATTTCTCAAATCCGCTTATGGCTTGCAATTTGCCCAAAATTGTATGGTGTTCATTCGCCATATCCTAAAAAGTGAAGAGTTGGCTAGCCCGCAAGTTTATGGCTTGTGGTAAAGGCGATGGAAAACCATAATTGGTATTCACTCACCAAAGATAATCTCGATAATTTATCTAAGAGTTGGCTAGTCCGAGCAAACGGCTCGATAAAGACAAATCAAACCGTTTACGACTTATGATTTGCTCAAAATCATTTGGTTATCGTTGTACCAAAGTTCTTACTTGAACCGAAACAATTGGCTACCCGTAAGTGATGGCTTTTGGTAAAGAGTTTTAAAATCCATTAAAATTCTAAATCATTGCTAGGGACTAGCAATATCTTAGTGTGGGGATTGATGAGTGTCTAAATACTCATCATTTTGTACAATCTAAAGCGCAAAAACATCCGAAAACACTCTAAACGCATCAAATGATAAAATATCACAAACAAGTGTTTTATGTGTTTCAAATGCAAAATACCAAAATCGATGAAAAATGATCATGTTTGCAAAATTGGCGCTTTAGTCCCCAAGTTTCAAAAGTTGTCAAAACAGTCCACGGTATATCAAAATCATGAAAATATCATTCAAGGTCCCTGAAATATTCTAAATTGTCAAAATGGTCCTTGATTGATTCTTTGGTCAAATGGCGAAAAGGTCCTTCAAGTTTGAAAATGGCAAAATTAGTCCTTGGATATTTTAAAATGGAAAATGATCAAATGTTATCCTTGTACTATTAAAGATTGGCAGGTTTGGTCCTTATGATAACTTTTGGAGAATTGCATGTTTGGTCCTTCAAGAATTCACAAATTACAACAATGGTCCTTGTAATATTAAACAAACCAAACGGCCCTTTTGTATTTAGAACCCCAGCCAAACCACTTGACCCCCTGCCAAATACCCTGTGACCCCCCATTGTGAACCCCCCTTAATATACCCCTCGGTCAACAAAAGTCAAAAATCCTCAAACGCGCCCAAAACCACCATGCACTGTTCATCTCCCTCTCTTAGCCTGCATTCCAAAACCAGGAGTGGTTTTTCCACTTTTTCAACATCCCCCCACCTTAACTTGTCCCCCTCCACCTTCACTAACACCCAAAGATCTTTAATTGCTTCAAACCACTTCTTTAATGCAAAAACCTGCTAAGAGACTTTTGGCGCCAAAACTACACTTGGACGGATATGATGATTTTTGCAGATTCAATGGCTCAGATGAGGTGGGATACAATCAGAGGTCGACATAGAGTCACAAAAGTCTATAAAGAGGGGAAGAGAAGCAATGTATCAAGATATCTAGTGTAATTTTTATTAATGCATGTCGTTTTAGTTTAACTCTAAATTCCAGTGTATCTTTAAGCTTTTAAACTTTGTATTTCGAATATTCAGTGTATAATAAACCTTTTGTAACCATCAATTTCAGCTCTAAGTTTCATTTTCAAGTTTATGCAATTTCATGTTCAAAATCTCAAAAAGATCAAATGATGTTTGTAGCTGTTGTTAAGGACTGAATAAGCCATATAAGCTCCTCATATAGCTTATTAAAGCTATTAGAGACCCTTAAAAGCAGTTTAGAAGTAAAAAAAAGAAAAATCACCAAAAATACAAATAAATAGTTGAAAAATCAAAAATCCATGGTGAAGGTTGTCAAGAAGATGGAGCAGGGTTGATTATGGATGGCCTTGGTTTAGTGCTTCTTGGGAAGCTATAGGAAGTTGTTTCAGTCCTTGATTCTCAGTTTTGAGCTTGGAAGCTACTTGTAAGCCTTTTGCTCATTTTTGGCATTTCACTGTTTGAGTTATTTATAAGCTCAGATCTTTGTGTTTTATTGTTCATTAGTCATAGTTAAGTATAATTAATCAATAAAATCAGTCACTTGTTCTTTAAAATTTATAGTTGTTAAAAATCTTGTTTTAACAGTTAAATTAGCATAAGTATAATTTCATGGTTTTATGTTGTTACTGTTGTTATTTAATGTTTCTCTAGTCTTAATTAATGATAATATAAGGTTTGTAATCAGTTATATGGTTTTAATCTTTGAAAGTCTTTGAAAATCTTCAAAACAGTCAAGTAATATGGTGTTTGGATTTGTTTGATTAACTGTGTTGGAAATTGTTTAAAACTTTGTTCTTAGTTTTTCTGTGTCACAATTGGTCTTAATAACTCAAACAAGTCATAAAAACCAGTGCTTATTTGGGAAAAGTCAAAATTCCCTTTGATCACCACTTGTTAACTCACTGTTGGATTTTTATGATCCATGATCTTGTTTTCGTGTTCATAAGTTGTTATTGTTAATCAAGTCAGTCTTAATCCACCTTATTACATCATAATCAGTGCATAGAATTGATCTAAAGTTCATTAAAGTCAAACTTTCAGTTTAATAAAAAAGTCAAAAAAGTGTCCTGTGCACCAGTGAGCCTATCACTTTCACAAGCTCTTACAGAGCTTATTAGTGAACCTTATCTTGTGTACTTTAGCTTTTTGAGAAGCTCACCCAGCTGTCTCAAGGTTCCAGTTCTTATTTTTCAATCTATAGCTTATTTGGTAGAAATTGCACTTAGCTCTTTGTTTGTCAAAATACTCAAGATATAATCGAGAAATAACTCAGTGGTTTTCCACTTTTTAATAAGCTCATTAAAAGCTCTCTAGTACTCCTAAGCCTGTGTAATTTAGCTTTTCCAAGTGTTTATTTTTAATTCCTAGCTTATCTTAGTGCTTAAAAAGTAGCTAAAAGGTACCTAGAAAACAAAAAGGTATCCTGTGTACCAGCTTTAACTTGTGCTTATTTGATTTGGTTCAGTGCTTATTTCTTATCAATTGTGCTTTTTCAGTTGTAATTTTAGCTTATTCAGGTTTCTTAACTTATTTCAGTTCTCTTTGCTTATTTCTAGCTTATTAGCATTTTAGCTAAATCCTTGTGCTTATTTCCTTATTTTGCCCATTGTTGAGTATAATAAGCTCAAACCGAGCTTATTTGTGGTTTTAGAAAAGTTCTAGTTTTGAAAAGTGCTTATTTTAGTATTCTTAACAAGTTTGTGAAGAAAATCAAAAATTAAAATAGTTGCAAAAGGTCATTCTTTGGGATTGAACCACACCCACCACCACACACACACACTACCACTCGCCCTTGGGTCTTTTTCTGCTTTTCTTTGCACTATTAAATACATAACCCTTGTTTTCATTTTAAGCTTATACGAGCTTATTTGCTTATTTCAACTTATTTAATATAGCTTTTTCAACTTTTGTATTTTTCATAGATTTGTATTAGTATAAAGTATTTTATAAAAAAGTTTCAGATTTTTTCTCAATAGTTTTAGTATTTTTAATCATTTAATTAGTCTAAATTAGTATTTAATTCATAATAAAAAATATAAAAGTCAAAAAAATATAAATCTTTTTTCTAAAATTTTCTTTTGTCATATAGTAAGTAATAAAATTGTTTTTACACTCGTAGGACTTTTATTTCATAAATTTTACGTTTTTGCTTGCGCACTCGCGTAATTTTTATACTTCACGTACGTTTTCATTTTAAGTTACGTTTTTAGATAATTTAAGTTTACGTTTTAGTTAAAATAGTTTATTTAAGTTATTTTGTTTTATAAAATCACAAAAACATCATTGTAAAAATAGTGATAGCGTTTATTTTATATATTTAGCTTTTTAATTTTCTTTAATTTGTATTTAAGTCGCTGTAATTTATAAACTTTTTCTTTAGTTACAAATATTCCAAAATCTTTACTGATCACTATCCTTAGTGATCATTCTATCATTTGATCAAGTTTTAAAACACCATTGAGTCTCCGTGGGACTTAACGACCCGGGAATCCACTGTATTCTCCTGATCTTCATTGCATTTGGTTTCTGAGCAGTTTTAAGTTTATTACGGTTAGCCATTCACAAGTGGCTAGCTTGTGTGATATAACTTGACTGTTTTCAGTACCAATCAAGAATTCTCCAATTGGATGATCTTAATGGTATCATCACATTACCTATGCCAGAAATTCATGAACATCTTGCTTCAATGAGGTATGATACCACTGACAAAAAGGCTACTTTCAAAAAGAGTGGTTTCTGTCCTCATTGGAGATTTTTGATACATACTCTTTTACATTGTCTAAGTCCTAAAAAACATCTTATGAACAATTCAGTTTAACAATGGCTTACCTTTTGGTTTGTCTAGCCACTGATAGGATTTTTAATTGGTCTAAATATATTTTTACTAGTATGCAAGTCAATGTAAAGAGTTCAACAAAAATTTTGATGTATCCACGGTTTGTGCAAGCAGTGTTAAATGGATTTCAACTGCAACCCCATACAATAGTTTATAAAATCCGTTGCCTTAAGCCTAAAGTTTTTCAAAACATGAACAAAGATGGCAATATGATTACTACACCTCTTTTTCCTCAAATGCTTGCAAAGATTTTACAAGTACAAAACTCACCCATAATCACTGTTCCAAACATTGATTACACTCCACCAGTTTCTCACACCTATGAAAGGAGGCAAAAACAGCCAACTCCTCCCATTACAACACAACATGTACCTGATCCTATTGGTTTAGGCACAAGCAGTGGTGGTTCCAGGCTTCACTCTAGTCCAACTAGGGAGGAATCTGAGCCAATGCCCTGTGATTCACCTCTCCCAATAGGTCACACAGTTGGAAGTGTTGAGGGCAGTGGGCTACAAATGGAATTGATGGCACTTTGTACCAAATTAGCAAAGCAGGTTGAATCTCTGGAACAAGACTTGGCACAACTAAAGGAGCAAAATGCCAAGGATGTTACACATTTGAAAGAAGAGATTCAGACCTTGAAGGAAGAGTTGCAGGGGCTGAAACAGAAAAGGAATACTGAAAATATTGTGATATCATCTCAATCCTCACCTGATGATGGTGATTCAGAAGATCTCAATAAAGATTTGGGAAATTCTCCCAAACATGGGAGGAAAACAGATCTTTGAAACCAAGGGAGGAGAATTGACTTTGGAGATGAAGGTGTTTCAAGTAAAGGTCTTGAGGAAGGCGATACTCAAGAAGATCCTCAACAACAACTAGAGTAAGGAATTTTCAAGATCTTGCAACCACCGATTTCATCCCCACCGTAGAAGAAGTTACCATCACGATCAAGCTATTACCACTGTAGAGGAAGAAATCAAGAAAAGAAAGGTAAAGCGGTTGTGCGAGCAAAGAGCAAACAAGAAGGAAGATTTCAAAGAAAGAACAAGCTCAAATTGCTCATGATGAAGAAGTTGCTAGAAAGATCAATGAAGATCAAGTTGCTAATAAGAAAAGACTAGAGGAGATAGAGATTGAGACTTCAAGGAGGCTAAAAGGTCAAGAATGGACACCACCGATCCAATGGATGTAAATCCAATTTCCACTATTCCACCTACAATATTCGAGAGAAAAGACTCCGAGTTCACTATGTACCTACGAGAAGAAGAGATTGAATTCTTGATTGCTAATGATCCAAGAGTCAAGAAGAAGGCAATTGACCTAGTTGCAGATAAGACTTTAATCGAAGAACAAAGAAGCGCTCGGTTAAAGATTTCATTCAGATGAAGAATAATCAAGCACTTCAAGATGCTATTGTTTCAGTCAAGAAGGGTCAAAAGAAACCAAGACAACCAACCAAGGCACAAGTGATTTCAATGATGAAAGATTATTGTTGTAGTGTTGGTGGCTGGAAAAGACATCAGTTCAAAGGTATGCCTGATGATAAAGTTGAAGGTATCTACTACAGAGTTAAGAGGCAAGATCAAGATTTTATTCCAATGAACTCTGAAGAAGAAGAAAGAAGATATCCTAATCTGAAGAGAAAGGCCAAAGATAGTGAACCTCAAACACATAAAAAGACAATGTTTGATGAAGAACAAGTGGTTCAATCTGAGAAGTTTACTGAAGAACAGCTGACTGAAATGATATTGATAGAAGAAGAAGATTTTTATCCTAAACCACTACGAGTCAGACATCCTATCATTGATTGGGAAGTGTTTACTGCTAGCAATTTTGCTCCAACATGGAAGATTACAAGGCTAGGTGGTGAAACTTCATCTTTCATTCAATTTGAAGAACTCATCAAAGCATGTGAAAGACATGATCTGGATACTTTGTGGAGATTGGTTCAAGAAAGGTTTGATGCTGAAAATCTCAAAGATATGAAGGAAATGCAGTTATGGGTTAATCTAAGAAGGCTCTATGAACCAGATACTTATGATGATTTCTGGAAATTCTCATGTTCATGTCCTGGTACTAAATGGTTTTATTATGATTCATGTAAAGTTTATCATGTTTCTACATCAGATGGAGTGGATGCATTCATGTTTCTTGAGAAAGAATACCCACTCGAGCTAGAACTCTCACCGTGATGTTGTGTACAACAATAAGAGTTCATGAAGATAATGAGAAGGTCGAGCATTGTTACTTAGGCTTCAAGATCAATGTTCAAGAGCTATTCAGCGTTAAGAAGAAAGTGAAGTGTTTGAAAGAATTCCCCAAATCCTTACAGAAGATGCAGATTGAAGAAACTTATTGATTTGCAGAGAAATCATAAGTTTAGGGGAGGATTGTTGGGAATAATACTAACAGTTACCACTGAGATGCTTGTGGTTCACACTGCTAAAGATTACACTAGCAGTGGAAACTCATTACCACTGCCAGTACATTATTACCACTGCTATTAGGATAATTGTTATGTATCCGTATATTGATAAGTATAGAAAAGATCTTGTGTATATTCTATATTATTAGGATTATACTTATCTTGTAAAGGACTCCTTGTGCTATAAAAGGAGATCCTAGGTCATTGTCTAGAGTACGAATTACTCACGCATTATTCATATAAGCTTCAAGGTGTAACCCTAGTGATAAGCAAGATCACTCGTATTATTTCTTAATAATATTGAAGCTTTGTGTTCAACTGTTCTCACTTACATTACATCATATAAACCATCTTCTAAGTATTAATAAGTATATTCCGCGTGCTTATTAATATAACTCAAAATATCACTAACACAAGGTGTGTGTTTAGATCCATAAAAAATAATCCATTTTCCCTCTCCTCACAAACACAAAAATGACCTAACTTCTGCCTCCATCTCCATAGGGCTTCATATCCTCAAGCATCTCACTCTTGAACATCACTGTAAGTAATTACACTTATATGGTCTGTTCATCATCATCTTCTTCCTAGGGTTTATGGTTTAGACTTTTCAATTAAAGATTCAATTGATTATAAATTTGAAAAACTAGGTATTGCAAAAATTAATTATAAAAGGGTTCTATGTAATTAAAGATTTTTTTAAAATAACATTGTTAATACAAATCGAAACCATAAACCCATCTTGACAAATTTTACCTAATTGGAATATTTGTTTTCTAGGATCAATCATGCCTAAAGCTACCCAACAAGATCACCATGACACCGTCTACTACCTCTCTAGATATTATTGAAAAGAAGAGCTTTCAAAAACCAATCGCAAAATTTTCAAAAGGCTTGAAAAATGACTTATCCATGAAGGTCGTGTTGTTAAGGAATGTTTCCTTGAAAACACCGACATCCGTCAAGTCTTCTTGGCAATTAACTTTGATTGTCTCCTAGATATCGATGAACAAATATGTCCGGCTTTTATCTTTGAGTTTTATAAAAGTGTTCGGATCATTCGAAACAATGATGAAAGCATCTCAATCACTTTCATTATCAAAAACCAAACCATCACCTTACCCCTCAACACCTTTGCACAAATTCTTCGCATTCCATGTGAAGTAATTTGTATGTATTCCCAAGATTGGGCAATATCCGCTCAATCCTTTGCACTTGACCCCAAACCAATCTATCACACTCCTCTCAATGATCCTGTAGTTGTTCGTGACACCATCTTCAAGATAAGAGCCGACCAATCTCGTCTCAACCATAACAATGAAGTCATTCATCGTGATCCCTTTCAAATTGAACTCTCCAAGATAATTCCCATTTACAAAAAGTGGGAAGAAATCCTTAGAGAAAATGTCATTTGTTTGGTCAGGAACAAAGACCATCCCAATGCATGTCTTGTCCAAATGATCTATTGCCTCATCCACCAAATACCATTCAACCTTTCCTATTACATGGTGAAAAGAATGGTAGGTGTGTTCAGAGTCAACAACAAGGTACTTCCCTATGGTATGCTCCTAACACGACTCCGTGAGTATGTTAGTGTAATGCAACCTTCTCCTATCAATGATGATCATTTTCTTGCCAACCATGTTATGGTACCACTTACCACACAACCCTCTAAAAGGCTCATGATCAATAGAAAAAGGCCTCGTGCTCTCTCGGACTCTTCGGACGAAGATGAAGAAGAAGTCGACCCCGTTGCCAACTTCCAAATCGACCCCATGAACTACTTTGAGCAACTTACCACTCTTCAAAATGAGTATGAAGAATCCAAGAAAATAAAGGGGATGATCAAATACCTAACTCACTACCTCATGACTTCGGGAAAGAAGAAGAGAAGAGATTGACGAAAGAGGCATTATGTTTGTCTTTATGGTTATCTTAGATATTTTATGTTTATTGACAATGGTTGCTTATGATTGTGCTAGATTTATGTTAATACAAATAAATCGTAAAAACGTTTATTAATGTTTAGCGATCTCTTTGTGTTTTGTTGATAACAAATATAAAGTTATCATAAGTAAAATTATAAGGATACATGTTATTTTTGTAAAGCATCTACATATATAGTCATTTAATATAAATTGTTATAATGATTCATTTATTGTAATAGTTTCTTAGGATGGGTAAAAACCATAACCCATGACCCATACCCATGGAGCATATCCATAACCCATGGAGCTAACCCATAACCCATTGACTAGATGCATTGCATCTTCTAGATACATTGCATCTTCTAGATACATTGTATCTACTTGGATACCCATGGTCCAAAGTCTAGGACCCATGAACCATAACCCATGGATAATGAGGAGCGTCTCACGGATCCCTCACTTTACACTGGACGGATCCCTCATGTAAGGGATCCGTGAGATGCGTGCAACAGTAGCAAGATTTTGCCTATAAATAGAGAGCCATTTCTTCATTGTAACTTACCCCACTTCTTACAAACTCTCTCATATATTCTTTCATTCTTCTAATCTAAGATCTCTTGATCTAGATAGTAGTTCTTCTTTATTTTGTTGTGATTCTCATATAGGTCCTTCTCTAAGGCGAGATCACGAGTTTCTACAAGTCATCCAAGCAAGGGGTCCTTGATTGATTTGTTTTTCCACAAGATTTCTGTAGCAAAGATCTTGTATTTCATATTTCACATATTTGTTGTGTTATAGTAGTGTTGGTTTGGTTCTCCGTGTTAAGGACTCGGTATTTAGCTTTGTATCGGAAAAAGTGTAAGCAACGTTGTGAAGGCTTCTCCGCCAAGTTGAAGGAGTTTGTTGACATAGTGCCTGAACTCTCGAGTAGGTGACTCGGGGAGTGGAGTAGGGCAAGGAAGGTGTCCTTGTAGCCGAACCACTATAAATCGGTTGTGTCATTTCTATCATTTACTTTAGTTGCTTTCTTTACTTGCATTATTTATAGATCCATACTATCTATCCATCCATACGATTTCACATAACATTGAATCTGAAGTTTTTTGAAACTAAGTTAAAAATCGACAAAACTATTTAACCCCCCTTCTAGTTTTCCACAATTGGCATCAAGAGCTAAGTTTACAAAAGTTTTAAAGTAAATAGTATTTTAAAAACTTTTCGATCACTATGGGTTTTGAAAATTATAAAGAAGGACAATTTATGAAACGACCTCCACTACTTGAAACTAATGGTTTTATTTATTGGAAAAATAGATTCGAAATGTATGTGAAGTCAAAAGATATTGATCTTTGGTACATCATTGTTGAAGCCGATTTTGAAGCCACTACAAAAGATGAAACCGGAAATTTAGTAAACACACCTCATGATCAACTTACCAATGATCATAAGAAAAAGCTTTCAAAAAATAGTGAAGCTAAAATAGTTTTATACAATACTTTACCCAAAAAGGATTCGAAAGAATTTTTATGCTTAAAACCTCTAAAGAAATTTGGAATTCTTTAGTTGTAACTCATCAAGGTAATCAACAAGTTAAAAACAATAAAATAGATTTGTTTGTTCAACAATATGAACAATTTTCAATATCGGATGAGGATACCATAGATAATTATTTTGCTAACTTTAATACTATAATTACATCATTACAAGCACTTGATGAGTCTTTCTCTAGTCGTAATCATGTTAGGAGATATCTAAGGGCACTTCCATCCAAGTGGAGATCTAAGGTGACGGCCATCGAAGAATCAAAAGACTTATCAATCCTCACCCTCGACGAGCTCATAGGCAATCTAAAGGTCTATGAGCTTGTCCTCGCTAAAGATTCCGAAGCCTCAAAAGAGAAGAAAGAGAAACACAAATCTCTTGCCTTAAAAGCCAAGAAGGTCTCAAGCGATGAAGAAAACTCTTCTTCGGATAGTGATGACGAAGAATATGCTATGGCGGTAAGGGATTTCAAGAAGTTCTTTAGAAGAAAGGGAAGATATGTCAAGCAACCATATGATGACAAGAAGGGGTTCCGGAAAGGCAAAGACGACAAGAAAGCAAGGGATGAACGCACATGTTTTAAATGTGGGGACCTTAATCACTTCATTAGTGATTGTCCCAAACGTGCGGAACAAAAAGCGTTCGTGAGTGGTTCGTGGGGAATGAGCGAGGAGGAGGACGAAGAAATTTATCTCATGGCAAATGACTCAAACGAGGTATGTCCCAAATCTCTTTATTATAGTAGTTCATCATTAGATGATGATTCATTGCATCGTGAATATGATAAACTTTGCAAAATTAGTCTAAAAGTAATTAACAGAAACAAGATTTTAAAAAACTGAAATCGACGTTTAGAAAAGGAAGTCACTGAATTAAAAAGAAAATTAAAACGTTTGGAAAAAGGGAAGATAGCAAGTGGGGAATGTGAGCTTTGTGTTCAACTTCAAACACTAGTTGATAATCTTGATTCCAAGATTGCTAGAATGAGTACTAATACTCTTGATATGATATTATATAGTGTTAAAACAGGAAACAACCAAAAAGGCTTAGGTATTCAGCAACTTGATGCATCAACTAGTGAAAATAAAGAAACACAATTCGTCAAAGCAATAGAAAAACAAGTCACTATAGTCACGGATCCCACGGATCCCACAAAAAGAGAACCGGCTAGTGTAAAACCAAGGATCCGTGGATCTGCTGAAGCTAATAGTAGTAATAATATAGCCACTTCATCTAGAACCGATTTTGTTATTTTTAATAAGAAGAAACCAACCCATGTTACCTTTAGACAACCACCTCCAAGACAAAATCAAAGTTTTATAAGAAACAAAGGTCCATCATTTTCAAAACCAAACACATTTATAAGGAGACCTAATAATGTTTATCCGACAAGTAACCATCAAATGGGATGGAATCCTAATGTACAAAACGGTTTTCCATTTCAAAACTTTGCACCATGGAATGCATACTCACCTTTTCCATATACGTCTAACATGAATGAAATGTATAACACTAATGGACCCATGAACAAATGGGGACCAAACTTTTGAGTTAATTGTTTTCTTAGATGTGCTTAAAGGTCAACCTAGATCCGGATGAATGGATCAAGGATAGCGGGTGCACGAGGCACATGACAGGTAATAAATACTTATTTTCCACATACGAATCCTTCAATGGAGGAAATGTGTTATTTGGTAATAGCAAGAGCAAAATCATCGGTAAAGGTACAATTTCTCACAAATCTTTAACCATTAACGATGTGTGTCATGTAGAAAACCTAAACTTTAACCTTCTAAGTATAGGAAAAATATGTGATAAAAAGTGTAACGTACTTTTTAGTGAAACCGGTAGTAAAATATTGAAAAACGGTATTACTATAGGAAGAGGCATTAGAAAACATGGAGTCTATGTCATTAAAATCGGTAATGAACCTAAAGACAAACTTTGTCTTACTTCTATGGATGATACTTCGACCCTATGATATCGAAGATTAGGTCACGCCAATATGTGACTTCTTCAATCGCTATCATCTAAAGAACTAGTAAGAGATCTACCAAAATTAAAATACGAACATCATTTTTGTGATGCTTGTAACGTAGGAAAGCAAGTCCATGCTAGTCACAAAGCTAAAAATATTGTCTCTACTACTAAGTGGCTAGAACTACTCCACATGGATTTATTTGGTCCATCCGCTATTCAAAGTTATGGAGGTAACTACTATACTTTGGTCATAGTGGATGATTACTCTAGGTACACATGGACTAAATTTTTAAAGAATAAAACTGAAACATTTGATTACTTTGAAATATTAAGTAAGAAAATCCAAAGACAGTTAGGAAGTCCTATAGTGTCTATTAGAACGGATCATGGTTGGGAATTCGATAATGAAGTGCAATTTGGAGCTTTTTGTGACGCTAATGGTATTACTCACAATTTCTCGGCTCCTCGCACTCCACAATCGAATGGGGTAGTTGAAAGGAAAAATAGAACCCTACAAGAAATGAGTCGCACCATGTTAAATGAGAAATCTATTCCTCAAAAATTTTGGTGCAATGTCATAGATACATCAACGTACATACTCAACCGAGTCTTAATTAGACCATTTTTAGGTAAAACTCCATACGCGTTACTTCGAGGCAAAAATCCTACGTTAGAACATTTTAGAGTCTTTGGTAGCAAATGTTTTCTACTTAACACTAAAGATTACCTAACTAAATTTGATCCTAAATCAACTGAAGGTATCGTTTTAGGTTACTCTCCTAATCGAAAAGCTTATGTTATATTAAATAAAGAAACAATGAAGGTTGAAGAGTCATTAAACGTAAAATTTGATGAGAGTCCACCTAAACCTACCCAAGGGTATAATCAGCAAGAAGGTATAGACTTTGATGAGACCTATGCCCCCATGGCTAGATTAGAGTCTATAAGAATACTTCTTGCTTATGATTGTGCTAACGATCTTAAGCTTTTTCAAATGGATGTTAAAAGTGCTTTTCTAAATGGTTTTATTAACGAAGATGTTTATGTAGCTTAACCTCCGGGCTTTATCGATTTCGAAAAACCTAAACATGTGTTTAATTAAAGAAAGCTCTTTACGGTCTTAAACAAGCTCCAAAATCTTTGTATGATAGACTCAAGTAATTTTTAATAAAAAACAACTACACCATGGGGTTAGTTAATAATACACTTTTCACTAAGAAAAAGGAATCACATATAATTATTGTTCAAATATACGTGGATGATATTATATTCGGATCTACTTGTCAAGACATGTGTGATGATTTCTCTAAAATCATGCATGACGAGTTTGAAATGAGTATGATGGGAGAACTAAGTTTCTTTCTTGGTCTACAAATCAAACAAGTAGAAGATGGTATCTTCTTTAATCAATCTAAATACATAAAAGAGATGTTAAAGAAATTTGGTTTAGAAGAGTCAAAACCCATAAGAACACCAATGTCATCCGACACTAAACTTACAAAAGATGAAGACGGTGAATCCGTTGATAACACAAAATACCGTGGCATGATTGGTAGTCTTCTCTATCTTACGCCTATTCGGCCGGATATCATGTTTAGTATTTGTCTATGTGCTAGGTTTCAAGAAGACCCTAAAACATCACATCTAGAAGCGGTCAAAAGAATATTTAGATACATTAAGGGTACGACTCAATTAGGATTATGGTATCCTAAGGGTACGGGGGTAGAAACTATTGTATATGTAGATTCTGACCATGCAAGTGATTATGTTGACCGAAAGAGTACAAGTGGTGTATGTACTTTTATGGGATGCTGTTTAACATCTTGGTTCTCGAAGAAGAAAATGGCATTGGCCATATCAACAACCGAAGCCGAATATGTCTCCGCCGGCAAAGCATGCCAACAAGCACTATGGATGAAACAAGCGTTAGTTGACTACGACATTCATCTAAGTGACATAGCCATTCTATGCGACAACAAAGGTGCTATTGAATTAAGCAAGAATCCGGTGTTGCACTCTCGCACCAAGCATATAGAGATCCGTCATCACTTGTTAAGAGATAATGTTCAAAAGGGGAACATTTCTATTGAGAAGTAGCATCCGAAGACAACATAGCCGACGTCCTCACCAAACCGTTGAAGCGGGAACAATTCAACTTGCTTTGTCTTGGTCTTGGTCTCATGGAACAATCGTCGTAATTTAACTCTCAACTCTACAAGGTATGTAAAGATTAGTCTCCTTATTTTCTAAGTCTAGGATCTCTATTTCACTCACAACTCACTAATAATACGGGAATTTTCAAAACCGAAGGTAAATTTTATTTTACAACATGTAATTTCATATCTATTTTTCTTAACTAAAAGATGAATTTTTCTTTAAACAAGAAACTTTTCCGAAATTCTTTCTAAAAGGATACTTCTTCCCGTATCATTTTCATAAAAGCTATTTCTCACGTCTAGGACAAACCTTTTTCATTATTAATACAAAGTAAAAACCCGTTTCCGTTGCATCTCATGTCTTTCGAATGCTAAAGGAAACACATAATTGATATGTGTTTTCGGGTACATTCATTTAAGCAACAATGAATTTAGGAGCACTCGGGTTATCTCACATAATAGTATGTTTTTTTTACTTCTAGTCTATTTTTCTTTTTCTTTTAAGAGTCGAGATAACCGCAACTCCAAATGGTTTGCATATAGGCACACACTAGGCACAAATGTTTCCAAAAGGAAAATTTTGAGCTGCCTGAGTCACCAGTACCACGGATCCCAGCATTAACGATGGACGGTTCCCTCAAGGGAAGGATCCGTGGGAACCGTGAGACAGAAGTTGAAATTCTCTTCTATTTTTCTCACTTTGGTTCCAAACTTTCATATTTTCATCATTTTACCTCTTTCAATAATGAGTATGTTACTTAATACTTGTGTTCTCATGATCACATGCCTTAAATTCATATCTAATTATTAGATTTGTTGGAATCACTCCTAAACTATAATTCAAGTATTTGTAATTAATATGTAATAGGTTGCTTAATTAGGCTTTTATGTTAGTACTTAAGGCAAGGCTTATGTAGAAAGCCCATAAGCCTTGGCCCAAGCCCATAAGAAAGGAAGGAAGTTAGTAGTGTTGCCCTAGCTCCTTCCCCTATAAATAATCTTGTAAACCTTCACTTGAAGGTTGGTTGTTCAGTTTCACATATATCCTAAGCATAAACCTTCTATCATCTTAACATGTGTGTGTGTATCGTGTTCATCCACCCTCTCTTATCTATATTTCTTAATATTAATGCTTGTGTTACAAACATGGTGACCTAATAGTGGTATCAATCGCCATATAGTTGGGTGAACGATTTTTTTTGAAGTTTTTTTTGGTTTACGCGTAACTTTCGGTGTTCAAATCTTCATATGCATAAAAGCTTTCATTTTTTCACTTTAAAATTCAAGATTCTTGTCCTTTAAAGGTTATTTGTTGATAAAGTTTAAGTTTTTGGCAAAAAGTTTGAAACTTTATGTGTATTTCATAGTTTTTGAGCTTGGTTTGATACGTGTAGCTCTTTCTACGCGTAAGGGTAAAAAGTGTTTTAGATCATCAAGTTTCACACTTTTGTGTTATTTTGCTGATATTGAAGCCTTTTCATCATAAAAATCTGGTTTAGAAACACTTTTGGGCAGAAATCTCAGTTTTGGCAAAACTTGGCAATTCTTACGCATAAGTAAACCCTAGTTTTACGCGTAAGAGTTTTTAGGCTTGATCTTCAGTGCTAATTGGTTACTCAGTGTTTTCTTGCTTAGATAAGCCTGAAAACACTTCGACTTTGGATATCTTTTACACTGGGATAAGTGTAAAGGATTTTTGGGCAAAACCCTAGTTTTACGCCTAAGCAAAGTTCTTACGCGTAGAATCTCTTTCGGCCTAAGCATAAACTTACGCATAAGCACAGTCTTACGCCTAAGCTAAACTTACGCATAATAATTCTACTTCTAAGCCCTTGTTTACACATAAGCTAAGTTTTTCCTCAAGTTTACACTTAAGCTATCACTACGCGTATGTTCATTCTTTACGCGTAAGGATTGGTTTTACGCATAAGCTTTTCTCTACGCTTAAGCTGTTTTCTACGCCTAAGGATACTTCATCAACAAAGTTTCATTCGACTACAAAGATCCATAATCAACACAAGTTTTCAAGATGTCTCAACCACCATACTCTAGCTAATTCCCTCATGTGTATCCTCAACAACAACAACAACAACAACAACAACAACTCCATCAACAACAACAATTTTATCAACAACAACAACAACAACAACAACAACTTCAACAACAATTTCCTCCAGGAGCAATTCAACCACAAATGATTCAACCACCACCTAGTCTTCAAGTACAACCTTACACAAACTTTCACAATCAACATCCATCCATGAATATTATGAAGGAACCGTCTTGGTTTGCAAAGATGTGTGAAGCTTTAAGTAGCCAACAATCCATTCATGAGACTGGATCACTTGATAGACCTCCAATGCTCATTCCCGAAAACTATGATCAATGGGTGATAAGGTTCTTTAGGTTTTGTGATCTAAATAAGCCACATGGAAAGTTCTTGAAGAAGGTCATCCTGGAAGGTCCATTTCAGATGCCTACTGTCACTACACCTGGAGATCCAAATGCTAATCCACCAAGAGGTGATGTCACCAACGTTGTCAGTCTTAATGAACTCACTATTGATCAACTTCTACACTTTGAAGCCGATGAACTGGCAATGCAATACATCCTTTTGGGATTACCTAACCCGATACTTCGAAGTGTTGATGCTCAAAAGACTGCTAAAGCAATGTGGGAGCATATTCATCTTCTCATGGAAGGCACTGAACTCAATCAAGAAGACATGGAATCCAAAATCTACTTAGCATATGAACACTTCATGATTAAACCGGGGAGACATTAGAGTCATATCATCATCGATTCTCGATATCATCAATGACTTGGACAAACATAACATCATTATGCCAAGAATTGTCATCAACACTAAGTTCTGAGTAGTATTGGTCACGATTGGGAAAAGTATGTCATTTTCATCCGTCAAGCAAAGAATCTTCATCATGCTACATACGGATTGTTGTACGACTATTTGAAGCCCTACCAAAAAGAAGTTGACAAAGAAAGGGTTATCCGTGGACTCCCTGTCTCACCTTCACTTTCGGATAATCAACAATTAGCTTTGTGGGCTCAAACTTGTTATCCTCAATTCCCGACATTACAAACTGTCTTCACAAATCCTCCACAACCAACTGCAACAAATACACCATATGATCCGTCACAACACAAATCTCAAGAAACTCAATTGGTTTCATACAACAACAACAATGATCAAGCACTTTATAGTGAATCTAATAAGGATACAGAAGCTTTTGATGCATTGTAACAAGGGTTTGTCATGATTGCTAGAGCTATCGGCCGATATTCAAACAAATCCAACAATCGCATTCGTACCTCATCAAACACAAGGAATCAGGTTGTTGTTAACAATGGACGTGTTGAAGTTCAGAATCGTGGTAATGTTCGTCAGATGGGGGTGGTCAAGGGTTTAATCCAATGGGAAGGAATAACATGGGTGCTCCACAACAACAAAGGGCTCAAGTGGTTGAACAGGGTAATGCTCAGAATGGGTTTAATGGTCTTCGTTGCTATAAATGTAATGAGAAGGGTCATCTGGCTAATGCATGCCCAAAGCCGAGGACAAGAGGCAGCGCTTATCACAAAGAGGCTTTACTCTTGGCTCCTAAGGATGAAGCTGGTGGAACTCTTACCAAAAAGGAACAGAGCTTCATGGCAAATGCAAATGCTGATGATGACATGGAGGACTTGTAGGCTAATGCAGCAGTGATGCTAATGGCTAACATGCACGAACTCCACATGAGTGATACATGCCCAGTGTATGACACTGACGGCTTGTCTCAGGTACCGGATCAAACTATATTCATTACTGATCTGATATCTCCGCCAACATCTGCATCCGACAAGGATCAGAGTGTTCAACATGAGCCGTATACATCTCATTCCGATGATAATCAAATAGATCCCGTAGTTATATTTGACGATCAAGATGACCTTACGGTTTCCATTGATAATTAAGTTGACTCCGTGGTTATACTTCAGGATCTGACTAATGATCATGTTGAGACTCACGTTGAACAAGCTGACCTTTCGTCTAATCTAGATATTGAGCTCATGACCTTATTGAAAGACCAAGAATCTCGACTGGAAATATGCAAAGACATCAATAAGCAATTAAAGGACAAAAATGCACTGTTAACTAAGGATAATGAATTGTTAAAGTATCAACTCAACATTTTTCAAACTCAAGAAAAACATGAAAAAGGTTTTGAAGTCGCTTTTGCTAAATCTTACGAAAACGAAAAATCATTAGAACAACAGATACGTGATCTAGTCGCATCTAAAAATGTTTTGTTGTCTCAAATAGAACAGCTGAAATATGATCATAAACAACAACTTAACGCTCTCACTTCGGAAACTAACAAAGCCAAGTCTGAGTTGTTAACTTGTCAAAAACAGTTCGGTGAGTACAAAAAGCATTCAAAGAAACGAATAGATGACTATCTTGAAGAAATTGTCGACCTACAAAACAAAATCAAAGAGTTTCGAAATGTTGTTTATAAACATGGTGAGTCAATCACAACTATTCAAATGTTTACTTTTAAACCAAATCCAAATGGATATGGACCGAATCTTGCTGATTACAAACCTAAGTTTTCTAACGAGCATTCAAACCAAATCCTCAAGTTTACAAGGCGAGAACGTAATTGATGATTCTATTATGATTGTTGTTGAATATAATCGCATGGAGGAATTAGATGCAGAAGACGAGAGTCGGGCAAAATTGTAAAATGTTGTTTATAACAAACCATTTAACTATTCAAAAGCCGTTACTTTCGTCACACAACAAGATTTTTCTAACACACCTTGGGTTGTCACACCTACTTCTGAATCTTCTAATGAGGGTCCCATTTCCAATACTGCACAAATTAATGGTCCTTTACCTTCACTCAGTGAAATTAAGCCATTCTTATCAGACATCAAACTTTTGGAATGTGAAATTGAAATCAATTCTGAAATAAAAGTTGAACATTTTCAATCGCCTCAAGCGCGAGCCCAAAGAGATATTTTTCAAAAAAGAATTTTATCTCATGTCTGAAATTTGAAAATTTGTGCTATATATTGGGAAAGGGATTTTCACAAGGAACTTGGACTTATGAAAAGAGTTTTCGAGCAAACAGAAACATCGATTTCAAATACTAAACATAAAAAGAAATTGTTGAGAAAAGATGTTGATCAACTCTTGGAAGATGTTATCTATGCTGATATCCATAATGTTGTGTTATAACATTCTGTTGCATATGTATTTGATTATATCTCTGCTGATTCTGTTGATTCTGTTGAAATTATTGAGAATACTGATATTGTGTCACAAATCACATCTTTAAAAGTTGAAAATGAACGATTGTTAACCGAGCTTTCAAATGCAAAACGTCGTCTTCAATGGTGTCAAAAAGATTGTCAAAATCGTGAACTCGCTTTGCAAAACAAAATCAACCAGTTGCATACCAAAACTCTTAATCCAAAACTTGAGCAACTGGATGATGAAAATGTGTCTTTGAAGTGTCAAATCTCAAAATATGAACAAGAAATTTCAAAAGTTAAAAAGGAATATGGTGTCATATTTGATTTACTCAAAAAGACTCGTGCTCAAGCGTCAAAAGATATTGATGATCATCTTGCATATACCAAAGATGTTTTATGACAAAATAGAAATACTCGTTCTGAAAATCAAGACTTGTTACATACTATCCATGATCTAAAATCATAGTTGATGAAACTTAAGCAAGATAGGACTAGTAACACAGCAGTAACTGCACCTAAACAGATTCAAAGTGACTCTAGAACATCTAATGACAACCCACAAGAAACTAATGTGATTCCCTCTACTGAAACAGGAATAGTTGCCTCATTTCCCAATGCCCACACTTCACCGCCTAGGAGCAATACAAGGAAGAATAGGAAGTTGCGACGTAAGAAAAGAACAATAAAGAATGCTGAAGTAGAAGAACACCTTAGGACTTTGAATAAAACTCCAGTTGCACCCACATTAGCTATTGCGTCTGACAAATGTAATGAAAAAAGTGATGTAACGAATCTTTGAATCTTTAAGCACGTTAAATGTTATGTTTGAAGCTTCTTGTGTTGGTTGTCGTAAAAGCATATTTTATGGGTGTCAGGATAAATGTGTTGCTAAGGCTATCTTGAATCGTAAGCGGAATAATAGAAAACGGAATACCTCTACGCCCACTAATGCTTCTAAGTCTGTGCTAGGTAAACCACCTTCTAGTGTTCCGGCTAAGATCATTGATGTACCCATAGTACCCCCTTCACCTCCTAGGAAGAACTTATCACCTAGTGCATTTACTAAGACCAAAGCTAAGACTAGTTGGAGATGGCAGAAAAGGTTACATAATACGCTTGGATTTAAATGGATACCTAAAATCATTAACATGTGTGTTTCTACTATAACTGCTTCGGAACCCACAAACTCTTCGGGTTCCACATCTACTTCTATTCCATCTGTGTCGTCTGTGTGTAATGCAGGTGTTACATATCATCCTCTGGATTATTAATAGCGGATGTTCCCGACACATGATGAGCAATCTCAAGCTGTTATCAAACTTTGTTGCCAAGTTCATTGCTTGTCGGATTCGGGAATGATCACTTGTGACTATCATGGGCTATGGAGATTACATCAATGGCAACATCGAAATCAGCAGGGTTTATTATGTGAAAGGTCTCGGTCATAATCTATTCTCAGTTGGTCAATTTTGTGATGGAGATTTGGAAGTTACTTTTCGGGAGAAAATTTGCTTCATTCGTGATCTACAAGGAAACGATCGTATGTCTGGTACCCGTAATTTAAGTCTTTATATAATCTCAATGCAAGACATGATTGCTTCATCTCCAATCTGTCTACTTTCAAAGGCAACATCTATAAAATCTTGGCTATGGCACCGTCGTCTCTCACATTTAAACTTTCAAACCATAACCAATCTTGCACGATACAAACTTGTTGAAGGTCTCCCAAGATTTCGGTATTCTAAAGATCACCTATGCTCAGCGTGTGAACAAGGGAAAAGCACTCGTGCTCATTTTTCTTTAAAGGTGGAACACAGCTCACAGCATGTGCTTCATCTTCTTCACATGGATTTGTGTGGCCCGATGCGCGTGCAAACGATTAATGGCAAACGCTACATCTTGGTAATTGTGGATGACTACTCAAGATGGACTTGGGTTTATTTTCTTCGAAGTAAAGATCAAGCTCCACAGATGATCATCACCTTTCTTACGAAAATTCAAGTACAGCTCCAGAACATAGTCAGAAAAATCAGAACAGACAAAGGAACTGAATTCGTGAATCAAACTCTTCGTGCTTATTATGAGAAAGTGGGAATTGAGCATCAAACATCCATTGCACGTGCACCAAAACAAAACAAAGTTGTTGAAAGACGAAACCGTACGTTAGTGGAAGCTGCAAGAATGATTTTGCTAAATGCAAAACTTCCAGATTACTTGTGAGCTAAAGCCGTGTCAACTACATGCTACACTCAAAACCGTTCAATGATTACAAAACGCCACAACAAAACACCTTATGAGCTTATCCATAACCACAAACCGAACCTCAAACACTTTCATGTCTTTGGATCTCTTTGCTATCGAAATAATGATCGTGATGACTTTGGAAAGCTCAAGGCTAAAGCAGACATTGGAGTCTTTGTTTGATACTGTGAAAATTCTAAGGGTTACCGAATCTGGAATCGTCGTAAAAGGGAGATTATGGAAACAATTCATGCCAATTTCGATGAGCTTACTGAAACATCTTCTGAGCATAACAGCTTGGAACCCGGTCATAACCGTTTAAACTTCCATCTAACCCCATCATCAGCTGAACCTAGTTTACAACTTACTCGACGTCAAATGGAACAGCTATTTGCTACTCTGTTTAGTGATGATATTGATGAACATGCTTCGGATGTATCAAATGTTTCATTGCTCAACCCGATCATAATCCAATACCGATACACTGCTACAACAACTACTGTTGAGGAAGCACCACCAGTTGATTCTACAAAAACAGTCACACAAACCGCATCCAATGACGCTGAACCAACTGATGATCTTCTCAACAATGACGTACCCCCACCTGCAGATTATGATCCAAATGCGTTCTTCAACCCTTTTGCTAATGAATCTGCCACATCTGATGTTGCGGAATCATCTACAAGTCATTTGAATCCTCCTAATCTGCAGAATGTATATCAACATCAACCCTCCATACATCATTGGACTAAAGACCACCCTTTAGTGAACATTATTGGCAACCCGAGTCAACTAGTCGTAACTAGAAAACGACTTCAGACTGACGGTGAACATTGCATCTATGCACTTACCGTCTGCCAAGCTGAACCCAAAAACATTAAGGATGCCATGACATATGACAACTGGATTGAATCCATGCAAGAAGAACTCAATCAGTTTAAACGTCTTGAAGTATGGGAATTGGTTGAAAAACCAACTGGAGTCTATGTTATTGGTCTCAAATGGATTTGGAAAAACAAGCTGGATGCTGAAGGAACGATTATCCGAAATAAGTCACGTCTGGTAGCTAAGGGTTATAGACAAGAAGAAGGAATTGATTACGAGGAATCATTCGCACCGGTTGCTAGACTTGAGGCTTTTCAGATCTTTCTCGCATTCGCGGCTCACATGAACATCACGGTCTTTTAGATGGACGTCAAAACTGCTTTTCTGAATGGAAAACTAAAAGAAACGGTATATGTTAGTCAGCCAGAAGTATTTGTTGATCCAGAGTTCCCTAATCACGTCTACAAACTGAACAAGGCTCTCTACGGTCTCAAACAAGCCCCTCGGGCGTGGTATGATAAGTTATCATCCCTTCTCATTGATAATAATTTCATTAAAGGCTCGGTCGACCCAACACTTTTCATCCAATATCACGGGGAACACATTTTAATCATTCAAATTTATGTGGATGACATCATTTTTGGGTCAACACATCTAAAATACTCAAACGCTTTTTCAAAACTTATGAAAAAACATTTTGAAATGTCCATGATGGGTGAACTTACATTCTTTCTAGGACTGCAAGTTCATCAATCACCCCGTGGTATTTTCTTGAGTCAGTTCAAATATGCTCTTGAAATATTAAACAAACATGGAATACAAAGTTGTGACACCTATGCCACACCAATGGCTCATACCAAGAAACTGGACGCTGATTTGCATGGGAAATTTGTTGACCCTACCAAATACCGAAGTATCATTGGGTTACTCATGTATCTAATAGCCAGTAGACCTGACATTGTCTTTGTTGTATATCTTTGCTCCCGTTATCAGTCAAGACCAGCTGAAACTCACCTCTCTGAGGCTAAAAGAATCCTCCGATACATTAAGGGAACCATTAATTTGGGACTCTGGTATCCGAAGGATTCTGGTTTTGAACTAATAGCTTTTTCAGACTGCTCACGCAGTTGCTTAGATTCTCGGAAAAGCACTTCAGAGCTCTACAATTTCTTGGTGATAAACGGTGTCATGGCAATCAAAGAAGCGAGGATTGTACATTGTCCTCCTCAAGCGAGAATATGTAGCCATGTCGGCATGTTGTGCTCAAGTCATTTGGATGAGAACACAACTCAAAGACTATGGTTACGTATTTGATGTAATCCCGATGTACCGCGACAATCAAGTGCAATTTCTATCTCGCAACTCTGTTCAACATTCAAGTCCAAGCACATTGATCTTCGATATCATTTCATCAAGGAGCATGTGGAAAAGGGTACCGTTGAATTATACTTTGTGGGTCTTGAATACCAATTGGCGGATCTTCTCACCGAAGCCTTAGCTCCCGCTAGGTTTCCGAGTTGGTCCACGGATTGGTATGAGGTGTTTGACTCGGAGGAACTAGATGAACTTTAAAACAATCTTAAAACGGTCAAACACCAAAACCTCTTTTGTAAATATTTTCAAAAACAAAATACAAAACTATAAAATAAGATAAAATTCAAAAATATTCTTCTATCTAATTTCTTTCAAACATGGCAAGTACAAATCTTCCGTCAACACTCTACTCTTTCAAAATTCAGTATTTTCTTAGTCAAGTGTTGAGGGGGAGAAAGTAAATATTTTTCTTTTTCATAAAACATTGTACTTGCATGTTACCTTACTCCGGTTGTTTCTTTATTAATGGTAGTCACATTTTTGGTTTATTGACACTCCCCGGACTCAAATTTATAAATTTTATTTATTAAGTCAAGGGGAGTGTCGTCAAGTTTCTTTCCAAAACTATACTTCATAACGTAACCATAGTGGAACTTATGGATTTTGGATGAGAATGGTTGAGGTGGAGGGACCAATGTTGTCAAAAGCTGAAACTAATCTTTAACAAAACCCCTCACCAAATGTTTCATATCATTTATTACATCTCATTTAATATCCCATCTACCCATCCCACGCATAAAAATTAAACCACTAATCCGTGCTATAATATTCAACTTTGTAAGTGATTTAATGATTGTTATGTTTTTCTAAACATTGGTTTTGATTTTCAAACAAATCCAACGGTTAGATTTTGTGTTTGAGATGATCTTGTGTTCTACGCGTATGTGTATATACACAAAATCATCATTTGAATGTTTATGATGATAAACTTGGTGACAAAACGTTTAAAAACAAGTGTTATAATCATTTTCAACATCAAAATCCACCCAGAAAACTTTTTCAATCATTATTCAAGATTTAGGGTTTATGCGTGGAATTGGGCGTTTTCCTATAAGAGTGTTTTTGGTCAATTAGATGGTTGTGTGATGTTGTATACATGTTTAATTGAATAAATCCGTACTTGAATCATGCCCAGAAACATGAAATGTTGAGAAATTGAAATTTAGGGTTTATGCTCATAATAAATGGGTATTTTTTATTCATATAGGTTTTAATGTTAAAATTTGTTTAAAACATCTCCTTAGGCCTCTAAGATATTACAGAAAACATTTGGTGTCAATCCTATGGCTAAATCCTTTACTCATAAAATTTGAATACTTAGGGTTTAGACTTACGCGTAAGACTGTTTGAATACTTAGGGTTTAGACTTACGCGTAAGACTGTTCTTACGCATAAACCGTTTGGACTATTAGTTCATATGAAAACTGAAAGAGTCTTGGATTATATGTTAATGAACGAGTTATGATGTATTTGTTTCAGGTTATTACGCGTGAAAAATTCAGAATCAAGGTTAACTGTGCTCCTACGCATAAGGATCACCTTACGCGTAGAATGTTATGCGTAAGAGAAATCTTACGCGTAACCTTTACGCGTAAGGTTCTACAAAGGGGACTACGCGTATCATGTGAAGGATATGCGTAAACATTGAGTCTTATGCATAAGGTTCACTCTTACGAGTAAGGCTTACGCGTAAGCTCCCACATACGCTTACGCGTAAGCTCTATGCCTAAGGCTCTCTTTTCCTATGCATAACATTTCTTACGCGTAAGTCAAGATCCTACGCATAAGCTTATGCCTACGCGTATTGTCTACTGTTTACGCATAAGCTTGCAAATCCTACGCCTAATCCTAATTTTTAACCAAAATTATGAATTGTTACGCGTACAAACTTGTAAATAAATAAATCATAACGTCACGAAACCAAAATGTCATTAATAAGCTTAAATGGTTAATATGTTGTGATAATTAGTGAAAATTTGGACTTTAAAACTCAAAGTTAATTAATTCACGAAACTTTTCACGACTACTCTGGACTATCAGACAAACAAGTGACGTTGGACACATAACATTCATTAACATAACATATTCAATAAATTGGACACGCTGTGACAGTGACACTTAACAACAAACAAGTCACTATCACACCTGCAGACTTAAGGGCTATTCTCCTTCTTCCTACCATCGAGCCTACTGATTACACTGCTACTCCAACGGAAGAGGTCACTCTCCAGTTCATGGTAGACATCGGCTATGATGAAGCTGCTGGAATCATCACAAAAGACTCATGAGTTGATCTTAAGAGCATTCCCCAGCCATGGAGAACCCTCTACATCATGATTGCAAAATCAGTTTCTGGATGTGACAGTGGTTTTGAGCATCCGAAGCTCATGGAACTACAAATCTTTTGGGGCATGGTCAACATGAAACACATCGAATTTGCAGCTCTGATATGGGACGACATGATGTCTTATCTTAAAAAGCCTGGAACCAAGATCCCGTATATCAGATACACAAAGCTGTTGATCCAAAGGATTCTAGGGAATAATCCAGATATTCCCTTCAGACTTGATGACCCCAACCATCACTCCGTACTGCTTGAGCCCACACTCAACATGGTAAGATTCAAAGAATCAACGACGAAGAAACAAGGTGTTGTGTTGCCAAATAGTCTACTTACTGATATTATCAAGGGACTTCAATCGTACAAACGATATCTGTTTTCAGTTGAATCAGGCAAAGTGGATTTCATTGATGAAAAGTCTTCTGGTACACCTACTAGGAAGACCAGGAGAGGCAGTGCTGGAAGTATTGCGAGCACTGAGAGTACAAGAAAGTTTCCTAAGAGGACTCACACACTCAAAAAGAGAGTTCCATTAAAGGAAGCCATCCCTATTTCCAAACCTGAACCACAACTAATGGACGAGGACTCAGAGAACACAGAATCAGATGAAGAGATTATCTACTTAGAATCTGCAACAGATAATACACTAACCATTGAAAAACCTCTACGTCCTAAGTCTGATAAAGGGAAAACTCCAGTTCAAGAGCAGGAAGAAGAGAGCTCCAATGAAGAGCCAATGGATGAAGACAGAGACTACAGAAAGAAGCTTAAGAACCTAAGACTCCAACATGTTGCTAAAGAGTTCAATCTGCAACAAACTCGTGGCCCCGGAGGTCAAGTGGTGGTGCACTAACTACACCAGTTTCCGATGCGGTTAATCAACCCGATAAGGGAACTGGTACCACCACCCACGAACAACAACAAAAGCAACTAGAGGATTCTATCATCTATGAATTTAAGGAACCGGAAATGGAGAAGAATGAAAAGATTACTCATCATCTCATTCTTCACCACCACCATCCAAAGGCACCACCAGATCCGCATCCAGATCGATAAAGAAGCCAACCGACACTTGGGCATCCCGAGCAAAGACAAAGATTGTTAAAGCTGTCAAGCAAGTAAGGAAGAAAAACGTATTCAACAAGAAACTCAATCAACTCGCTGACAGAGTCAATATTCTTCAACAAGGGATAAACGAGATGTTGAGAGAACGGGAACAGATCCAGAAGTTTCTCAATCGAGACATTCAGGGTGAAATGAACAAGACGATTAAGGAATACACTCATAAGTTCCTTCTCGACACTGTTCCTGGTGTAACAAGAGAGATGTTCACCAGACAACTCTATCTGAATCTCATGCAGTTTGTCAAGCAAACAATAAAAGCAACGCCTTTAACAATAACAATCAACCCAACTGAGCCTGCAATTGCCTCCGATGCAGAAATGGTTTCCAAGATTGTACTACAAATGTCTCAACGATCTGAAATGTTTACTTCTGACGAAGCTAAACTGTTTGACTCATTGCTGGAATACCAACTTAAAACTTTATGCAAAGCGGCAGCTGAAAGGCCAAAGCGTCCAAGAGACGATGATGATCAGGATAAGGATAAAGAGTCAAAACGCAAGAAGAAATATGATGACTCCTCCTCTATGCCACCACCACCCTAAAGGACCTCCACCGAAAGAAGATCTCCACCATGTTTTGCTGCTACTGAGAAACCTCAGGACTCTGAGTTACCACCACAATCAGAGAAAACTGGTGATTATTTCAAATACACTGGTGGTGACGATGAAGAGATCCTTGAGCTCCAACAACAACCCACCTCTTCTGCCACAACAAAGAAACCAGAATCATCATCAAAGCCAAAGAAAAAGAAGAAGAAGACCGATGTTGTCTCATGGCTAGATGAAGATACAACCGAAGAATATGATTGGTTTTCTAGACTTGTTGATGCTACCCCTTCATTACCCGAAGGTCAAGAAATGGTAGATGGCCGTACAATGGAGCATGTGAAGCTTATACAAGAAAAATTCAAAGTGAAGAAGATGACTAAGGCAGAGTTGAGGCGAATCAAGAACGATGCTTTTCAACTGCTTAAGGACAGCTCAGACAGTGCCATTGAAGTCGAATATCATCTCGACAACATAACATGAGCCATGTCCAACAAATTGATTGGCTTAATCCTGAATCAAACATTGACTTCACTAGACCAGACAAAGCTCCATACTACACTGACTGGACCAAACCACTACCTACAATTGGCCAACCGGATCAACCTAAGATTCCCTACCGCTATTTCTTCAACAACGACTTAGAATTCCTTCTACGCGGTAGCGATGTCTCCACGAAATACGCTACATCACTTACCTTCCCTTTCCCGGCTGCAATCTACTCTAACAATCCAGCCATCGAGGAAGAAGACACACACATGTTTGCTAACAAAGTGGAAAAGTATGACCTCAAGGCACTGTATGGGATTCGTCATTGGCCTGAACGCCGAAGAATCTACTACAAAAGCTGCCAGGTTCTTAAGTCGAAAAAGGAAGTGTTTAGTGATAAACGAATCGTTTCTATTCAGCATGTCTCTTTGTCATCAAAGTGGGACTACACATTCCTTAAGAAAATAGTGGTCAAACGATAAGACGAAGAGGAATATGACTTCTGTGAAGCGGATTTTTCGAGATTGTCTCTAAACGACATTGAAGATATGTATCTTGCAAAGGTACAAGGACGAATGCGACAATTCTCTACAACTATCCAACGCGAGTACATCAAGTCGCTGTTAATCTTCATCAGAAGCATTGTGATCCAAGAACGTGTAGAAGACATTCAACTTGCCATGGAATCTTATCAGAAACATGTAAATCTCACAAAACCTCAGCTAGATCTTCCCGACATAAACCAACTTGCTCAGTACACCCTTATCAAGAAACCATTTGGGGTAGTCTACCAAAGTGAACTACACCACAATTGCTTCATGGCGTGCAAAGAGCTTCATAAGTTTGGGGATCACACATTGAAGAAAGTCAGGGACGGATTAGCTTATCGGTTAAAGGAGATACATAACGGCATAGGATCACCGAAGAGATGGAATTCGAGGGATAAAAGGGATGTTAAGAAGATCATCACGCGGATTGATGAAAGGCTGTTCAGAAGGGATCAGATTAGAACTTTGGAGAGTTTCGTAGGCGGTCGTCCAAGCATATCGTTCACGGGCTACCAACGTCCAGAACGCACTCCTGGAGTTATTGCTATAATATGTGAGACTCCTAGTACCCCTTGATTTGTTTCCTTATCATTATTTGGATGCGTGATTTATTACTAACTATGGCTTGTGCAAACATAACAGTGCACAACCCGTTCTTGTAATGAAAGGACCCTGTGGTACGGTTTAGTGCCACAATCCTTATAAAAAGAGCGAAAGCTTCTTACTTTTGAGTAAACTTATCAAAACTTTTTCAAAGTTTTACTCAAAAGAACAAGTACTTCCCCTTATGATTTTCAAAACCTCAAAAGTTAATATCACTTGTTGAGGGGGAGTATTTGCTTATAAACTTTGTTCAAAAATTGTTCTTCATGGTAATCTTCCTATAAAACTCGAAATGGTCATATTCGATATCAAAGTTTTGTCAAAAACAACATTTATATGCCATTTTTGAGGGGGAGAAAGTTATGTGATAAGAAATATGTTGTGAATTGCTATTGAATCTTCGTGTTAAAAGACTTAACCAATGAATTGACGAGCTCTAAAATGTTAGTAACTCGAAAAGACTTGTCCGGGACGGGTAATAATTTCAGACTAGCATCCTAGTGATGTAAACGTGTCTCGCAAAGGACTTGTCCTAGTAGAATGTACCATTCGAGAAATTCTTGGTAGACATGAACCTTGACGGGTCAAACCTCCTCACCAAGGAGTGTTTACAACTTAAAGCTGACCTAGTCAGTGATGTAACCGTGTCTCGCAGGGAATTGTCTATCTTGAGTTGATCAATTCAAATGTGCGCGCTCTTCTCTCACCGTGCAGATTTCTGTCAAAATACTTAAGCACGTGCGGAGGGGGAGTATTTATGCAACATTTAAAACTCTTTCAGTGGTACAAAAAGTTTTTACTCATAACCACTTTGAGAGATTTTTCATGCAAATAGTTTTATGGCATCATAGGTTAGTCATGGAGTTATAAGGAGACTAAGGTTAGGAATAACCATCCTATGATCCGCCAGAGCCGGAGGGATCTACCCAAGGACATCACCAATAGTTAGAATCTAGAAGTCCTTAGGTACGATTATAAAAAGGAGAAAATGAGAATCGGAGAAAGAAGGAGTTGAAGAATTAAAAAGAAAAGTAAAGAAAATGGTGAAAAGAAATAGCCCTCCAGATTATTCAACTTAGGATGTACACGGGTTTAATTCATATACTCTTGGTTGTCACTTGATGACACCGGTATTGAAGAATAAAGTCGTCATGGACCCGATGGACGCATACACTAAACCTTCTTAGCCACTCAAGTTTCTCTCAATGAGCTCATTTCATTCTCACAGGAACCCTACGTAAACTATCGGCTTTCTCTTAGAGATTCTTTGGTATTGAAGAAGGAGACCTCTCCTAGTCTCCGCTCGGGAAAACCAAAGCGCACTATTGAGTCTAGAGCCACGAGATTTACCAAAAGATCTCTTAGGTACACTTGACAATTCATCGCTTGTCGTTCAACAATAAGAACACAAGTGATACATTATCGAGTCCTTCACGGATCTTAGCAACTGTCGAGAACATTTATGAGGGTTCACAACTTTGATCCTCGGTGATTGAATGAAAACTCCTACCGGGATCAACATCAAACGACCCTAACAAGCAGTCACTTCGGTAACTCCTTGTGGATTACGCTTAGTGTGTCTCAAACGGTCTCTGATCATGGGGTGATGCTTAGGTGTACCTCGACGACTCACCGAAGCAGTAGGTGTGCTTTCAGTACATCGCGTTATCTCACTTGTGGGAATCCAGTTCAGAACGACCTTTGTGAGAATTAGAGACGTGTTTTCACACTATCTTTGTTAACACACTTGAAGTTCAAACTTGTAAGTCTTGGATTATTTCTAACCCATGTTTTATGTTTTCTTCTTATGGATGCTCGCGGGTGGAAAAGATCGTGCAGATTCTTGACATGCTCATACCAACAACAACTCTAATTGAAGTTCTCTCAAAAGGCAACACAAAGTCAGAATGATTCTTCATCAAAGTCAAAGAATCTACAAAGTTTAAAGACTAAAAGAACTACATCAGTACTGAAATCCAACGATAAAGAGTATGTGAGCATGTTGGAGAAAAATGTGGAAAGTAACTATTATATCAGCACCTACAATGTTATCACTCATATCATCAATTACCAACACTTAGGGGGAGATTGTTGGAATCACTCCTAAACTATAATTCAAGTGTTTGTAATTAATATGTAATAGGTTGCTTAATTAGGCTTTTATGTTAGTACTTAAGGCAAGGCTTATGTAGAAAGCCCATAAGCCTTGGCCTAAGCCCATAAGAAAGGAAGGGAGTTAGTAGTGTTTCCCTAGCTCCTTCCCCTATAAATAATCTTGTAAACCTTCACTTGAAGGTTGGTTGTTCACTTTCACATATATCCTAAGCATAAACCTTCTCTCATCTTAACGTGTGTGTGTGTATCGTGGTCATCCGCCCTCTCTTATCTATATTTCTTCATATTGATGCTTGTGTTACAAACATGGTGACCTAACAAGATTTTAGTCCACATTTTAGGTCAAACATTCATTACAATGCATTATTTTCTCTATAAATAAGGTTCCCAATATGCTTGCATCTTCATCACTCTCAACCTCACAAACTACCATCATCATGTCATCCAAAAGATCTTCCAACATTGATGAATCACCTAGTGCAAACAATCCTCTTCAAGAAATCCAAAACTTTATCCTACCACCTTCCGTAGTGCCACCATCCAAATCTAGAAAACCCGCACAGATCAGCATCCGGCCTTGTTATTTAGCCAAAACATTATCAAATAGTTCATCACCAACTACTCATTCACCACCAAATGATTCCATAGTAGCTCCTACCTCATCTCTAACAAGCACACCACCATCATCACCTATCAAGTCTACACCTAAGATCACTCTATCGGAACTCCTTAAGACTCCAAAAACATTCCAACAAATCAACCCCAAAGAACTAGTCTTTTTAACACCTCCCACATCTCCAAACACAATTTACAAAGACCTTGTAACTTCACCACTTTTAGCTCCCATTGTCTTACAAGAACATCTAGGTTCTTTTCCAACACCACTTCCAAACATTCCGGACTTTGATCCATATTTCCAACTTTTCTACTACATCTTCCGCATCCCACAAATCAAACTAACCTGGAAACCATCCACACACATTACCCACATCATTTACATTGTGAACATTGCCAATCCACTAGAGAACTTGAAATGGAAATTAGGGACGAAATGCGATTCATACTTAACGACATCCTTGATCGCATCACCATCATCACTCACCAAAACCTCCATCAATAACCTTATGCAAGTATGGAAGGAATGATATTACTATTTTCTCTACTTTTTCCTTTGAGTCATTTTAAAGAACAAACCTTGTTCTTAGTTTTACATGTTTGTATGTGGCATATATACCACTACAATTTGTTATTTTTTTTTACCTGGGTTCCGACTCGACATTGCTAGCCGACTAATCCCAGGGCGACTACCTTTTTGGATAGCCCGGAGTCATCGCAGGTGAACCTCCGTGGCCACATGGGGATTAATTTTCTCCCCAAGGTTTGAACCTGGGACCTCCAGGGACTTTAACCACTTAGGAGACCAAATCCAAACCATTGGGTCACCCCATGTGGTTATTACAAGGCTTTGTTTACATACCTTGGATCTCCATCTTGTTTCTCGTCAATCACAAGATTATATTATATGTTACTACTAACGCTTTCTTTGTAGGATTTATATTTTCTAACTTGACGCCCTTTTCTAGGGGGAGCTACCGTCAAGGGGGAGTTAGTAATTCGTGGATTATACTATTTTCCACACTTTATTCTTCGTTAGGGTCCCTTTTTGTTTTGACAAAAAGGGGAGAAGAAGTAAAACTTATGGCTTTCAAAACATACATCTAATCTTAAGTTTTACTCATCATAACATTATATTTTGTCATCAACAAAAACGGGGAGATTGTTAATACAAATAAATCGTAAAAACGTTTATTAATATTTAGCGATCTCTTTGTGTTATCATAAGTAAAATTATAAGGATACATGTTATTTTTATAAAGCATCTACATATATAGTCATTTAATATAAAATGTTATAATGAGTCATTTATTGTAATAGTTTATTAGGATGGGTAAAAACTATAACCCATGACCCATACCCATGGAGCATATCCATAACCCATTGAGCTAACCCATAACCCATTGACTAGATGCATTGCATCTTCTAGATATATTGTATCTACTTGGATACCCATGGTCCAAAGTCTATGACCCATGACCCATGACCCATAACCCATGGATAATGAGGAGCGTCTCACGGATCCCTCACTTTACACTGGACGGATCCCTCATGTAAGGGATCCGTGGGATCCGTGCAACAGTAGCAAGATTTTGCCTATAAATAGATAGCCATTTCTTCATTGTAACTTACCCCTCTTCTTACAAACTCTCTCATATATTCTTTCATTCTTCTAATCTCAGATCTCTTGATCTAGATAGTAGTTCTTCTTTCTTTTGTTGTGATTCTCATATAGGTCCTTCTCTAAGGCGAGATCACGAGCTTCTACAAGTCATCCAAGCAAGGGGTCCTTGATTGATTTGTTCCTCCACAAGATTTCTGTAGCAAAGATCTTGTATTTCATATTTCACATATTTGTTGTGTTATAGTAGTGTTGGTTTGGTCCTCCGTGTTAAGGACTCGATATTTAGCTTTGTACCGGAAAAAGTGTAAGCAACGTTGTGAAGGCTTCTCTGCCAAGTTGAAGGAGTTTGTTGACATAGTGCTTTAACTCTCGAGTAGGTGACTCGAGGAGTGGAGTAGGGCAAGGAAGGTGTCCTTGTAGCCGAACCACTATAAATCGGTTGTGTCATTTCTATCCTTTACTTTACTCGCTTTCTTTACTTGCATTACTTATAGATCCATACTATCTATCCTTCCATACGATTTCACATAACATCGAATCTAAAGTTTTTTGAAACTAAGTTAAAAATCAGAAAAACTATTCAACCCCCTTCTAGTTTTCCACAATTTACATTGTTACTTCGATGTTTGAATATTATCACTATTACTCGTCTTTATGTTATGATTGTGTGTGATATTTACTTTTTTTATGGTTAATTACAGTAGAAACTTGTAGTATTAGTATGCATCATCTAGTGCAAAATCTGCACATTTTCTGTAAGGCTACTGATCTGCAGGAGCCGGATCCTTCACTTTGAACTAGCCGGATCCCTCCATTAAGGGATCCGTGGGATCTGGGCAGACAGAAATGAAGATACAGACCTCCACACTTCAAACCATTCCCCTAGACCTCATCATACTAGCTAAACATAATTCTTTAGATCACTTAAGTCTTCCTCAAGCTCAGTAGATCTCACACTCACTCATAGCTAATTTAGGATCACATTCAAGATGTTTTTGATTTATCACTTCACCAAAAATCACCATATTTCCGCTCTAATACTCACACATTGTTTCTCACATCTCAAAACACTTAGCTTGATATTTCTCTCAATCTTAGCAAATTGATTTTAGTCATCCTTACCTCAAAATAGGCCAAAAACAAGTTTTGCATTTATCATGATTTCTAAAGAATTTTCCAAATTTCTTTCAAACTACCATATGATCTCTAGGATCATTTAACTCCACTTGACACTCTCATATTTCTTAGTGTCATCTTTGATCACTCATTGGTGCTTATAAAGTCCCATCTTCTTCCATAAAAGGCAATCATTAGCTACCATCACGCATTTCCCTTGATCATTTAAGTCCCCTTCCATTTAAGACACTTAAGAAGACTGAAACACTCAAGATGTATAGGTACTAGACCTTATAAAACATCATTTTCCTTTTTTCTTAGCTGCTGAGAGTCGGATCCCTAGGATAAGCCTAGACGGATCCCTCATTGGAGGGAACCGTGGGAACCGGATGCACAAAATTAGCTATTCCTAGCTAAAACAATCATTTCAAGCTTCTCTTGCTAACTTGAACACTCCATCTTGTATTAATTGACTTCCTTGATCAGTGCAAGTTGACTCTTGTACATGCAAATCATTGCAATTTGAAAGATCTTAGTGGCTTAAGCTTTTAATTCACTTGCCAAATTACTTCCTTTATAAACCACCATGCTAAGTATTTCTAAATCACCATCTACAACATCATTCTCAGCAACTAAAAGTCTCTATTTCACTATCCATTTATCATTTCATCATGAGGAAAGCTCCTAGTGCTAACTCACTACCAAAGGACCACCCAAGAAACTTGCTCGTGTTGTTCACGAAATTTCTTCAACCGAATCATCTCCCGTTAAATCCACAAACACTAGGATTTCCCCTCCACCAACTCAACCAATCAAACCAATCTCTAAAAGGATTGTTCCCACAAAACTACCATTACCAAACACTACTATGACTCCTAAACCAAACACCCCTAGTTCCACTAAACCATCACCCTTAGTGCCTAAAGCCTTATCATTCACTACTCCAGTTTCATCTCCACACCTCTACAACTTAGAGGACTTACCTTCTAGGCCATCTCATCCTCCACCATTGCCAACGTTCTCCTCAATAGAAAGAATAGTGCAACAACAAAACCATGGTGTTGAAACGACACTAGCACCTGTATCCTTTTCTTCATCACCCTCAAATAGTCTCTTTTGGATTATGAGGAATCATCAAAGTCAACCACCCGATCACATGGAAGTAGACACCTCTCTACCACCATCCTCGACACATATTCCACCACCACCACCTTTGGTTGAACCACCTCCAAATGTACCTCCACAAATCCTTCCTTCTTTTGTGGAACCTCAACCCAACCTTCCATCTCAAGCCATTCCATTTCTACCACCATTTCCGAGCCATGACAAAGATTGTTATCATTGTCAACATGTTGAAGGCTTGGTACATGAACTACGTGAAGAGCTACATTTCATGTTTTATTACCTCCTCGAACGTTTCGATGAGGTCAAAAAACCTAAACAACATTGAGCTTAAGGATTTAAGTGGTGTCCTAGTCTTAAGCTTAACTTAGATATTAGGAGTCATATTTCATGTTTAAGTCATTCTCTTAGTTTTAGAGATACGTAGATCATTTCTCGTGTTTTTATTGAATGAAATTACATGTTATATGCCATATTATCTTGAGAATATGTTTGGTCCCTTAGTACTTATCTCATTTTTATGTTAACATCACATTTTACATCACCATTGCTGTCTTAAGCATACATGCAGACGGATCCCTCACTTTAGCCTAGACGGATCCCTCCTATAGAGGAACCGTGGGATCCGTGCAACAGGAACAAGTTTTCTTACTAATTTTAGTCTTATTTGCAGGAAATTATGCATCATATACTTGTTTTCTAACATTTGTTTTGTAGATTTTCAATGTACACTTGAAGACTTTGACACCCTTAATAAGGGGGAGTTTCTTGTCAAAGTAAAACGTTGCAAAAATGCTTGCAATACTTTCACATAGGATTACATTAATACTTGACGTCCTCCTCATAAAGGAGCACTCATCAAGGGGAGCATTTTCGTCTAAAAGACGAAACCGTTTAAAAACGATATTGCAAAACACTCGTTTAGCTTTCCTAATTACTTGACGCCCTCAACAAAGGGAAGCACCCGTCAAGGGGGAGCTAAGACGATAATCCTTCTCATCTCTTACTCTCTAACTTTTCATATTGTTACTTTTCACATGTTTTTCTTCAAACAATGTGTTAGTTTCTTTTCGACGCTCTTTTTGTATCGACAAAAAGGGGGAGAAGAGAGTAAAAACTCCAATTCAAACTTTTATGAATTTTAGTTTTTCTTTAAAATAATCTTATATTTGTCATCAACAAAAAGGGAGAGATTGTTAATACAAATAATCCGTAAAAACGTTTATTTATATTTTACGATCTTCTAATGTTTTGTCGATAACAAACGTAAAATCATTTTAACGAAACAAATAAAATACGTAACTAGTTTGAGCCAATAGTTTACTAACACACTTATGTTTTCATACAAAACGCTAAACAAGTAATAGTATTTACATTTCATAGAAATGCATATGTATAATAACTAGTGTTTACATAATGGGTATATATATATACATACTTAGTATATATTGTTATGGGCAATGTAATGGGTAAGAATCTAAGTACTTGACTCATTAAATAGATACGTTGAATGTAGTTGGGTAAAACCCAAATTCCATGACCCATACCCATGAAGCATGATCCATAACCCATGACCCATTGCATTACATCATGCATGAAGTCATGTTAGGCATTATCCATAACCCATTGACTAGATGCATTGCATCTTCTAAATACATTGTATCTATTTGGATACCCATGATCCAAAGTCTATGACCCATGACCCATGATCCATGACCCATAACCCAAGTAGGAAGAGCGTCCTACGGATCCCCCAGATTACACTGGACGGATCCCTCATGTAAGGGATCCGTGGGATCCGGGAAACGGTAGTGATTTTTGTCTATAAATAGTGAGTCATTTCTTCATTGTAACTCACTCCCTTTCACACACATTCTCTCTTAGTGTTGTAAACTCTCTAACCTCAGATCTAAAGGATCTTTCTATGTAGTTTTGTGTTTGTGTGATTCTCCAAGTTCCTCTTAAAGGCGAGATCAACAACTCTTGAAGTCGAGCAAGCTCAAGTCCATGAGTTGCCAAGCTTCGTCATCATAAAGACTACTGAAGTTATCTTGTTGATAGTTCTTCTCTCTCTCATTAGAAGTGTTGTGTTGAAGACATAGGTGAAAGATGTCTAAAGGGTCAAGTCGAAGGCATTAGTGAAAGGTGCCGAAGATTCGTGTCAAAGGCATTAGTGAAGGGTGCCGAAAGTCCGTGTTGAAGACATTAGTAAAGGGTGCCTAGGTGTCGTGTCAAAGGTATTAGTGAAAGGTGCCGAGGGTATACATTCGATATGGTGCATCGACATACAAGATTGATTAGTTTGGGTCAAAGGATATTGATATCCTTGTTGATGTTGTAATAAGGAGTGGATCTCCTTTGGGATAGGTGTTGTGTAGTGTTGGGTAGTAGTTCCTCCTTAGTAATGGAACTCGGTATCTAGCCTTGTACCAGTTAAAGTGTAGGCGATGTTGTGATAGGTTTGGTTCTACCTCATGGAAGAACCCGATGTCTAGCCTTGTACCAGATAAAGAGTAGGCGACGTTGTGAAGGCTTCTCCACCACAAGGAGTTTGTGTTGTGTAGTGATTACGAACTCTCGAGTAGGTGACTCGGGGAGTGGAGTAGGGCAAGGAAGGTGTCCTTGTAGCCGAACTACTATAAATATTCGCGTTGTGGTTTTGTGCTTCTTACTCTTTATCTTTTACTTTACTTATTTATATATGATTATCTATCAACATCCAACACACATTTAAATAGATTGACATAAGTCGGTCTAAATAGCTTAAAACGAAGTTTTAATCGGTAAACCTATTCAACCTCCCCTTCTAGTTTTCCACAGTAGTTTTGTTAATTCATTGTTCCCGCCTTTAACACCCACCTGCTACCACCCCAGGCACGATTATCGAAGAGGACATTTTTTGCAAATAAACTTAGTTGTGTATAACCCTATCAAATCACACACACAAACACATTCTATCTTCCTTCAACCGATCAAATCACACACCTACAAACACATACCATCAGAACTTAGCAGGCGTGCTAAATCAAACACCACACACACCAGGTAAGAATATTTACTTTTTTTTTATTTCATTCAAACATTATTTGTGCTAATCTTAATCGTTAATGCAGTAAAAATTTATGGCAATCAATTTGTGTGCGTGGTGGACGATGCTAATGAGATTTTGGATGAATTTGTTTGTTAACACCATATATATGAATTTAAGTGTTATACGAGTAAGAAACTAGTTTTTAAGAAATTCATAATCTTTAAAAACTAATTGTGACATACAACAACTACATAAGGACTACATTGTAGGAGGTTCCTATCATGGCAATCGTTCTATTTACCTAGTTAACTATATGGGCGTTAGATGGAAAGTCAGTGTTAAGAGTGTGTCAGAGTTAGTCTATGCAGTTTAGGGACCTAACTTGAATGATTTTGTTATGCACAACCTCATGCCATGTGGTGTTAGTTACAAACATTTTGTAGAAGAGGGTGAGGACGTTTTTTATGTAACCTGCTACAGCGAGAATAGGGAGGAATTTCACAATTACGAACCAGAAAGCGCTCAGTTTTAGCGATGTTTAGTGCCAGTTACAGACACATCTCTTTATATACAGTTATTGCTAGAAGATTTTCTAAAATATCTTTATGGTCCAACCCCTACAGAGTCGGTCATGGTTACTAGTAACACCATTGAGTCCGAAGTAATTGTGGAAAGTTTAAAAGGTGGGTATGGTCGATATGTACACTCGTTCTTGTATGGTTTTGGTTGGCTGAAACTGGTTGAAGACTTGGAAATAGAAGTTGGTCAGTCGTCGGTGTTTACTCATTGATCCGGATATGGAGTATAATGTCATGTTGTTTTAACCTGATCGAAGGTCCTTCACAACAGTGGAAACATACTCCACTAACGTAGCCATGAATGCCCTTTGTCACGAAGGAGATAAATATGGTATGTCTTTCTTTATTAACTTTAACTACATCAAGTATATGATATCAGTGTAACATTTTGGATTATCTGTAACTAATTTTGTATTATTAGTTTCAGATTTTGATGTCCGTTGGATGAATTGGATGTGTAACTAGATGTTTCACACTTTCCATGATCAAGAAGAAAGGGCGTTTTACAGAACGATGACTGCAACTTTCTATAAAGATGGACGACTTGTAAGTGCATTATAAGTTTGCTAATTTGTTAAATTTTTGCGCTTAATGTTATTATGGATGTTGGTTTATTGATAATTGGAGAGAAAATATTATGGAGGGAAAAACTGTTTTATTTCACATTAACTGAGAATGGGTACAAATGAGAGTTTATATACAAATTGAAAGTCAAAGTCAAAGTAATGCTAAGCTACAATTACAATGAGATTACAAACTAAACAACTATTAAACTATCAAGAATATCATATGTCACATCCCTTCACAATCTCTCGGAACCTTTAGATGAAGTTGTAGCTTGTGAGGTTGTTGTAGCTTTGACACAGACTTAATATGGTTGACTTTACGCTTTGCTTCCTCTGTTCCATCTCTTCTTTTGTCTTAGCTTGAGCTTGAGCTGGAGCTTTAGCTGCTATACTTCCTTTATGATTGATGTGGTCCTCTATTTTGTTCAGTGTTTTTGGCCTTTTTGGGAAGCAGTAGTGATAGAGTTGCTTAATCAGATATATAGCTGTCATTTGTCTGAGATATTGTATATCTGATAGGATTATTGATAGATCAGAATGTTTGATAGAATCACCAAAAAAACTAATGCTAACTTTTATACATTTTTAAACAGTATATACCATAAAAAATTGTGAAGAAGTACAACTTGTATGGGTTCTCTCTCGCTGTTGTGAAGCACCAAAAGGTAGATAAAGTGTTTGAAGTACGTAAGAGAATAGTGATAGTAGGTCCATCAAAGGTGAAGAGGAGTGTGGAAATTGTTTCATCACCTAGTTTCAGAGAGTTGAAGGAGGAAGCAAGGTTTGCTCCAGGTAAGATGGTCCGGTTCTTTCTCACAGATGAACCAAACAGGATAGAAGGAGTGTTAAGGTTTAATGTGTGCTGATGGGTGTTGATGATGGGTTAATGTGGTCCTTTATTTTTGTGTTCTTGAAGGGTAGTTGGTGGAGGGAACATTTGTCTTTGATCGAATATGTGTTAGGATATAGTATGTCCAATTAGTTCTTTAAAACTATTTGTAAGTTGGATGAATTATCTTTTATGAATTAGCTTTTGTATACTCTGATTTGGATAGACTATATGTATGGTGGGCACGAAAAAACTGGATGAATATTTTGTAAGTTGTTGATTTGAATAGACTATATGTAACTTGCTATGAATGTTTATAATTTTTTTTGTAAATGTTGTCTGCTTGAATGTGTGGCTAATGCAATCTATCTGCATAACTTTAGGTTTTCAACAGGATTGTTGGATGAATTTATGTTCTATCAACTCTTGTCTATGTGGGTGCTGCAGTATAGTAGGTTGTATTGATGTATTCCAGGTTGTATTGATCTATTACCCATTGACATTGTTTGACTTTTGTAAGTCAAACATTTGTCCGATGCAGATTCTATTAATTATTGCAGGCTGTTTTCTTTCCATTTTTCATACTTTTGAAATTGAAACTTATTGAGAGTTAGAGAGAATGAGAGTTAAGCCATATTGGAGGAAAGTTTGTTAGATTCTCATTAACTGGAAATGCGAACACAGAGCTCTATTCATAGAGCTAAAAGTCAAACAGCAAAAGTCAACTACACTACATCTTGCACATTTCTACATCTATATTACATCATAATTACTGCATTACAAACAACATAAAGGCAACGACTAAAGCCATTACAACAACACATTTCCTTTAAAAACACTAAATTGGATTTGCTTTCTTTCAATTCTATTTGCAGAAGTAACACTTGGTTTTGAAAAGTTGACTTTTGAAAGTCAAAAACCCTTTGCAAGTCTCTTATTTTTTCATTCAAATTGCATTTGTCTCTTTTCAATTCTTTATCCTTTTGAATTAACTTGTACACTTTTTGTTTGTAGTATTCACTTGATAATTCAGGATCAAGCCAGTAAAAGGTGCCAAATTTTGAACCCTACATGTTTAGACATATTGTGGAAAACTAGAAGGGGGGTTGAATAGTTTTGCCAATTAAAACTTCCTTTTAAACTATTTAGATCGACTTATGTCAATCTATTTAGATGTGTGTGTTGGATGTTGATAAACAAACAAATATAAGTATGTAATGAAAAGATAAGAGTAAGAAGCACAAAACCACAACGCGAGTATTTATAGTGGTTCGGCTACAAGGACACCTTCCTTGCCCTACTCCACTCCCCGAGTCACCTACTCGAGAGTTCGTAGTCACTACACCAATCTCCTTATGGCGGAGAAGCCTTCACAACGTCGCCTACCCTTTTTCCGGTGCTAGGCTAACCACCGGGTTCTTTCACTCCAAGGTGAACCACACCTACACAACGTCGCCTACCCTTTATTAGGTACTAGGCTAAGTACCTAGTTCTTTCACACCAAGGTGAACCACACCTACACAACGTCGCCTACCCTTTATTAGGTACTAGGCTAAGCACCTAGTTCCATTGCAATGGAGGAACTACTACCCAACACTACACCAACGACTAATCCCAAAGGAGATCCACTCCTTTTTACAACATCATCAAGGATATCAATATCCTTGGATCTAGTACTAATCTATCTTGTACATCGAAACACACCATATCGAATGTACATCTAAGGCACCTTTCACTAATGCCTTTAACTAGATCTTCAAGACACCCTTCACTAATGTCTTGTGTCTTGACTTCCACTACTACACAAAAGGCTATAAACACCTCTTAATAGAGACTGGTTAGATAAAAACCGGGTTCTATAACAAAAAAAAGAAGGGGCATAAAAGATTTAGAACCGGTTTTCAAAAATAAACCAATCTTTGTAATATTAAAACTGGTTATGTCGAAATAACAAGTTTCACAAATAAAAAAAATCCGAAGAGGTCCTTAAATAAAGACTGGTTACGAAAATCCCCGTCTTTTTAAACAAAACTTACATAGATGTTCAAAGTGTTAAATATAAAAACCGGTGAATTCCCCAAACCCAGTTCTATGTGCCAAAAATTTAAGCGGTTTTCCCCTCTTTTTATCACTTTCACTAATTTAAAATCACACATTTTAAAATTTGAAATCACATTTTTTTGATAAAACTGGAAGAAATCACATATCTACGCATTCTTCTTCTTCTTCTCCTAAACACACACTCTAAAAGTTTGGGGATCTTGATCCAAATCAATTCGATTTCTCTTAGTGTCAGGTAATTTAAAATGTTTTATATATCAATTTATATTATGTTTTAGTTATATTCTTGAATCATTGCATGTTCTTAGTTAAAAAGTAGAATAATGGGGATCTTAAGGTTTTTTCCCCCAAAGTAAAAACTTAGGATTTTGTTAATTTGTTAATCAAATATAAAATATGGTTATGGTGGTGCAGATGAAGGCGTTAAAGGGTCTATGGTTACATATAGGAAAAAGGTATGCTACAACAAAAGTCCAGACAGGTGGCGATATACAAATATAGATATTCACTGACACTACTCGGCGGCATAGGCGAAAAGGTACAAATTTTAGTGTCTTATTGTATGTTTGGGCTCTGTTGGGAATTTGGGATTAGGTGTTAATGTTATTTTATCATTTGGACTGTTCTTGAGTTCAATGAAATTTTGGGTTCGTGTTCTTTAATCCGAGTGAAAAAAAGAATCGTATTCATGATGGCAACGCTAAATGAGAAGAAACTGGCAATGTAAAGAACCAGACTAAGGAAGTTGTGGATGGGGAGGAAGAAGAGGATTTTGTAGTAAGTGAATTCATACATATTATATAGCATCTTAACTTTTTTTAAAGAAATATAAGATATATGGGCCAGTAATTCTTATTACGATAGTAGGATATAATTGCACATAAAGAAGAGCACGATCATTCTGACATAGAAAATTGCAGATCATAGGAAGGGCAGTGTCAGGAGAAATGTTTGGAGGAACCGGACTACGATTACGAGGTTGTGACGTTAAAAGTGAGGTACAGTCTACTATCCTTGCAACGTTGACATTATTGACATCTATGATGTGTCTTGACGTCAAATCAACTATACAATATTCTGATGTGTCTTCATCTCAAACAATCTATATAGCAAAAAATTTGACATTTTATAGCAGATTCGGGTTTCTGTATGTGGAACAATAGAATGAAACTTATGAGATAATATGGTCTCTTTTATAATTTTTTTAAGTGATTTGCTTTGGTTTTTGTATAACAAACTTGAAGATTATATGGGTTGTAATTTTTTCAGTTTTGCCGGGCTTATATCTCCATATTGTACCATTGTTTTCTCTTCTTAAGCAGGTTCAATAGAAGTAACTTCCTACGAAAGAACTTAAAGACGTAACTAGGGAAGACTGCATTTGAGAGTTGGAACATGATTTTGAATACTTCAGTTAAAGAGCTCCATGGTCCATTTGATGCTATGTAAATGAGGGTGTCGGCATTGCAGGTATTTCGGTAGCTGAAAACAGTTGCTAAACAATATGTTTCCAACTGTTGCTAATTTCTGCACTTTCGATTTGAGCATGCTTCCCAATATTAATAGGAAATTATTAATTTAGACACAATGTTTAATTATATTCTTTTGTGTTGCGCTTTGCTTGAGCATTTGCAGATAAACCACCAATTGAGGAACCTCATCAATTTCTAGAGTTCCAATTGCCGAGCCAGAGTCCCCAGTATATGGCGATCATTTTCTTGCTTCTCGGTGGAAGAAAAACCCAAACTCCACCTCTTCAGTTCACTTTCCTGGGTCATCGGTTGTATGACAATAATTTTAAAGGTAAAATTTTCATATTAACATTTTTTATAGATACATGGATGTGAAAGTCCATGAGCACAACAAGTAATTAAGTTATATATAGTTCCTATATTTTTGCCTTTCTATCCATTTTATACATGATAGCACTTCGAATGCGAAGTTTAACCCTCAAAAAACTACTAGGATAATACATGGTATACCCAGTCTAGCAGTTCATTTTTCAGGTTGATTTGAAACTCATTTCTGGTAAGCTTTTTAGATTATGGTACTCATTTTGTAACAGGTCAAATCGGTTTCTTGTTGAGGACGGTTGTTTTCGCTGATAAATTATGGTAATGGTAAGGAAGGGATTATATTTTCAGAAAACGGTCAATGTAAAATTTAGGAGACAACAAACTTTCTTCTAAAAGAAATAGGAAATTATCCCAAGCAAGTATACAAGGTCAACTTTCTGTATAAAGTAAGCGAGTGTTTGGGTGTGCATTTGGGCAAAATGGTTACCTGTATCAAAGATATCCATGTTTACCCACTATCCAAATCGTTTATTATTTTCATTAGTCACATAGCAGTCGCCACTGCTATGTCACAAATCTGATATATATTTTTGCATCTTTACATCAGTTGGTAGTGTTTGTAAGTGATTAACTTTTTACTGTGTCTTAAGTCGCAGATAATCAGAAGTGAAGGGGAATGTGAAGTAAGGAGTAAGTCAGAGAAGAATATGTCGTGAGCGGTACTGGCAAACAACAAAGGATGTTGACGAAAATGGAGAGCTAAGAAATTCGAGGTTTGACTTTGGAAATTTTTGGAGTTTCTATCGCTTTCAAATTTAACTCCTTCTGTTCCTTTTAAGTCTTGAATGTCGCTGTTATAAATAGATTTAGTGTTCTATTTGTGATGCTAAAAGGCCACCATTATTGGTTTATTTCTACGTTTACACACTAAATTACTGGTACACACATTTTAACTGCAATTTGCTATTATTATCGGATTATTTATGCATCCGCACAAGCGTACATACTGTCAAATGATGTTACTATCAGTTTAGTACCTACATTGTAGTGGTAGGTCTATTTTTACGATTGCGAACAGTTAGTGGTATGAAAAATCAAACAGCAAATAGTGCCTTCTTTTTTCTGTGTAAATATAACAGAACCATTATATAATGGAAGGTGGCGACAATAAGTCTCATCTTACTTGCATTGTTTATAAGTATCTACGCTGAAACTTTTACATAAGTTATACGAAAACTTCAAACATGTGCTTTTTCATTCACAGTCCGCCAAATGACACCGAAAAATAGGACAAAAACCCCGTCAAATAGCCCCGCCGCAATGCAGCGGGCGCCACTCACATCGTTTCATTAATTTACATGTAGGTACCTTAGAGTGACGAGCATCCATTAGAGAATGGTTTATTTGTTCTATAACCATTTATTTCGTTAATTTACATGTAGGTACCTTGGAGTGATGAGCGTCCATTAGAGAATAAAGAGTTGAACGACATCATTGGTGCATGGTTTACATTGTGGCATGATCAGTATAATGGCATATATAGGCTTGTTCATGTTTTCTTAGGCATTATTCCGAACCTAAGAGTTGACATCATATTCTAGGTTATACGTAGAGACTTCCAGGCTTATCCATCGATTCCATTATACGTTGTGATATCATTTATTAAGGTGAGTTTCATAGCCCCTACTTTTATACATTTTGAATTACTTTTGGGGGAGATACATGCTCAACTACTTTCATTTACTTTTATAAGTACTCTAAACTTTTACTGATTACCATGAGTCATAGCCCCTACTCTTTTAATACTTGTTTGAAACTTTTGGGGGAGATACATGCTCAACTACTTGCTTTTACTTTTACAAATACTCAAAACATTATACTTGATTGCATTATACATGATTGCATTATACTTGATTGCATTATACTTGATTGCGTTATATTTGATTGTGTTATACTAAACTTGAAAGTCTCCCAACATACACGAAGCAGTCCAATTTGAAAGTCTCCCAACATACATGGAGCAGTCCAATTTGAAAGTCTCCCAACATACACGGAGCAGTCCCCTTGTTCGGATGATAAGTCTCCCAACATACACGGAGCAGTCCCCTTGTTCGCATGATAAGTCTCCTTGGACAACACATGCATTGGGTTTTGGAGATGAAGTAGAACCAATGCTATTACACTCCTTGTGAGCAACATACCCACATGAGGTTTCTGGAGATGAAGTGGAGACTCATGGCTAATTGCATAGGTTTTGATGCACGTGTACGTGATCAATATACTAGTTACATACTTAAAACATTTATACTTTTAACTACTATGATACATGCATACATGATTGACGGGCTATATTTTAGCGATGGGTTGTAAACACACAGGTTGCAAGTTTTGTATGGGCGGAACTTGGAACTGAGTGGATTTACAATGCCTTTCTTTGTGAACATTCTTTAAAGGCTTTTCAACTTATTCAAAACAAACTCTATGAACTCACCAACCTTTGTGTTGACACTTTTAGCATGTTTATCTCGTGTCTTAAGGCGATAGCTAGAGTTTGAAGCATAGAGTCGCACGACATATTTTGAAGACTTTATGCATTCGTATTTACCATTCGAAATATTTTGTAAACATTTATGTATTATACTTTGGGACCTCATTGTTTGTAACTCTGATTTCATTAATCGAATGGTAACTTTTCAAAACGTCTCATTTAGAGGTCGTTTTCTATAACTTGTACTTTGTATTATGAAGTAGCACCCCAATGACACAATCTTCCACTGTGATATTTTGGGGGTGTTACAGATTGTTATCAGAGCATTGGTTATAAAGAACTAGGTTGCATTTAGAGCCTAGACTATAACTACTATATACATTACCTTCCTCCCTATCGCCTTGCACACTTTAGACTTTTTCGTAATTTTAGCACCTAAGAGATTTCTATGAACCGATGAAACACCAAACATCATATGAGTCGATTAGTCCAAGCATTGCATAGTTACTCCTAAATTATACATAGCCTGATCACCTATGCCTAATTTAGGAAGAATCATGCAATGAAGGGAGTAGTAGTCTCATATGTGTAAGCAATTCCGTAATCGAACCAAATTTTCAAAAGATTTTCTTGAAACCACTTGTTTCCAGTTTGATCCGAGTAACAGTTCTTGTTTGATGAGTTACAAAGATCAAGCTAGAAACAAGTTGTTACTTAAACCGATTTAGCCTAATCGTATGACAGTTCTTATTTGATGAGTTGTGGGATTAAGTAGAAATCGGTCACCTAAAAGTCTTTTGAGGGTTTTGCTCGAGAATGGGAAAGTTTGCCTCATCAAACCTAGCCATAAGAGAATATGTCTTTAGAACGAGCAATAGTCGCGATAGTCACAAGAACGTACCTAATTAGATAAGAAACCCATATACATGAGCTTTGACGTAATCCCTTAGACTATGCACACTGTAAGTAGTGAACATCAACGAGAACTTCGGGACGAAGTTCCTTTTAAGGGTAGAGGCGTAACAATTCGCATTTTGGGTCACTATTCATTTTACTATTCACTGTTACTATTCACTTTCACTATTCATCCCGTAAAATTTTTATTTCACATTCTCGTAAGATAAAATATTTTAGTAATGACCTAAGAGTTCGATAATCGTTAGATCATTTTCGCAAAAGTTATTAAAAAAACATCGTCTTAAAGTTTCATTTTGGTCGGAACACCATTTCAACATCCCGCGCATAACGAAAATCGCCTCTGAAAATTTTCCCCGCATCAGATTAATTTTTAGATCACTCATAACTAATTTGAGAATTTTTAAGATTTCATTTTAATGTTACCAAATAAACCCTGCGCCGTACGAAACTAAACTTATGTTTTAAACAATTCTACTTACATCTAGACTTAAACGATTCCTGCACTGTGTTTCTAATATGTTTTTGACACTTTTACATTTTTTGGAAAATTCAAACATATTTCCCTCCTACTTTAACCATAAAAAAATTAACCTTGTACGTTCTACATTTTTGCATAAATCGCGTAACTTTTAGACTTCACGTATAACTGTAAAGTTATCCCGCGTATGACAAAAACCACATTTTGATATCTCATATCACTTTTAGACTAATTTTAGTCTACTCTAAATAAATTCACGGTCGTTTCCCTGAAATTTCATTCTTTTCTGATAAACTGCAAATTACGCGTTTTTGACCCGTATTTTCAGCTTTAGGCAGCGTTTTTGCACCAAATGAGACTTATCACCCATTTTATATTTTTAGATAAAGTATAATGATGAGTTTCATCATTCCTATAAGTTTCATATTTTTACGATACCCGATTTTACGTTTCATGAATTAAATACTTACCGTTAGCGATTTTCGGGACTAAAACTCACTCCGTAAACACAAGATGAAAAATTAAAACTCTTAACCTCCTCATGAGGCTTCTCAAGGAAGCCTCCTAGACACATGGTTTGATCATGGCCATTCATTCCTAAGATCTTGCCAAGTATATAACTTAACCATGGTTAGTTTTTAACCTAATATGTAGTTAACTATTTTTCTCATCCTATAAATACCAAGCTAAAAACACATAATTTCTTGCACCATCCTCTCTTTATCTATCAAAGTCCTAAAACCCTAAGGCATTTCTTATAGATCTTGTAAGAACATTCATGTGTTCTTGAAGAAAACTAGCGTTTGATCTTCGTTCTTGGAAGTTTTCAAGAAAGAGTCGTTATAATCTTCAAATATCTTCAAGTCTCCAAAAAGGCGTTGTTATAATCTTCTAATAGCCTTGAGTTTTCAAAGATTTCAAATTCTACGTCGAAGCTCCGCTTATATTTCTTTTTTTCATAATACTCAAGCATTCTATATTAAGGTAAGTATTTATAAAACCCAAACTTATTTAAATACTTATACACTTTGTTAGTTTTTTTATTGTATTTATAAACTCTTAATATATCATATAGTCAAGTAATCAAAATACATGTTTTACGTATTGAGCACTACAACACTAGGGAACTTCATGTGAGGGGTTCATTTGGGGAATTGGATCGACGAGTTGCTGGATTTACGAATTAAAGTGTCCTAGCTCCTCGAACATTTACTGCATGACCTCTGAATTGTGATGGCCCGAACGGTAGTACGAGATATCCAAACTAAAACCATTTCTATAAACAAATATACAAATACTACTTCATGATCAGTATAATGGCATATATAGGCTCGTTCATGTTTTCTTAGGCATTATTCCGAACCTAAGAGTTGACATCATATTCTAGGTTATATGTAGAGACTTCCAGGCTTATCCATCGATTCCGTTATACGTTGTGATATCATTTATTAAGGTGAGTTTCATAGCCCCTACTTTTATACATTTTGAAATACTTTTGGGGGAGATACATGCTCAACTACTTTCATTTACTTTTATAAGTACTCTAAACTTTTACTGGTTACCGTGAGTCATAGCCCCTACTCTTTTAATACTTGTTTGAAACTTTTGGGGGAGATACATGCTCAACTACTTGCTTTTACTTTTACAAATACTCAAAACATTATACTTGATTGCATTATACATGATTGCATTTTACTTGATTGCATTATTCTTGATTGCATTGTATACTTGATTGCGTTATATTTGATTGTGTTATACTAAACTTGAAAGTCTCCCAACATACACGGAGCAGTCCAATTTGAAAGTTTCCCAACATACACGGAGCAGTCCCCTCGTTCGGATGATAAGTCTCCCAACATACACGGAGCAGTCCCCTCGTTCACATGATAAGTCTCCTTAGACAACACATGCATTGGGTTTCGGAGATGAAGTAGAACCAATGCTATTACACTCCTTGTGAGCAACATACCCACATGAGGTTTCTGGAGATGAAGTGGAGACTCATGGCTAATTGCATAGGTTTTGATGCACGTGTACGTGATCAATATACTAGTTACATACTTAAAACATTTATACTTTTAACTACTATGATACATGCATACATGATTGACGGGCCATATGTTAGCAGTGGGTTGTAAACACACAGGTTGCAAGTTTTGTATGGGCGGAACTTGGAACTGAGTGGATTTACAATGCCTTTGCTGTGTGAACATTCTTTAAAGGCTTTTCAACTTATTCAAAACAAACTCTATGAACTCACCAACCTTTGTGTTGACACTTTTTAGCATGTTTATCTCAGGTCTTAAGGCGATAGCTAGAGTTTAAAGCATAGAGTCGCACGACATATTTTGAAGACTTTATGCATTCGTATTTACCATTCGAAATATTTTGTAAACATTTATGTATTATACTTTGGGACCTCATTGTTTGTAACTCTGATTTCATTAATCGAATGGTAACTTTTCAAAACGTCTCATTTAGAGGTCGTTTTCTATAACTTGTACTTTGTATTATGAAGTAGCACCCCAATGACACATTCTTCCTCTGCGATATTTTAGGGGTGTTATACTTCTAGTCTTGACTTCTAAGCACCTATGACAAGTGCTTATGATATGGACGATAGATACCCTTCACTAATATCTTCGTCTTGACACTTGAGACACCTTTCACAAATGTCTTCAACACTTCTTAGGAAAAGAAAAATAACCATCAACAAGAAGACTTCAATAGTCTTGATGATGAGGAAGCATGGCAACTCATGGACTTGAGCTTGCTCGACTTCAAAGGTGGTGATCTCGCCTTTAAGAGGAACCTAGAAGATCACAGAAAAACAAAACTACAAACATAGATCTCTTGGATCTGAGGTTAGAGAGTTTTCTACTCTAGGGGAAAGTATGTTAGAAAGGGGTGAGCAACAATGAAGAAATGGCTCACTATTTATAGAGTAAAAATTCTAATGTTCCCCGGATCCCACGGATCCCTTCCACAAGGGATCCGTCTAGCGTAAAGCTAGGGATCCGTGGGACGCTCCTCTTTACCCATGGGTATTTTGGTTATGGGTCATGGGTTGATACATGGGTATTTAGCTAGATACATTGTATCTCTTGAGTGCAATGCACCTAATCACATGGGTATGGGTCAAAACCATGGGTTATGGATATTATCCATATATAATATAAGCATGATGTCATGCAATGGGTTATGGGTCAAGCTCCATGGGTCATGGGCTTTGGGTAGTACCCAACTACATTCAATGTATTTGCCTAATGGGTTATGATACTTAAGTTTCTACCCATTTATATTACCCAATATACTACATACTAGTTATGTGTATATTTTACCAAAATATGTAAACACTAGTTGTTGTACATATGTAATATTAAATCATAAAATCACTTATATTTGTTTTAGTGTTTTATGTGAAAATGTGAATATGTTAGAAACTATTAGTTCAAACCATTTACGTATTTTATTTGTTTCGTTAAAATGATTTTACGTTTGTTATCGACAAAAAATTAGAAGATCGTAAAATATAAATAAATGTTTTATGGCTTATTTGTATTAACAATATCCCCCTTTGTGTTGATGAAAAAACATAAAATTATTTTAAGGAAAATCTAAAATTCGTAAAAGTTTGAATTTGTAGTTTTTACTTTCTTCTCCCCTTTTTTGTCGAAACAAAAAGAGCTTCGAAAAGGAAACTAACACATTGTTTTAGGAGAAACATGTGAAAGAAATAAAAAGAAGTAGAGAGCAAGTAACGGGAAAGGATCTCGTCTTTACTCCCCCTTGACGAGTCCATCCCTATGTAAGGGCGTCAAGAAAGTAATACTAAGCTAGTTTGTTTGCAACTAAGTTTGCAAAGATTTAAATCTAAGTGACGAATGTGCTCCCCTTGATGATTGCAATTTTGCAAAGGGATGTCAAGAAATGTAATCCTAATATTGCAAGTAATTTGCAATGTATTGCTTTGACACAAAGCTCCCCTAGCTTTAGGGTGTCAAAGTCTTCAAGTGTAGATTTAATAACTACAAAACAAAGGTTAGAAAGCAAGTATAATTCACAATTTCCGCAAATGTGGTCCAAGTTAGTAGAAAATAGTTTCTTGTATCACGGATCCCACGGTTCCCTCCTAGTAGGGATCCGTCTAGGAAAATTAGAGGATTAAATGGGCGATGAATAAATTCAACAAATGGTGGTATAACAAATAATGTTATCACAAAAATGAGATATGAATACAACGTAATCATATACTCAGAAATATAGCAAGTAGCATGTAATTTCATTTAATAAAACTAGAGTTATGATATACATGACTCTAAAAACTAAGAAAAAAAAAATGACTAGGAATTTCTAGACCAACTATCGCTTAATGCTAGGACACCACTAAAATCTTCTAGCTCAAGTTTTGTTTAGGTTTAATCTCGTCGAAACGTTCGAGGAGATGATAGAACATGAAACGTTGGTCTTCTCGTACTTCATGTATCAAACTTTCAACATGTTGACAATGATAACAATCTTTGTCATGGCTAGGTAGTGGCGGTGGAAGAAATGAAATGGCTTGATGCGAAGGATCAAGTGAAGCGGCTTAATGGAGCTTCAAACGATGGAGGGATTGGTGGGCGCATTTGAGAATGGCTCGACCAAGAATGATGGTGGTGGTAGAGAAGTGTCAACTTCCATATGGTCGGGTGGTTGACTTTGATGATTTCTCATAATCCAAATGGGATTATATGATGGAAATGGCGAAAAGGAAGCCGAAGCTAATGTTGACTCAACACCTTGATTTTGTACCATTATTCCTCCTAATGAGGAGAATGTTGTCGGCGGAGGAGGATGAGACGGCCTAGGAGGCAAATCCTCTAAATTTTAGAGGTGTGGTGATGATAGTGGAGATGTAAAAGAAATAGCTCTAGGAACCAATGGTGATGGTTTAGTAGAGATGATATTGTTTGACCTAGGAGGTATGGTGGTGTTTGGCATAGGTAGTTGTGTGGGTACTATCCTTTTAGGAATTGGTTTGATTGGTTGAGAAGAGATCCTTGCATTTGTTGGCTTTACCGGAGATGATTCGGTTAAAGAAATTTCGTGTACAACACGAGCAATTTTCTTGGGTGGTTCTTTGGTGGATAAGTTACTACTTGGAGTTTTCCTCATGATGAGATGATTTCAAGAAGTTTGTAAGGGTTTCTTAAGTGCTGAAAATTAGGATGAAGGTGATGACTATGGAAGTCCTAATAATGTGGTTTATAAAGCAAGAGATTTGGCAAGTGCATTTAAGCCTTAAGCCACTAAAATTCATTGGAATGTGATGATTAACATGCACAAGAGTCAACTTCAGAGTTTCTACTGATCTAGGAACTCATTAAAGATGAGATAGAGTGTTTGAGTTAGAAAGATGAGTTGAAATGATTGTTTTAGCAAGGTTTGACATAATCTGTCATGCGGATCCCACGGTTCCCTCCTCAGAGGGATCCGTCTAGGCTAATCCTAGGGATCCGGCTCTCAGCAGCTATGAAAGAGTAGAAAGGATGTTTCTAAGGTCTAAGATCTATATCATCTTGAATGTTTCAGTCCTCCTAAGTGTCTTAAATGAAGGGGTGCTTAAGTACTTGAAGGTAATGAGTGATGTAGCTTAATAATTGCCTTTTATGGAAGGAATTGGAACTTTCATGAGTACCAATGAATGAACAAGGATGACACTAAAGATGAGAGTGTCAATTGAAGCTAAATGATCCTAGAGATTAGATAGTGACTTAGATTAATCCTTTGGAGAATATCCTAAAGGCTTAAGATGGAAAAATTAGAATTTAATCAATTTCGACCAATTTTGACGTAAGGATGATTATGATCAATTTTGCTATAAGAGGTTTCCAACGTTTAGATATGAGGAATCATGTGAAAAATGATGTGTGAGCTTGAGAGCAGAAGAGTAATGGATTAAAGTGAAATGATAGATCTACAAGCTTCTTTGAGTGTGATCCAGGTGAGTTATGTGTAAGTAGGAAGGATCTACTTAACTTGATAAGGACTTAATTTGCCTTAAGATACTATGTCTAGCTTAGTGTGAGGTGTTCTAAGGATATGTTTGAAATACAATGCTTGCAATTGCATTTTCTGTTTGCCGGATCCCACGGTTCCCTAAATGTAGGGATCCGTCTAGTACAACTTTTGGGATCCGTCCATCTGCTAAGCAGAACCTTTACTAAAGGTATGCAATGATCTTGACAATATATTATATTTCAAGGTTAGTTTGAGAGGTTCTAAGATATCAAATGTAAGATGTTTTATTTCATGAAGGAAATTGGATTACATTGATAAAGCACGAGTACAAAAGGATTGATCCTATTTGAAATACTACTAGGTTCCTTGAGTGTTTTTGCTAGAAGGATCATCACGTGGTTGATGAGTGTTGGTGGAATCAAGAATGAATAAAATCTTCATGAGAGATATGTTTAGCGGTTCCATCATCTTGTTCACAAGTACGTACAACGGACTTTGAAATTGAGGATGAAAGTGCATAACGTTATGATAGAGGCGTGTCAAGAACATTCCATAAGGGATGAGTTTATTCTTGGATCTTTGAAGATTTACAATTTGCCTTGCGAAGAAGTAGGCGAGATTGTATGGTTGTTGTGTTAGCAAACAATACATTATGTGAGCACAACAAGCGGGAAGGATTTCTTGATTTCCCCTAAGACTCCAAACATTTTCACGTAGGATGAGTGCAAGGGGCTTGTACTCTTCTCGGATATTCCGTGTGAAGATAATGTTTGGATCGGAGTAATATGGTCGAGTTTTGCATATTATGCGATGTAAATCTTCCGGGGAGGGTATGTGTGAACAATATGGACTATTTTCTTCACGAAAGTTGAAGAGAGAATCAAGAGACCAATCTTCGGTGAAGGCACATTGTCCATGATTTGGAATTCGGAGGATGTGAGCAAAATGCCCAAGGGTTAAAGAAAACTTTGGTTTTGATATAAAACCAAAGAGATAGAGAGCGATCCTCGTTACGAACGAGTTCAACTTGACGGAAGAATTCCATTATGAACCTTGGACATATCTTCTCGTTGATTTCAAGAAGACATTCTAGTCCAATGGCTCGGAAGGAGGTATTGATACCTTCTTCGAATTGTAGAGAGGTGTCTACAATACGTCCTTCGCGGAAGTGACATTTTGAGATTATTGAACCCACGGACATGATTGTCGGTGTGTTGGGCTCAAGGAGATGTTCGAGTGTAGACGCTAGTGAGTGAAAAATCAAACTCATATTCATGCGTCATAGTTGAACCTATCGAAATGATGAATTAATAGAAGGTGATGTTTGTGGTCAACCAATGATTATCTAATGTTTTTACTAGATTTTTATTAAAAATGGTTTTTAACAACAATGATACTTAACTCACTTATGGTTTTGACATTCAAGTGGACTATTACTTTTAGAAAGAAAGTGGTTTTAATTATGTATGAAAACTGTTGTCCAGATGTACGGTTCCTTCCAGAGGATCCGGCTAGTATACTTGCGGGATCCGTGGGTGCAGAGTAATGTAAACATTTGACAAAAACATAGGTTTTGGTTTTGTACCAAGATATGTGTTTTAGCCTACATTTTCTTTTAGCATGCATACAAGACTTCTAATGTATCACGAAAGAGTACGAAACATATAAATCAAAAGAAATGACAAACACATTATGATAATAATAACCTAGATAAACTAGACTATTAATAATATTTCATTTCAATGCTTAGAATGATACAAAGGATTGGGTATATAAACTCAATGTAGATTAAAAACACAAAGTAAATGTCTCCGTATGTGAACTTCATCATAGGGAACACAAGTGCGATGAGTGTTAAGGCGATGAGCACGAGGGCGATGTAAACCATATTGAAGACGATCCTTCTTGGTTTCGGTTGAGATGAAATGGAGAGGAAGATGAAGTTTTGAATGACAGGAAATTTTTGAAATTGGAGGATTTGAAAAAGTGGGGATTTGATGGAGTGGATGACGGTGGGAGTATTTATGGGAAAAGAGGAATTTTTGATATTTGTGTTTTGTTTTATTATTAGAAAGATATGATTTTTTGATTAAGTGAAATAAAACACAAGTTTTATAAATCATGATTATAGACGAAAGAGTGACACGTATGTGAGAAAAAGCTTCCTAATGAAGCTACATGTAAAACATGTATATGCACATAAGATAATCAAATAAATACCTAGGCAATCATACTTATTTGTTAAGCTAATATCATTTCGAGATAAGTGGAAAGTCATACCTCAAATGCACTTAGGAATGTCTTTACAAATGACACATCAAATGTCAGAAGACAATTCCAGCTCCTTTGTGCTCAAGATACCTTCTTAGGGAAGGTAATCTTTATTATCAAGCAAATCCTATGGCTTGATAGATGTGAGCTTTGACTAATCAACATGACAAAAAGGATTAGTGCAATTAAATGAAAAAGTAAATAAGAAAAATGTTGTTATCAAATCAACATCCAAACTTATAGTTATAAAAGACATGGTGTTTGTTTTTATGAAAAACCTTCTTTGTAGTTTTCAATTAACCATGGATCGTATCAAGTTTTTAAAGTACAATATACTTCAAGAAACTTGGTAACGAAGCTCTGATGCCAATTGTGGAAAACTAGAAAGGGGGTTGAATAGTTTTGCCAATTAAAACTTCCTTTTAAACTATTTAGATCGACTTATGTCAATCTATTTAGATGTGTGTGTTGGATGTTGATAAACAAACATATATAAGTATGTAATGAAAAGATAAGAGTAAGAAGCACAAAAACACAACGCGAGTATTTATAGTGGTTCGGCTACAAGGACACCTTCCTTTCCCTACTCCACTCCCCGAGTCACCTACTCGAGAGTTCGTAATCACTACACCAATCTCCTTATGGCGGAGAAGCCTTCACAACGTCGCCTACCCTTTTTCTGGTGCTAGGCTAACCACCGAGTTCTTTCACTCCAAGGTGAACCACACCTACACAACGTCGCCTACCCTTTATTAGGTACTAGGCTAAGTACCTAGTTCTTTCACACCAAGGTGAACCACACCTACACAACGTCGCCTACCCTTTATTAGGTACTAGGCTAAGCACCTAGTTCATTTGCAATGGAGGAACTACTACCCAACACTACACCAACGACTAATCCCAAAGGAGATCCATTCCTTTTTGACAACATCATCAAGGATATCAATATCCTTGGATCTAGTACTAATCTATCTTGTACATCGAAACACACCATATCGAATGTACATCTAAGGCACCTTTCACTAATGCCTTTAACTAGATCTTCAAGACACCCTTCATTAATGTCTTGTGTCTTGACTTCTAAGCACCCTTCAATAATGCTTCTAGTCTTGACTTCTAAGCACCTACCACAAGAGCTTATGATATGGACGATAGATACCCTTCACTAATATCTTCGCCTTGACACTTGAGACACCTTTCACAAATGTCTTCAACACTTTTAGGAAAAGAAAACAATCATCAACAATAAGACTTCAGAGTCTTGATGATGAGGAAGCATGGCAACTCATGGACTTGAGCTTGCTCGACTTCAAAGGTGGTGATCTCGCCTTTAAGAGGAACCTAGAAGATCACACAAAAACAAAACTACAAACATAGATCTCTTGGATCTGAGGTTAGAGAGTTTTCAACTCTAGGGGAAAGTATGTTAGAAAGGGGTAAGCAACAATGAAGAAATGGCTCACTATTTATAGAGGAAAAATTCTGCTGTTCCCCGGATCCCACGGATCCCTTCCACAAGGGATCCGTCTAGCGTAAAGCTAGGGATCCGTGGGACGCTCCTCTTTACCCATGGGTATTTTGGTTATGGGTCATAGGTTGATCCATGGGTCTTTAGCTAGATATAATGTATCTCTTGAGTGCAATGCACCTAGTTACATGGGTATGGGTCAAAACCATGGGTTATGGGTATTATCCATATATAATATAAGCATGATGTCATGCAATGGGTTATGGGTCAAGCTCCATGGGTCATGGGCTTTGGGTTGTACCCAACTACATTTAATGTATTTGCCTAATGGGTTATGATACTTAAGTTTCTACCCATTTATATTACCCAATATACTACATACTAGTTATGTGTATATTTTACCCAAATATGTAAACACTAGTTGTTGTACATATGTAATATTAAATCATAAAATCACTTATACTTGTTTTAGTGTTTTATGTGAAAATATGAATATGTTAGAAACTATTAGTTCAAACCATTTACGTATTTTATTTGTTTGGTTAAAATGATTTTACGTTTGTTATCGAAAAAACATTAGAAGATCGTAAAATATAAATAAACGTTTTTACGGCTTATTTGTATTAACACATATTAGTAGATACCTGAATCATAAACAAAGTAAAAATTGCTTACATTATAAAATTTTATGCAACCTAGAAAACGTCTTAAAGGATGATAGATGGTTCGTGATTTTTGTTGAGTAACGGGTTCTTCATGTTCGCAATGGGTGGGTGGTAGAGGATGACGACTTCGAATAGAAAATGATGATGAAACCATTTTTATTGAATGAGTTATTTTAAAGTTTAGGTAGGGTTTGGATGAGTGTTTGAATTGGGGAAGAAGATAAAAGAGGACTTTTTTCTGTTGACAACTAAGAGTTAAGATACCTAATCGTGGCATGTGAAGCTAAGATATGGTCCATTTAAAAAAAACCAAATACTTAAGTCAATGGACATAATTTGCAAGTGTGCAACTTAAGTAAAACCCTAAAATTCGCATGTGTGTCTACCCAATAGCTTCACAACCCATTTTTCTCGCTCTAATCCTCACACACTCCTCTACTACAGACCAAACATCTATCATTTTCACACGATTTCGTACAATGGCAGACAAGGACTGGAGTAATTTCGAGTTAACTGATGCTATGGTAGCTTTTGTTCAAGCTAAATATGGGGACACTTGGAAGGAAATGGATGAAATTTTCTGATGTGATTCTTGAAGACTTATGGGAATATGCGCAAAAAAACAGAGGTCATGAAAGGTCAGAGTATTATTTTTCATTGTTCTTATTTATGTTTATTGAACATTTAGTCTACAAATGGTCATTGTTATGTATTTACCCCTTTTGTCAATTATCATAATATGTTAATGGTCTGCCTAATACGATGATGTCAGTCTGCAGATGATAAGGGAAAAGAGAAACTTGATGAGGGTTGTGAAGATCCTAAAAATATGAATAAGGGAAAGAGGAAACTTAATGAGGGTTGTGAAGATCCTGAAAATAAGAATAAGGGAAAGGGGAAACTTGATGAGGGTGGTGAATATACTGCAAACGGGAGTAAGGTCAATGCAAAACGGGAAGATCATGAAAAAAGGATATAGTATCTTGAAAACAGGACGATGGTCGATGCAAAACTGGAAGCTCTTGAAAAAAGGATTGAGTTTCTTGAAAATGGGTGTGTTAGAGCAAACTAGCAAAAGATTGAGATGGGAAATAAAGATATGCATTGTGTTGTAGAAGTTATTGCCATATCATCCATTGATGAGGATGAAGAAATGGACATATCATCCAGTGATGAGGATGAAGAAATAGACATACCACCAAAGGCTACCACTTCCAAACCTTGCACTAGGGGGAGGGGGATGAAGGGAAAGGCTTCTACTTCTAAAGCAAGGGGAAGGGAAAGCCTTCTACTTCTAAAGCAAGGGGAAGGGAAAGCCTACCAATTCCAAGTCTTCCACTTCCAAAACTATTTCCCCCTTGTTCTTAGAGCTCCTGCAAGTAAGCTTAAAAGACCAAAAAGTTTGGAAAGAATAACAAATGTTGTACTTGGTCTTGGAGCAAAGGTGAGTTGCTCAAGCAAGAACAGGATGGAGTGGTATTTGCCTATCCCCAAGAAGCTCTAGGCTTAGGAATCTTAAGTCTTATTTAGCGTAAACTGTTATATATCTTTTGGTTACTAGTGAAACTTATTTTGGTGAGGTCTTTTGGGGTCTGTCCAAAGCCTCATTATGTTATTGTATAGTTTTGTAGGATCTTAATTTGGTGTTATTGTCCAATGTATTTCTAAATCTTACATATGGAATGACAAGCTAAAAAAAGTTCTAACCCATTTGTCAACTGCAATGTGTTTCCAAAATCTCATATCATTTGTTGATTTTAGTAGTCAACCACTTGAGTTTCAACATAAAAATAATGACTTTAGTAGTCACCCAATAAGTAAAACACCAAATTAACATGTCAAATGTGCTAAATTTATGTAACAACACATGAGTAACACCAAATACTGTGTGCCAAACACAGGTGATGCATACATAACCCAACTTGTTCAAAAACATACACATACTTCACACACTACCACTAGACACAACACTAAAATGTTATTTGACCTACATAAACTAACTTGTTCCAAAGCATGCCATCCAAAGCCATAAGATAAAAAAAAAATAAATAGAACATTCCCTCCTTACTTGGAATCAACCTCCTCCTCTACTTCCATTACCTTCTCATCCTTTTCAGCTAAATCCAACCTTCTTTTCTTCTTTTCTATACCAAAGGTCACACTGGCATATGAAAAATCTATAGCTGAAGCTTCAATGTCTGCCCTTTCCAAAGTTTCTTTAACATCTACTTTTGGAGCTTCATCAGCAACTATTACAGCTTTATTTATAAGTTCATTATGTAGAAAATCAATATTCTGAATAACTGCTTCTAACTCAGCATACAACATATCAATCTTTGCCTGTTGATAAACTCCATTGTATGATTGATCATTCAACCAATCAACTTCAAATTTTTTGTGGAAGAAATCATCCTCTTTACCTGTCTCCGACTAACCTTCCAAACCCTGATCAAGTTCAGCTTCACCCATAGCCTTTCCAGCATCCTTTTGACTAACTTTCTCTATGATATTGTCAACAGTTTGATTCATATCTACCATAACTTCTTCTTGACTCGCCTCAGTTTCTTTGCTTAACTTCTCCTTTAATTGGTCATACGCATCATTTATTAAGAATTCCATTTCGAACTTGTACTCACCACTCAACCTTTTTGCCTTTATTTTTTTCTTCCCTTCATTAGACCATGGTGTTGGAATAACAAGCTTATCATCATCTAAATCTATGAAACAACAATTCTCATCATCCCTGCATCCAACCTTACTAGATGAAGCATGAGTTGAAGTATCACCCTGTTTTCCCTCCTTTCTCATTTCAGTAGCACCATGCCACTCTAGCAAACACAAATCACCAGCTTTCTCAGATTCCTTAACGACATCACCATCCTTTATATCTTCAATCATGACACCCTTACCATGACTATTCCTCATGTCCAACAAATACTGCTCGATTGATGAAATACCTTCTTCAATATAAATCTCTATTTCCTTAAACCGAGGCACATATTTACACATTTGCACATTTGCACGACATCTTTCAAACTCATCAATGGGACCAACCCGTGATCCAAAGATTCCCCATGGATCCTAAAATGTAAGAACGGAGTACTATCATCCCCTAATCCTAGTGCGTCTAACATCCCAACATACCCCTGAATGCAGAAATAGTCAATATCAATGAGGTCAACATAGGCTATATGTCCCAACTGATATCTTCGGTTTGGTGGATTTGTGAAGAGCCCATTGTGGTGGATTTTCAGAGTGAATAGTGTACTATTTGAATCTGGTTAGAAAAACAAATAACAACTTAAAATTATGAAAATCACATATCCTATAATGTACACATGCATGTTCGAATAAGAAAAACAAACGACAACTTAAAACATTTAAGCTTACCGTAAATAGAACCAAGCTCTTGGGTCAAAAACTCAGGAGTTCGAATCTGCCAAAGTGGGGAAACCACTACCATGGTATGTGTTTGTGGGTGTGTGATTTGATCGGTTGAACGAAGATAGAATATGTTTGTGTATGTGATTTGATCGGGTTATACGCGACTAAGTTTGTTTGCGAAAAATGTCCTCGTCGATTATTGATGATATCAAATAACAACAGTTTATTAGCATCATTTATCCTATGTTATTGCTTGTTTTATATTATTTTATATGAGAATTGATACTTAATTGCTTACTTTTGTATTTCTCAGTTGAAAACAAGTGTTTAGTGAAAGTTAGCTGTTTTGGACGTAAATCGAAGCAAAATGGATCAAGTTAATAAATTCTATTGAACTGAAGGAAGATACGTTGTATAATTCTAGATAGATACACCGTACATCAAGACTTAGACGAATGTGAAGACCATTTCCTGACTTTGAAGAATACGCCGCATAGAATTCTTCCATACGCCGTATATGAAACCTTGGTCAACACAAAGATCTGACTTATTTGCTCAAGATACGCCGCATAAACACTTTGACATGCGTCGCATTTACCTGAAGACTTCACCAAGAAATACCAAGATTAAAAGACACATACGCCGCATCAAGACTGAAGATCTGTCGTATCATATGGCGGTGTACGAATATACCAGAATATAATAATCTTAGACCCCACGCGAAGTTACCTAGATACAATGTATAGAGTAAACTGATACGTTGTATCGATGTCGTTTCCAGAAGGTATAAATACAGGAACGAACAGCCTCATTCGAAACATTCTACACACAATACTAAAGAAGGCGACGGCCAAACCACACAAGACACAAACAGAAGAAGAATTCAGAGGCATAAGTAGGTCCTATTAGTGCTTTAACTTATAAGTAGATTTCGCTTTATTTGTATTAGTACTCTTTAATCCATCAGGATTGCGTACCTTGTCTCCAACGTTTGACTCGCATTTAATCTGCTTTCCCATCGATTATAAGTGTATTTGATGTTTATTTGGATGTTCATTTGTTTGTTTATTACTTACATAGTTTATCGTGGCTTGTTTGCACCGCCATACGCCTCCCGTAATTACTTAACTAATTGCATAATTAGTGTAAGCCCTAACGGGATAAATAATACATAAAGTTAGTAATCATTAAGGTGGTCTTAATGGAGGTTTAACTAATCATGATAGGATTAGTTTTTTGAAAGACTTAAAGAAAGAATCTAGATATCTAGGTGCGCCTAGGCTTAGGAATGATATACACAGACAAGTGAACAACCAACGAGAAAGACCAGAATTAGTACTCATCATATACAGCTAAGCAACTAAGCGAATAAAATCTACTTTACTATCGGCCATGCCTCTTATCTGCTATATGTATTCTTATCTGTGTACGTGTGTATCAATTGCCTTATTTATTAGTTTTACTTAATCTAAAAATCGTGCCAGTCTCTCAGGCTGAAAACCCCCATTGCGTTAGATTAGGCTTAATTAAACAAACTTTAGAATTAAAATACTGATAGATATTTAAGTGTTAAAATTTCACTCTTAGTGATCGACACTCTACTTACCAACTAGGCTACACTGATCGGGTATACTGCTCGTTAGTATTTGTTATAGGTTAAGTAGGCTAAATATAAATTTAAAACTTGGTAACATAAAAAGACCTATACACAATGGAACACATCAAGTTATTGGCGCTGCTGCCGGGGAGTAAATTGTTTAATACTTGTGTATTTGTTAGTATTTTGATTTAGTTTTTTAACATTAGTTTAATCCTTTTCTTTTTATTTTTTCTAACTTTTTTATATATTTGTATTGCTTATATATTTGAGTTTTTATGTATTTTTCTTGTTTTTATTTTTTGTTTGATTTCTGCATTTTTTTTTTGTTTTCATTTTGCATTTACTTTGATTATTTCACTTTTCTTCTGTAAGTAAGTTTTATTTCAGAACTATGGACGAACTAGATGTTACCAAGGAAGAATACATTCTGAAGTCAGCAGGAAAAAGTTGGAACAATCAAATTTTCAACAACTGGGAAACTGCTAAGTACGGTAAGATGAGAAGGCAACTTAGTTATGGTAACATTAATTGTCTTTAATTCTTTGAATCTAAATTCCCAGCTATTATTTATGATGATTTATTAAGTTTAAAGTTGGATTGTCAACCTGACTCCTGGCTTATTGGTGATGCATATGATACATCATCTTCATCTCAACCTAAAATTTGCGTGAACATGTCTGAAAAGAAAACTTTTAAGAAACGGTTCTCTAAGAAGGAAATATTTAATATATTAAACATTGATTTAGACTTGTTTGTTTATGAAATCCCCAATCTTAAAAATTTAGGAAATAATGATAATAATAGTTGTGATTTTTTTAGATTTGATATTAAATACTTTTCAGATGATGTTTCATGTGAATCCAAACTTATTACAACGAATCATGATCTCAAACTTTCTAGTTCAAAAAACGTTTTTATTATGAAACGCATGTGGAAATCTAGAAGGGGGGGGTTGAATAGTTTTACCAATTTAAAACTTCCTTTTAAATATTTAGATCGACTTATGTCAATCTATTTGGTTGTTTATGTTGGACGTTAATAGATAGATATATAAACGTGTAATGAAAGATAAAGAGTAAGAAGCACATAACCACGACACGAGTATTTATAGTGGTTCGGCTACAAGGACACCTTCCTTGCCCTACTCCACTCCCCGAATCACCTACTCGAGAGTTCGTAAACACTACACGACACCAATCTCCTTATGGCGGAGAAGCCTTCACAACGTCGCTACTCTTTTCCGGTGCTAGGCTAACCACGGGTTCTTTCACCCAAGGTGAACCACACCTATCACAACGTCGTCTACCCTTTATTAGGTACTAGGCTAAGCACCTAGTTCCATTACTATGGAGGAACTACTACCCATCTGATAACGCCTAAAATGAACATGTTTTTAGTAGCGTTATTGTTAGTTTTGTGCATGATAATCGGCTATATTTACTCATAACTGTTTCAGAAGTGCAAAGATGCGTATTGTGTATGTATATGTAGCCAGGTATCACGAATAATGAAGAAATGAAGTTTTTATGCACATTTGGAAGATTCTCGAGGAAGGAAGACGAGCTAGGAAGCTTTTGGATTCAATGATTAAGAAACGCAATGATTTCTAAGTATCTACGGCAAGGAAAGATCAAGTTTTGCCTTGGAAATCATCGAAGAGCAAAGAATGAAGCGCATAGGAGAAAAGTCAACAAAAGTCAAAAAAGATAAACCCAAACCGATCGGTCACAACCCGTAACCGGATCCGCCGGGCGAATGGTCAAGATCCAACCGATTCGGTTGAAGTAGAAACCGATCCGGTTTCTCACATCGCAGATTACACAATGTTGCATTTATTGTTGCCTTAACTCCCATAATCATTGGAGTCCGATCATTTCTTGACATTTACTTGTTGGGGACGTTTTTGAGAGTTGAGCAAGCATATTTGGCTATATAAAGAACCTAGTCCTAGTATACTAGGTGTGACACAACCAAAATTGTATTAGTTTACACCTAAACTAATACCAACCATATTATTTAGCCCAAAAGCTTAGTTGTTACCGAAAACGCCCAGAGCAAGGAGGAACAATTCTCATCCATAGTTTTGGCGGTTTGAGTTGTACGGTGAATCTAGGTGATTGGAGGCGCGTGGTTGCTACAATCCACGAATTCTAATTCTTGTAATCACAAAAGTTTAGATATTCTATGAACTTTGTTATGGAATTCTATTCTCTTGAATTGTTGGAATTACTTTGTTACTATTTGTGTTTAGTTATTATTATTATCATGGAGTAGTTTTGGGATATACTTGTGTGTTGGGATGTAGTTAGTCATATTAGTTTTTTCAAAATGTGATGCATGTACATATGATCTTGTTTAAATGAGTTTGTTGAAAAAATACTAGTCTTTGTTTGATTTGTTGATAAAACATGTTTTAAGAAAAAGGACCGAAAGGATTTCTCTTGTGTTTTATTCCAAAAAGTGAAGTGACAAACTAGTATGGGGATATGGTGATTGACAACCACCATGTTTGCTTATTAAAACAAGACTAGGAACATTTTCATCACGAAGGGTCGAAAGATTCGTAAGAACAAATTTAATTAGAACATGTTGCAAACAAATGGAATTTTGATAGGATAATCATTGGGATAAGGACCGAAAGGATTACCTAAATGTTTTGTTCTTAGAATGATTTTACAAACACATACCATGGTTGGGGAATCATTTGCTTATGATTTGTGCATCATATTAAGAGTATACACCAAACCTTCATGAATACTATTTATGATTGATTATAGACTACACACAAGTATATATATATATATTTATTATTGAATTTTGCTAGAACATAATTATTTGAGGAAGCCTTGACAAGCTTTCTTGTTGGAATCTTTTCAAACAAATTTATTTCATACACAAAATCCCTTGGGACGATCTCGACTTACCAAACTTTGCTATTATGGACGAGTATACTTGCTCGTATGTGTTAATAGGTTAGACGGTTATATCGTGTTTATAAATTTTAAAACTTGCACCATCGTAGCACATCAAGTTTTTGCGCGCACGCCGGGATTTTCTTTAATTTTCTTTGATTTTCAGTAAAATTGATAGTATTGGAAGTAAATTTGTTTTTAAAAAAGTTTTGTTACTGAACTAACCGATTCGGTTGGTTATCCAACCGAATCCGGTTAGACCTTCTGTGTTGATTTTATTTGTTATTTTATAGTTCTAGACTTCTTAGTTATTTGTCTTATGATTCTTAGAGTAATTCTGGTAATTTTAGATTCTATTTGCAGATTATGTCTTGTAGTTTAATTATTTCCTAGATTTATTTTCATTTTCTTTACATTTATTATTTATTGGTTAATTAAGTTTTAGTTAATTATAGTTTTTATGGTTAATGATTAGATAATTATATTTTTCAGTTATAAGTTTAATTATTTTAATGATAGATTTTAATTGGTAGTTTTATTTAGTTTTAGTTTAAAGAGTTTTAATATGTTATTAAATTGTTGGTTTATGAAGAGTTTTCTTTATTAACTAGAAGTTAGTACATCTTAATGGTTCCTTAATTGCATTAAAATCCGTTTATTTATTTAAAAAAAATATATATATACATATATATTTTTTTAGATCAAACCGATCGGTTGCAACCCGCAACCGGATCCGGTCGAGTTTCTGTCTGAATTATTTTCAACTAACCGATTCGGTTGGTGAACCAACCGAATCCGGTTGGTGTTTCTGTGTTGATTTTATTAATTTTAGGTTTAACTTGTGTTTTTTAGTTTTGTTAAGTGTCTTACATTGTTTAGTCTTAGTTTCTATAGTTTGTTCTTGTTTTTACTAACTCTAACGTTAATAATTCGTGTTTTGTTTTGTTTTGCTTTGTCAAGTTGTCTATTAATATAGATAGTTTGAGTGGAATCTCGGAATACCTTCGTACTTTGGATGAAATGTTCAAGGATACAGGAAGTTCATTGGAAAAGATTGGAGGTATCTTGGAGGAAAGTAAGAAAGAATTGGGAATTGATACGGGTAATATGGAGGAAATTGGTGAAAATAAGGTTCAACTACCCAAGAAAGGAAGAGTCGTAGTGTTCACACAAGCACCTTTAACGGTGTATGATTCACCGCTAATGAGGTTTGGAACGCCTTGCGGTGTGGAAGGAATAAGTGCTTGGGACGCTTGTGACATTAATATGGCTTATGGAGAAAACTATATTTTGGAGAAGGTTCTTGACTAAATTGGTCATGTGCGATTGGACTATGAAGCATATGGAAGAAGGATGGTCAAAAATCTGAAGGTCAATATTCATGGACATATTTTTGAAACTAATTTTGTTGTGTTAGAAGAAGGAAATGCGGATGAACATAATGTGTGTTTTGGTCGAGATTTTCTTGTCACGACCAAGTGTCAAGTGGATTTTTCAATGGGAGAGATGAGAATTAATATAACTGATTTGGAAGAAGGAAAAGGAGTAAACGAGATGCTAGTGGAAGTTTGTGCAAACATGGAATAGAAAGAGGTGGAAGTGGTTAAGATGGGAAAGGCAAATCGGAAGAAACCGACATCAAACAAACTAACCCCAACAACAACCTCCACCACCAAAAATGACTCTACACCATCATCACCGACTACTACTTTCAAACCCTTAACCGATAAACAAAAAGAAGCTATTTTAGAGAATCTAGAATAAAAGTTTCTTGAGCTTAATAAAAGAAACCGTGATAGAAGTACTCCAAGATTATGTGCTTTACCGTAGAAGTTGGATGCATTGATGCTAGCAAGGGCTAGGTTGGAAGAAAAGAATCTCACGGAGGAGGAGCGAGATCGAATTTTGTTTAGAGGCATGCCAAGGAAGGAAAAGGATCCGGGTAATTTTGTGTTGTCGATCAAAGTGAATGGGACTACACCTGTTTATGCTTTAGCCGATACGGGGTCAAGTGTTAATGTGATGCCGTATCCATTGTTTAAAACTTTGGGACTAAGTAATCCGCAACCTAATCATTCGAAGCTTACAATGGCGGATAACTCTCAAGCGAAGGCAATGGGAGAGGTGAAGAATGTGAGAGTGCAAATTGGATATCAACCGTATTTGGCAGATTTCCTTGTCCTAGATATTCCGGTGGACAAGAATTTACCACTACTATTGGGAAGACCATTCTTACGAACTTGTGGTGCGATTATAGACATGGGAAGAGGCACTTTGACTATTGATGATGGGATTTCGAGGCAAACATACTACCCAAAACCAAGAGGACCAACTTTGGAATTTATGGAGGATTTGGAATGGATAGAAGCAGATGATGATTTAACATGTTTTGAAGTGGGATGTGATGTCCAAGGTAACCCAATGTACGGACCGTTAGCTCCGCCTTATTTTGATATAGAGGACGAAATGGAACGTGCATTAGCGGTAGAAGCTTTCTATAACCCATTCAAAAACATACTAGTTTACAAAAGTTGACCGACTTTTTAGGTTCTTTGGTGCAACTTAAGAATTTAGAGTGGAGACCAAGGGTCGGGGACTTACAAGAGACAAACTGGAAATGGAGCATGGCATGTTAAGTTCGATATATTATGTCCGGACGGACGAAGATTCATGAGAAAATTCAAAACTTTTGAAACGTTCCGTGAGTTGACCGGAAAATTTCAAAGCGAGGATATTCTAAGACAAGAGTATTTTGAGGAATTTTGAGGAGAAGACAAGAGGCCGTAATAAACAAGCAATTATTGCTTGAATTTCATGAACTATTTCTTTTTTATTTGATCCATTTAGGATTTTTGTTTCTTATTTCATTTTTATTTTTATTTTTATAGTTGAGGTGATTTGGTTAATGCATTATAACTTTGAGTTTTGAGATGAATTTTGGTTTAGTTCATTAGTATGATGAGTTGAGATTTTTTAGATTGGATGATTGTTCAAAATTTCATATGGTGGGTGAATGTTGTGTGAATCTTTAGTAGAATTTTTGAGTAAAAAATTGTTGCTTGGAAGGTAAATGCCTAAGTAACATGTAAAAATGCAAAATTTGGCGAAATGCATACCGAAACGGTTGTATCCTTGACTGAACCGGTTGCAATTGAGTATAAAAACCAAAAAAATTCATTTTTCCAGAAAAACACACACACACTAATTCTCCAGTGGGTTTTGCAAAAAATTCGTCCAAGAGAAGCTGATTGAAGGTTGTTTAAATTGTAGGAAAACATCATGGCACCCAAACAAGTAAGCATCTACAGTCAATTAACTCAATTAAGGTTTTATTAGAGCATTTGATTCGAATTGGATATTAGGTCACCACTTTGGGGGTTTTTGTTATAATTCGAATTAAGTTGTAATATTTTAAGATTGAGTGGGTAATTGATATAGGAGTGCATTGCAAGAAGGATTGGATTGATTGATTCAACAAAGGATGAATAATAAATGATTGAATTTTCAGATTTAATTGGGTTGTGCTTTTGAATCAAGATAAGTTGCAATTAGTGATTCCTTATGATAGATGATGCGTTTTTAGGAGTGATAGATGCCACATTATTGATTAGGACTAATACTTAAAGGATATAGGCTTATCAAGTTGAGTTCTAAGAGGATGATGGATGATGTTTGATGATTTGAAAAGCGAGTTTAGAGTAATTCAAGGATGTGGAAATCATTGAGGATGATAGAATGCGATCTAGGAGTGGTTTGGACTTAGAAAACTCGAGTGTAGAAGGGTTTTTAGAGGCAAAAGCCTTATGCAGGCTGCATAACCGATTCGGTTGCGCTTTGCAACCGAACGTTGGATTTTGGTCATTTGATGAACCGATTCGGTTTCTCACGAACCGAATCCGTTACTGGTTTCTGTGTTTGAATTTTTGAAATTTTGAAATGGATCTTAGGAGGTTCCTTGAACCTTCTTGTTTGTTCTAACACTCTTATATGGTCTTTTATTTGTGATTTCTCAGAGAATTATTGTAGGTAGCTCGAGCGAGGAGGCAATTCCTATGAACCCGCTTATTACAAAATTTTGTCAAAGGAATGAGAAGAAGAAGGTTAAGTATAGTGTGAAGACGGAGGCAAATGCTAATTTAAAGTTCAAAATCTCACCGACGGGAGAAACATGCTTTTCGGAAAGGTTGTCGAAACCGCAACATAGGACATGTTTAGTTCCGAGGGTGATTGATTGGGATTTATTTGAGGAATGTAATTGTGAAGATGAGTTGAGAGGAATGATGCGAACGTCTTATGTATATCCAGGGATGGAGATTCGCTCAATGATTTGTCATGGAAAGAGCATTTAGCGTCAATGAAGAGGTCTATCGAGAATGGTGTATGGAGTTCTTTTCAACCATGTATTTTGAAAGAAAGGTGGATGTTCGGAACTTGATGAAGGAAATTTGTGTTTGGTTTAGGCTTTGTGGAAGGGATCATGCTTACACGTTTCCAGCTTTTGGCGTGGCTCTTGGTTTGTATGAGCCACATGAGGTTAATCATCGATTATTTGAAACTCACTTTTCTAGACTTCGGAGGTTTGAAAAAGAATATCCTAGTATTCCCGCTTATTGGAATCAAGTGGGAGATCCTACTTGCGCTAGGAGGAATGCCTCAACCATCAGGAATCCGTTGATGAGGATACTTCACAAGTTGATAGTGACCGGGCCATTTAATAGATTTGGAAGCAGGGACAAATGTCAGAAACCGGACTTATGGGTTATGAAGTTGCTGGAGGAAACTAAGGACGGTAATGCAGTTTGGCAGATATCCGAATATTTGTCCAGGAGAGCCCCGGGAATTAAGAGCAACAGTAACATTTGTGGAGGACATTTTGTGACAAAATTGGCGAAGAATCTTAGGTATTATGTTGATGAGGAATTGGCTAAGTGTGGAGAGCCAAAGTATAGTGATACGTGGACTGCATAAGGTTTTGGTAATGCTTTGAATAGGATATTGAAAACCTTAGGGTTATGGATTGAACCAAGACAACAACAACAACAACCACCACAACAGCAAGGGAGTATACCAATGGAGAACGTGCAAATGGGTACGTCCAGTAGTTTTGATTCGGGTTGGGGAGAGTGGAACCAACATTTAGATGAGATTCAATGTAGGGATGTATGGAGAGACTCGATGATGTTAAGAAGCAACTACATCAATGATTATTCCATGCCTATCTTTCAAAACATGGCTCGTGAAGCCGATTATGAGTTGCCACCCTACAATCCACCCAATGTTCCACCATATCCTTTTTCTTACACTTCTTATCCTGGACCCTATCCGTATCCATATCCTCGGTACGCACCATTTCCGATCCAAGACCCCATATGGTCGACACGAAGTTGGTGGAGCAAGCCACGATGTTGGAGGATCGTCATCAGGAGTTGGAGGAAAAAAGAAGAAGAGAATAGTTCGTTCGGAGATTGTGGACGAAAACTATGTAACCGAAAGTGATGATGATGAGTAGGATGATGAAGAAGGAGATGACATGAGCGAGGATGAAGAGTGATCGTGGATCATTCGTGAATTATGGTTTCAAAAACAATGGGTTATGATGTGTTAAACAATATTATCTCTATTTTTTTTAGGATGATTAGCATGCTTTGCTTGGTTTTATCTAGTTTTTAGTTGCATTTGTTTGTTTTGTGTAATGCGTGTTGCAGTTTTTTTTTTGCAGGATGGATGTGTCGGAAGCTTATTGATGGTCAAATATTTGGAGTTGGATAACTCACATGCTTTCTTATGACCCAATATGCATATTGCATATTCTATCCTGTGGTATCTTTTAACTATTTTTTTTCCCATTTTCTTTACTTTGAAGTTCATTTTTTCATTACATTGAGGACAATGCAAAACTTAAGTATGTGGGAGGGAAGAAAATAGGAAAAATGATGCGTGTTTTTATTTTATTTTTAGATAACTTTTGGATGCAAGTGATTAGAAGAAATTCGCCCTTGTTGGTCTAGTTGTTTTCACGCATTATTGATATTTTTAAATATATAAACTTGGGATTTCAATGGTAAAATGAGGATTTTGAAAATTTTTGGATTTGAACCAAATTACGGAAGTAATTCATTTTGGATTCGATAGCATTTTCTAGCATGCATAATAGCCTTTTTCCACACATTTGTGAGGTTTCTTTTTGTATAAAACATTTCTTTTGTTTTATATTTGCTATGAGTGTGCGGTGATTATGTCGATTCTAGAACTTGTACTAGTTATGCATTGCGGTTAAAATCACTTTCGAGTGGTCTAAATATGTTCAAATGATAAGAGGCACCTTAGGATTTAAACCAAATGGCCTTCCATTTCACATCTAATGATATATTAGCTAACCACATTGGTTAGTTAACCACCCATATGGACCCATTTGTTAGTGCTCATTTTTAGCACTAGATACCCTTAGTACACCCTTCCGAGCCAATCTTTTCGTTTTGATAAATTCAGAAAAATACAAAAAATATTTTATACTTTCAAGCTTTAGCCAACCCTTATCAAGTCTATTGGTTTGTTGCTAGTTGATTGGAATGATTGGATTGTTTTTGATGATTATGAAGAAGCTACACTTTGTTTATAGTGTGTACCATTCTCCATCTTGGATGAAAGAGACGTCTTTCTCGATTTTTTTTAGTGTATGCTTACACTAAGTGTGGGGGAACTTTGAAAAAAAAAAAAAATGGTTATAGCCAATGTGCTATATTACGATGAAGATGAAGGAAGATGAAGTATGTTTGAGATATCGATTAGCCAATGTGCTAAGACATGATATATGTATTTGGAGATCGATATGAGAAGAGATGATATAATCATTTTCGGGATTGTGGTTTGTATGATGGCTAGCAACATGGAGGTTTAGACTTGATTTTATTTTTATTTTAACACCAATGTCATAAACTATCCCATGCCTTATCCATACCTTTTATGAACCCTTAGCCTTAACGTTATAACCCGAATAAAAGCCTCTTTGATGAATTTATTTTCTTTGTTTTGATACTTGTACAAGCTTATGGTAAAAAGCATTGATCATGACTAGGCATTGAGTGATTTACATATATCCACCAATATATGAGAGTTGAGTGATTTTTCTACATCATTTGTGAGGTGTTCTAGTTATGTTATCTAAAGTGTTTGGTTCATTTTTAAAATTTTCACATATTATAAGCAAGCCGATGATTATCTTTTGGGATAATTGATACATTTTTAGAACCATGGTGTCAAAGACCATTGAAATCAATCTTTGCAAATGTTAGACCTACTCGAGGGCGAGTAGAGCTTAAGTGTGGGGGAATTTAATAACGCCTAAAATGAACATGTTTTTAGTAGCGTTATTGTTAGTTTTGTGCATGATAATCGGCTATATTTACTCATAAATTGCGAAGTGCAAAGATGCGATTGTGTATGTATATGTAGCCGTGTATCACAAATAATGAAGAAATGAAGTTTTATGCACATTTGGAAGATTCTCGAGGAAGGAAGACGAGCTAGGAAGCTTTTGGATTCAATGATTAAGAAACGCAATGATTTCTAAGTATCTACGGCAAGGAAAGATCAAGTTTTGCCTTGGAAATCATCGCAAGAGCAAAGAATGAAGCGCATAGAGAAAAGTCAACAAAAGTCAAAACAAGACAAACCCACCGATCGGTCACAACCCGTAACCGGATCCGGCCGGGCGAATGGTCAAGATCCAACCGATTCGGTTAAAGTAGAAACCGATCCGGTTTCTCACACCGCAGCTACACAATGTTGCATTTATTGTTGCCTTAACTCCCATAATCATTGAGTCCGATCATTTCTTGACATTTACTTGTTGGGGACGTTTTTGAGAGTTGAGCAAGCATATTTGGCTATATAAAGAACCTAGTCCTAGTATACTAGGTGTGACACAACCAAAATTGTATTAGTTTACACCTAAACTAATACCAACCATATTATTTAGCCCAAAAGCTTAGTTGTTCTTGAAAATGTCCAGAGCAAAGAGGAACAATTTCATCCATAGTTTTGGTAGTTTGAGTTGTAAGGTGAATCTAGGTGATTGGAGGCGCGGGTTGCTACAATCCACGAATTCTAATTCTTGTAATCACAAAAGTTTAGGTATTCTATGAACTTTGTTATGGAATTCTATTCTCTTGAATTGTTGGAATTACTTTGTTACTATTTGTGTTTAGTTATTATTATTATTATCATGGAGTAGTTTTGGGATATACTTGTGTGTTGGGATGTAGTTAATCATATTAGTGTTTTCAAAATGTGATGCATGTACATATGATCTTGTTTAAAAGAGTTTGTTGGAAAAATACTAGTCTTGGTTTGATTTGTTGATAAAACATGCTTTAAGAAAAAGGACCGAAAGGATTTCTCTTGTGTTTTATTCCAAAAAGTGAAGTGACAAACTAGTATGGGGATATGGTGATTGACAACCACCATGTTTGCTTATTAAAACAAGACTAGGAACATTTTCATCACGAAGGGTCGAAAGATTCGTAAGAACAAATTTAATAAGAACATGTTGCAAACAAATGGAATTTCGATAGGATAATCATTGGGATAAGGACCGAAAGGATTACCTAAATGTTTTTGTTCTTAGAATGATTTTTACAAACACATACCATGGTTGGGGAATCATTTGCTTATGATTTGTGCATCATATTAAGAGTATACACCAAACCTTCATGAATACTATTTATGATTGATTATAGACTACACACAAGTATATATATATATATTTATTATAGAATTTCGCTAGAACATAATTATTTGAGGAAGCCTTGACAAGCTTTCTTGTTGGAATCTTTTCAAACAAATTTATTTCATACACAAAATCCCTTGGGACGATCTCGACTTACCAAACTTTGCTATTGCGGACGAGTATACTTGCTCGTATGTGTTAATAGGTTAGACGGTTATATCGTGTTTATAAATTTTTAAAACTTGCACCATCGTAGCACATCACCATCACAACACAACACCTAATCGCAAGGAGATCCACTCCTTATTACAATAACATCAAGGATATCACCATCCTTGGAAATAAACTAATTCTATATGTATAACGATGCACCTCATCGATTATACGACCTAGGCATTCTTCCCTAATGCCACTTGATTTGATTCCTAGGCATCCTTCACTAATTCCTTTGACACAACGTTTGACACCTTTCACTAATGCCTTCGTCTTGACACCTTTAGCATTCTTCACTAATGCTTTTGACACGGACGTTAAGCACCTTTCACTAATGCTTCCGTCTTGACACTTTCGGCATCCTTCACTAATGCCTTCAACACCACATCTCTACGGAGGAAGAAAGAACTATCAACAAGAGAACCTCAGTTGTCTTGATGATGACGAAGCATGGCAACTCATGGACTTGAGCTTACTCGACTTCAAGAAGTGGTGATCTCGCCTTTAAGAGGAACCTAGAGAATCACACAAAAACAAAAGACAAACTACATAGAAAGATCCCTTAGGATCAGTGGTTAGAGAGGTACAATACTTGGAGAAAGTATGTGTGAAAGTGGTGAGCAAAAGGAAGAAATGGCTCACTATTTATAGAGGAGAAAGTTCTTGTTCCCGGATCCCACGGATCCTCCCACAAGGGATCCGGCTAGCGTAAAGCTAGGGATCCGTGGGACGCTCCTCTTAACCCATGGATATTTTGGTTATGGGTCATGGGTCATGGGTTATGGTTTGATCCATGGATCTTTTACTAGATACAATGTATCTCATGGGTTCAATGTTCCTAGTCAAGTGGTTTGGATAATACCATGGGTTATGGGTCAATACCATTTTTTAGTTTTTACCCATTTTAGTATATACTAGTTTAAGTATATATTTACCTAAATATGTAAACACTAGTTGTTGTACATATGTATTACTAAATCATAAAATCACTTATACTTGTTTTAGTGTTTTATGTGAAAACATAAGTGTGTTAGAAAACTATTGGCTCAAACAGTTTACGTATTTTATTTGTTTCGTTAAAATGATTTTACGTTTGTTATCAACAAAACATTAGAAGATCGTAAAATATAAATAAACGTTTTTACGGCTTATTTGTATTAACAACGCAAATTACTTTCAACTATTTATTCAAAAATGATTAGTTTGAGGATAATGATTTGTTGGTATCTTAAAATGAATATGCCCAAGGATATATTAAATCTTTACATGCCATATGGCATTCCATTTGACCCTAAGCTGGTGCATAAGGAAAATAGTTGTGGATGATAAGGTACATTTTTCCTTTTAATTCTTGTTTCTCACTTTTAAAGTTCAAAACGACCTAGATATGGCGTATTAATCCTATTATTGTGCCGCATCTTAAACCATTGACCAGTCAACCTTAATTTCTTTATATACGACGTATGCTCAAAAAATGATACGGCGTATCACATTTACAGTGAAATACCCAAAGATACGCTGGATTTCTTTTCACAGTATAATTACCCTCACGTGCAACGTACGTGAGGACTAACTATCGGGATTTAGTCACGAGCGTTAGCAAAATCTTGAATTTGCAACTACAGTAACGGTTTAAGGGCAAAACTCGCAAAAAAAATGACACGTTAGAGACATTTCTCGCAATTTTTTTCAAGGACATTTCTTGCAAAACTCGAAAAATTTAAGAACGTTTTTTGCAGTTTACTCTGTTAGAACAAATAAGTGTATTATAGCCAGTCTAAATGTAACTAAAAATTTATTGCAAGAAACCATTTGGTGGGTGACAGGTCAACGAGATGTAAGGTTAAAACCATTGTTGCGAATCAATAAGGGTATAATAAATACATGGTAGAGGATTCAATAAAAATCTATCATTTTTAAAAAGTGTAGAAAACTATTCTTAAGGTGACACGTGTCCACCACCTCAAATAATAAAAAAAATCCTGTCAAGGGTATATTGGTCATTTTTCACATTTTTTACTCTTTACCCTCTAAATTCCAACGCACATAACTTTTAAAAGAAACATTTTATTAAAAAATGATTTCACCAAAATTTCTAATACTTAATCATCTTTAATTTGGTATAAATCATGTTAAATATTTCAAAACGTTTTTCACATATTGATTTGGTCTTGATTTTCTTGATGTTTTTCCCATTTTCGACCTTATTTTTTACCTTCAAACTTATCGAATCATGAAATACTTAAAACACGAAAGTTGTAGACTTTGGTTCACTCTTAACCTAGAACTTTAAATTACTCAAATCCGATAAGTAAGATATCGCACGTTAAAGATGGCATTTTAGTCATATTTCTTGCACACAAAGTGTTTGATGAAGTGTCTAGCTTTATTTTCTTATTGTTAAAATTGCGTTAAGCGCTCTAATATTTGTACCACAACGCATCATATCATTTTATTAATTTAAGATTCAAAAGGTTATTTTTTTAATCGCTAATTTTTTTTAAAAAAATACGTTTTGTTTATCAGTTATTCTTTGTTCATCAGTTAATCTTGTTCATCAGTTAGTATTGTTCATCATTTAGTATTGTTCATCAGTTAGTGTTGTTTATCAGTTAATCTTGTTCAAGACTGATAAACTGATGAACAAGACATATAAATTGATGAACTGTTGTTTATCAGTTAATCTTGTTCATCAAAATATAATTTTGTTTATTAACTTTCTCTCTCATATTACTTTTGTTTAGGAGCTTCACCCGTTTTACTTGTATTCATTAAAATTAGCGAATTACTTTTTTTTTATTAAGACTCGTGACATTAACAAGATTCTTACCATCACAAAAGGTTTACTTTTTTTATTAATAAAAAGTGTTGTTCATCAATATAAAAGTGTTATTCATTAATAAAAAGAGTAGTTCATTTATTCATCAATAAAGTATTGTTTATCAATAAAAAGTGTAGTTCATCAATAAAAAAAAGTTGTTCATCAGATTATCACAATGTTCATCAGTTCTCTTTATTTTCATTCATCAGTTATATCATAATGTTTATCAATTATGGTCACATTGTTCATTAGTTTTATAGTTTATTAGTTGGTTGTTGTTTATCAGTTAGTCAGTTAATGACAATGTTTATCAATTTATCAGTTTTCTAAAAAAATTATAATATTCATCAGTTTATCAGTTTTCAAAAAAAAATTGTAATGTTCATCAATTGTCTAAAAAAATCAATATGTTTTTAAAAGTTTGTCGTTTAAAAGTTATTTACGTTTTAAGTTTAGGGTAGAATTACAAAAAAAAAGGGTCAAATGACCAAAACACCTTCTAACCGAAAATACTAAGAAAAATGGAGGAAGTGAGTGGAGAACACGTGACACTAGTCACTAGATGATTGGCTTTGCAAACTTTTTAATTTCTTTCACTTTTCAGTGAATCGCAAATCATAAATACATAGTGGTATAGAAAATTACATATGTCGGGAAAACTAAAACCATTGTTGCGAATCGATTTTGGTCATGAAATACTACTCTAAGAATGGTAAAATACAGTAAGTTCGCGTAAGCTAGCATGCCCATTGAACAGGTCTTGGAAGCTAGCTCTTACAATAATGCTTATACCTTAAAAAAATAATTCTTTTTATATTTATAACTATTTCAAAGCTAATGCTTATAATTAAAATATTTTATTAAAGCAAGAAAAGGAAAGCAAACAAGCAGCCTACTAAGTAAGTAGACACTTTATCGCTATTTGAAATTGTGAAATTGTAGACGGAACTTTTATTTTTAGCTTCGCCCTGTAAAAAATACTTTATTTATTAATAACTTTTAGGCGTAACTTTTATTTTTAGTCTCACCTTATAACCAAAAGATCTCATTTAAGGTATTAGAACATGTTGATACAAAGTTGGGCGTTCCTTGTTTGGGCTCCGGCTCTCGTACCAATTAATGATTGTTGCTTGAGACACTGCAAGACTAAGAGACGAAAACATCATTAGGCTTACCGTGGGATTGTCTCCCACGATTATCCTCTGGCGTGAGAGTAAGTAATCGATTTAGGGTTAAAGGAGAATTAGGGTTTGTAGATCGTACCTTTAACGAGGGATGTGATTCCCTTTATATACGCACGGAATCCTTGTTGGTTCCGTGTTCCCCAACCTTCGGCGTATCCCGCCTAAGTCGGTTGGAGAGCAATTATCTCCAAACATAGGAGATATCCGATATCTATCTCGTAAATAGATTTGGGTTTGGGCCTTCGTGAGCCCAAACATCTATCGGCTTAGCCCAGTTCGTACTGGACTAAGTTAGTGTTGGACTTTAGTCGGGTTCGTGACCCGAATATAAACTATACGTCATCATGTCCCCCAGTCTAGTATGCGGAGTGACTAACTGCGGATGCTAGACTAATAACCCTGCAGCCCATGAAAAACTGCGAAGCTTAGCGAAGAAGTCAAAAAAATACCCGCGGTACTTAGTATCTAGACTTAATATTAAAAATGGGCGCCTCGTGAAGTCGGGAAAGTAATCGCAGCGTCCCATCAAGTGATCTTAGCCACATATTGTAATGATAGTGGAGTCCACGTGTCACTCATCGCGTGGATGAGAAAAATTATATAAACTGCCTCTTCATTTCCACTGTGTTTCTCACAGTGAAAAAACTTCAATCCTCCATTGTTAAGAAACCGTTCATTTGCAAAGACAGAAAACTGCCTATTCCCAAGGTAACCGCGCGTGCGCCTTGAAAAAGAAAAAAGATACCATGGTCAAACAGCTATCTGATTTTACCTCCGACATAAGCGAGGGGAACTTTGAGTTCACCTCGGATTATTTTATACCGCTTGACGTGCATCCGGTTGTCCCGGATGCGCGAGCATCTATTGCGGATTTCCCCGAAGGGAAAATAGGAGTATACACACATTTTTTCGAGTTCGCGAATCAACATGTGCCCATATCCCTATTTCTGTACGACGTATTAAACTATTACGAGTTGCACATATCCCAGCTGCACTGTATCGGTGCAGCGAAGATTACCAACTTCGAGGTTAATTGCCGATTACTGGCGATTAACCCGACTATCCATCTATTCCGTGCGTTCTACCAAACAACATGGGCGCACGGGTGGGTCTCATTCGCGAAACGTCCTGGGCGCCTCCAATGTTATACAGACAAACTGGATGCACTCAGGAACTGGAGAGAGACGTTCTTCTGGGTGAACGATGTGTGCTTCCCCCCACGTTTTGAATTTTATACCGTGGAACTTGGCGGAGGGATGGCGAGCGCCCACCGGATCATATGTCGCGAAGATGCGGAATTGATAAACGTCAACCGCATCCCCATTAGTTCCTATCCGGAGGAATTTTTGGTGCATATGGGCATTAGCCGTAATTACTTTGGCATGCCAGATGAGATGCCAATCTTCTTAGGCGCTGATGGCGGTGGGTGCTCGTTCCTCACTTTGTCTAGTTAAATTAATGTAAGAACTTTCATTCCTTTTTTCGCATTATGTAACACGTGTACCGTTGTTTTTGTCATTGCGAGATGGATTTGTTCATGGTTGTTCAACTAGCGAAGCCCATTCGGTGAAGACAGGACACGCCATTGAAAGAAGGAGAAGAGCCGATCTTGGTTGCCACCGCAGCGTGCACTCGAGATGAGCGTAGGAGAGGTAGGGACCGACTCTTGGTTGCATTGAAGCGGCGCCACGCAAAGCGTGCCAAAATGTGGTGCCATCCCAGTGGCACGCCCACCACCCGTAGCGATGGCGCGACCAATGGAAGAAGAGGAAGAAGAAGAGCAAGAATCCGGGCTAAAGCGCAAAAGATCGCTTGAGAGGATGGCGCGAGCTCATCAAGGAAAAAGCGCCGGTGGTCTTCAACGTGGAGTCATCCTCCGGTGATGTTGCGTCATCGCACCCTACGCTAATATCGCCGCCCGCATAAGTAATGTAGTTAATAGTTTATTTTTTTCCGCGCCAACCGATCGTATGAGAACCGACCATTCTTTGTCTATGTGTGCAGGTTTGAACAGGGTGCGGAGTCGCCTCCCCATAATAGTCCTCGGCTGTCGTGTCTTTCCGAGCCACACGGCCCGGAAGGGTGAAGATGTGTCTGCTGGGGATGCTCCCATGGAAAAACTGGTTAAAGAGTTGGTGCAGGTGTCTGCGCATCAAGCTTCGCTTGTTGAGAAGCTAAAAGCGCAAATGTCTGGTGAAAGCAGCCAAGGTGCTCAAAAGGATCAGACCATTGCTTTGCTGGAGGCGCAGTTGGCTAGTTCCAAGGCTGAGGCAGAGAGTCTGAGTGTTTACGCCCGAGCGGTGAGGAAAAGATGGCGATGGGCCAGCTAAACCAAGGCGCAGAGGCCTCGGGATACAAGGTCGCATGACTCACGGGCCTTCAAGTATTTGGAGATGGGCAAAGAGGACTTGACTTCACAGCTTGAAAACTTTGGTGCCACTGTGAAAGGTGCTCTAGAGGCGCAAGAGGCAAAATTGCGCAAGCTCAGTATTGAGTACGATGAGGAGTTGTACCCCCAACTCTTGTCGACTATAGCCGAGCGCATGTGACTTATAGCCCATGGTCTTCGTCTCGTCGCCCTTACTACCCTAGAGTCGCCAGAAGTGGTTAATGCTTTCGGGGGGTAGTCGGTGCGCTCGAGCTGCTGCAGCGTGTCGGAGAAGCTTCATGAGGCAGATTTGTTGAAAGTACCTGCTGAACAGGTACCCGGCTATAATGTGCAGTCTTACGATGAGCTAGTGTCTACCATGGAGAAGATGAAGTCTTTGGAGCTTCCAATGATTGCTGAAATGGAACGCGACCAAGATTATCCCATAACTGTTATTATGGAAGGGTTGACATTAGTGCGCCATCGTATTGAGAATGCAGAAGCGCAGCCAGATTATTTTTTGAAGCCCGATGTCTCGCAGCTTCAAGTGCCAGTTTTTGCTTGTCCCAAAGATATCCTGAACCCCTTCGCTTTGGAGAAGGAAGTTCCATTGAAACGGTCTTGAAGCTCATGCCGCCAGCTCGCCAGAAGGAAGGCATTAAGGGTAAAGCCGTTTTGTGTGGCGTTGGCGCAGCTCACCTCCCCCGTTCTGACGTGGTGCCTGTTAGTGTCGCTACCGTAGCTCGTAAAGATGCTGATTTTTTGAAGAGTTTAAGCGAGGTTAAAGATGCAGCAAACCGCGTAGGTAGCTCATCTCTTGAACGTTGTAATAGTTGGTAGGTTTGTACGTTGTAAAGTAACAATCCTTTTGTAATAACGCGTAGTTATTAATAAAATCTTCTTTTGTTAAGTTCGTATGGATATTGTTGCACCTTGTAATGTACGTACTTGTCTGTTTGTCTTTGCCTAAAAGGCATATGTATTGTCTAAGAGTTAGATGAAAATCCATAGTCATGTAATGAAAATCGTAATATACTTAAGAGATAATTTCTAAGTATTTTGTTTTTAGCATAATCGTGTATGTCGTGATATACAGCGTACTGTAAATATCATATCAAGGAATCAAGTGTCTTGGTTCCCACGTTGTTAAACGGGCACCATATGCGTTGTTGCGCACCCATCGTGATATGCGCACAAACTTGTTCCAACGTCTTGAGAACAAGGTGTTTAACAAGGATACGTGATCCAAGTAGGCAAGTTGTTTAGTAGGTTAACTTATCCTTTTACCATCGTGGGTTTATTTAGTGCATGCACGCCATGTAGGCAAGAAATAAAAAATTGTTAAGACATACAGTATATGAAAATAACAAATGAAAATATGTCGCGGAGTTAGCTAGAAACCGCGGCGCTTTATTGATACTTGCAAGTTTTTTTTTTTTTTTTTTTTTTTTTTTTATTTTTATGAGAAATAAATGTGACATTATACTAAGGAAACAAAAGTAAATACATAGATATTTATTGGGCACTTCAATAAAGTCTTGGGAGCGCTGTCTTGTTGGTAGTAGCCATTCTATAGGTAGCACCTTTAAGGTTGCAGATGTTCCATGTGCGTGGCGGTTCACGACCATCCAAGCCTTGTAGCTTGTACGGGCTCGTTCAATGCTTGAGAACCTCATAGGGTCCTTCCCACTTTGGTCCAAGCTTACTCGTGTCTTCTGCGTGGCTCGCATCATTGGCGCGATGGCGAAGTCACCGGTCCAATGAAACACGGCGCACTTTAGTGTCATAGTATCCCTTCATCCTTGACTTTGATTTGGCCTCCCGTATAGTCTGCGCTTTCGCCTTTCTTCTAGCAGGTCTAAGTCGACACGCCTCGTCATCATTGGTTGCCACATTGATTTCAAGAAGGCGGATAGTTGGCATTCGATCTCGGCCGGTATGATGACTTCCGTCCGTAGACTAGAGAGGGGTGTCCCTGTGTTGGTTTTTATTGAGGTGCGGTGCGCCCACAGAACATGCGATAGTTCTTCTACCCATCTTCCTTTGTGCTTGTCCAAGCGTGCCTTGATTCCTTCACCCATGCTTCGATTCGCACGTTCAACTAAGCCGTTGGTTTGTGGGTGTTTAACTGACGCGAAGTGCTGTGTGATGTTTAGCTTCTCGCACCAATCCTTGAAAGGGTTATCGCAGAATTGTTTTCCGTTGTCCGAGATGATTTCCCCAGGTAGACCGAAACGGCATACAATGTTTTCCCATACAAAGCGTTTCACCTGGTTGCCAGTGATTGTGACCACTGCCTTTGCTTCGATCCACTTGGTGAAGTAGTCTATGGCAACTATGAGGAACTTTAATCCTCCAGCTGCGACAGGAAAGGGGCCTGCGATGTCGATACCCCACTTGTAGAATGGCCATGGTGCCGTAATTGGTGTTAGCTCGTGTTGTGGTTGGCGGGGAATGGGTCTGTGAACTTGGCAGTCGCTGCACTTTCTTATTAAATCCCGCGCTTCGCGGTGCATGGTGGGCCAATAATATCCCGACCGTAAAGCGCGCGCCACCATAGACCGTGGTCCTGAATGCATGCTGCATGAACCCTCGTGGATTTCTCGCAGTACATAGCTTGCTTGTAGGGGACCAACACAGCGGAGCCATGGTTGCAAGAAAGAGCATCGATACAGTATGTTGTCCCGAAGTTCGAACCTTTGCGCTGTGCGCCGTATCCTTCGGGCTTCCTTCTGCTCTTGGGGTAATATTCCCTTGCTTATGAATTCTACTATCGGTGTCATCCACGAGGTCCGTCTTCCTCTATTATCGTGGATACTTCCATCTCGAGATGGATTTGCTTTTCAATGTTTCCACCAATACCGTTTGGATAGGTGTGCAAAGCTTGTGGATGCGATTTTGCTTAGTGCATTCGCCTTGCGGTTTTCCCCTCTTGGAACCTGTTTGATGGTAAACCTGTCAAAGCTTTGAATTAATGCCTTGGTTTTGTCGAGGTATTGAATCATGTTTTCCTCCTGGCTACGTACTCACCCAACACGTGGTTGGCTACTAGTCCGAATCCACATTCGCTTCCGTGTTGCGTACACCCATTCGAGATGCAATGCGAGTCCAACTATTAGGGCTTCATACTCGCCTCGTTATTTGTTGATGTGAATTCGAAACGCAGTGCGTAAGTGAATTCCATACCTTCTGGGTTTGTGAGGATGAGGCCTGCTCCTGACCCATCTACGCAAGAGGATCTGTATGTGAACAAGATCCATGGATCTGGTAGTTCCTTCGTACTTGGTGCAAGTGCATCATCAGTGTCTGGTTTTTCAATGATGAAATCTGCGAGTATCTACCCTTTTACCGCAGTGCGTGGTCTGTAGGTGATGTTGTGTTCACCGAGCAACACACTCCATTTTTGCAGTCGTCCTGATGCATCAGGTTTGGAGATGATTTGCTTGATCGGTTGATCTGTGATAACTGCTATTGGGTGCGCTTGGAAGTACCTCCGTAGCCGTTTAGCAGCAAACACCAATGCCAGAACTAATTTTTCCATGGCGCTATAGTTCATCTCCGTTTTCTTGAGCGCCTTGCTTACAAAATAGACAGGGGTTTGTACTGAATCCCTATCCATTAGTAACACTGCGCTAACTGCTCCATCAGTTGCGGATAAATACATAATCAGCTCTTCCCCTGGTCGGGGTGCAACAAGTGTGGGTAGCGTTGCCAGGTGTTGTTTAAGTTGTGTGAAGGCCTCTTCTGCCTCCGTAGTCCACCGAAAGTCTCCCTTTTTTATACACTTCTTGAGTGTTTTGAAAAGGGGTAATGATTTGTCTTCGGACTTGGATAGGAATCTGTTTAGACCAGCCAGCTTTCCATTGAGAGATTGGACTTCCTTCAATGTGCGCGGTGAAGGAAGTTCAATAACAGCCTTAGTCTTTTCTGGACACGGTTTTATACCGTCAGGTTCTATCAGGTATCCAAGGAACATGCCTTGAGAGCGCCAGAAGGTACATTTTTGGGATTTAGCTTCATATTGATCTCGTAGAGTTTTGAACGCTTCCTCAATATCGCGCACTAACTCATCTTCGTGATGGCTCTTTATGACCGTGTCATCTACATAGACCTCCAGTTGCGGCCTACTGCTTTTTGAATGCATTATCTACTAACCGATAGGTAGCGCTGCATTCTTCAAGCCAAAGGGCATTTTTGTGTAACAAGAACGCATACGGCGTGTGTGAAAGGCCGTTTTTTCCTCGTCCTCCTTAGCCATCTGGATTTGATGATAACCTTTGTATGCATCTAGAAAGCACTTTAATGGATATCCGCACAAAGACTCAATTTTCCAGTCTATCTCTGGCAGTGGGTAACAGTCTTGTGGACATGGCTTATTGAGGTCTGTGAAGTTGATGAGTGTCTAAATACTCATCATTTTTGTACAAAATAAACTGCAAAATCATCTGAAAACACTCAGAAACACATCAAAATGATCAAAATATCACAAATCAGTGTTTTATGTGTTTTAAAAGCAAAATATCAAAATCGATGAAAACATATCAAATTTGCAAAATTGCGCTTTAGTCCCCAAGTTTCTAAAATTGTCAAAAATAGTCCCTGAGCCAAAATTTCAAAAGAAAAGTCACCAAAGGTCCTTTTAAAATCAAAACTTGTCAAATTTAGTCCTTTGGTGAAAAATGTCAAAAGTTTGAGAAATTACAAGTTTAGTCCTTCAACTTTCAAAATTGGCAGAAATGGTCCCTGGAAAATGACAAAGTGGCAAGTTAGGTCCTTATACTTTTGAAGATTGTCAATTATGGTCCTTGGAGGAACTTTGTTTAATATGGCAGTTTTGGTCCTCAAGTTTGGAGAATTACACAAAAGGTCCCTATGTATTAAAACTAAGTCTTATATCATTTTGGACCTTGACCCTTTGGACCCCTGCCACAACCCTTTTGGACTCCCCATTATGACCCCCCTGTCTTTTTAATAGCCTGTGGTCAAACCAATTGGTCAACCCACCCACTTGGCGCCCTTTTGCTCCTTCCTCCCAACCACTGCCTGCAACATTAAACACAAACCATTCCACCAGCTCACCCTTATCACTCCCTTGTCTCCTCCACCTCAACACAAAACAAAAACCATTGATTACATACCCTTTCCCACACTCAATCCCTTACAACTGTCAAATGAGCAATTCCCGACAAAATTGACAAAGTGGCCAAAATCCACAAAAGTGACCCATTTGCCCTGGAATCAAGTGGGATTATCTCATAAGGCCACGTGGAGCTCAGTGGATGTATAAAAAGGATGAAAGAGGAAGAGATAGGTAGTAGTTAGTTTTTAATTTTTCTTCAATGTCGTTTTTAGTATAACTGTCTTAGTTTAATCCAAATTGTGTAATAATTTGTTTCTAAGTGTTTAACTCAAGTACTTTCATCTTTGTAATCTATCTTGAACCTCAATTTCAAAGTTTGTTTAAATTCCAAATTTTCAAGTTACTGTTGAAATTTTCAGTTTCTAGCTTCTATATACAAGCTTCAAATAATCTCTGTATATGTTCAAATAAGCTTGTTTAAGCTTGTTATAGCTTCTCACAAGCTCACATTTATGTTTCTATCACTTTTGAATTTTGGTCAACTTAAGTCAACTGTTGGTGCAAATGGGTAGGAAAGCTGATAATGGTGTTGCAGTGGCTGGAATAGGGTTGGAATAGACTAGGATTAGAGTAAGTTTGGGTTTGGTTTAGTCTGCAAATCAGCTGGAAACCTGTGAGTAGTTACTTCACTTTTCACTTTCAAGTCTACTTTGTATTTTATGCTCAGTCTTGCATTTGTGATCATTGGTAGTTTTAACTTGTTTAAGTAGTTACATTTAGGTTATATAAACCTAGTTTGACCCTTCTTGCAAGCTGGTTTAGTGTTTAGAGCATTTTATTTGCAAAACAGTAATAACAAGGAGTGTTTGATTTGGGATTTAAAGCGTGTTATAGGGTCTTGCGGTGGTAGGTTATTGTTGGTTCAAGTATTTATAGTCAAAATAAACTCATTTGAGTCTTAGTTTGTGCTCGCAATTGTCTCAAAGTCAAAATTTCCTTTCATGTGAACTTGCGACTTAATGTTGAAATTTAGCTTTATCAAAAGCTTGTTTGGTGTTCAAAACTCATAGAACTTGCTTATTCCACTTCATTTCATCTCACTACATCATTATCTGTCCACCATTTGAGATCAAAACTCAATTTGGTCAAACTTTTAGTTTTGTCAAAAAGTCAAAAAGTGGAAAAACTTATTTTTCAGCCAACTGCAAGGAATTTTATAGGATTTATTTTTGGGTCTTATTTTGTGAAATTTGTAGTTTTAAAAACATCTGTTGGTCTAATTTCTTATGGTTATTTTAGTATATTTTTGTAATTTTTTCTATAAGCTCAAACAAGCTCATCAAAGGGGTCTGAATTGCCCTGTTCTGAAACTCAGCATAAGCTGAGTTTTCTCAGCTTATGCAAGCCCCTGCACAGGTTGCATCATAGCTCCACTAGGTCTAAGTTTTGGTTTACAAACTCTCAACCAGGTCTACTATAAGTTGCAAGTTTTAGTTTTAGGTTGCTAGCTTATTTGGTTGCTTATTTCTTGGCTTGAACTTGGCACCCCTTCACTGATTTTAGCCAAAAAAAACTCAAAACATCAAATCTGTTGTACTGGCAATCCAGAGGGTATGGGGTGTTGTTTTTAGATGCTTTAGGGTTATTTTAGCTTATTAGAACTTCCCTATCAGTTTGGTACCTTTTAGTGTTGTTTTAGCTTATCAAAGTGCTTATTTTTGAGCACTTGCCATATCAGTTGCTTAATCCTCCAAACAAGCCCATGTTTTTCCATTTTTACTAGCTTCCTAGTATTATTTTAGACTTTTCCTGAAATTTTCAGATTTTTCCAAGTTGTTTTGCTATTTTTCTTAATTTAAATTAGTTTTAAGTATTTTAATTAGCTTTAAATACAATTAATTAAGAAAAGGTTCTAAAAATAATTTTTCATTTTTCTTAAGTTTAGATAAATATAAAAGCTTAAAAGTATTTTTCCATAATTTTCTTAGTTTAAAAAGTATTTTTAGCATTTTAATTAGTTTTAAATAGTTTTAAATTAATAATAAATACATAAAAGTCTAAAAATATATTTTCTGTTTTAAAATTAGTTTTATCATATTTTAGATTTTTCCAAGTTATAATTTCATTTTTCTAGGTTAATTTTGTATTTTCTTCTATTTTAGTGCATTTTAAATACTTAATAAATAGTTTTTAATTAATAATAATTAAATAAATAGTGTTAAAAATAATTTTCTTTTTCTAATAATTTTCTTTTATTTTTAGGATTGTAAAAATGTATTTTTCATATTTTTAGGACTTTTACTTCTTAAAATTCGCTTTTTATTTTGTACGTTCACGTAGTTTTTAATTTAAACGTACGTTTTTGGTTTTAAACGTTCATCACTTTAAATATAGTGATAGCGTTTATTTAATATCTTTTATCTTTTAATCTTCTTAATTTGTATTTAAGTCATTGTTATTTATTATCTTTTCAAGAGTGTATCATTCCATCCAATCCTTTCCGATCACTATCATTAGTGATCATTCTACTGTCTGAATCGATGTTGCACACCATTGAGTCTCCTTGGGACATAACGACCCGGAATCCATCAGTATTCTCGATCTTCATTGCATTTGTGTTGAAGTCATTTTAAGTCTGTTTAGACTTGACGGTTTCTTGTGAATCAAATTTAGGCGCCACGCACGGGAGGCTTTAGCGTGTGTTTAGCCTTTTCGGATCCACTCTTGCACATACCCCATCATTTGTAAAAGTTTTTGTAAAGTTATCCGAAAATCAAAGTTCATTAACACTTTTCCTAAAGTGTTAAAACGCCAAAAATATTTTCATTCTTTGTTTTTATCATCATGTTTTCAAAACACCAAAAATATTCCTCTTTACCCTCTTACCTTTTGATTCTTCATTTCTTACCCTCGATAACCTTTGATTCTTTCTATGTCTTATCCTCACCCTCTTGGTTGTCAATGGTGTGGTGGTCCTTATAATGGTGGCAATTGCCCCGGTTGTAGTGTGGTGGAATCAGAAGCGGGTGCATCTATAACCAAGATCCCTATTCCTACCATAACACGATCGATTCATTCCATCGGCTACCACCTTTGTGATACTCGTAGCTTTTCTTGTTGTGAGTCTCGTGGTGGTTCACATTCCGATTCGATTGTCAATCGTGAAACACGCTTGTCTATGAGCGGGTTCCCGATAACGATTATGACTACAACACATACCACTCACACCACATCGGTTGTATTCTTGTGAATTTTGTGGGGTCCTCATTATGATTACCAATGTCAATCATGGAATCAAAATTTCTATGAATCGATCCTTGTCATAACACTCCTTGTTTTGACAATTTCCAACCCCACAATTTTCCGTCATTGAACAATTTCCGTCATTGATCAACATCCTCGTGAGAAAAGTATGCTAGAAGAACTTGCAGAAGACCAAACGCCTCGCAACGAAAAATCTATGCTAGAATTACTTGAAGAAGAGGAACGAGCCGCTAAGATTCAAAGATGCCTTGAAGAAATACGAATCGAGGAACGAGCACTTGCAAGACGTGCCCGATGGCTCGCGACTTACATTGACGATGATGATGATAGTGACGATGATGATGAAAGTTTGTCGGTGAAATCACACCAAGCTCCCATTGACTCTCTCATAATGGGGACGAGCCTCTTAGCACTATTCCGAAATGGAATCGTCTAGTGTTGAGGGCCTTGTTCCAATCCCAAGCGAGTCCGAGGGAATTCTTGACAATGAGTGTGATATGTCTTCCTCTTACAAATGATCTTGTTGAGACTTTCTCGATTTTGACGGTGATTATAGTGATGCCGATTCTTTATATTCTCAAGATATAGAATTTATTGATGCATCACTTCCACATTCGAGATCGCCAACTTAGAAGAGGATGTTGACCATGTTGTTTCCACAACAATTCATACGACTATCACTAATCCCTTATTCGAATTCGATTACGAATTTACTCTAAATTCGATTAATCCAATCTTTGATAGTGATGAGTCGACACGGAGACCATAATGGACGAGGTGCATATTTATAGCCCACAGTACCGCACATGTCCCACCTCCGTATATTCTTCATGAGGAGTTCGCGGTGAACTCACTCATATCATATCTCCGCGGAGTATGATTGCTTGGATGGCAAAATCATGATCGGGAGAGAATCTCAATTTGCATAGTTATGACAAATCTTCCCACCCTCCCACCGAGATGCCTTCCAAACCAAAGAGCTCTACCAATAAAATCCAAATAAGTGCAATTGCACTTAATCCCGAGGAAGAAGATCTAGTTATGATTGTTATCATGATCTTCCTTCTTTCTTCACCTACTTGGTGACTTCTCTCTTCTTCACTCGCTCGGGAGTGAGGACACTATCTTTGACCCCGGCATTTTCATTTACCATCCGTGAGCCGGGTGCATCGTTTTTCTATGTATATCTCATCGGTGTGGAACTTTCACGTTTCAATGTTTATCCAAACATCTTGAATGAAAGTCCGATGGAGATTGTTTCTTCCACTTTGCTTCCCATGAACCAATGAATTCGGGTCGAGTCAAGCTAGCGACTGGAAATCAAAAACAAGAGACACACCATATGGGTTTTCACCCATATTTCGACTTCTTACCCTTTCTACCACCTAAGTGTGGGGTGATGCCCACATGTTATATATATATATATCTCTAAAAAAAAAAAAAAAAAAAAATCTTTCTAAATAATGGCCGTAGTATTTCCCTTTCACGTTCTTTGTTTCGGCATAAACGCGGTACTTTGAATATTGAGGGCAATATTCATTTCTAAGTGTGGGGGAATTCTCACGAATTTCATATATATTATCTACCCAATCCCCGCTTTTGGCCAAATTTTTTTTTTTTTTTTTTGAGTAAGTGTTCTACACTTTCTAATTTGGTTATCGATCCGCCATGTTTGATAAACTAAAGGATTGGCTAATCCAGAGCAAACGGCTCTTGGTAAAGATTTCTCAAATCCGTTTATATGGCTTGCAATTTGCCCAAAATTGTATGGTTCTCAACTCACCATATCCTAAAAGTGAAGAGTTGGCTAGCCCGCAAGGTTATGGCTTGTGGTAAAGCGATGGAAAATCCATAATTGGTAATCACTCACCAAAGATAATATTGATAATTTATCTAAGAGTTGGCTAGTCCGTAAGGGTACGGCTTCCGTAAAGACAAAATCAAACCGTTGAAAGTCGGTGGTTTGCTCAAAATCACATGGTTATCGGTGTACCATGGTTCTTACTTGAACCGAAACATTTGGCTACTCCGAAGTAATGGCTTTTGGTAAAGAGATTAAAATCCATTATGTTTTCTCAAATCATTGCTAGGGACTAGCAATATCTTAGTGTGGGGGATTGATGAGTGTCTAAATACTCATCATTTTGTACAAAATAAACTGCAAAATCATCGAAAACACTCGAAACACATCAAAATGATCAAAATATCACAAATCGGTGTTTTATGTGTTTTAAAAGCAAAATATCAAAATCGGATGAAAAACATATCAAATTTGCAAAATTGCGCTTTAGTCCCCAAGTTTCTAAAATTGTCAAAAATAGTCCACGAGCCAAAATTTCAAAAGAAAAGTCACCAAAGGTCCTTTTAAAATCAAAACTTGTCAAATTTAGTCCTTTGGTGAAAAATGTCAAAAGTTTGAGAAATTACAAGTTTAGTCCTTCAACTTTCAAAATTGGCGAAATGGTCCTCGAAAATGACAAAGTGGCAAGTTAGGTCCTTATACTTTTGAAGATTGTCAATTATGGTCCTTGAGGAACTTTGTTTAATATGGCGCTTTGGTCCTCAAGTTTGGAGAATTACACAAAGGTCCCTATGTATTAAAACTAAGTCTTATATCATTTTGGACCTTGACCCTTTGGACCCCTCGCCACAACCCTTTGGACTCCCATTATGACCCCCTGTCTTTTTAATAGCCTGTGGTCAAACCAATTGGTCAACCCACCCACTTGGCGCCCTTTTGCTCCTTCCTCCCAACCACTGCCTGCAACATTAAACACAAACCATTCCACCAGCTCACCCTTATCACTCCCTTGTCTCCTCCACCTCAACACAAAACAAAAACCATTGATTACATACCCTTTCCCACACTCAATCCCTTACAACTGTCAAATGAGCAATTCCCGCCAAAATTGACAAAGTGGCCAAAATCCACAAAAGTGACCCATTTGCCCTGGAATCAAGTGGGATTATCTCATAAAGCCACGTGGAGCTCAGTGGATGTATAAAAAGGATGAAAGAGGAAGAGATAGGTAGTAGTTAGTTTTTAATTTTTCTTCAATGTCGTTTTTAGTATAACTGTCTTAGTTTAATCCAAATTGTGTAATAATTTGTTTCTAAGTGTTTAACTCAAGTACTTTCATCTTTGTAATCTATCTTGAACCTCAATTTCAAAGTTTGTTTAAATTCCAAATTTTCAAGTTACTGTTGAAATTTTCGGCTTGCTTCTATATACAAGCTTCAAATAATCTCAGATATGTTCAAATAAGCTTGTTTAAGCTTGTTATAGCTTCTCACAAGCTCACATTTATGTTTCTATCACTTTTGAATTTTGGTCAACTTAAGTCAATGTTGGTGCAAATGGGTAGGAAAGGCGATAATGGTGTTGCGAGTGGTGGAATAGGGTTGGAATAGACTAGGATTAGAGTAAGTTTGGGTTTGGTTTAGTCTGCAAATCAGCTGGAAACCTGTGAGTAGTTACTTCACTTTTCACTTTCAAGTCTACTTTGTATTTTATGCTCAGTCTTGCATTTGTGATCATTGGTAGTTTTAACTTGTTTAAGTAGTTACATTTAGGTTATATAAACCTAGTTTGACCCTTCTTGCAAGCTGGTTTAGTGTTTAGAGCATTTTATTTGCAAAACAGTAATAACAAGGAGTGTTTGGATTTGGGATTTAAACTGTGTTATAGGGTCTTGCAATGGTAGGTTATTGTTGGTTCAAGTATTTATAGTCAAAATAAACTCATTTGAGTCTTAGTTTGTGCCTGCAATTGTCTCAAAGTCAAAATTTCCTTTCATGTGAACTTGCAGCTTAACTGTTGAAATTTAGCTTTATCAAAAGCTTGTTTGGTGTTCAAAACTCATAGAACTTGCTTATTCCAGCTTCATTTCATCTCACTACATCATTATCTGTCCACCATTTGAGATCAAAACTCAATTTGGTCAAACTTTTAGTTTTGTCAAAAAGTCAAAAAGTGGAAAAACTTATTTTTCAGCCAACTGCAAGGAATTTTATAGGATTTATTTTTGAGTCTTATTTTGTGAAATTTGTAGTTTTAAAAACATCTGTTGGTCTAATTTCTTATGGTTATTTTAGTATATTTTGTAATTTTTCTATAAGCTCAAACAAGCTCATCAAAGGGTCTCGAATTGCCCTCAAGATGAAACTCGGCATAAGTCGAGTTTTCTCACTTATGCAAGCCCCCACAAAGTTGCATCATAGCTCCACTAGGTCTAAGTTTTGGTTTACAAACTCTCAACCAGGTCTACTATAAGTTGCAAGTTTTAGTTTTAGGTTGCTAGCTTATTTGGTTGCTTATTTCTTGGCTTGAACTTGGCACCCTTCACCGATTTTAGCCAAAAAAACTCAAAACATCAAATCATTGTCTTGGCAATCCAGAGGGTATGGGGTGTTGTTTTTAGATGCTTTAGGGTTATTTTAGCTTATTAGAACTTCCCTATCAGTTTGGTACCTTTTAGTGTTGTTTTAGCTTATCAAAGTGCTTATTTTTGAGCACTTGCCATATCAGTTGCTTAATCCTCCAAACAAGCCCATGTTTTTCCATTTTTACTAGCTTCCTAGTATTATTTTAGACTTTTCCTGAAATTTTCAGATTTTTCCAAGTTGTTTTGCTATTTTTCTTAATTTAAATTAGTTTTTAAGTATTTTTAATTAGCTTTAAATACAATTAATTAAGAAAAGGTTCTAAAAAATAATTTTTCATTTTTCTTAAGTTTAGACAAATATAAAAAGCTTAAAAAGTATTTTTCCATAATTTTCTTAGTTTAAAAAGTATTTTTTAGCATTTTAATTAGTTTTAAATAGTTTTAAATTAATAATAAATACATAAAAAGTCTAAAAAATATATTTTCTGTTTTAAAATTAGTTTTATCATATTTTAGATTTTTCCAAGTTATAATTTCATTTTTCTAGGTTAATTTTGTATTTTCTTCTATTTTAGTGCATTTTAAATACTTAATAAATAGTTTTTAATTAATAATAATTAAATAAATAGTGTTAAAAATAATTTTCTTTTTCTAATAATTTTCTTTTATTTTTAGGATTGTAAAAATGTATTTTTCATATTTTTAGGACTTTTACTTCTTAAAATTCGCTTTTTATTTTGTACGTTCACGTAGTTTTTAATTTAAACGTACGTTTTTGGTTTTAAACGTTCATCACTTTAAATATAGTGATAGCGTTTATTTAATATCTTTTATCTTTTTAATCTTCTTAATTTGTATTTAAGTCGCTGTTATTTATTATCTTTTTCAGTAGTGTATCATTCCATCCAAATCCTTTCCGATCACTATCATTAGTGATCATTCTACCGTCTGAATCAGTGTTGCACACCATTGAGTCTCCTTGGGACATAACGACCCGGGAATCCACTGTATTCTCTGATCTTCATTGCATTTGTGTTGAAGCTGTTTTAAGTCTGTTTAGACTTGACGGTTTTGCGCGAATCAGAAGTCCACGCACATTCGCCAGCTACCGTCGCTCTTCTTTACCATTACTGGGTTAGAAAGCGGTCATGGTAGTAGACTTCCGCATGATTCCCGCCTCTACTAGCTTGTGTACCTCTGCCAGATTGCTGCGACGCGCTCCAAGCTTGGCGCCGCTCTTCGGCGTATTGGTGAGTATCCTTGTCGGATTCTCAACTTATGTTCTGTGATTGAACGTGGTACCCCAGTCATGTGCTTTGGATCCCATGCAAAAATGTCCAGGTTCTTTTGCAAGAGTGCATACACAGCTGCTTTGCCGTTGTCCGACAGTGACCCTCCGATGGATATTTCCTGTTTTGGGTAGTCAGGGTGGATTGCAACCTTCAGATTTGGAACTTTGGTTGCGCGCTGCTCTGGGATAGGTGCCGTTTCGCATGTAATCATGTTACATTCTTTATGCGGCACAGTAGCAATGTAAAGAGTAACAATACCACCTTCAACTGGGAATTTAAGCATCCCGTGCGCTGTAGACGGCACTACACGCATAGCGGATATCCCTGGTCTTCCGATAATGCCATTGTATGGCGAAGGAGATTTGATTACCATGAAATCCATCCAGTACATTGCAGTGTTCTTTATTGCCTCTACCGACTAGTAGACGATTTGCCCATAGGCCATATCTTTCTCCGTAAAACCGATCGGTGCCGTCCGACCGGGCTTAGCCGCTGCGATTTCGAACGCGCAGCTTGCTTGAAGCAGTGCTCATACATGATATATGCAGATGCTCCACCATCAATGTACATGCGGTAGATGTCGTGACCCCCCGCACTAATCTCGATGGTGAGTGGCTCTACTACTGCGTTGTCCGTAGTTAAGGTGGGGAAAGAGATTGCACTTCCACGGGAAAACTCCTGGCTGACCTTCTGCCTAGTAACCCGCTGCCATGATTGTATCATGTATATGGTGTCGGCCTTGTCCTTGGGTATCTCTTTCTTGTTCCCATTCTTCTGTCTATCCTTCCCATCCTTGATGTTCTTAACCAAATGGTCAAATCTGCCTTCTTTTACCATCTTATCAATGAGCTGGCGTAGTTGGATGCATTCATTGGTGGTGTGGCCTTTCTGTGCGTGATAATCACAGTATCCACTCCCCACTCGCCGATCCTCTGGATTACGCATTTGTGGTGGTCTAGGAAAGTTCGCGCCTTCTGTTGCGAGTATCTCCTTTGGAGTCTTTATTAGCGGGATATATTTGTCATTGTCGCGCCCACTCCCCTGGTTGCGATAATTCCTGTTACGGTTACTACTCCGGTCAATGGATTGTCTCCCAGGTTGTTCCTGTGACCGGTAGTTCGAGTAGCTCTTCTTGCTATCCGCCGCAGCAGCCTCTCCTTGGACAAAAGACCGTGTGCGTTTCATGACCTCATCAAAGGATTGAGGAATCTTGTCGTTCAACATTTTGATAAGTTCTGGGTTGCTAATCCCATTCATGAACCCTGAGATTTTAAGCAACTCGGGGCACGCTTTAACTTGCATGCATTCATCTTTGAAGCGCTCCACAAAAGCGCTTGTGGATTCCCCTTGGCGCTGTTTGACCCTGGCAAGTTCGATGGTGTTTTTTGCACACTTTTTCCGTTGAGTAAAGTTTAGGCGGAACGCCTTTCTCAATTCTTCAAAACCATTGATGCTTCTGCGTGGAAGCTTGTTGAACCAGTTCCGCGCACTTCCTACTAGCGTCGAGTTGAACATATGGCACCATACATGCTGTGGCCAGTTTTCAATTGTAGCGGCTGATTCAAAAATGTTTAGGTGATCATCAGGATCACCTGTTCCGTCATAGGTTTTCACGTTGGCAGGCATGCGCCTCCTTTTGTTCTCTGAAAAATCACTGATGCGTCGAGTGAACGCATCTACCTTTTGACGGCGCCATGGGAGAGATATATCTTCCTCCTCTTGGTCATTGTATCTGTTTCTGGACTTCCAATGTCCTGTATCACTATCCTCGTTGTCCGGGGAATTGTCAGAGGATGAATTTTCCTTTCTTCGGCGCTTGCGCCGACTGTCCTCAGAATCTGGACTTGAAGGGCTATCACTTGGGGAGTATCGTCGCCCAAGTCTGTCCTGAATTCTCCGGCTACCAAGTCTAACATGGACACCGGTACGCCGTTCATCCTCCTCACTTTCTTCCAGATGCTGTGAGTTAGATGTCTCATCATCCTCAATTCTCCTCACAATTCTGTTAAACACTGGGGGTCGGCGGCTATCCCTCCCGCGCTTCTCCTTCTGACGGCGCGGTGGGGATGTTTCAAACTCTGGGCCAAAATCTAGTCGGGCATGCAAACTCCGACCTGACCTCTTCTTTGCTTCCTTTTGCATTAGAGCAGCCAGGGTTTCGTAATTTTATGATACGAACTCATTTGGCGCTAGTTCTGACACAACCCCTTCTAGAGTAGGAGTATCAACTTCTACCACTATACCCTTATTTTTATCGGGCGCATCAGGTGCTTTTGTGAAGTTTGTTTCTACCACCGTTGGGAATGGAGTGGCAAAAGGAGTGCGCAGTGGATCTTCTGCGCTAGTGGTGGTTACCGTGGCCTGGGTTGTCCCCGAGCGTGGTTCCACCATAGGGAAGACCAGGTATTGGCCTGATCCCTTGTTTTTAGCAAAGACCGGTTATCCCGTAAGTCGCTGGAAGGCGATCCGATGTGCGGCTTTTTTCGGTAAGGTCATTTGCGATCGGCGATTTCCATGCTTCGTCATTCTAGTTCTTAGTTCTTAGTGAATGGTACCACGGATGGCGCCACTTGTTGATACAAAAGTTGGGCGTTCCTTGTTTGGGCTCCGGCTCTCGTACCAATTAATGATTGTTGCTTGAGACCTGCGCACTAAGAGACAGAAAACACCGTTAGGCTTACCGTGGGATTGTCTTCCATGATTATCCTCCGGCGTGAGAGTAAGTAATCGATTTAGGGTTAAAGGAGAATTAGGGTTTGTAGATCGTACCTTTAACGAGGGATGGGGTTCCCTTTATATACGCACGGAATCCTTGTTGGTTCCGTGTTCCCCAACCTTCGGCGTATCCCGCCTAAGTCGGTTGGAGAGCAATTATCTCCAAACATAGGAGATATCCGATATCTATCCCGTAAATAGATTTGGGTTTGGGCCTTCGTGAGCCCAAACATCTATTGGCTTAGCCCAGTTCGTACTGGACTAAGTTAGTGTTGGACTTTAGTCGGGGTTCGTGACCCGAATATAGACTATACGTCATCAGAACACAATATTAAAAATGCTAGTGACTATTTTAAAACTAGTTCTTATACCTAATCTCAAAATTAATGCTTATATTTAAACTATTTTGTTAAAGAAACGAAAGAAGAAGAAGGAGGCAGCAAGCTGTTTGCAAAGCCAGCAGACACTATTCATCTACAACTTGTATTTTTTATTGTAGGTTAAACGAACATGCACGTAAAGATCAAAACCTAACCTTTCCTTTATGTAGTTGAAAGATTGATGATTGTTTAGACATTCATTGTTATGAACCAGTATTGAAAACTGCTTAGAAAATTAGGAGTGGTTTAGTGGTAAAAAACTTGTCACTAATATCACTAAAATAGTAAAATGTGCGAGATATCGGGTTCAATTTCTGCTAGGTGTAAACAACTCTGAAGTGGTCACAATAATTTCTTGAAAATGTAAGGTTTTACCTTATTTGAATATGTGTAGTGATGAATTCAAATCATGTATATTAGTCGGCCAAAAGATCAAAAATCATGATTAAAAAAAAGTATTGAAATTCTAAAGCATCAATACTATTTAGTGTCCAAATTAAAAAGTTAAATTATAGCCTAGTTAGTACGTCGTAGCTCTCGTAGCCCAGTTCGTTAGAGCACCCGTTTAGTAAGCGGGAGGTCTTGACTTCGACTCTCAACGAGAGCATTTTCTTGACATTGAATTTTTGTTTGGGCTCTAAATGGGCTTTTATTCATAACTAGAACTATTTTGTAACGAAATTGTAGTAGTTTTTACGTTTACTCTTGAGCTAGTTTAATCACGAAAACAAACCAACAAGACCCTAACTTATTTCTATTGAGGTATCCATAATCAAATTACAGTAAATGATATTAATTTACGTTGTTGTCTTAATTATTGTGTATATTTTAACAATGTTGTTACTCGCAAAGCCACTAGTACTATTCAGAAAAGCTTTTGAGATTAATTAGAGGATGTTTTATATTTAAACCAGATTGAATAAATATGTACTTATGTGGGTGATTATCGGATTATGGATTACAACTTATGAAAACTCAACGAATCAAATAAGTCACTAGTAGTCTCGTAGTGTATGTATGTTGAAGTCAATGAATCAAATAAGTCACTAGTAGTCTAGTAGTGTATGTATGTTGAAGTTATCAAACATTGAATACTTTAATTTGCCAAACACTCAAGATAATCAAATCCAAATATTATATTTCAAAATTACATTTTGTAACGGCTGATATTTGCTTATCCATTTTCAAAACGCATAATCTATTTTAAATAAACGATCACAAACACCCCCTTAGTAGGGTGATATACAGTTGTGGGGCACTTGTTTAACAAGGAGGAAAGACGTACTTGCTAGCTAGTTGATCTAAGAACAAAAGTGCTTTAAACCCAAAAACATATAGATCATGTAAATGTGTTTTATAAATGTTTTACTTGTGTTAATGAAAGTAATATGCATATGTACATGTGAATATGCTATGATATTATCCTATTTAGATATATTTAATTAATTTCATCATTCGTCAATAAGGTGATGTCATGTATGCAGATTATATATGTGAGATTATAACACTTATACATTTGTTGAAATATTGTTTATAAAAACACTTCATTTATAGTAACTTTGTGAGTGGTGGTATAGTAAATTCATCTATAATATTTTTATGAGTAGGAGAACAGTAACCAACCAAACAAAAAACCAGTGTTCTCCCACAATTTTTAGAACCCCCATTCATCTTCTCCCACATCTCTAATATACCGTTCATGTCTGTTCTTTATTACTAATATACTAAAAGTTCAGTTGATAATTTTGATGGTTAATTGAATGGGTTTGTCATACGTCGGCGGCGCTTTCTCTATAAAACACACATAAATTTCTGAATATGTTCATTACGAAGATATGTTCTATGAAATTTTTTGAAAGTTGGGGGTGTAATGGGAATACAGGTTTTTGGTGAAAGGAGCTATGTTTGTTAAAAGGTACAGAAACCCCTTTTTTACATCCAAAAATTGTTGATTTCTTATCTCTTAAAGTCTTCTACATTATTGTGTTAGGTCGGTTACTTTCATCATCTGGATCTACTTTCTTTCATCAAATAAGCACGGCATGAAAACTCAATCTTCATGGTTAAATTTGTATGTATTTATATTCGATTTAATGGGATTGATTTTAATTGTGGTTAATTTTGTTGTTTTTATAATTTTAGGATTTTTTTTATGTGCTGAACTGGGTTGTGGTTCTAGGAGGGTTGGGTTTAATTGTGGTTAGTTATTTATTTATTTATTTTTTTTAGTTTTACGGTTTTTTTTATGTGATGAACTCGGTTTTTTAATGGTGGGTGTGGACAACTAGAAGGGGGGTTGAATAGTTTTACCAATTAAAACTTCGTTTTAAAATATTTAGATCGACTTATGTCAATCTATTTAGATGTGTATGTTGGACGTTGATAGATAGATATATAAATGTGTAATGGAAGATAAAGAGTGAGAAGCACATAACCACGACACGAGTGTTTATAGTGGTTCGGATACAAGAGACACCTTCTGCGCTCTACTCCACCCCCGAGTCACCTACTCGAGTTCGTAATTACTACACGAAACCAACTCCTTATGGCGGAGAAGCCTTCACAACGTCGCCTACTCTTTTTCTGGTACTAGGCTAGACACCGGGTTCTTCCACAAGGTAGAATCACACCTATCACAACGTCGCCTACCCTTTATCCAGTAGTAGGCTAGATACCGAGTTCTATTACAATGGAGAACCTATCCCAAAGGAGGCGACGTTGTAATAGTGAAGGATATACAACGTCGCCTACCCTACTACCCCATCGATTATACACCTTTAGCATCTTATTACTAATGCCACTTGACTTGACAATGGAGTAGGCGACGTTGTGATAGGTACCGAGTTCTACCTTGACAATGGAGTAGGCGACGATGAAAGGTGCCAAACGTCCGTGTCAAGGGCATTAGTGAAAGGTACCGAGTTCTATTACAAATACTACACAACACCTATCCCAAAGGAGACCCACTCCTTATTACAACATCATCAAGGATATCAAAATCCTTGGATAAAACCTATCTCTATTTGTATATCGATGCACCTCATCGATTATACACCTTTAGCATCTTATTACTAATGCCACTTGACTTGACTTTTATGCATCCTTCACTAATGCCCTTGACACGGACGTTTGGCACCTTTCACTAATGCCTTCGTCTTGACTCCTTTGGCATTCTTCACTAATGTGTTTGACACGGACGTTAAACACCTTTCACTAATGCTTTCGTCTTGACTCTTTCGGCATCCTTCACTAATGCCTTTGACACAACACTTCTATGGAGAAAGAAAGAAGTATCAATAAGAGAACCTCAGTAGTCTTGATGATGACGAAGCATGGCAACTCATGGACTTGAGCTTGCTCGACTTCAAGAGGTGGTGATCTCGCCTTTAAGAGGAACCCAAAGAATCACACAAAAACAAAATACAAACTACATAGAGAGATCCTTAGGATATGTGGTTAGAAGGTTACAATACTTGGGGAAAGTATGTGTGGGAGTGGCCACTCAAAATGAAGAAATGGCTCACTATTTATAGAGGAATTTTAGCTACTGTTCCATAGATCCCTCACTTGAGGGATCCGTCCAGTGTAATCCTGGGGATCCGTGGGACGCTCCTCTTTGCCCATGGGTTTTAGGTCATGGGTCATGGGTCCTAGACTTTCGACCATGGGTATCCAAGTAGATACAATGTATCTACAAGATGCAATGCATCTAGTTCATGGGTCATAGGTTAAAACCATGGGTCATGGGTAATATCCATATATGACTTATGCATGATGTCATGCAATGGGTTATGGGTTATGCTCCATGGGCATGGGTCATGGACTTTGGGTTTTACCCAACAACATTCAATGTATTTGGTCAATGGGTCAAATACTTAAACTTCTACCCTTTGTATTACCCATTATGATACATACTAGTTATGTATATATTTGCCCAATATGTAAACACTAGTTGTTGTACATATGTATTACAAAATCATAAAACCACTTTTACTTGTTTAGTGTTTTATGTGAAAACGTAAGTGTGTTAGTAAACTATTGGCTCAAACCATTTACGTATTTTATTTGTTTCGTTAAAATTATTTTACGTTTGTTATCAACAAAACATAAGAAGATCATAAAATATAAATAAACGTTTTACGGCTTATTTGTATTAATAATCTCCCCCCTTTTGTTGATGACATAACATAAAATTATTTAAGAAAAACAAAAATTCTTAAACGTTTGAATTGGAGTATTTACTCTCTTCTCCCCCTTTTTGTCGAAACAAAAAGAGCTTCGAAAAGAAACTAACACGTTGTTTTAAGAAAAAACATGTAATTAGAAAAAAAAATATAGATAGCAAGTGACGGGAAGAGTTCTCGTCTTAACTCCCCCTTGACGAGTCTGTGGAAAACTAGAAGGGGGGGTTGAATAGTTTTACCAATTAAAACTTCCTTTCAAACTATTTAGATCGACTTATGTCAATCTATTTGGTTGTGTGTGTTGGATGTTGATAAACAAGCATATAAAGATATGTAATGAAAAGATAAGAGTAAGATGCACAAAACCACAACGCGAGTATTTATAGTGGTTCGGCTACAAGGACACCTTCCTTGCCCTACTCCACTCCCCGAGTCACCTACTCGAGATTTTGTAATCACTACACCAATCTCCTTATGGCGGAGAAGCCTTCACAACGTCGCTTAATCTTTTTCCGGTACAAAGCTAAATACCGAGTTCTTTCACACCAAGGCGAACCACACCTAACACAACGTCGCCTACCCTTTATACGGTGCTAGGCTAACCACCGAGTTCTTTCACACCTTAGGTGAACTCAACCTTCACAACGTCGCCTACCCTTTATTAGGTACTAGGCTAAGTACCTAGTTCCATTGCAATGGAGGAACTACTACCACACTACACCAACGACTAATCCCAAAGGAGATCTACTCCTTTACAACATCATTAAGGACATCAAAATCCTTGGATCTAATGCTAGTCTATCTAGTACATCGAAACACACCATATCGAATGTACATCTAAGGCACCTTTCACTAATGCCTTTGATTAGATCTACAAGACACCTTTCACTAATGTCTTTGATTAGATCTACAAGACACCTTTCACTAATGTCTTGTGTCTTTACTTCTAAGCACCTTTCACTAATGCTTCTTGTCTTGACTTCTAAGCACCTACCACAAGTGCTTATCCTATGAGCGATAGATACCCTTCACTAATATATTCGTCTTGACTCTTGAGACATCTTTCACTAATGTCTTTAACACTATGCTTCTTTGAAGAAAGAAAGGATCATCAACAAGAGGACTTCAATAGCCTTGATGATGAGGAAGCTTGGCAACTCATGGACTTGAGCTTGCTCGACTTCAAAGGTGGTGATCTTCCCTTTAAGAGGAACCTAAAAGATCACACAAAATAAAACTACAAACATAGATCTCTTGGATCTAAGGTTAGTGAGATTTAACTCGGGGAGAAAGTATGTTAGAGAGGGTGAGATATAATGAAGAAATGGCTCACTATTTATAGAGGAAAACCCTCTGTTTCCCGGATCCCATGGATCCTTCCACTGGGATCCGGCTAGCACAAAGCTAGGGATCCGTGGTCCGCTCCTCTTTGCCCATGGGTATTTTGGGTTATGGGTCATGGGTCATGGGTTATGGGTTGATCCATGGTTTTCTATCTAGATACAATGTACCTTAAGGATACATTGAACTTGTGTAAGTGGTATATATAAAACCATGGGTTATGGGTCAAAACCATTTGCTAGTATTTAACCTTTTTGTATATACTTGTATTTACCCAATTTAGCATACACTTAGTTTTTACCCATTTTGGTATACTTAGTTTAAGTATATGTTTAACCCAATATGTAAACACTAGTTGTTGTACATATGTATCTAAGTCATAAAATCACTTATACTAGTTTTAGTGTTTTATGTGAAAGCGTAAGTGTGTTATAAAACTATTAGTTCAAACCATTTACGTGTTTTATTTGTTTCCTTAAAATGATCTTACTTTTGTTATCGACAAAACATTAGAAGATCGTAAAATATATATAAACGTTTTTACGGCTTATTTGTATTAACAATCTCCCCGTTTTTGTTGATGACAAAACATAAGATTATTTTAAGGAAAAGCTAAAATTCGTAAAAGTTTGAATTTGTAGTTTTTACTTTCTTCTCCCCTTTTGTCGAAACAAAAAGTGTTTGAAGAAAGCAACACATCGTTTTTAATAAAAACATGTGAAAGGAAAAAATAGAGAGCAAGTAACGGGAAGGATCTCGTCGTTACTCCCCTTGACGAGTCCACCCCTAGGTAAGGCGTCAAGAAACTAATTCTAATCTAGTTTATTTGCAATTAACTTATGCAAAGAATTACGTCTATGTGACTGGTGTGCTCCCCCTAGATGATTGCAATATTTGCAACGGGAAGTTATAAAATTTAAATCAAATGTTGCAAGTAATTTTGCAACGTATTGTTTTAACACCAAGCTCCCCTAGCTTTAGGATGTCAAATACTTTATGTGTTAATTGAAAAACTGCAAAACAAGGGTTAGAAAACAAGTATAATTCACAATTTCCAGCAAATAAAACAAAACATTCTGACTTTACGGATCCCACGGTTCCCTTCTAGTAGGGATCCGTCAGCAATCTTGAGGATCCGTCTGGTCGATGACTAAAATCGGCAAAGGTGATATAACAAGTAATGTTATCACATAAATGAGATATGAATACATATTCTCAGAAAAATAACACGTAGCATGTAATTCCATTTAATAAAACAAGAGTTATGATAAACATGACTCAAAAATAAGAAAATAGGCAATACATAACTAGGAATTTCTTAGACCAACTAACGCTTGAAGTTTAGACACCACTATAATCTTCTAGCTCAAGTTATGTTTAGGTTTAATCTCGTCGAAACGTTCGAGGAGATGATAGAACATGAAACGTTGGTCTTCTCGTACTTCATGTATCAAACTTTCAACATGTTGACAATGATAGCAATCTTTGTCATGGCTAGGTAGTGGTGGTGGATGAAATGAAGTGGCTTGATTCAATGGATCAATTGAAGTGGTTTGAGGAGCCTCGAATGATGGAGGGATTGGTGGAGATCCGTTTAGGAATGGTTCGATCAAGAATGATGATGGTGGTAAAGATGTGTCAACTTCCATAAGGTTGGGTGGTTGACTTTGATGATTTCTTATAATCCAAATGGGATTATATGGTGGAAGCATGCGAAAAGGAAGCGAGCAAGTGTTGACTCAACACCTTGATTTTGAATCATTGTTCCTCTAATGAGGAGAATGTTGTCGTGAGCGGATGAGACGGCCTAGGTGGCAAGTCCTTTAAATTGTAGAGGTGAGGTGATGATTGTGGGGATGTAAAGAGATAGCTCTAGGAACCAATGGTGATGGTTTAGTGGAGATGATATTGTTTGGCCTATGAGGTATGGTGGTGTTTGGCATAGGTAATTTTGTGGGTACTAACCTTCTAGGAATTGGTTTGATTGGATGATGAAGGTTTGTTGGTTTGACCGAGATGATTCGGTTGAAGAGATTTCGTGTACAACACGAGCCCTTTTGATGGGTGGTTCTTTGGTGGATAGGTTGTTACTTGGGGTTTTCTCATGATGAGATGATTTGAAGGGATTGCAAAAGGCGAAAGTTATGATGAGAGTGATGACTATGGAGATCCTAACAAGGTGGTTTATAAATCAAGAGATTTGGAAAGTGCATTTAAGCCTTAAGCCACTAAGATTCATTGGAATGTGATGATTAGCATGCACAAGAGTCAACTCTGAGAGGTTGTCTTTGTTCAAGGAACTCATTTAAGATGAGATGAAGTGTTTGAGTTAGGAAGATGAGTTGAAATGATTGTTTTACCAAGATTTGTCATAGATCGTCATCCGGATCCCGCGGTTCCCTTCTCGAATGATCCGTCTAGGCTAGTTCTAGGGATTCGGCGTTCAGGTTTATGAAAGAGTGGAAATGATGTTTCTAAGATCCTAGACCTACATCACCTTGAGTGTTTCGATTCTCCCAAGTGTTTTAAATGAAGGGTGCTTAAGTGTTTGAAGGCAATGAGTGGTGTAGCTAATGATTGTTATTTATGGAAGGATTTGGAACTTTCAAAAGTACCAATGGATGAGCAAGGATGACATTAAAGATGTCAATTGAAGTTAAATGAAACTAAATGATCCTAGAGATCGGGTTGTGTCTTAGGATTGTGTTTTGGAAAATATCCTAATGGTTTTGAGATGGGAAAACTAGGATTTGATCAACTTTGATCAATTTTGAGGTGAGGTTGATTAATGATCAATATTGTCATAATCGTAGGATTTCTAACCTAGTTGTGAGGGATCAAGTAAAAAATGAAGTGTGAGTTTTGAGAGCGGAAGAGTGATGGGTTGAAACGGTAGATCTAACAAAGTCTTAGAATGTGATCTATGTGAGTTGGAAAGGAAAGGTCAACCTATCTTTGATAAAGTCTTTAATCAATCTTAAGACACTATGTTTAGCTTAGTATAAGGTGTTCAAAAGGGTGTGTTTGACATGTAATGCTTGCAATTGCATTTTTTTTCTTCGGATCCGCGGTTCCCTAGATGTAGGGATCCGTTTAGTACAACATTTGGGATCCGTCTATCGCTAGATGTAACCTTTACTAAAGGTATGCAATGATCATGACAAATGCATTATATTCCAAGTTTTGTTTAAAGGAGTTCTAAAACTAGGATATCAAATGTAAGATGTTTTATTTCATGAAAGAGATAGGATTACATTGATAGCTAATGAGTAGAGTAGAATTGATCCTATTTGACTATTCTAGGTTCCTTGAGTGTCTTCGCTAGGAGGATCATTATGTGTTTGATGGGTATTGGTGGAATCAAGAATGAAGAAGGTCTTCATGAGAGATATGTTTAGCGGTTCCATCATCTTGTTCACAAGCACGCATAACGGACTTTGAAATTGAGGATGGAAGTGCATAACATTGTGATAGGCGTGTCAAGAACATTCCATAAGGGATGAGTTTATCCTTGGAGCCTTGAAGGTTTGCAATTCGCCTTGCGAAGAAGTAGGCGAGATTGTATGGTTGTTGTGTTAGCAAAAGCGATTACAACATGTGAGCACAACAAGCGGGAAGAATATCTCGATTTCTAAGACTCCAAACATTTTCACGTAGAATGAGAGCAACAGTTTATACTCTTCTCGGATATCCGTGTATGGATAATGTTTGGATTGGAGTAATATGGTCGAGGTTTTCATATCATGCGCGTTAAATCTTAGGAGAGGGTATGTGTGAACAATATGGACTATTTTCTTCACAAAGTTGAAGAGAGAATCAAGAGACCAATCTTGGTGAAGGCACATTGTCCATGGTTTGGAATTCGGAGGATGTGAGCAAAATGCCCAAGGCTTAAAGTGAATTTTGGTTTTGATATAAAACCAAAGAGATGAGAGCGATCCTCGTTACGAGCGAGTTCCACTTGACGGAAGAATTCCATTATGAACCTTGGACATATCTTCTCGTTGATTTCAAGAAGACATTCTAGTCTTATGGCTCGGAAGGAGGTATTGATACCTTCTTCGAATTGTAGAGAGGTGTCTGTCGTCCTTCATGGAAGTGACGGTTTGAGATTATTGAACCCACGGACATGATTGCGGTGTGTTGGGCTCGAGGAAATGTTCGGGTGTAGACGCTAGTGAGTGAAAAATCAAACTCGTATTCATGCGTCATAGTTGAACCTATAGAAGTGATGGGTTAATAAGGAAGACGTTTATGGTCAACCTATAATAATCTAACGTTTTACTAGATATTCTATTAACAATTAGTATTTAGCTAACTCATGGTTTTGAAACTCTAGTGGATTATTACTTTTAGAAAGATAGTGGTTTTAATCTTGCATGAAAACTGCTTTTCAAGGGGATGATCCCACGGTTCCTTTTCAAAAGGGATCCGCTAGTGTAACTTCCGGATCCGTGGATCTAGTAATGTGAACCAGTTTTAATAAAAACATAGGTTTTATGGTTATTGTACATGAGGTATGTTTTATCCTACATTTTCTTTTAGCATGCATACATGACATCTAATGTATCACGAAAGAATATAACACATATAGATCAAAAGAAATGAAACACACATAATAACACAAAAATAGATTATCAATAATATTGCATTTCAATGCTAAGGATGATACAAAGGATTGGGTAAATGACCCCAATATAGATTAACAACACAAAGTAAATGTCTCCGTATGTGAACTTCATCATAGGGAACACAAGTGCGATGAGTGTTAGGGCGATGAGCACGAGTGCGATGTAAACCATGTTGATGACGGATCTTCTTGGTTTAGGAAGAGATGAAATGAGGAGGAAGATGAAGTTTTTGAATGAGAGGGAATTTTTGAAATTGGAAAATTTGAAAAAGTAAGGATTGAAAAAATGGGCGTCGAGTGGGTTTATTAATAGGGAAGGAGGAATTTTTGAAATTCGTGTTTTTGTTTTATTAGAAGAAATAAAGCATAAGCTCTATATACTATGACTATAGACGAGAAAAATAACACGTATGTGAGAAACGGGCTTCCTAACGAAGCTACATGTAAATCATGTGTAAACACAAAAATCTACTCAAATAAAAGCCTAGCAAATAACACTTATATACTAAACAAATATCATTTAGATATAAGTAGAAATTCATACCTCGAATGCACTTAGGAATGTCTTTACAAATGACAAATGTCACTTAGACGATTCCCGCTCCTTTGCGTCTAAGATACCTTCTTAAGGAAGGTATTCTTGTTACCAGCGTCTCTAAAGCTTGGTGGGTATGAGCTTTGACTAATCAATATCACAAAGAAGATTAGTGCAATTAAATGAAAAATATATGTAAAAAATGTTGTTATCAACTCAACATCCAAACATATAGTTTTGAAAAACATGGTGTTTGTTTTATGAAAACCTTCTTTGTAGTTTTCAATTAACTATGGATCGTATCAAGTTTTAAAGTACAATATACTTCAAGAAACTTGGTAACGAAGCTCGATACCAATTGTGGAAAACTAGAAGGGGGGGTTGAATAGTTTTACCAATTAAAACTTCCTTTTAAACTATTTAGATCGACTTATGTCAATCTATTTGGTTGTGTGTGTTGGATGTTGATAAACAAGCATATAAAGATATGTAATGAAAAGATAAGAGTAAGATGCACAAAACCACAACGCGAGTATTTATAGTGGTTCGGCTACAAGGACACCTTCCTTGCCCTACTCCACTCCCCGAGTCACCTACTCGAGAGTTTGTAATCACTACACCAATCTCCTTATGGCGGAGAAGCCTTCACAACGCCGCTTATTCTTTTTCGGTACAAAGCTAAATCCGAGTTCTTTCACACCAAGGCGAACCACACCTAACACAACGTCGCCTACCCTTTATACGGTGCTAGGCTAACCACCGAAGTTCTTTCACACCTTAGGTGAACTACACCTTCACAACGTCGCCTACCCTTTATTAGGTACTAGGCTAAGTACCTAGTTCCATTGCAATGGAGGAACTACTACCACACTACACCAACGACTAATCCCAAAGGAGATCTACTCCTTTACAACATCATCAAGGACATCAAAATCCTTGGATCTAATGCTAGTCTATCTAGTACATCGAAACACACCATATCGAATGTACATCTAAGGCACCTTTCACTAATGCCTTTGATTAGATCTACAAGACACCTTTCACTAATGTCTTTGATTAGATCTACAAGACACCTTTCACTAATGTCTTGTGTCTTTACTTCTAAGCACCTTTCACTAATGCTTCTTGTCTTCACTTCTAAGCACCTACCACAAGTGCTTATCCTATAGACGATAGATACCCTTCACTAATATCTTCGTCTTGACTCTTGAGACATCTTTCACTAATGTCTTTAACACTATGCTTCTTTGAAGAAAGAAATGGATCATCAACAAGAGGACTTCAATAGCCTTGATGATGAGGAAGCTTGGCAACTCATGGACTTGAGCTTGCTCGACTTCAAAGGTGGTGATCTTCCTTTAAGAGGAACCTAAAAGATCACACAAAACAAAACTACAAACATAGATCTCTTGGATCTAAGGTTAGTGAGATTTAACTCGGGGAGAAAGTATGTTAGAGAGGGTGAGATATAATGAAGAAATGGCTCACTATTTATAGAGGAAAAACCTCTGTTTCCCGGATCCCACGGATCCTTCCACTGGGATCCGGCTAGCACAAAGCTAGGGATCCGTGGTCCGCTCCTCTTTGCCCATGGGTATTTTGGGTTATGGGTCATGGGTCATGGGTTATGGGTTGACCCATGGTTTTCTATCTAGATACAATGTACCTTAAGGATACATTGAACTTGTGTAAGTGGTATATATAAAACCATGGGTTATGGGTCAAAACCATTTGCTAGTATTTAACCTTTTTGTATATACTTGTATTTACCCAATTTAGCATACACTTAGTTTTTATCCATTTTGGTATACTTAGTTTAAGTATATGTTTAACCCAATATGTAAACACTAGTTGTTGTACATATGTATCTAAGTCATAAAATCACTTATACTAGTTTTAGTGTTTTATGTGAAAGCGTAAGTGTGTTATAAAACTATTAGTTCAAACCATTTACGTGTTTTATTTGTTTCCTTAAAATGATCTTACTTTTGTTATCGACAAAACATTAGAAGATCGTAAAATATAAATAAACGTTTTTACGGCTTATTTGTATTAACAGATTCCATCCCTTTGTGAGGGCGTCAAGTAAGAAAAATTACTAAGCTAATGCATTGCAACTAAATTTGCAAATGGTTTCGTCTTTGTGACGATAATGCTCCCCCTTGATAATTGCAACTTTGCAAAGGGACGTCATGAAATGTAATCCAAAAGAGGATTATATTGCAAATGATTTTGCAATGTATTATTTTGACACAAAGCTCCCCCTAGCTTAGGTGTCAAAGTCTTCTTGTGTATATTGAAAATCTAAAAAACAAAGGTTAGAGAACAAGTATATAATGCATAATTTCGTGCAAATAAGATACAAGTTAGTAGAAAACAGGTCTTCTGTTGCACAGATCCCACGGTTCTCTCCTTGGAGGGATCCGTCTAAGCATAAAATAGGGATCCGTCTATCTGAAAATAGAATCCAGCAATGGTGATGTAACAAATGATGTTAACATCAAAGTAAGATATGTATTCAAGCAACAAACATATACTCAAAACAACATGGCATAAAACATGTAACTTCATTCAATCAAACCACGAGAGATGATCTACAAATCTTTAAAACTAAGAGAATGATTAAACAAGAAATGTGATTCTAAACGATCTAAGTTAAGCTTAAGACTAGGACACCACTTTAATCCTTAAGCTCACGGTTGTTTAGGTTTGTTGACCTCATCAAAACGTTCGAGGAGGTGATAAAACATGAAACTTTGCTCTTCACGTAGTTCATGTATCAAGCCTTCAACGTGTTGACAATGATAGCAATCCTTGTCATGGCTTGGAAAAGGTGGTGGTAAAGATGGAGCGGCTTGATGTGGAGGTTCTTGTGAAGGAGGTTGAGGATCCTCAAACGAATGAGGGATTGGTGGAGGGACATTCAATGATGGCTCAACAAAGGATGATGGTGGAGGTAGAGAGGTGTCAACTTCCATGTGGTCGGGTGGTTGACTTTGATGATTCCTCATAATCCAAAATGGACCATTTGAGGGAAATGGAGAAAAGGATACCGGTGCAAGTGTTGGTTCAACACCTTGGGTTTGTTGCACATTCTTCTCTATTGAAGAGAGTGTTGGTAATGGTGGAGGATTAGATGGCCTAGGAGGCAAGTCCTCTAATTTGTGGAGAGGTGGAGAGGATTGTGAGGTGGTAAATGATATGGATCTAGGAACCAAAGATGATGGTCGAGTGGAAATGGGTGTGTTTTGTTTAGTAGGAAATGTGGTGTTTGGTGATGATATTTTTGTGGGAACAATCCTTTTGGGGATTGGTTTGATTGGTTGAGTTGGTGGATGAGAAATCCTAGCATTTGTGGACTTAATGGGAGATGATTCGGTTGAGGAAATTTCGTGTATAACACGAGCAAGTTTCTTGGGTGGTTCTTTGGTGGATGACTTAGCACTAGGAGCTTTCCTCATGATGAAATGACAATTTCTATTTCTAAATGCTAAGAATTATGTTGTGGTTGATGACTATGAGATTCTAACAAGATGACTTATAAAGGGTAGGATTTGGGAAGTGCATTAAAGACTTAAGCCACTAAGATCCTTAGAAATGTGATGATTTGCATGCACAAGGGTCAACTACAGTTGTGTACTGATCTATGAGTTTCTTTAAGGCAGGATGGAGTATTCAAGTTAGCCAAAAGGGCTTGAAATGATTGCTTTAGGCAGGATTTATTGAATCTGCCAGCCGGTTCCCACGGTTCCCTCCTATGATGGATCCGTCTAGGCTAATCCTAGGGATCCGGCTATCAGCGGTCAAGAAAAGAGGAAAATGATGTTGGTACAATCTAATACCTATACATCTTGAGTGTCTTATTCTTTTTAAATGTTTTAAATGAGGTGTGACTTAAATGATCAAGGGTAATGAGTGGAGATAGCTAATGATTGCCTTTTATGGAAGGAAAATGGGACTTTATGATCACCAATGGGTGTTCAAGGATGACACTAGGAATTTTAATGGTGTCAAGTCATGTTAAATGATCCTAGAGATCAGATGGCAACTTGGGATAAAGTTTAAGAAATCCTTAAAAATTATAAGAATTGAAAAACTAGTTTTTAACTCATTTTGAGTTGGAGATGACTAAAATCAATTTGCTAAAATTGAGAAATTTATAAAACTAGATGTGTTGGCATGTGATAGATGATGTGTGAGTATAAGAGCGGAAGGATGATGAGTTTTGGTGATATGACAAATTAAAAAGCACTTTGAGTGTGATCCTAAATGAGATACGAGTGAGTGTGAAGCTTTCTAAACTTGAAGAAGACTTAAGTGGTCCTGAGGCTTTATGCTTAGCTAGTGTGAGGTGATCTAGTGAGTGTTTTGGTGTGTAGGATTTACATTGCATATCGTCATCACGGATCCCACGGTTCCCTAGAAGGAGGGATCCGTCTAGTGCATTTTTAGGGATCCGGCAACTGCAGATCAGAAGCATCACAGAAAGGGATGCAGATTTTGCACTAAGCTATGTATACTAATTTCTATTAATCTCTACTCCAAATAATAGCAAAACAAGCATGATATCTCATAAACCATATCATAGATAAGAGTAGTAAAGATAATATCCAAACAACCAAACCAAAGTGCTTCACAAACATAAGCATTCATTGTAAATTGATAAACAAAATGTCTAAAATCAACCATAGTCCTAATGTCTCTTTTGTCAATCTTTTCTCTTCCTCTTTCCAGACTTCACGACGTAGTTAGTTAGGCATTGGATCATACCCTTCAATTGTTTGAATTCCGCGCTCTCGTTTGTAAGAGTTGGAAGTTGTTGAAAGTAGGTAATGGGATCCAAGTCTATGTTGGCTTCAGGGTTGACATCTACTTCTTCTTCATCCGAGGAATCCGGGAGAGCCTTAGGTCTTCTTCCATTGACCATGAACCGTTTAGAGAGTTGTTTGGTAAGTGGTACCATGACGTGATCAGAGAGGAAATGATCATCATTGATTGGAGATGGTTGCATTGCACTAACATACTCATGGAGTCGTGTTAGGAGCATACCATAGGGAATTACCATGTTGGCAAATTTGAATACCCCGGCCATTCTCTTCACCATGTAATAGGTGAGATTAAATGGCATTTGGTGAACGAGGCAATAAATCATTTGGACAAGACATGCATTTGGATGGTCTTTGTTTCCGACCAAACTAATGACATTTTCCCTAAGAATTTCTTCCCATTTTCTATAGATGGACTGCATTTCGAAAAGTTCCATTTGAAAGGGATCACGGTGAATGAGCTCTTTATTGCGGTTGAAGCGAGATTGGTCAGCTCTAATTTGGAAAATGGTGTCTTGAACAATTGCGGGATCATCAAGAGGAGTACGATAAATTGGTTTGGAATCAAGTGCAAACGATTGAGTGGATATTGCCCAATCTTGGGAATACATACAGATTCCTTCACAAGGAATGCGAAGGATTTGAGCAAATATGTTGAGGGGTAGAGTGAAGTTTTGTTTATTGAAGATAAAAGCGATTGAAATGCTATCATCACTATTTCGAATGATCCTAACGCTTTTGTAGAATTCAAAGATGAAAATCGGACAAATTTGTTCATCAATATTGTCACAATTCTCAACTTCCGGTCATTTTTCAAATTTATATTTTCATTAAACGTTTATTTTCCTATTAAATAAACGCTATCGCGTAAACATTTATTTTGTACAATTGATCCGACACCTCCAAAAATAATCCTAATATATTTTTATATTCATTTTAAGACTATAAAAATTATATTACTAGTTTACCCGATGTTTTTAATTTATTTTATATATAAATTGTTATATTTATATAATTGCGACGGTTTTCTTAAATTCTACACGATCATTATCGTTTCACTCAAATTTTACAAGAAATGTATTTTTATAATTTTTATGATATCAATATATTTTATTTTGACCCGTTAAAATTTATTTTTAGTTAACGCTACCTTAAATGTTTAAATAAATACACAAGTCATTCATTATTCTTAATTAACTACACCTTTATCCTACATTAATATACTTAAATACTACTAAATGCAAACTCTTTTATTTCTTTTATGTGTGTCGACATGCACAAGGGTGAGTCATTGTGTTTTGTAAATATCTACACTAGTTAATGTATTATACTAAATACATAACACATTCACTTCATTTATTTCATAAGTTATAGATCAAAACCATTTTCTTTCTCTCTCTACACAAACCGGCAACCAAGGGACCAAGAAAGGATCATCAAAATTTCTAATCAAGTTTATTATACTCTAGTATCACTCTTGTTTAAGGTTTTGCAATATAAACCTTGGGTGATTAGGAAAACTCCTTTGTTCTCATAAACCTCATCAAGTTACTTGTAAGATTTTCATATTCATGATCATATTTCATATTCATTTTCATATTCATTTCATCATATTTGAGCAAAAACATGCAAGTCATATGATGTTGTACCACTTTTTCATTGATTTTAAGAGTTATGTATATATAAGTCATCCTATAATTACTCCTTGTTATATATTATTTTTGGTGATGTCTAGGAACCCATGAAACCCTAAGAAGGTGTATGGTAGGATTAGAATAGCTTCGAGTTGCTTTGAATGGGTTAGAATAGGTTTGGCGAGAAAAACTCATTTCGACACGTTTTAAAAGGGTCTGTCCTTATTTTCAAAATCTGTAAAATCCGACAGTGGGTATAATATTTTGGGCTAGATATTTGGAAAATATACTTTAAAACGAAAACGTGGTCGCTTGAACGGATTAACACGGAGCTATAACGAAGAAGTTATGAATTTTTCAAGTTGGCGACGAAAACTATAATTTTCTGGAAATTTCAGCATGAAAATGTCACCCTTTACGAGTCAAAAATGAAACTTAGGTGTTATAAATTATGTCGAATTGTCAAAAATATATTAGTATACTTTGATACGAATCTAAGGACATATAAAACGTAGAAAACGGATTTGTAACGATTAAATTATACACGTTTTCACAAAGTTGCCGTAACTTTATTATATAAGAAAAACTAATATATTTTTATTAGACAAACCTTACGGCAAAACTAGTGACCATATTGAAGGTTGTTTTTAACATTGATGTAGAACTTTTTATAAAGTGATATCTTCTAATAAAAGTAAGTTCGCCTAGCATATTTTCCAAAATGTCCAACCGTTTGTCAAGCGGAGTTGTAACGAATAAAATATAGTCACTCAAACTTTCCCGGAAACCACCCTTAAACTATATTTTTGGACTAAAGTACCATATTTAACCTATACTTTTCTTTGTGATCGAGACCTCTAGGATGGAAACTTAAATACTAAAACTAAGAGATAATGATACAAACTTTCCAAAACTGTTGAGTTCGTTTCTTAACACTCGGTGTGCACCATTTTGTGACGATCATAGGAGGTTGTTTCAACGTAACTACTTGTAGAGTATTTTTTTTTATACGACGGGATGTCATAAACATATATTTTGACGATAAACATTATTTCCAAAACGTACAAGTGGTATGGATATCATATGGATTTGCATGCACGACATTGTATCACGCATTCACGACAACATATCATAACTCAAGTCATGACATTCATTTTAGGTCGCGGATAGTTTCCGAGCCTCATTTTAGTGCACTTCATTTTGTTAGCATATCAATCATACCAGGTGAGTTTCATAGCCCCTACTTTTATACGTTTTGAATTACTTTTGGGGAAGATACATGCTCAACTAATTTCATTTACTTTTATAAGTACTCTAAACTTTTACTGACTACCGTGAGTTCTATAGCCCCACTTTCTATTAATTGTTTACAAACTTTTGGAGGAGATACATGCTCAACTATTTGCTTTTACAAATACAGATACTCAAAACATTTACACTTTTATGCTACGCTATACTTTTTATACTTGATTGCATTATAAATGATTGCGTTATATACTTGATTGCGTTATACTTGATTGTGTTATACTAAACTTGAAAGTCTCCCAACATACACTGAGCAGTCCCCTCGTTCGCATGATAAGTCTCTTAGGATAATACACGCATTGAGTTTCGGAGATGAAGTAAAACTAATGCTATTACTTTCCTTATGAGCAACACAAAGTCTCCTTGGATAACACACGCATTGAGTTTCGGAGATGAAGTAAAACTAATGCTATTACTTTCCTTGTGAGCATCATACCCACCTAAGGTTTCTGGAGATGGAGTGGAGACTCATGGCTAATTGCATAAGTTGATGCACGTGTACGCGATCAATACATTAGTTACATACTTAAAACATTGATACTTTTAACTACTATGATACATGCATACATGATTGACGTACATATTTTGGCAGTGGATTGTGAACACACAGGTTGCAAGTTTTGTATGGGCGGAACTTGGAACTGAGTGGATTTACAATGCCTTTGCTTTTGTGGACTATTCTTTATGACCAAAAACTTTGCCTTTGTTGCATGAACGCTCTTTAAAAGCTTTACTTGTTAACCAAACTCTATGAACTTACTCAACCATTGTGTTGACACTTTTTATCATGTTTTATCTCAGGTATCTAAGGCATTCAATTCATGGCATGCATGTGGACTCATCATAGAGTCGCGGTGTCGACGCGTCTCACCTACATTTTTGCACTTAACTATCGTTTGGTTGTAACAAACTTATTTTGGTATCTCAGAAATCTATTGGGACCTATGTTTTGTAAACTCTGATTATTTTACTAAATCAAACGATATTTTCAAAACGACACTTTAGGTCGTTCGATATAACTGTAACTTTGATGCTATGATCGTCATCCCCCAGGAATTCCATTCCGCTGCAAAACAGGTAATTTGGGGGTGTGACAAATAACAAGAAGGAAATCAAAGTTGATTGCTGAGAAGACTTGACGAATGTTGGTATTTTTAAGGAAACATTCCTTGACCACACGACCTTCGTGGATAAGTCGTTTTTCAAGTCTTTTGAAGACTTTGAGATCGGTTTTTGACAACCCCTCTTTTCGATAGTATTTGGTGAGGTAGTGGACGGTATCATGGTGGTCTTGTTGGGTGGCTTTAGGCATGGTTGGTCCTAGAAAAACAAATATTCCAATTAGGTAAAATTTGTTGAGATGGGTTTATGGTTTTGATTTGTATTAACAATGTTGTAAGCACAATGTAATCTTTGTTATGTGAAAACCTTTTCTAGTGATCAATTTTGCGAAACCTAATTTTATCAATTGATTAAGAAAATTTGAAAAACCATAAACCCTAGGATGAAGATGATGAAGATTAGAAAATATTAGTGTAATTAATTACAATGATGTTCTAGAGAAGGATGCTTGAGGATATAGAGTCCTATGGAGATGAAAACAGCACTTGGGTCGTTTTTTGTGTTTTGTGAGGAGAGGGAAAAAGAGCAGAATTGATTTTGAAAGGTGTATAGCTAGTTTCTGACACACGATTCCCCGGATCCTTGCAATAGGGATCCGCTAGTACAACATGAGGATCCGGCCATCGGGACGAAAAAGGGTGTTTGGCGTTATTTTTGTAATAAGTTATAAACTAGCTTATGGAACAAAAATAGTTTTGAGGTTTCTAATTGAATAGATGTTTGGTCAACGGGTTTTGATAAGTTAATTATCAAGGATCTATTTGTGACGGCGTCGTTAGTTTGACGAGATCAAGAAGGAATACTATTCCCGATGATGAGTAAGTCGGGAAAGTGACGAAAATAGACTTTTTAGAGACTAGCAATTTATTAACGTCTAAATAAAAAAGAAATATCAACATATTCATGTAGATGTAAATTAGCTAATGATAAGTAAACATACCTCTACGCTCTTGGTATGGTTTATGGGACCATAAAACTGACAATACTTCATGAGCTTTTAAAGTAATCAGTTGTACTTAGAATAAGTAGGTTGCAATTACTTTTAGGTTCTTCCTTGAAAGTTGACTTCATTATTCTTTAAATAGAAATGAAGACTTTGGAGAGATCCTAGCATGAAGATTTCTTGAAGAGAAAAATGTTAGAATAATCTATCAATATGCAACATGAAATAAACAATTTGTTTTAAAAGATTTCCTTCTTTGTAGTTTTCAAACATACACGGATCGTATCAAGTTTTTAAAGTACAACATACTCTAAGAAACTTGGTAACGAAGCTCTGATGCCAATTATGGAAAACTAGAAGGGGGGTTGAATAGTTTTACCAATTAAAACTTCGTTTTAAAATATTTAGATTGACTTATATCAATCTATTTAGATGTATATGTTGGACGTTGATAGATAGATATATAAATGTGTAATGGAAGATAAAGAGTGAGAAGCACATAACCACGACACGAGTGTTTATAAGGGTTCGGATACAAGGACACCTTCCTTGCCCTACTCTACTCCCCGAGTCACCTACTCGAGAGTTCGTAATCACTACACGACACCAACTCCTTATGGCAGAGAAGCTTTCACAACGTCGCCTACTCTTTTTTTGGTACTAGGCTAGATACCAGGTTCTTCCACAAGGTAGAACCACACCTATCACAACGTCGCCTACCCTTTATCCGGTACTAGGCTAGATACCGAGTTCCATTATAATGGAGGAACTATTACCCAACACTACACAACACCTATCAAAAAGGAGACCCACTCCTTATTACAACATCATCAAGGATATCAAAGTCCTTGGATAAAACCTATCTCTATTTGTATATCGATGCACCTCATCGATTATACACCTTTAGCATCTTTCACTAATGCCACTTGACTTGACTTCTAGGCATCCTTCACTAATGCCCTTGACACAGACGTTTGGCACCTTTCACTAATGCCTTCGTCTTGACTCCTTTGGCATTCTTCACTAATACCTTTGACACGGACGTTAAGCACCTTTCACTAATGCTTTCGTCTTGAATCTTTTGGCATCCTTCACTAATGCCTTTGACACAAGACTTCTATAAAGAAAGAAAGAAGTATCAACAAGAGAACCTCAGTAGTCTTGATGATGACGAAGCATGGCAACTCATGGAATTGAGCTTGCTCGACTTCAAGAGGTGGTGATCTCGCCTTTAAGAGGAACCTAGAGAATCACACAAAAACAAAATACAAACTACATAGAGAGATCCTTAGGATCTGAGGTTAGAAGGTTACAATACTTGGGGAAAGTATGTGTGGCAGTGGCCACTCAAAATGAAGAAATGGCTCACTATTTATAGAGGAATTTTAGCTACTGTTCCACGGATCCCTCACTGGGGATCCGTCCGATGTAATCACGGGATCCGTGTGACGCTCCTCTTTGCCCATGGGTTTTGGGTCATGGGTCATGGGTCCTAGACTTTGGACCATGGGTATCCAAGTAGATGCATTGTATCTACAAGATGCAATGCATCTAGTTCATGGGTCATGGGTTAAAACCATGGGTCATGGATAATATCCATATATGACTTATGCATGATGTCATGCAATGGGTTATGGGTTATGCTCCATGGGCATGGGTCATGGACTTTGGGTTTTACCCAACAACATTCAATGTATTTGGTCAATGGGTCAAATACTTAAACTTCTACCCATTGTATTACCCATTATGATACATACTAGTTATGTTTATATTTGCCCAATATGTAAACACTATTTGTTGTACATATGTATTACAAAATCATAAAACCACTTTTACTTGTTTAGTGTTTTATGTGAAAACGTAAGTGTGTTAGTAAACTATTGGCTCAAACCATTTACGTATTTTATTTGTTTCGTTAAAATGACTTTACGTATGTTATCGGCAAAACATAAGAAGATCGTAAAATATAAATAAACGTTTTTACGGCTTATTTGTATTAACAGTGGGTTTGGGTGTTTTTTTAGGGGGTGTTTGGATTAGCTTATTTTCCTGCCTCATGAGCGTATTTGCTTCTACAGTGTTACTGAGATCATTTCCATGCTAATTTGGAAAAGAATCGTGTGTTTGTAGTCTACCGTTGGCGTGTTATTACATGTGCAGTCATGGCGGGGCAAATGATTACATTATGTGGTATATCTACTTCATTATGTGTGCCATGTTTGGTCAAACGTAAGGTAAGTTTAACGTTTTGGTAACACGATTCTTAGTTGGGCAAACAACTGTATTTGCAGCCATGCCTTGCTACCCTTCTTTTTACCTTCGGTTGCCTTCATGTGTGTCATAAGCCAATGGTGGTCAATTATTAAATGCTGCTACCAGCCATGTTGGGTTGCCGAAGTTAGTTTATTGCAGAAAAACCTGTGTTCGGTATTTGATTGCTAAAAAGGATAACTGGTACAAGTGGCACTAATGATCTTGAGATGTTTTTTAGCGGTCGAATACTGATCACTACTCATGATGTGATATCCAAGATGATAATCCTGACTTTTCGGCTCTATCCAAACACTCGGGAGTGCTTGTATGTTGTGTATCGAAACTCAAACTGCTGATAAGTTGTTTAAATAGCTTACACAAACTGCCCTTTAAATGGTCTATATTGTGTTTTGTAAAACCAAAATACCGTTTGTGCCCTTTTGAGTGTTTGAGTGTACTGAAGTGTGAGTTATCATTTTTGAGTGTTTGAGTGTACTGAAGTGCTTACTGTTTTTCTAGTTTTGGAGTTGTTGACAACGGCATATAGTATATATAGGAATTTCTTAAATTGTGAGGAAGGCCATATCTTAGCAAGGTGTTCAATGTGACACAGCCATGGAGGTTTTCTCGGCTATAGGCTTGAGAGCAGTTGTATCTTGGTGTGGTGTTTACACTAACGCAACCATAACATAACCGTTTATGTGCCACAGTTTGCTTATGCTTTTGTGGTTATTTAATAGTTCATTTTCCTTGTTATTATCATTGTTTTCATGATTTCCAACAAGTTGACTTTCAACTAAGTCATCATCTACCGAGGTGATGTCTTTTAGGGAGGTGGACTTTTGTCAAATGTTACGTTTAACGATTCCTCGACTCTCATTTTTTCTTTGTTTAAAACAATATATGCTTTGCTAGTTTGTGAATAACCAAGAAACACACCTTCATAAGACATTGGGTCGAATTTGGTGAGATAATCTTCAGTATTTAAAATAAAGCATTTACACCTAAACACTCTAGAGTATCCTAAAGTAGGCTTCTTGCCTTTATAAAGTTCATAAGGTTTTTTGTTCTAGAATGGACGTATTAAGACTCTATTTACAATGTAAGTAGATGTGTCAACGGCGTTACACCAAAACTTTTGAGGTATGTTTTGTTCATTAAGCATTGTTATACTCATTTCTTGAAGAGTCCAATTTTTACGTTCTACTACACCATTACATTGGGGAGTTCGAGGAGCCAAAAAATTATGTGTTATACCGTTAGTATTATAAAAAGTTCCAAATTGTGTTTCATTATCGAATTCACGACCATGATCCGTTCGGATCGACACAATGTTACTACCTAGTTGGTTTTGGATTTTCTTACTAAGTATTTCAAATTGATCAAAAGCTTTATTTTTGTTTTCAAAAACTTTGTCCAAGTGTATTTTGAATAGTCATCTACTATAACGAAAGTGTAGAAGTTGCCTTCGTAACTTTGTATAGCGGATGGACCAAACAAATCCATATGCAAAAGTTCTAGACACCTAGATGCAGACACTATGTTTTTAGCTTTATGGCTACTATGAACTTGTTTCCCAATTTTGCAAGCATCGCAATAGTGTTGGTCATATTTCAACTTAGATAAGTTTCTAACTAGTTCTTTTGATGACAAGGATTGGATTAGTCTCATATCAGCATGACCAAGGCGTCTATGCCAAAGTGTGGAGTTGTCATCTATGGTTGTAAGGAAAAGTTTATCCCTAGATGTAGTATCTATTTTCATGACATATATGTTGTTTTTCCTAATTTCTTTTGCTATGGTGATTCCGTCTTTTAGGATTTTACTACCATTTTCCTCCAAGATGACTTTATACTTTTTATCGTATAGTTGGCTAATGCTAAGTAAGTTAAATCCTAATCTATCAACATGAGCAACATTTTCAACAGTGGCGCTCATTTCTCGAGTTGAAATGGAAGAGGAAAGTAAAGAAGATGGAAAGTTTTTTGTATTCTTGAGTCTTTTTTAAAGCAGGAAAGGGAAATGGAAAGGAAATAGGAAGGAAGATTTGTTAAGTAAATCTTCCTCCCACTTTTGGGAGGAAAGGGAAAGGAAACTGGAACCGTATGTTGTATAAAGATTAATATACCCTTTTTAAAATATTTGACATTAACAATTAAAAGGCATATATGTAATTTGACCAAGTTATTTTCCTTTTCCTCTCACTCAAGAACACGATTATGATTACTTTCATTTTCTTGTCCTCTATCTCAAGAACATAACAACTAACACTTACTTTCCTTTTCAATTTCTTTTCCCTTTCCTATTCTTTTCCATTTCCCTTCCCTAAAAACTCAATAACTAAGCGTGAGAGAGTCATGAGCAATCGTACCTTTGCCAATGATTTTGCTTTTAAGATTGCTACCGAAAGTGACATCACTTCCGTCATACTCTTGATATGTTGAAAAGAGACTTTTGTTTCCCGTCATATGTCTTGAGCATCCGCTATCCTTTATCCATTCATCTGGTTCCAAGCCGACTTTCAAGCATACATATGAAACATATAACTCAAGCGTTTGGTCCCCAATATCTCATGGTTTCGTTTGGGTTAAACATACCGTTTACTTGGTTTATGTGTGGAAATGATGGATATGGGTTCCATGGCATGTAATTTGGATTTTGATATGGTGTAGGGAAGTTTTGATTCCAGTCGGTATGTTGATAGTTAGGTTGTGTGTTGTAGTTGCTTTTAGAAAATGAGCGTTTGAAAATAGGTGTTTTAGGCCTTTGTTGGGTGGTTTTGGATCTAAACTTGTTTTTAGCAAGTCCTACTCCTGTTGTAACAACAGGTTTTTGTCTAATAGTATCTATATGATTCTTTGTAACTTTAACAAATTCATTACGGGTCGTTTTGCAAACATTCTGTTTTTCTGCAGATCCCACGAAACCAATGGGTTCAACAGACGGAACCAAATTTTTGGTTCCGTCTGATTCGTGGTTGTCTAAGTTGGTTGAAACAGTTTGTTTGTCTTTTTCGGCCTTTTTAGTTTGACTACTTGGAATTAATACGTCATTAAATCCTAATCCATTTTTATTCCCTGGTACTTTTGAATTCTCATTATTTCATCTGCACATGAAATGCTTCTATCAAACTTTTTGAACTTAGAGTTATGTTTGATAAGCGTTTCTTGTGTGAGTTTTAACTTTTTAATTTCGAGTCCAAGCTCTTGACATGATTTACAAACATTGTCATTAGCTTTGCTCTTTTCTAAGCGTTTTGCCTTTTCTTTTAACTCATAAACTTCATTTTCTAAAAACTCTTTTTTAGTTTTTAAAAACTTGTTTTTGGTTATAATTTTTAAACTTAGTTCGCATAAATGATTATATTGTTTTTGTAATGTATCATCATCAATGGAAGAGTAAGAAGAGTCAGAATGTACCTCGTTTGATTCTTGAGCCATGAGAGCGATTTTTTCGTTTCTTGGCTCCTCATCATCGTCTTCACATCTACTCCAAGCACCACTTACAAAAGCTCGTTGATTTTTGCTTTTTGGTGGCTTGGGACAATCTCCTATTAGATGGCTTGTATCTTCACATCTAAAGCACTTTCTTTTCTTGTCATCACGGTCTTTCTGGAATGACTTCTTGTCATCTCGGAGTTGCCTCACGAACTTTCTTTTTCTTCTAAAGAATTTCTTGAAATTTCTTACGGCCATGGCATATTCCTCATCTTTACTATCTGAGCAAGATTGTTCATCATCACTTGATTCCACCTTTGCTTTTAAAGCAACGGATTTGAAATTTTCTCTTTTGCCTTTGATTATTTCCGAATCTTGCTCCATCACCATTTCATGAACTTTGAGATTTCCAATTAGCTCGTCAAGTGACATTATTGAGAGATCTTTTGATTCTTTAATGGCCGTTACTTTTGCTCTCCATTTTGGATGGAGTGCTCTAAGAAATTTTCTGACAAAATTCTTACTATGAAAAGATTCATCAAGTGCTTTAAGAGAAGTAATAATAGTGTTAAATCGAGCAAATCTACAATCAATGGTTTCATCATCAAGAATAACAAATTGTTCATATTGTTGAACAAGAATGTCAATTTTGTTATCCTTGACTTGTGAATTCCCTTGACGTGTGATTATTAAAGATTCCCAAATATCTTTAGCGGTTTCACACATAAAAACTCTTTCATACTCCTTTTTTGATAAAGCATTATAAAGCATCATTTTTGCTTCATTGTTTTTACCAATTAGTTTCTTTTGTTCATCGTTAGAAATATCTTTTGTTGTAGGATTATAGTCACCTTTGTTGGGAATTATACGTTTGAGTTGATAAGACAAAAAGAATGAAACAAGAGGGACTTAATACGACAAGAAGGAAACCTACAAAAAGATGGAAGGACTTGCTTGCAAAAGAATTTTTATTTATTAGTCCTTTGTAGTATTTTGTAAACCCTAATCCTCTAGTATATAAAGAGGACATAGGTGTAGGTTTTATAAAGTCTTCCAAGATGTAGTCGACTTAAAGGTGTGTGTGTGTTCCTAGGCGTATGTTCATGTAAACGCCTAGGTTAGTATTTAGTATATTAGTGATTAGTAGTTAGTTGATTAGTATTAGTTGGTAGAGATGATGGCGAAGAACCTTTAGCAATAACATTGATGTTCTTATTATTTCGCTGTGCATTCATGTTATTTATCATTGTTATTGTTATCCCTAGATGAGCTCATAAACGATCTTATCAATTGGTATCAGAGCGGGGAGCTCTTGATATAGGGATCTACAAGGTTTTCGAAGAAAAGATGCAAAATTCAAGTCGTTACAAATTTTCGTATCTTCTCATAGGTCATTTTCAAACAATGATAAGCATTTCTTGAACCGTTGGATCGAGCTACAATTTTTTCTGGTGCATCTATGTATACTCATCTAGCTTTTCACCACAGGGATTGTCAGTTAGAGCTCTCAATCAAAAGTTATAAGCTGTCGAAGTCTACTGCAGAAACTGAAATTTTTTCCGTAAGGTTACTACAGCACTGTTTTGAAACGATCATAACTTTTTCGTTAACCATTGGATCGTGACGAAATTTTAGGTGGACGTTCTCTATATAGCCATCTAACTTTCCACTGGAGGATTGTCGATCCGAGCTTTTATGCAAAAGTTACAGTCGTCGAATATGGTCACGACAAAATCATTGTTTACTCAAATCTTCTTGTTTACTCAAAGTCTCTTTGTTTATACTCAAAATCGTTGTCGAAACCCTAAATTGCTCAAAGTACTGCTGTTTATCCTTGAAAGTACTGCTCTTCCTTGAAAGTCTTGCTCGTCCTTGTAAAAGTACTGCTCTGCCCGTATAAGTTGAAAGTACTGCTCGGTGTTTTACAGTGCTGCTACTACTTGTTCGACATTGGTGAAGATTCAATTGTCATCAGTGGAGTATTATTGGTCTATTTTTTTATGGTGGGATCATGGGTCTCTAATATAATAGGCTTGTTTTGGTATTGAGGGGAAGTTGAGCATAATAATTGTTATGGATATTTGGCAACACACACAGATTGAGATTTTGGTTCACACACACAAGAAAATTTGGAATTTGTTCTTAAAGGTTTTAAAAGGCTCGGATTTGGATTTATTGCATAATTGATTACGAAGACGATTATTTATCACTTCTTTGAAGGTGAAGTGGAATTACTTGGATACGTGTTTTATCATATCTTAAAAGGATCATAGCTACTTTTAAGGTGGCTTGTTCGTGCTTCAATGATTATGACAAAGAATTGACATAACACTTAAAGGAGTGACGTTATTGTGCTCAGTGATTATCGTCAAGAGATTGAGGTCTCCCTATACATAGGTATACGTTCAATGTCATCTATAGTGCAAGATATAAGATACAAGTTTGGGTTATTATACTTCTTTATCAAGTTCGTTATATTTGGTTTTCTTCACAAGTGATCATTACAAGGAGCTTACAGATTTGAAGAATCATTTGATGTTCATGCACCACTCAAAGGGAAGTGTTTGATTTTACCTTGTTAATCATTATTACTCTCGCTAGTTGGAGTTTTCTCTTGTTTTGGATTCATTTTAGTAAGCATTTTGGTGTTCTTCATGGAGGGCAATTGAAACATTGGACGGCTTAGATTGGAAGTATGATATTGGTTCGTGGTGGTCAAGATCATTATTTGCATCGTTCCTATTTGGATAATAACAAAAGGGAAGAGATGTTTGAGTGGCATGGCATGGATTAAGGGAAGACAAAGGAAGACATACTTGTTTCATTCATGGTGAGATCCACGATCTCAATTCTCTACTTTGTCTAGAGAAGTTCGTTCAAGAATTGTTTTGTCATTATCAACTAGGGAAGATTGTTTGGAATTATCGTTTGAGTTGATAAGACAAAAGAATGAAACAAGAGGACTTAATCGATAAGAAGGAAACCTACAAAAAGATGGAAGGACTTGCTTGCAAAAGAAGTTTTATTTATTAGTCCTTTGTAGTATTTTGTAAACCCTAATCCTCTAGTATATAAAGAGGACATAGGTGTAGGTTTTATAAAAGTCTTCCAAGATGTAGTCGACTTAAAGGTGTGTGTGTGTCCTAGGCGTATAGTATTGTAAACGCCTAGGTTATTAGTTTAGTTAGTAGCTTATTTATCTAGACGTGTTCCTATAAACGTCTAGGGTTAGTTAGTGTTAGTGAATGAAAACCTTGTTCAATAACAAAGAATTGATTAGTTTATTCCGCTGTGCATGTTATTAGTCTTTGTTATTGATCCCTAGCTGAGCTTATAAACGATCTTATCAACCTTTAATTATTATATACCAAATATCTATATCTTTTGATTTCACGTATGTTTCAAAGAGATTTTTCTAATAGATAAATCCATTGGGTTCAAAAAATGGTGGTCTTTGCATAGATTGCCCTTCTTTAAAGTTTTCAGAATCCATGTATCGTTTCAAGTTTATAAAATAAAATATATTTTAGAAAAATCTTGAGCAACGAAGCTCTGATACCAATTGTGAAAAACTAGAAGGAGGATTGAATAGTTTTACCGTTTTAAATTTTGATTTTCTTTGAATAACTTTGCGTGAATTCAATCAATATAGATAATGAAGAATAAATAATATGCAAGTAAAGAAAGAAATGATCAAACCACAACACGATTGTCTATAGTGGTTCGGTCTACAAGGACTCTTTTTCCTTGCCCTACTCCACTCCCAGAGTCTCCAACTCGAGAGTTATCTTCACTAATATACAAGCTCCTTTAACCGGTGGAGAAAACCTTTACACGTCGCTTACACAATATTTTTGACACAAAGCTAGATGTCGAGTTCTTTTACAAGGGCACAACCACTCCCAACACTCTATGTATTTTAAGGACTAAAATACTAACCGATCACTATCAGAGGTTTATGATGTTTTGGTACAGACAATGATGTATGAATAACAACAATTCACACAACTATAAATAAACAAGACTTGCAACATTTGTTGAAGCTTGAAATGCCTTGGTCTTCTTTGCTACAAAAAGAGGATCACTAAAATAAAATGAGAATGAGTTAGATGAAAGATAATGAGAGAGCGTATGTGTTTGTTAGGGATGAGAAAACAACTTAGTGTGGCTTGCTATTTATAGGCAAAGAGCTCAGCAAACCACGGATAGGACGGAACCAAAAAGTGGGTTTTGTTCGTGTATCATTTGATCTTAACAAATCTTACCAAGATCTTAACATATCTTACCAAGATTACATTCGATATGTTGAGTGATAATCTAAACAAAATATCCAAGAAATCTTCAAAGGATTTCTATGATGATGCAAGACATGATGTAATATGCATTTTCATTTTTAGTTTTATATGTTTATGTAAATAACAATTTTAATATACATGTTAGCAAACTAAATGAATTTAATTAGATGAGTGAAAAACAATGTTTGATCACATATGTTATTATAAGATACGTTTTTGTTTATTGTAAAAACTAATTTACTTGTGAAAACTAAAAATGTAATGTGTCTTTTTATTTAATATCTTATTGTGGCATTTTTCTTAAAATGACAAACTACCATCTTATGAACAAATGTTGAAAAACAATTTGTGTTTAGGAAAAACTTGTAGCTATATGTAAAAGTCTTGACAAGATTTATACTTTTGCTAACATAAAATTTATTATTGTTAACAACAAAATATAGCAAAGATCGTAAAATATAAATAACGATTTTTAGACTATATTTATATTAACAATAACACATCAATCAAAGTTGCAGCCTAAACATCCTAACAACATATGCAATCTCATCTTTCAAGCCACCAATGAACAAACTAATAATGGAAGATTCAGGAAAATCAACTTTATTTAATAGTGTTTTAAAAGATTCTTGGGATACCTGAACACTTGCAGTCTGATTGAGATTCTTTAACTCAATCAATGGATCTTAAAATATTGATTCAAACCTTTTTTTGACATGTGTTTCATACACATTCCAAGTAACAACCTCTCCAAATCTCTTCATGAACTGTGTATGCCAATTGAGGGCCTTCCCAAAAACATGCATTGAAACCAATATTATCCTGTGATCATCATCAACAATGTCATCCATTTCAAAGAATCTTCAAACCCTATCGAGCCATCATTGCAAATCTTCCCCATCAAACTTAGGAAACTTTATCTTGGACAATCTTCCATACAGACCACCATTCTAACCATTGTTCTGACCAGTTAGAGTGCCAAGAACTTCCTTTCTTTGACTAGTACCTTCTCCCTGATCAAACCTTTGTTGTATTACCCTCATCTCATTGGTCAGTGTAGTCACAACCCCCATCAATGTTGCTAATTAACTTGCTAAACTTTCCACAGTATTCACATTAGTATTGGTGCTTTCTTGATGACTAACACCACTAGCAATGGATCTTGTATCCACCATTTTCTTTATGTTCTTAACTACCCTCATTCAGTCACACTAGGACATAATACCACCACACAGTACCTAACTAACGTGTTTGTGAAATGAAAATGTACGAATTACAATCAAGAACGTATTTGTGATTAGACAAATGGTGTAGTTTGACCGGAATTGATGTTTGTGTGGTAGGTGATCAACAAATCAAGATCTTCAATCGGTGTAACTGAATTTTAACGGATAACTGAATCTGTAACATAATTCAGTCAAGAATGGTAGCCAAGGATCGCTCTGATACCAATTGAAACAAGCCAAATCCAGAAATCATACAGAAATGGGGATAAGTGTTCAATGGCAATAAATTATTCAGGAAACTATAGCAAAGAATCAAGTTTCGAAAATGACTTGTTATTGATTTATGAAAGTTTACAATGGAATGTTTAGAGAGATTACAAAGAGAATGATTACAAAATTCAGAATGAGAAATGAAAAGTGAAAGTGAAACGGGTATAAAAGGTTGGGTTGGGAAAGTTAACAAACTTTCCTGCCAATATGAGTTTGACTTCTTGATTTCAGCTTATGACATAATTTAACCTGGTTCAAACTTATTACTTGCACTATCTTATGAACTTTTCTGAATTTAAAGAACTTAATTAGGTTACAAGGTCTTACATGTAACAACATTTTTAAAATATACACAATAACAAAAGTTCAAAACAGCTGAAATATCATTTACTGTAATTTCACACTTTGATTATATATTACCTCAATGGAATTACTTCAGCTTCTCTAGATTAACCTCTAGGGTTTTTTTCTCTAGTGATTAATTAAGGGGATGCACATCCTATCGTATATTATACCTTTTTCATTCATGTGTCCATATATTATTTTTCTTCTTCTCGTTTTCATCTAAAGAGATTTTTGTATATCTAAAATACAGATTATTATGTGTGTAGTACTTACGATGCACGTGACTTAGTAAGGGAGGTTCACAACAATATGTGTCTCCGTGAATGTATTTTGTTATTACTATGGATGGCGCAATCAAGTGATCTAGATGGCCGAAAAGTAAGAATTTGGGGATCAGGCAGTGGCGGATACAGAAATTGGCTTAGTGGGTATGCACTATTTTGGTAAAGTTATTAATAAATTCGATTTTTCGGGTTGGGTTTTCAGGGTTCGGGTTGGGAGTGATTGTTTCTCATTTTGAATTATATATCAGACTCGGTTTGGTTTAACAAGTTCGGTTTTTTACGAGACTGGGTTTATTTTCGGATTCAAGCGTTTTAATTAAATTTTGTCGTTATGGTGTTGATCCAATAACATAATAGTAAATCTCAATTAATATTTTGGAGTAACATATAACGTTATACAAGTCCGCATCTAAAAATTCCAATTAATATTTTGGAGTAACATAACATGAAAAAACAAATAGTGAACTACATTTTGGTTCTTGTGGTTTGCTGGGTATTTCACTTTTGGTCCAGTTTTTCAAAAAGTTTAGATTCAGTCCAAAAGTGATACTTTTATTCCACTTTCAGTCCATTTTGATAATGAAGTTAGTTCTGTTAGTTAAGTCTAGTCGTCAAATGGCAACATTAGTCCTTTATACGAACAGTTGTTTGCAACGTTAGTCCTTCGTTTGCAATATTTTCCATGTTAGTCCTTTATACCAACGATCATTTGCAACATTAGTCCTTTATACCAACGATCGTTTGCAACGTTTATAAACATATAAAAAACGTGTATAAAACCATTTAAAAAATATGTATAAAAATGTGCATGTAAAAACGTGTCTAAAAACATGTATCAAAACGTATATAAAAACATAAATAAATAAAGACGTATATAAAAGGACTAACGTTGCAAACGTTGAAAACGATCGTTGGTATTAAGTACTAATGTTGCAAATGATCGTTGGTATAAATAACTAACGTGACAAACGTTGCAAACGATCATTGGTATAAAGGACTAACGTTGCCATTTGACGACTGGACTTAACTAAATGAACTAATGTCATTATAAAAATAGATTGAAAGTGAAACGAAAGTATCACTTTTGGAATGAATCCAAAACTTTTCGAAAAATTAGAGTAAAAGTGAAATAACCAGCAAACCATAAGGATCAAAATTGTAGTTAACTCAAAACAAAATTAATGCTAACACGGTACTTTTTTTTAACGTTAACACAATTTCACATCTAAAAATTCTATAAACTACAGACTTCGGAAATATTTTAAGATATCCTATTTCTTCAATAGTAAAGGAAATGTTAAAACACTCGGTAACAACAATAAAATGATAATAATTAGTATGCATAAGTTGTAGTTAATTGGGTTGGGCCAAGATAAGGGAAATAGACAAAAATCTCAATGTCATAAGTAATTACCTTGGGTTAGGAAGATTGGGCCGTATAAAAATATATTATACATCAATATTTTGACTAGGGGAGTAGGGGTGTTATTCTATTCGGTAGAAGTCGAGTTTAGTCTAAACAATTTGCTCGTTTATTAAGTCTTCATTTCGAAGACGAATAAACTTTATAAAGGCTGATTGAAATTTCAAATATTTTGTTGTTGTTCGAGCTCGAGCTCAAAGCTCGTTTAATATTTTTATTTTTTTCATAATCTTACAATAAACTAACTTTCAAGTTTAAGATGCTCGTATAGAAGATCGAACTTGATAAGCTCATTTATTAATTAAGTTCGAGCTCAAAAGCTCGTTTACAATAATAAAAATTGTTCTAATGCACAATCTATAGTTCATTTAGCTTATAATAAACACTAACTTTCATTTAAAGTACAAGAGTGTATTATACTCATACTTCTATTTCATACAATTTCAAGTATATGTAGTTTCCTTAAAAAAATAAAGTGGGTCTTTGCTTTATAGTGCTATTTTTTTCTTTTTTCTTTTTTTTTTTAATCATTTTTAAAGTGGGATATTCTTCATCTTTTCTCTTTGATTATGCAAAATACAACTACTACACAGAATTTTTAAAACATAAATTATATATTGTTACATTTACATTTCTTAATTTTATATGCATTTGGATAGGAGATTTTGGTTGGCAGGAGAGGTAGCACGTACTTGAGGGTGAAATTGGTGGTCCCAAAGCCCAAGACTCAAAGTAGGCCCAAGCCCATGTCATCATCCGTGGTGGCTCAACTTACACCGTAACTTGCTGGATCTGTGTGGGTGATGATGATGGCCTTGATGGGTTCCAGTTTTACCGAGTGAACAATATTCATCACATGATTGTCCTATAGTTTTCACACGTCATTTTTCTTTGTTACAAAAAGAGTCATCTTTATCCTTTTTGTTTTAGACTTTTAGTAGTGAAAAAGTAAAACTCTATGACATTATGAAGAACAAAAATCGAGTAGCTAAAGTTTTGTTTTGATGAAAATGTTTTTTACAAGAAATTATACGTAGCTTTTGAAAATTTGATGATTATGTCAGTCGACAAACTATGAGGTTCGATAGTAACTTTCAAATGCTATAAACTTTCACAAGCTTAAAGCACCACGTTACAACTTTATAAAACTCAACACCTATAAACCTAACCAATTACTCTTATAAACTTATAAGAGTCAATAACCGGACCTTACGCATCTTTTATCAGATTTTCTTGGGCGTTAATCATACTGTATATGGATAAATTTGTGCTTCTTTCACTTCATAAAACCCTGTAAACTAACCATTCCAATGAAAAGTTTACTGAGTTAAGCGTCACACAACTATAAACTTTAAATATAAAAAGGGTCATCCCGATTGAGGTTGATATAAACTCTCTTTGGTGAAACGAACGTCCTGAATCAGTAGACCATATTTTGTTGCATTGTGAATGGTCCTTCAAATATGGGCGTATTTATTTAGATTGTGGTATTTGGAGTGGGTAATGGCATCTTGGATTGCTCGAAAATTGGAACGAAGGTATGAGGTTGAAGGCGAGTAAGTTCCGAAATCTCATTGGACCGTATACAATTTAGGCTATATGTTTAGCTAGAAATGAAAACGGGTGTTCAATGGTAAATACTCGTGTGAGGAATCCACAATGCATAAATTAAGTTTAAGGTCTTTTTATGGGTTTCGACTAGTAAGCTATGTTCTATCAAACGTCAATTTAACCGGTAAAAATTTAAATTTGCACAAGGCTTCTGCAAACCTAAAGACTGTCGCGAAAGCAAAGTTCAAAATCCGTATGTCAAATTTGTGAAGTTTACCTGTGCATTTAGATGTTTCATATACCGTGATGTCAACTTAAAGATGAAGAACATGCAACGTAATACAGAATTATTACTGCATTACGTGATTTATTTTTTCCGTGTTAACCGTGTCACCTGTCAAATATCATCTAAGAAATATTATTGCTTGTTCAAATACATTATAATTTATAAATATAATTGAAACATAACGTATTTTTTCTAAATCTCAGTGGTGAATTGGCACTATCGTATTCAAAGATGTGCAGATTCTCGTATATCCATTGCCGTGACTTACTTTTTACTTTATTTTTATTTTATTTCTGCAATTACTTTACTTTTAACTTTATGAAAAGTTGTTGGAAGTTGAAGCAAAATCATAAAATAATGTATTAGATTATATACAAGGGATGCTTTTAAGGTAAATAGCCAGAGAATGAAAGAATTTTGTTTAACTCTATACAAAAAATAACATGCCGATAATATTTAATTATTTTACATGAAAAAGTTTTTTAGATCATTCGATTTTTTCTTATCTTCATGTAAAATTCTCTACATACTTTTTTATGACAAATGGTCAATAGGTGGCAGTAACAGTTTTTTTTTTAAGAATACATGACTTAAAAAGAAAGACACCAATTTTTTAAGAAACATTTATCACTTGTAAAATTCAGTTACTTAGTTGCATACCAACCATTATAAATTGACTATAAGTGGACTGGAAATGATTATTTGTTAATTTGAGAGTGATGATCATTAATAATGAAATATTAGGATCGTGATCAAACATAGCAAATTCACGATGACATTAATGATAAAATAGTATATTAAAGTTTAAAACTACTAAGGTCATTCATTATGGTAAATCTTTTAAAAGGTTTATATTTTTGTTATGACATTAAATTATAAATTTTTTATTTTATAAACTATCCCCACTATATTAAAAATATTTTCAAGTGATATAAACTTTATAATCAAATGTATTAAATTATGAAAAGGTTTAATATCCTATACTTCTTCATGATACATAAACTTGAAATGAATGCTCACTACGGTTTATAAGTTTATAAACATTTTAATAAATCACCATAATAGATGCCCTAATAAGTTGCAAGCTAATATATTATAAAATGAAACTTAGAATATAAAGAAACCAATAACTTAATGTTGTTTAAGCTAAGTAATTTACACATACATCCTTTCATGTAAAAGTTCATGTCACGAAAGGATGGAATCATGCTCTCTGTTTTTGTGGAGCTTTTCCAGAATCTTAAAATTAGACAAAAATATAACATTCGTCTCTAAACTTGTCAAAAATAATTATTGGGGCCATAAAGTTGGGATTTTAGTCGCCGTGAGACCAAAACTTGAAATTTTGAAGCCAATTGTGTCCTTTGACCCGTTTTCTGTCGGTCAACACCGTTATTTGCTTCTTTTTTTAGTTATGGGCATAATGGTCATTTCATATATTTAGATTATTAATCGTCTCCTCTACATTTTCTTCCACCAAACCATTCCCTCAAAACCTCTCCATTGAAAAGCTAATTATCAACCAAACCATTCCCTTTAAAACCTGAAAGTTATCTCCATTGGAAGCCAAAATTGATCTTCATTTTGTGTTTCTTTTTTAAACAAACCTGAAACTTTATTTTTCCACTTTCAGATTTGTTTTTTTTACAAATTTTCAAAAGTTTATGGTGTTAAAGTTTTTGTAAAGTGTTTAATGGTTTCTCTATTTTCTACTTATGCCTATTGTAGTTGCTTATTAGTTATGACATAAGGGCATGTTTAAAAATTATAGGATATCAAGAGGGTTGTAGCTTTGCCTTGTATCCGGTTGTCGATAACTATGAAAAGAAAACACTCGCTTTCTTATTTTACTTTTTAATCCCAAAGGTTCAATGTATTGTTTTCATGTACCGATATTTTTTCAGATCTTTGTTATTGTGCAACAATGTTAAATGATGGGTTAATAAACGATGAGACAAGATTGGGACGTATTAAACAAGAATATATCAAGAGTATAAATTCTTATCCTAGAGCTTTAAGTGAGATTGTGAGAATGAGGGTTAGTAGTGTGTCTATATCTTGTTCTACAAATAGTTGCTGCAATTATCTCAATTCTGCAAAAAACTATGTTCAGTTCAGCAGAAAACTATGTCCTACAAATGGAACAAATTGCTATTTCCCTTGATATGTAGAAAGGTATTGCAATCAAAATTACCCGAGTTGTTTGCATAGGCAAGTTATCTTTCTTAAAGAAATTATGTGTCACAACTAGAAGATGCATGCTGGTCTAACTTGGCTATGCAGCAGTGGTTTAGTTAAATTATTCAAATATGCAAAGGTTGTCTGATTTGAGGACCTAACTATCCAGACACGTAAGGTACTCTGCGCACATTCTTTAGGCTAAGAAGGGCTACAAACGCTCATCTTTTGTATTGATTATGTTGCCACATTATGTATGTCACTTTAGTGACGCATTAATTCACTTCGAAACTTAGATGTCACTTTAACGACGCATTACTAATTCACTACTTATAATCAAAAAAGTAAACTCCAGTTTGTTGGCAACGTCTAGTTCAATATCCAATATTGCAATATTGATACGCAGTTACTATATTCGAGTAAAATACTTTTCCGAGCTTTTTTTTTTGGCTATATTATGCTTGATATAGGCTTTTTAGGCATTTTCTAAAGCTATGGAAACTTCAATTATAGAAGACACTAAAAACCAATGCACATTTTGAAGGCATTTTGTTGTTTACTATTTTAGCAATTATTTGGTAACATTAAATTTTGCTTATGGCTTACGATTTACAAATAGATTTGTAAGCAGAGTTATTATGTTTAACAATGAAACCGCTTTTGCTTACTACTTCACTAAAGAACTGTAAACAGAGTGATCATGTTTAACAACAAAATCAAAATGAGCCTAACATTCTATTTCCATACCGGATTTACGGATTAACCTCATGAAAGTTAACTATCAATTACTTTGAAAAGTAAGGTCAGTATATATATTTTCTGTTTACAAAATTTTAAACTTGTTTCTTGACAATTAGGTTGGTTGATAATTAGCTTTTTAATGGAGAGGTTTTAAGGGAATGGTTTGGTGGAAGAAAATGTAGAGGAGAAGATTAATAATTCAAATATATGAAATGATTGTTATGCCCTTAACTAAAAACAAAAAGAAAACATCAAATAATGGTGTTGACCGGTCAAAGGACACAATTGGCCTCAAAATCCCAAGTTTTAGGCTAACGACGACTAAAATTCTAACTTTCAGACTCTGACGATGATTTTTGACAAGTTTAAAAACCAACAATGTATTTTTGTCTTAAAATTATAAATATGAAGTATTAGCTATTGCCCCCTATTAACTCAGTCTCACATTCTTACATGGTACATGTACCATGCATCCCAAACATTACACATGCATACACACAATACACATATCATAAATTTTGGTATGTCTACTTAGGACAGAGGTTAAATACTATTTAATATGTTATAAATTTCATTTATAAATATAATTTTATTTAATTGCATGAGAGTTTTGCTGTCTCACCGAATTTACTTTTATCAATATTTACGTAATAGAAGTTTTAATAAATCAAACGAAAAGAACAAAGAATGTTATTTATCTAATGTAATATTAAGTTGCGTAGAAACTCGATAAATTAATACTTAATTAATTAAAAAACTTTTTGAAATAGCATTTCTACGAGTCTCGTTTCATTAATTTATAAATAAATTAATATCGATTAAATAACTATTTTAGTTAATAAATTAAAGTGGTCTCATAAGTACTAAGAGAATTTTTTTACCGTATATAAAAAACTTAACAAAATTTAACCAATGTCTTTACAATCCAAGTTAGATAGACAAACTCGAAAAATTATGTCGGCTATATTATATTATAAGTAACTAACAAAACGTGTGTTAAGCTATATTTTCTTAGAGGAAATTAATAAGACATGATCACTAAACGTCTTCTAAATGGTATACTTCGATTATATCCTCATTAACGTGCACCTTATGTATTTAAAAACGTTATATAAGAGAAAAGTTCCATATTATTTATATCTGCGTCTAATAAAAACTCTTATAACTTATTGAAAGTAAAAAAAAAAAAAAAAAAAAACTGCACTCATCTATGCGTATTAAAACATACACATAAACAAATATAAAATAGAATATACGCGGAAAAAAAATATCTTTTAGTTTTTTAAACATGTACAAAAATCACAAATACCTTGGACAAGAAAATCCTAACAAAGCTAAAACGTAGATTGTAAATTTTGTCCAAAATTTTGTACTATATTACTCTATAAACAAATCTGATACCGATTGCTGTATACATCTTAACAACAGTTCTAAGCAACAAATGACATATAATATAAATGTTTTATGTAAAAAATTGTTTTAAACATAGTTGCATAAAACGTATATATCTTTATAATGTGTACATCTTTTATGTCAATTGATCGTTATAGTATACACCAAGTATTAACCAAAGTACCAATTATGCATTGAAGAATTTAATATGGCTTATTCAAATTAAACATAAAAAGGGCTTATATAGAAAAAAAGTTATGTATTATGTACGATTATTAATATTTACTTTAACACGTTCCTTGTTTCAGCTAAAGAATAACTTGACTTGAGAAAACACATTCATAAAATATTTTGGACCTCAAAAAGTCAAATTCCAATCAATGAATTTACCGTAACATAATATTAGTAATCATGGTTGTCATGATTCCGACCGATATTACAAGCTTATGATACTATAAAACAAAAACGATCCGGATCTCATGTAGGATTTTAGCAAATTTAAGATCTTATAAATTCCGATTTCGATAACATGATTTTAAAATCTAATCCAATTCAATCTTACATTTTTTTGAAAGGCAAACTACAAAAAACTACAAAATTACGAATTAAGGTTTTATAGATACTTTGTGTATATGATATATAATACTTTGTAAATTTGAATAATATTATAAAGACTAATATAAAAAAAAAATATTATAATAAAACTTTAGGATTTTACGATATCGATTTTGCAAAATCAAAAACAAACTGAAACCTTGGTAAAAATGACTACGTAACTACATAACCGATGCTATTTTTTTAAAGTATTTTCTTTTCACATTTCCCATAAAAAACATTCTAATCGACAAAATAAAACAAAAACCAAAACACGAAATAGGTAACACAGCTTTTATAACCAAAAAGAGAAGCGACATAAACTCAAAAAATCAAACATAAATACACACCATTTAAACCACAAAACCATTACATATAATTTTTTTTTTTTTTTTGGAAAGGCAACAATATATAACCATAAAAATAAAATTTTACAAATAAACGGCATCCCTCCTCTCAAAACAAGGTGATTAAAGAGAAGGAACCCGAAAATAAAACTCAAAAACTACGAGACCAAACCCGGATGAGACGATACAAATACATCTACACCAACCCACAAAAAGACTAAACCAAATAAAAAGCAAAAACCAAACTAATGTACCAAAGGATCACAAAGTCAAAACCCCCAAACCATTACATATAGGGGTGCTATTCGGGTCGGGTTGGTCGGGTTAACAACGGGTGAATCAAAAGGTAAAATAATATATCAACCCGACCTATTTGAACTCGGGTTAGTCGGGTTCGGGTCAAGTCGGGTCGGGTCAGTTCGGTCTGGCCATTTACAAAATCATAGAATTTAAATTTGTAAATCATGTGCTGCTGGACCTTCGATTCGACTGTGTAAATCATGCCATGGTTCTCTAGGTAAACCAGTGGTACGTCCCTATTTAAGAAATTATATAAACATATGAGATAAGATGATCCAAGATATCAAAGCTGTTATCAAAACTGATCCAAGATATCTCCTGCAACACAAATTCAGTCTCCCGTTACTATGCTAGAAATATAAACATAAACTATTGAACTTCACCTAAATGCAAATATGCAACAACACTAAATTCCTATGTAAATAAAATAATCATCAAATAAACAGATGCTATCCAACCTGTTTCTTGGCCAACCTATGTCATGCAGCTTAATATAGTAGGTAAATAAAAAGCGAAATATGACAACCAAATAAACAAATCATGCAGCTTAATATAGTAGGTAAATAAAAAGCGAAATATGACAACCAAAAGGCACTTACTGTTTTGATTCCCAAATTGCTCTTAGAGGTAGGATCATCCCAAAGTAGAAGTACTCGTACACCTTCTGCAGACTTGGCTTTCAAAAGATCCCCCAACGTACTGTCTCTTGCACCATCACCATTGCGAACAAGCTGCACACTGTGAAATGCAGACCATCCTGTAATAAAGATTTAAAAAAAAAAAAAAAAAAAACTCGGGTTATCGGGTTGACCAACCCGACGAAACAAAGTATTTAAACCCGAAACCCGACCCTAATTCGTACTCGGGTTAAACGGGTTGACCCGATTGACCCGAGTTAGATTTTGGACCCGAGTAACCCGACCCGAATTGACTCGGGTCGGGTTCGGGTCGGGTCGGGTCCGGGTCGGGTCGGCCCGAATGACACCCCTAATTACATATAATTAATACTCAAATTATATGCAAAATTAAACTCATGTCCTTTTTCAAATTTTTTTTATCTGGGCATGCTTAATTTTGTATAAATTGAAGTGGGTCTGTTTCAGAATTTTATAAAAGTTCATGGTTTTTTCTGGGTGTGATTGATATTTTTTTATAAAATTTTTAAGAGTTTATGATGCCTGGCTCTAGTTCTGTTGTGCCTGAAAAGTTTCCAGCAGGACTCAGGGTGCTTGTTGTTGATGATGATCCCATTTGGTTAATGATCCTGGAAAAGATGTTGAAGAAATGCAACTATGAAGGTAACTTATAAACACACACATTTTCACACTTACTGTGTGTAAATTATGTGTGTTGTGTTAAAAAAATGTTTTAGTTTTTGGTTTGATGAAAATGAAAACAAAAAATTGGTTAGATTTGTGGATTAGAATCTTGCTAAGTGATATATAAAATCTTGTTGTGAATTAGAAAAAAATGTTGTAAAAATTGCTGAAGATTTGCATGGATTTGTTATGAGTTTATGGGGTGTTTGGGATTTGATATTAAATTTGTTTATGTGCTAATTGTGTTTTGATATAACAAATAAAATTTTTAAGGCTTTTTTTTATTACTAATTCAGTTTTCGATTGCTTTTTTAAAATGGCAATCTTATTATTGTGTTGGAAATGGATATTTTATACAACAAATATATAGTTTTGTGGGTGTTTGAGATTGTTTATGTAAAGTATTTATGTTAGAAAATGTTTATACCAACTTATTTTCTGCTTGTTGTGTTTTATGCAATAGTTAAATAGTTTTGTGTGTGCTTGATGTGATTATTTGCTAGTGAAATAAGATGTTTTGAATATTAAAACTGCTTAATAAGCAACCCAAAACACCCCCATTGTCCCTTGATGCAATGGAACTTTGTTTTATTGTCCAATTAGGCTTTTATTTTGCTTGTTTTCATGAATTTAATCTTTGATTTGTTACATGATGTTATATAATATGCATGTGGTATTGAATAGTGTTCTGATGGAAAATAATTGTTTGTTGATTGCAGCAACTGTATGCAATAGAGCTGAGACTGGATTATCATTGTTGAGGGAAAACAAAAGTGGGTATGATATAGTTCTAAGTGATGTTCATATGCCCGATATGGATGGATTTAAATTACTCGAACATATCGGTCTTGAAATGGACCTCCCTGTTATCAGTAAGTTTACTAATTCATTTGAAATTTCTTTGTATTAATTTATTGAGCTTTAACTTTCTGCTTCGTTAATGATATGGTTGCTCTCTTGACATTGATGTTATTTATTCGTTTAGTATCTTCCATAATCGGCCAAATTTACATGGTTTTCTCCTTGTGGTTGACTTTCAATTTTATTATAGTAATACCAATGATGTATCAATAGTACTTATTTCATGTTTGTTTGTGAATTTAGTATCTTGAACGTTAGCTCATAAAATGTGTTAGTTTGAGCTCCAATAATTGGGTGATTTTGTATAATCAAACACCTTTCGTTTGACTATTTGTTTTGTTGACTTTTATTTTGAAATATGGTTACGCACATGATTTCATAGTTTGTTATTGTGATCATATTTACAGTGATGTCAGCTGATGATGGAAGTGAGATAGTTATGAAGGGTATTACGCACGGTGCATGTGATTATCTAATAAAACCTATTCGTATTGAGCCGTTACGTAACATATTTCAACACGTGGTTCGCAAAAGGAAATATGAATGGAAAGATATTGAGCGAATAGCAAATGCTGAAGACGTTGAAAAAAATCAGAAAGTTCCAGATAATGGCGACTATTCGTCTTCTGCAAACGAAGGGCATAACTGGAAAAATGTAAAAAAGAGGAAAGACGAGGACGAGGATGAGAGTGAAGAAAGAGAAGAGTCTTCTTCAAAGAAGCCTCGTGTTGTTTGGTCTGTTGAGTTACATCAACAGTTTGTGTCAGCAGTTAATCAGCTCGGGATTGATAGTAAGAAGCCTTCTACTCACTTATACATAGTTACTTTTATTAATATTATGAAATCATTAAAATTTCAACTAAATAACACTATAATCTTCATTATTTGTTTCTTAACATGTGACTAAGAATCTGAGACAAACTGTTGCGTAAAAGTTTGTCTAACTCGTGCCCTAAGGGTACAAGTGAAGCCGCAATTATTAACATACATTTCCATTTATACACGTTTGTTGAAATTATAATTTTTCTAAAAAAAACTCCTTTCCAACAATATTAATTATTTTCTAAGTTTGTAGCAACCAGATCCACTGTTAAGTATAACTTTATTTTTTAAAGTAATGCGTACTATTGTTGTAATCATACTTAGGGCTAGCAGCATAAATAGGAAACCAACACTTAATCAGTTTATTTTCTGTTGAAGCATTTTTCTGTCGAGCAGATCTTCACGGCTCTCACGGGCCGTTCATTCTTGTCCCGGGCCGTTCATCCTTGTCCCGGGCCTTGAAAGTGTGCTACAAATATGAAAGAACCCGTTAGAAGGGGTCCCGAGGCCGAAGCCCCGGGAACCACCCTCCGACGGTCAAGTCAAAACCTCAATTATGGAGGATTTAGTATGTGTATGCAGTGAGTTTAGTAGGAGAAATATATTGTAGAGAGATAAAGTAGTATGTAGAGAGAGAATGAACTAGTTTATGTGGGAGATGGGGTTGGCTATTTATAGCCAAGCTTTGGCACAATACCTAGTCTATGAGCTAGGTGTCAGGTCACGTGGGAACACTGTCCCGTAATATCCGGGTTAGGTGGCGTAGTCAAGTTCTTGCATCGGACTGCTGGGTAAAAGGGTGTACCTGCATAAAAAAGGAGTGTATGCCTTTACGGTCTTTCGGCATATGCCGATCGGACAAGAGTAGTATCCGCCTTCCGGCAATGACCTCCGGAGTGATGGAGATTCTTCGGTCCGATACGTGTCGTCCGGACACATACGTCAACATGTCCCCCCAGTATTGTAGTATCGGTTGAAGACCGATGGTGCAATACTTAGAGAGTGTCTTTATGCCTTTCGGCACATGCCGATCGAACAAGAGTAGTATCCGCCTTCCGGCAATGACCTCCGGAGTGATGGAGATTCTTCGGTCCAATACGTGTAGTCCGGACACATACGTCAACATGTCCCCCAGTATTGCGTTATCATGATGTAATACTTAAAGAGTACTTGTATGCCCTTTCGGCTTGTGTCCTTCAACATAGGTGTATCATCTTTCATCCAACGCGTGTCCTTCGGACATATACATCAACATGTCCCCCCAGTATTGCATTATTAGTAAAAGACTGATAATGTAGTACTTAAAGAGTACTTGTATGCCCTTTCGGCTTGTGTCCTTCAACATAGGTGTATCATCTTTCATCCAACGCGTGTCCTTCGGACATATACATCAACATGTCCCCCCAGTATTGCATTATTAGTAAAAGACTGATAATGTAGTACTTAAAGAGTACTTGTATGCCCTTTCGGCTTGTGTCCTTCAACATAGGTGTATCATCTTTCATCCAACGCGTGTCCTTCGGACATATACATCAACATTTTCTTTTTGCTAGAAAAAAACCATCAATGTTTTGTAAATCAACTAAGCTTTATGCTAATGCGGTTCCAAGATGCCACCAGAAAGCTATCTTAGATAATTACCTTTAGTTATATTTTTTGATAGTTTTTACTGGCCTACAAAAAATTGGCTACAATTAAATAAGAACGAATTTCGTTCCCTTTATACACAATTAGCCCTACGTTTAAAAGAATTACAATACAGTATGTGGGTCAAACCCCAATCAAACCATTTCGACTTGGCCCTGTTTAGATTCAATCGCTGACCTTCACAGAGTCTCAGTTTGACACCTCGATGCTGCATTACTGCCATTCTTGGATTAAATGAGTTTTAGAATGAGGGATTAAGTTTATATACATATGTATGTGTTTATGACTTTATGAGTCTATAACCAATTAGATAAAAAAATAAGTGATTTAAAATTTTTAACTTACTGCAGAAGCTGTTCCAAAGAAAATCTTGGAGTTGATGAACGTTCCAGGTCTAAGCAGAGAAAACGTCGCGAGCCATCTTCAGGTATTACTAATAAGAATATTATCCGAACTTTTTAATATTTGATTTTATTGCATTCTTAAGTTTAAGTATTTGGGTGCAGAAATACCGTCTTTATCTTAGGAGGCTCAGTGGGTCACCACATATGGGCTCAATGAATGGTTCATTTATGGATAGCCCTGAGGCTGGCTACAGGTCAGTGTCGTCTGTCAACGGGTTTAATCTACAAACAATGGCTGGTGCTGGTCAACTCCCTGGTCAAAGCTTTGCGACACTCCAAGCAGCGATGCTTGGTCGTTCAAATAATGTATTTAGCTTTGAAAATCTGAAAATGCAGTATGGACAAGTCAACAAAAGTCAACCACTTCATGGCATTCCAACTAACATGGGACCAAATCAATTTGTGGGGTTGCATCAATCTCGCCAGAATTCATTCAATGGCGTTAATAATCAAGTACTTGTACCAATGGCTAGTCAAGGTCAAAGTGAAAGTCAAAGTCAACCAAACATCAATCATCATGTGTTGTCACATGGCCTAGGAATGAAGCTGCCGTCGGGTGGTGGGAATGTTCCAAGTTACAGTATGTTAAATGATTCGGGCTTACAAGACTCCTATACTTCTCACAAGAATATGGGACCTAGCGTACCTTTCTCTGCAGGTGATGGAAGTGTGACACACCTTAACGGTGCCAGGAACAATAAAATGAGATACGAGGAATACAACCAAGATGGCCTCCTGGCTGCAATTCTTAAGGTCCATGTTCTTCAATCATATATCTTTCGTGATGCATCTTTATGGTTGTGTATTTTGTGTCATGTTTCATCCTTCTTCCACTAATTAAAGTCACCCATATATTTTCTCAATCACATATACCACTTTGTATTAATGTTCCAATATTTTGAAATTTAAAAAAAAAATGGTTAGATTTTACTACTGAAATGGAACAGTTACTAAATTTGATTACATAATGTCAGAACAATGGAACGATATCAAATTTTGAGTGGTTTTTGAGGTTGATAAAACTTTGACCAGCATTATCTTGGTTACTCTTTAATGATTTTCACCTGATAATCTACTTACATTGACTTGAAAAATAATACTGAAACCATTTTGGCATTTTGAATCTTGAAATTTGGTGATGCAGCCGCAGCAAGATGGGTTTGGACAGGTGGAAAGAGAGTTTGGCTTTGATGGGTACCCTTTGGATGATCTTCCTGGTGTAACTTAAGGCTCGTAAGCGCCCTTTTTTGAAGTGTTTTGGAATCAAGTTAGTATTAATCTTTGGTGGTGTTAACATTGTTTTTAGTTTGTGGCTGAGATCGTATGCATGCATTAGAATTTTTGACTGTTTTTATTTTCAACATACTGTTGGTAAAAACATCCAAAAATTCAATTTTCTTGATCATACTTAGATTTGTTTTCTTAAAGTTGGTAATGGTTTTTATTAAGTAATTTGTACATATATGGGGTTGTGGATGTTTTAAGTTCTTTTTTATATCTTTTTTGTGGTTTGATTCGGAGGTGAGTCTAGACAAGAGGTTTTCAGCCTCATTGTCTTGTTTGAGTAAATCATGTACACGATACCCTTAGAACAAGTTGGTTTTAAGGAGTTATCGTTTTCAACCTCATTGTCTTGTTTGAGTACATCATGCACACGATACCCGTAGAACCAGTTGGTTTTAAGGGGTTATTGTGTTTATATAAATTATATCAAAGCCAACATTCTAAATGGTTACATGGTAAAGGCCTACAGGATCCATGCAATTCACCATTTTTACATGATCCGAAGGGCTTTTAGACTTGAAAAGTCACTGAGCTTTTGAAAATTATTCTATGAAGGCTATCGAAAACATATTTCTAACTTCTACGTCAATGCAAATATTACATAGGACTTAGGATCAACTCACTTGAGCAAATCATCAACATTATATAGTAACTCCATTTGGAAGATAAAATTACCCTGTGTAGTTTGAACACCATGTTCAACACAACATTTATAGATAAAAATACTAATGTTGCGATTTATTTGAGAAATAAACTGGTATGCTTATATTATAAAAGTATTAACACTAGCTAAAATGAATACATGGTATGCATAATCAATTACGAGTTGAACACAGTAACAAGGTAAGTCATTTTTAAAACTCTCCAACAGAAGTTTACTCAAAACCGTCAAATACTATCAGAATATATATGGAACAACTTGAAGATGGAACACTATCAGAAATCGGACTTTCTCTTTAATCTGTTTGTAGCATGAGGAGAGACAAGGCTTTGCACAAATATAGGGGTGGCAAGATAATTTCGAACCCCCAAATTATCATGTATATCATGATGGAAAGATCGATCTCTCATGCGGAATGTCATACCTGAATTCACAAACTAAGCGATGTAGCAGTTCATCCTTAATCTCGCAATAATGTCCAACCATCCCCCAAGACTCCTTTACGTCGTAATTCTTCATTATCCATACATTATAAGGAATCCAGCATTTATGATGAAATATGCATAGGCATTCTTCCATAACCCCCAAACTCATAGGCAAATGATCAATACTATATTGATATAGCGCATCACAAGGTTGCGGGATTTCTTTGAACTCTTCTTTAGATAAATGAAAAGAAAGAATAACTTTGTTATTATCTTGATCACCCATAATCCAGTGAAGCGCCTCATTGCATAAGACTCCATCACGACTAATATAGATATAGCTTACTTCTCTAATAACTTTCCAAACATTTGATTTCAAAGTTAACACTTGAAAACTTATTTGATCTTCTTCATCTTTCTCGAACCCTAATATAACTTTGTAATCATCTATGGATGAATCGTAACCAAATCCCCAACAAAATGACCAATTATAACCAATTCCCCAACAAAGTGACCTGCTGTTACGTTCAGGCTTTTGCAGTTTTCTAAGCTCTCGAGTAGAAGGATTGGTTACTAAAATTTCGCCATCCAAAGTATACACACATACAAGGCCATTGGAAGAACCAATAATATAAAAATCATCATCAAATAAAGGCTCAAGGCGTCCGGGGTCCCAATCCCTAACGAGCCTCCTATGTCCAATCTTATTGTTGTTGAGATAGTTGTTGTAACTATGGTTAAGTTGAGCTTTAGTGAAAAGCGGACTTGAGATCAAAGAATTCCATGACTTACACACGCTTTTGTATCGGAGGAGATCCTTCACATCCAATCTTACGAGGATCTGCCCAAGCACATCTGGGACAACCTGTGCCATAGAAGCCAAACAATTACAGTATTATTATCAAGCAAACAATTAATTAGTCCAGTAGAAGATATATGACTCGACGTACTTTTTTAAAGGTAGTCGTCCTTATTGGAAATGGTTAATAATAAAGCAAATTAATCGAATGTGAATATAAGGGCTAATTTGTTACCTCCTTACAGCCCATATTAAGATAATAACACGAGTTTCCTTTTAAGTCATCGGTGTTGAGAGAATATAGGGATTATATTCTTATCCTCATATTAATTGTTGATCCAATAAGTATACTAGCTCAAGGCTAACTTTGGTTACTCCTTGAGGATCCAGTCTCTTATGTTCTAATGATCAGATCCTCGAAATATATTGTTTTAGCAGTTTCTGTAACATTTTTAGCGAGAGCTTAATTAAGCTCGAATCCGCAGTATGCATGGAAATGAAGTGTAACATTGCATATCTAATTAACATGCAGTCCTTCTTTTTAATTTTAAATAGTAGGGTTCTCGCACTAGTTAAAGGCAGCTCTAATAAGAGATAGTGATCAGGGTGGGGGTGGCTGCCATTTGCGATTAAGGAGGATTAAAAAGGTAGTGTTTGTCTATATATGTTATTATATCTCCGATTCAATAGACTTTTTCTGTTAGAGCATGACAAGGATTGTTTAATTGTAGATCGTATTTCAAATGGTCAATGATGTTGGAATTGGTCTAGATCAGATTTGGGTGTTTATAACGAGGCTTATTTTAGAGACATGTTGAACGAAATTAGCCAAGTTGATATCTTCTCTGATTCGGACACTTGTGTTTGGTCAATTGCACAGGATGACGTTTTCTCGGTAGGAGTGTGACTCGTAGGCATATTGACGCTCACTTGCCCTCTTTGGATCCTCCTACTACATGAGACAAGTCTCTTTTTCGCAAAGTGAATATCTTCATGTGGCATTTATTACTTGACAGGCTTCTGCATCGTCTCAATCTCGTCTCGAGGTATAGAAATCCCGGAGATCTCTTGCCCTTCTTGTAATGGCAATGTCTAGTCCACCTCCATATCTTTTTCAAGTGTGACATTATCAAAGATATTTGGAGGCTCGTTCGTACTTGGTGTGAAGCCTCCATGCCTTTATTTATATCTCACATTCATTGGAGAAATTGGATGAGCTCTTGACACGTTTAAGAGAAGATTCATCGTATGTATGTCATCATCACGACCTCTTTATGGTGGATTTGGCGGTTTCATAATAATGTCATTTTTAACTCTCACTCTGAGGAAAAGTGACATCTTTGAAAATATTCGTTTGTACTCTTTTTCTTAGCTTAAATCTAAAGGTCGTAAACTTCATAGTTGAACTAATTGGTTAAAATCTCACATGTAATTGCTAGCTTCTTTAGTTTTTTTTACGTTATTTATATTAACAATCTCTCCTTTTTTGTTGAGGACAAAACATAAATTTTTTTTTAAGCAATGAGATAAAAGTGTGTAAGTTTTAAAAAAATATAGATTACACTTATTTTTATACATTTTTAAATTCATTTAAATTGTATAAAAGTGTGAGTTTGAGTTTAATGAAATGCCGTCATTAAAAGAAAAAGAAAGATGAGCAGAAGTATTTAGTAGAAAATTTTAGTGATGCTCTTAAACTTAATGTTCTGTTGATCAATGGTTATTCTACTAGAAAGTATGTTACATAGGTTTGTACAATGGCCTTCTGGATTATACTACCGATTAGGGGTGAGCATATCGGATCATGGACCGAATCAAATCGAGAAACCAGGTCGGACTGGACCGAACCTATTTTGGTACGGTCCTCGATCCACAATTTATCGCATATTTGGTCTGGTCCTCGGTCCGTGATTTTGGGCTAAATTTGTCTCGGTTCGGTCCGATTTTTTTTGGTTTGGTCCGGTTTTGATCTGATGCTCACCCCCGCTACCGATTCAGTTATGAAACGTCTTTCAAAAGTTTTGGGAAAAAATTCTAAATGTGTAGTATATAGTATAAACATGTGATCATTGTACATGGCTATGGTTTTAGAAAAGGTCATTCGGCACCATAAAATAGGTGCACTAATGTCTAAGTTGCGCAGCCAGTTTAATCGCTTTGAAGATTATGGTGTGTTTGGCTAAATTACCAGTAGTTGTGATTAATAGCTAATTTTTCTTTACAAAAATGTTTGATAACATAGTTGTAGTTGTAATCATAATATATAAAATAATGTATAAAGACATATACATACTTAAATAGAAAACTCTTTAAATAGAAATAAAAGCTACTTGTACATGCTTGACATTAGATTAAATACCATGATACACTAGTAATAAATTATCGATAACATGCTTTCTACATTAAAGTGGAAATAACATTGCGAATTTGTTTCATCTAATTGAGTCAAATTAAATTTTGCAAAAATCATATAACTCAGAAGATAATGACAATATATATATCGCGTAAAAATGTTATTTATATTTTACGATCTTTTAAGGTTTTGATAATGACAATTATAAACTTATACAACAAAAAACACTTACGTAACCAAGTTATTAGTTGTAAGTGTACATTCCGACGTATATCACTTAAGGTATAAATAATGTGATTATAACTTATGTCGAATAATCAAAGAGTTTAAGTAAACAAATAATTTTAAACATACTTAAAATTATTACATTTATTATTATACTTATATTTTCGATTTTACAAATAACTTTCATATTTAATTAGATCAAAAGTAAATTAATTAAACTCCTTTATGCCCAAGTAATTCTAAAATGAATAATTTTTAAGTAATTTAAGTACAAAACATTGTATAATTTTCTAGGCAAAAGACTGCACAAATTACGCTCCGCGAATCCGTTTTTTATAACGGACGGATCAACAATTGGTGGATCCGCGATCCGCCGAAAGGCGGTTTTGGGGCAGAAGTTGCACCTATAAATATTATGTCATTCAAACATTTTCAACTAATGATTCTAAGCCATTCAAAGCACACTACTTTCATTTCTATCATTCTCTAACATAATTAAACACTCTTTGATAATTCCACTTGACTTATAACATATTCAAAATGATCCAAAGATCTCAACTTTGAATTCAAGTGAAGAACACAAGAAGTCTTTCAAGCTTTAGAGTGTTTTAGTTAGTTTAGTGTCTTTATATACTTAGTTGTTATACTTTGTATATGTTTTGTGTGTGATCATACATCACCATCATCTTCCAACTTAGGTAGACATCATCATACAATATTTTAGTGAGTGTGGTTAGTATTTTAGACCTTAAAATACATTGAGTGATAAGGTTGGTCTTGCCTTGGGAAAGACTCGATATTTAGCTTAGTATCGGAAAAAAAGATAAGCGACGTTGTAAGGTTTTCTCCCCCGAAAGGGAGCTTGTTGATATAGTGCTTGTGAACTCTCGAGTTGGGTACTCGAGGAGAGGAGTAGGGCGAGAAAGTGAGCTTCGTGCCGAACCACTATAAATCATCGTGTCGATTGGTTTGATCATTCCTTTACTTTCCGCATTTGATTATTAGTTATTGTGCTTGTATACATATATTGTTTGCATTGATTTCACATCAATGATCGAATCTAAAGTTTTCTTAAAAAGACATAAAAATGGTTAAAACTATTCAACCCCTTTCTAGTTTTTCACAATTGCCATCAGAGCTTTGTAAATCACGATATTTAAAATTTATTGGATTTTAAAACTTGAATCGATCTATGGATTTCAAAAACTATAAAGAAAGTCAATTTATGCAGCGACCACCACTTTTTGAAAGAGGTGGTTTTATATATTGGAAAAATAGATTGGAGACCTATGTGAAATCAAAAGATCTTGTTCAACCTATTGCAAAGAATCCCGAAACTAAAATTGATGAAATAGTTCCTTTAGATAAACAATAGGATGAACTTAAAAAGAAACTTGCTAAAAATAATGAGGCCTAAATTTTCTTTACAATGCTTTACCTAAGAAAGAATATGAAATAATTTTCATATGTGAAACGGCAAACGAAATTTGGAAATCTATGTTAATCAACCATCATGGTAATAACCAAGTCAAAGATAACACGATCGACTTACTTGTCCAACAATATGAGAAATTCTCGGTTAGCGAGGATGAATCTATTGATAATGGCTTTGCTAGATTTAATACAATTGTTACTAGCCTAAAAGAACTTGATCAAAGTTTTTCTAGGAAAAACTATGTTTGTAAGTTTCTTAGGGCACTTCATCCAAAGTGGAGAGTGAAAGTCACCGCTATTGAAGAATATAAAGATTTGACAACACTTTCGCTTGATGAACTCTTTGGCAACTTGAAAGTGTATGAAGTGATCATGGAAAAGGAGTCAGAAATAATTCGAGCCAAAAGAGACAAAGGTAAGTCCCTTGCGTTGAAAGCAAGAACTAAGTCAAGTGATGAAGAGTCGTCTTCATCGGATAGTAGTGATAAAGAATATGCAATGGCCGTGAGGGACTTTAAAAAGTTCTTCAAAAAGCGATGTAGACTTGTTAGACCACCTCATGATGAAAAGAAGTCAATCCAAGAAAGTCGGGATGACAAGAAAGGCAAAAGTGATCGGAAATGCTTTAGATGCGGAGACCCGAATCATCTCATTGGCGATTGTCCGAAACTACCAAAAGGCAAAGACCAAAAGGCTTTTGTGAGAGGCGCTTAGAGCGATAGTGGTGAAGAGGATGACGAGAAAACCAAGCAGGAAATCCGTCTCATGGCTCAAGCATTCGACGAGGTATGTTTATCTTCATCTTATTATAGTGATAATGCTTCTTCTATTGATGACGATACTATGCAAAAAGAATTCAATAGAATGTGCGAAATAAGTCTAGAAATTATCACTAAAAACAAAGGACTTAAGGTAATTAAAATTCGACTAGAAAAGGGAATAAGAGACCTTAGAGAAAAGATTAAAACACTAGAAAGAAACAAGTCCATTGAATGTGAGTCGTGTCAAACCTTAAGGTTAGAAAACTTAAAATTTAAGGAAACACAAGTTCAACTCAAAAAAGACGCATCCAAGTTTATACAATTCAAGAAAAGTACACACACAATAAAGGACATTATAAGTGTAGGAAAGAATCCTAATGATAAAGTAGGTCTAGGATTCAATGTTCATGAAGCGTCGACAAGCGGAACCAAAAGTGTAAATTTTGTAAAACCGGAATGTACACTTTTGACAGCCCGCGAATCCGAAACTAACACGGACGGATCCGTATTAAACGGATCCGCAGATCGGACAAAGGGAAAATCCAGGACATAATTGTTTTATGAACGTGTGGAAAGTCTTAAACCTAAATGTGAGATTAGTTATGACACTACAAGTCCTAGTGTAAATAAAGTAAATGATGAACAAAAATCTAGCACTTCATCTAGAACGGATTTTGTAGTAGTTAGAAAGAAAACTCCCATAAATGAAAAAAAAATGACACAACCTTCCAAACCATCCTCTAAAGTTGGTTTAGGTTATGTTAAGAACAACTCTAGGTCAATAACTCCTCCATCTAGAAAAGATGTTAGTAATCTACCTAGGTCAAACACTCCTCAACCTAGAAGAAGACAAAGTGTTCCAACTCAATGCAACGTTTATCCCATGCATTGGAACAACTTCCATTCACAACAATACATGCCTTGGGATTTTTGTCAACCAATTACATTCATGCAACAACACCCTAAATGGCTAGAATGTTTGACACTAACACTTATGGACCCATGAGACAATGGGGACAAAATGTTTAAGTTATTGTGTTATCTAAATAGGTATGCTTTAGACTTAATTAAGAGCAAAAGAATGGGTTAAAGATAGTGGTTTCTCCAAACACATGACGGGAAACCGAAGTCTCTTCTCGTCATACAAAGCATATGACGGAGGTAACGTTACTTTTGCTAGCAATCTTAAGGGAAAATTTTTTGGCAAAGGTACGATTTCTGATAAATCACTTACTAGTAATGATGTGGTATATGTTGATAATTTAGCTTTTAATTTGTTTAGCGTAGGACAAATATGTGATAGTAAGTGTAAGGTAACTTTCTCGGAGCATGAGAGTAAACTCACTAAGGACGGTAAAACCCTAGGTAAAGGGATTAGAAAATATGGGTTATACGCAATGAAAGTAGGAAATATTTCTAAGGATCATATTTTCCAAGCTTCATTAGATGATAGCTCAACCTTATGGCATAGAAGATTAGGACACGCAAATATGTGTTTGATTCAATCACTTTCCTCTAAAGAGTTAGTTAGAAACCTTCCTAAACTTAAGTATGACCGTCATTTTTGTGATGCATGCAAAATAGGCAAACAAACTCATGCAAGTCTTAAAGCTAAAAATATGGTGTCAACAAGTAGGTGTCTAAAACTACTTCACATGGATTTATTTAGTCCATCTTCTGTCTGAATTTTTTAAGGAAACTTCTATACTTTAGTGATAGTGGATGATTATTCAAGATACACATGGACTAGATTTTTGAAAACAAAAAATGAAGCTTTTTAACATTTTGAAATCTTAAGTAAGAAAATTCAAAATTAACAAGGCTACTCAATAATTTTTATTAGAACAGATCATGGTCGGGAATTTGACAATGAGGCGCAATTTGGAGCTTATTGTGAAATCACAATTTCTCGGCTCCAAGAAATCCCAAGTCAAATAGAGTAGTAGAAAGAAAGAACCAGACCATACAAGAAATTATTCATACCCTACTAAATGAGGAGGGAATTTGACAATGAGGTGCAATTTGGAGCTTATTGTGATGCACATGGGATAAGTCACAATTTATCGGCTCCAAGAACTCCTCATCATGGTCGGGTTTTTGACAATGAGGCGCAATTTGGAGCTTATTGTGATGCACATGGGATAAGTCATAATTTCTCGGCTCCAAGAACTCCTCAGTCAAATGGAGTAGTAGAAAGAAAGAATCGGACCATACAAGAAGTGATTCATACCCTCCTAAATGAGCAATCTATTCTACAAAAGTTTTGGTGCAATGTCGTTGACACTTCAACATGCATTTTGAATAGAATTCTAATTAGACCATTTCTAGGAAAAACACCATATGAACTTTATAGAGGTAAGAAGCCCACAATAGAATACTTCAAAGTTTTTGGAAGCAAGTGCTTCATACTCAACACTAAATATTACCTTACCAAACCTAAAGTTTTACGAAGGTATATTCCTAGGTTATTCTCAAAATAGTAAGGCTTACATAGTCCTAAATAAGCAAACTATTAAAGTTGAAGAATCAGTAAATGTTACGTTTGATGAGTCTCCTCCCCCACCTAAAACATCACCCTTGGTGGATGATGATTTAGATGAAGAAAAATCTATTACAAAGAAAAATGACTTGGATTCAGAAAACCAAGCGGACCTAGACAAAGATATCGAGAATGAACCATTCGAAGAAGAACCTATAGTAAATGTCAAAGATCTAGGAATCACCCACTAGATATTGTGATAGGAATATTAAACGAACGAACACTTAGATACCAAGATCAAAACAAGAGAAACTTCTTTTGTTTCATTTCAACAATAGAACCTAAGAATGTGAATGCAACAATTAAGGATGAAAGTTGGATAGTTGCAATGCAAGAGGAACCAAATCAATTCATTGCTAATGACGTGTGGAAGTTAGTACCTATACCTAAGAATGCAACTGTCATAGGAACTAAATGGGTATTTAGAAACAATATAGATGAGAACGAGGTAGTGACTAGAAACAAGACTAGATTGGTAGCACAAGGGTACAACCAACAAAACGAAATAGATTATGATGAAACTTATGCTTCGGTAGCTAGATTATAATCTATTCGTGTATTACTTGCTTATGTGTGTGATAAAGATTTTAAGTTATATCAAATGGATGTGAAGAGTGCGTTCCTAAATGGTTTTATCAATGAGGAGGTATATGTTGCACAACATCCGGGATTCATTGATTTTGTAAAACCAAATCATGTTTATAAGCTAAAGAAGGATTTATATGGTCTTAAGCAAGCTTCTAAAGCTTGGTATGATAGACTCAAGGCATTCTTGATTAAACATGAATATACCATGGGAATAGTAGAGAACACACTCTTCACCAAGAAAAGAAATTCACATATTATCATCGTTCAAATATATGTCGATGACATTATATTTGTTTCAACTTGTCAAGAACTATGTGACGATTTTTTGAAAATCATGCATGATGAGTTTGAAATGAGCATGATGGGTGAGTTGAATTTCTTCTTATGATTACAAATTAAACAAATGGAAGATGGTATCTTCTTTAACCAATCTAAATACATTAAGGAGATGCTAAAGAAATTTGGCCTTGAAGATTGTAAACCAATCCAAACCCCTATTTCTACTGAAACCAAGCTTATCAAAGACGAGGATTAAGAATCCATGGATAGCACTAAATATAGAGGCATGCTCAGAAGTTTACTTTACCTAACAACTAGTAGACCCGACATTATGTTTAGTGTTTGTCTTTGTGCTCGATTTTAAGAGGATCCCAAAGTATCTCACCTAGAATCCGTAAAACGTATCTTTAGATACATTAAAGGAACAATACACTTAGGACATTGGTATCCAAAGAATACTGGAATAGAACATATCGTATATGCCGATTCCGACCACGCCGGAGACTACGTGGATAGAAAAAGCATGAGTGGCGTTTGTACGTTCCTTGGATGATGTCTAACGTCTTGGTTCTCTAAGAATCAAACCACCCTTGCTATCTCCACAATCGAAGCCGAATACGTATCCTCAAGCAAGGCGTGCCAACAAGCACTATGGATGAAACAAGCTCCTAGTTGACTACGACGTACAACTAAACGACATCATCATCATGTGTGATAACAAAGGCGCCATAGACTTAAATAAAAATCCCGTACAACACTCTCGTACCATACATATAGAAATTCGACGTCATTTTCTTTGCGACAATGTTCAAAAGGGAAATATCTCTATTGAGAAAGTTTCCTCGCAACTCAACATCGCCGACATTCTAACGAAACCACTCAAGTGTGAACCTTTCAACTACCTTATTTTAGGATTAGGAATGATGGAAAACGTCTCGTAACTTCAAATTCCGTTAGGAATGACGAATTGTGATTTTTCATCCCAAAAGTCTTAAACAATTTATAGTTGTAGATCTACGAGAAAATGTCATAACCTAAAAAGTCATCTCAAGACTCCTTACAACATTTTTAAGAGTCCCTTGATAAGTCTTAGTCAAAATATAGGATCCATTACTCCAAAAATGAAGTCTGTCCCGAAAACACAAATTTACGGATCCGAGGATCCACAAAATACTGATCCGCAAGTGTATTTTTGGATCCGCAAGTCTGGTTTATGCATATATTCCTTCTTCTAAAACATAACCTCCATAATAACTAGTAACCAAACCTTCAACCCACAGACACATATCATCGCCATTTTCAAATTGAAGCTTTGGTCAATCAATGTTGCATTTTTCATCAATCTGAACAACTGTAAGTAATTACTACTATTGAGTCTAAAATTCTAATTTCTTGCACAAAAACCTAATTTGATGGATTTACAAATTAACTCATTTAAATCAAGAAAAAATGATTGATAAGTAGTCTAGATTAGTATTATATATAACTATTATGCTTCTCTTATGATCAATTATGCATTAAATTAACTTGCATTAGATAACAATGATTAATTGAAAACCCTCAAATCATTTTTCCTAAAATCTTCTCACGACTAGGAAAATCATGAAATCATTTTCTTTGCATTGTTAATACAAACTAAAACATTTTTCATCATGCACGGTGATCTCTATGATGTTGAAGAATGTACATAATTGATATGTATATTCGGCACATTCATGTGAGCAATACTAAACCTAGAAGACAAATTTTGGATTATCTCAAAACCTAATTATTAGTAATATTTTATACAATTATTCTTTCGAATTTGAGTTGAGATAATCGTGTCTTCACAAAGTTTGCATATAGGCACACACTAGGATTCATGCTTTGGATAAAGCCGTCGTTGCAAGGTAAGTCTGATTGGGTGCACTATCATACGACGTGTAAGATTACTCAGTATATTGGTGAGGGATTAAGACAATATTAGGATTATTATCATGGTTGTACTCAAAATGTTAATTGGTAGGGTTTAACTATGATAACTATGGTATGTTAGGATGCTTATTTATGCTCTTATGTTATTTTTACATGTTATTATGTGTTTATGAGATTACTAAATGTGTAAGAAAACACTTAGGATTGTTAGGATAGTATCTTTGGACTATCAAAAACTGCACAACAGTTCTGTCCAAATTAGTGTATTTGGCGGATATGCGGATCCATAAAATGTGGATCCGCCTGTATAAAATACGGATCCACCATAGGTCAAAAGTGCCTACCCAGAAACCTTAACGACAGATATATGGATCTACAAAAAGAAGATCCACCGTTGTAAAAAGAAGATCTGTGGGTTCTCCGGATTTATAATCTTCCATTTTAACTTTTAGCACTTTCTCACCATTTCCCATACATATCTTCATAGATAACTATAGGATAAAATCACTCACCCACATAATCAAAAAACCTTAGGTTAATCCATATCACCTTAATCTCTTTATAATCCAACCTTTCATCCGAAGTTTCTTGCACATTTGCAAGATTTAGATCTCACTCCACCAAAAATGACTTGTTCTTCCAAGTCTTCTTTCGACATTTTCAAGAAGAGGCAAACCACTAGGATAAGAGTAGGAGATCTTGGCAAGCCAAAGGTCATCAACTTAGAGAGCCAATGTAGTGATAACTTTAGTGATTCAACTCCATCTCCACCACCTTCACAAAGATCATCAATTCCACCAAATGCACCTTTCAAGAGTACCTCTTCCAAAACCATCTCAAACTCTCACTTGTACTCACCCAAAGAGACTCCATCCTTAGGTTTACCTTCACAATTAACATTGGTGTCCTTATCTTGATATCAAAGAAGATGTCCCTCCAAGACCATCTAATCCACCACCTCAACCATTCTCGTCACTCCTCATTGCTAGAAATCTTCTACCCACTTTCAACAACACCCAAAAGATTATCCACCGGGATTCTCTCTGAGTTGTTCAACCCACAAAGCGTTGTCCCTCCACTTCTACCACAAAATGTTGAACCATCATATCAACCACCATCTTTATGAGTATCAATGACAACTACATGACTACCATTGAATGTGTTGTCATCACAACCGTGAACATATCACTTTGATTAGGGAGAGAGTCAACATGACATTTGCTTACATCCAACATCATTTCCAAGCACCACTCGCACCTCCTATGAACCCACCAAACTAGGCGTCGGCTTGTCAAGCCACTAGTATGATTAGGTGTTAGGTCACCATATTAGTAACACAAGCATCAATATAAGAAGTATAGATGAGAGATAGATCGGTTGAACAAGACACACACAAACACGTATGATATGAGAAGAGTTATGAGTAAAGTTTGAGATGAAATGAACAACTAACCCTCAAGTGAGGGTTTACAAGATTATTTATAGGAGGGAACTAGGGCATCACACCAAGTTCCCATCCTTTCCTTATTGGGCTTTGGATAGGCTCATGGGCTTTCTACATGAGCCTAACCTTGATTACTAACATAAAAGCCATAATTAAGCTAACTATTACATATTAATTACTAACACTTGAATTATAGTTTAGGAGTGATTCCAACAATGTCCCCCTAAGTGTTATTGATTGATGATATAAACGTTGTAGGTGCTGGTGTAATAGAAGCTTTGACGTCTTCTGACATTCTTCTTTCTTGTGAGAAGAAGTGCCTTGATTCGAACAATCTCCCCAGTGTAGGGAAATTGTTTCCTTTGAAGTATACTGCTTTGACGTCATCATTTTCTTTGTTCTTTGATCTTTGTGATGGAAGTGATAGTATGTTGTGGTTGTGCGCATCAGTCACCGTTGCTCAAAGTGTCTCCATGTCTTTCTCCAACATGCTCACATGCTCTTTAACGCTTGATATTAATACTAATGTAGTTCTCTTAGTCTTTAAACTTTGTAGATTCTTTTGACTTTGAAGAAGAATCATTCTGACGTTGTGTTACCTTTTGAGAGAACTTCAATTGATGTTGGTATGAGCATGTGGAGAATCTGCACGATCTTTTCTACTCGCAAGCATCCATAAGAAGAAAACATAAAACATGGGTTAGAAATAATCCAGCCCTTACAAGTTTGAACTTCGAGAGTGTTAATGAGATAGTGTGAAAACACAACTCTAATTCTCACAAAGGTCGTTCTCGAACTGAGTCCCACAAGTGAGATAACGCGATGTACCGAAATACATCTGATTCGGATGAGCACCGAGGTACATCAAGCATCACCTCACGATGTAGACCTTTTGAGACACACTAAGCGTAATCCACATGGAGTTACCAAGTGACTGCCGTGGTCGTTTGATGTTGACCCGGCGGAGTTTCCATTCAATCACCGAGGATCACATGTGTGAACCTCTAATAAATGTTCTCGACAGATTGCTAAGATCCGTGAAGGACACGATAATATATCACTTGTGTTCTTATTGTTGAACGACAAGCGATGAATTGTCAAGTGTACCTAAGAGATCTTTGATGAATCTCGTGGCTCTAGACTCAATAGTGCACTTTGGTTTTCCGAGCGGAGACTAGGGAGAGGTCTCCTTCTTCAATATCAACAATCTCTAAGAGAAAGGCGATAGTTTACGTAGGGTTCCTGTGAGACCAAACAAGCTTCGTTGAGAGAAACTTGAGTGGCTAAGAAGGTTTAGTGCATGCGCCATCGGGTCCATGACGACTTTAATCTTCAATACCGGCCATCAAGTGACAACCAAGAGCATATGAATTGAACCCGTTATGCCTCTAAGTTGAATAATTTGGAGGGCTATTTCTTTTCACCCTTTTCTTTACTTTTCTTTTAATTCTTCAACTCCTTCTTTCTCCGATTCTCATTTTCTCCTTTTTTAATCATACCTAAGAACTTCTAATTCTAACTATTGGTGGTGTCCTTGGGTAGATCCTCCGCTCTGGCGGATCATAGGACAGTTATTCCTAACCTTAGTCACCTTATAACTCCATGACTAACCTATGTTGCCATAAAACTATTTTCATGAAAATCTCTCAAAGTGGTTATGAGTAAAACATTTAATACCATTATTGAGAGTTTAAGACTTTGCATAAATACTCCCCTCCACACGTGCTTAAGTATTTTTACGTAACTGCACGGTGAGAGAAGAGCGCACTTTGAATTGATCAACTCAAGATAGACAATCCCCACGAGTCACGGTTCGTTGCATAGTTAAAGAGTTACATTGTCGACTTTTAGGTGATAACTAGCTCTAATAACTACCTTGAAGGTGTGGACAAACCTCGAAGGTTGTCAAACTGTCAAAGTTCATGTCTACCAAGAGTTTCTCGAAAGGTACGATCTACTCGGATAAGTCTTGGAAGACAAATCTTTTCGATGTATGACTATTCAGATTTCGTCAATTCATGGGTTGAAGTCTTATCACACGAAGATTCAATAGCAATTCACAACATATTTCTTATCACATAATTTTTCTCCCCCTAAAAAATGGCATATAAATGTTATTTTTGACGAAATTTTGATATCAAATATGTCCATTTCGAGTTTTGCAGGAAGATTACCATGAAGAACAATTTATGAACAAAGTTTTTAATCCAATACTCCCCCTCAACAATTAATATTAACTTTTGAGGTTTTGAAAAACATAAGGGGAAGTACTTGTTCTTTTGAGCAAAACTTTGAAAAGTGAAAGTTTTGATAAGTTTTACTCAAAAGTAAGAAGCTTTCGCTCCTTTTATAAGGATTGTGGCATTGAAGCGTACCACAGAGTCCTTTCATGATAAATACGGGTTGTACACTGTTATGTGTGCACAAGCCATTGTCATTAAAAATCACACAACCAAATGTTAAGATAATGAACCAAATCAAGTGTTACCAGGAGAATCCGTAGTCCAAAGAAGAACTCCGTGAATGCGTTCGGACGTTGATAGCCCTGTGAGAGATATCTTGGGACGGCCTCCTACGAAACTCTCCAAAGTTCGAACCGATCCTTCGAACAACCTTTCATCAATCCGCGTGATGATTTTCTTCACATCCTTCTCTCCTTGAATTCCATCTCTTGGTGACCCAATGCCTTGTTGTATCGCCTTTAACCGTAAGCTAACCCATCCATGACTTTCTTTAGTGTATGATCCCCAAAATTATGAAGATCTTTATCGCCATTAAGCAATTTCGGTGTAGTTCACTACGATAGACTACTCCAAATGGTTTGTGATGAGGTGTACTTGAGAAGATGGTTAATGTCGGGAAGGTCGAGTTGTGGTTTAGTGAGGTTAACACGCGTTTGATACGATTCCACGGCAAGTTGTATGTCTTCTACACGTTCCTGGATCACTATGCTTCTGATGAAGATTAGCAAGGACTTGATGTATTCACGTTGTATTTCTGTAGAGAAATGTCTCATTCGTCCCTGTACCTTGGAAAGATACATATCTTCAATGTTGTTGAGAGACAATCTCTGAAAGTCCGCTTCACAGAATTCATAGTCCTCTTCGTCTTGTCTTTTGACCACTATTTTCTTGAGAAATGTGTAGTCCCATTTAGACGAGAGAGTGACATGCTTGATAGCAACGATCCCTTTATCACTTGACACTTCATGCTTTGATGTGAGTACCGCGCTCTTGTAGTAGATTATTCGTTCGTGCCGTTGATGAATCCCATACATTTCATCAAGATCATACTTTTCCACGTTGTCGAGAACATGTGGGTGGCATCTTCCTCGATTGCTATCTTTGTTTGAGTATATTCGCCGGGAACGGAAGTGTGAGTGATGTAGCATATTTCTTAGATACATCGCTACCGTGTAGAAGAAATTCTAGGTCTTTGTTGAAGAAGTAGCGGAATGGAATCTTTGGTTGATCCGGACGGCCAATTATGGGTAGAGGTCTGGTCCAATCTGTGTAGTAGGGAGCTTTGTCTTTGCGAGTGAAGTCGATGTTAGCTTCGGGATTGAGCCAATCGATGTTCGACATGGCTCGTGCAATGTTGTCGAGGTGGTATTCCACTTCAATTGCATTTTCGGAGCTATCTTTGAGCAGTTGAAAGGCATCATTTTTTATTCGCTTGAGCTCAGCCTTTGTCATCTTCTTCACTTTAAATTTTTCTTGTAATAGCTTAACATGCTCCATGGTACGGCCATCTACCATTTCTTGACCTTCTGGTATTGGGGGAGTAGCATCACAAAGTTGAGAAAACCAGTCGTATTCAGCGGTTGTGTCGTCATCTAGCCATGAGACAACATCAGTCTTAGTCGTCTTCTTCTTCTTCTTCTTTGGCTTTGATGAGGATGCTGGTTTCTTTGTTGTGTCGGGAGAGGTGGGTTATTGTTGGGGCTCTGGGATCTCTTCATCGTCACCACCAGTCAACTGGTCGAGAAGGAACTTATGAGTATATTCCCTAATCATCATGTTCATTTCCCCTTGGACATCACGTTGCATAAACTTCTGGATATACTCCCTTTCACTTGACATCTTGTCTATCTCGTCATGTAGAAGATTGATACTGTCAGCTAGTTGATTCAGCTTTTTGTTGGTCACGTCTTTCCTTTTGACTTGCTTAACAGCTTTGACAATCTTTGTCTTAGCTCGGGATATCCAAGAGTCGGTTGGTTTTTCCTGTACTCTCTGTCTTCATCTAGTGGCTCTTCTTCTGAGCTTTACTCTACCTCTGGCTCAACAACTGGGGTTTTACCTTTATCAGCTTTTGGACTTAGAGGTTTTTCAACAGTCAGTGGGTCATCGATGGGAGTTTCAGAGTAGGTAATCTCTTCATCGATGTCAGTATCCTCTGAGTCCTCGTCCTTCAGTTGTGGTTCAGGTTTGAGGATAGGGATAGCATCCTTGGACGGAATTTTCCTTTTGAGAACATGAGTCCTCTTAGGATACTTTCTCGTACTTTCAGTGCTCGTTACACTTCCAACACTACCTCTCCTTGTTTTCCTAGTAGGTGTACCAGAGGATTTATCATCAAGGAAACCTACTTTGCTTGCTTCAACTGCTACCAGATATCGTTTGTACGAATAAAGTCCTTTGATATCATCAGTAAGGAGATGATCTGGCAACACTGCACCTTGTTTCTTTCTTGTTGAGTCCTTAAATCTGACAGTGAGTGTGGGCTCTGATGAGTGTCTAAATACTCATCATTTTTGTATAATCTAGACTGCAAAATCATCTGAAAACACTCAGAAACACATCAAAATGATCAAAATATCACAAATCAGTGTTTTATGTGTTTTAAAAGCAAAATATCAAAATCGATGAAAAACATATCAAATTTGCAAAATTGCGGTTTGATCCCCAAGTTTCAAAAGTTGTCAAAAACAGTCCCTGAGCATATAATTTCAAAAGTAAAGTCACCAAAGGTCCTTTTAAAATCAAAAGTTGTCAAATTTAGTCTTTTGGTGAAAAACATGAAAAGTTTGAGAAAATTACAAGTTTAGTCCTTCAACTTTGAAAATTGGCAGAAATGGCCCCTGGAAAATTGCAAAATGGCAAGTTTGGCCCTTATACTTTCTGAGAGTGTCACTTTTGGTCCCTTGAAACAAGTTTGATGAATTGGCAGCTTAGGCCCCTCAAGTTTTAGGATTTACACATTAAGTCCCTATAGTTTAAAACCCTTTAAACCTAATTTTGGACCCTTGCCTACCTTGGACCCCCTGTCAATTTGCAATTTGAACCCCCCTATTATTAACACTGCCCTGGTCAACACAATAGTCAAACCAAACACCCACTTGGCGCCCATTTTCTTCCTTCACCACCTGCTTCCCCTGCTCACTCAAGCACAACCATCCCCCCTCCTCACCTTATCCTCTCCTTGTCCCCTCCACCTCAACAAGCCTCCAAGAACCATTAAATGATCCTTCCCCCTTAACACTCAACCATAGCCATCTGTCAAAACCATTTCCCGCCAAAAATGATCATGTGGCCAAAAATCATTCAAAGCATCCAATGGTCAAGGAAATTAGTGGGAAAAGCTCAGAAGCAAGTGGGAAGAAGCTTGGAAGTATAAAAGAGAAGCTAAGAGAAGAAATGAAGGAGTAGTTAGTTTTTATATTTTTCTTAAAATGTCGTTTTTAAATTAATGTTGTAGTTTAAATCAAATTGTTGTAATTTCAGCTTTTATGTTTAACAATTAAGTTAAAACATCTTTGTATTGTCCCTTTTAATTATCAATTCAAGTCTTTATTTAAGTTCCGTGTTCTATATTTCTTGTTGAGATTTTCGGTTTCAAAGACTTCTTTCCAGTTGTTGGTTGCTTGCTTTAAGCTTAAAAAGTTTAGTTAAGGTCTCTATAAGCTTTGTATAAGCTCACACTTCATTTTCAAGCAATTTTGTATGATGGTCAACATAAGTCAACTATGAGCTCACATTGGAAATGGTGATGAATTTGGTTGATACAGAGGTGATAATGGGTTGAAATAGCATAGGTTAGGTTAGTCTTTGTTCGGTTTTCATTCGCATAAGTTGGATAAAGTGGTTAGTAAAGTTTCTTATTTTCAAGTTTCAAGTCGGTTTTGCATTTTATGGTTATAGGTGCATCCGTGATCTCCACTAGTTTTAATCTGTTAATTTAGTTGTGTTATGGTCATGATAGCTCGGTTTGGTTATTGGTTCAACCCGGATCACTAGTTAGCTTCATTTATAGTGCATATCGGTTCATTAAGGAGTGTTTGGATTACTTTGTTAAACTGTTTTAGAGGCTAGAATTTTGGATTATATCAATTGCTCTTTGTTTGATATTGCCATATGCTTTCAATTGCCTTTGCTTAATGCATTTGAGCTCATAGTCAATATTGCTTTGAATCATCCTTGTTATCTTATCTCGTGGAAATCGGTTTCTCAAATCATCATATGGTTTAAAAAGTTGATAAGCTAGGTTGTTATAGTTTCATTTCATCATCTTTCATCTTTATCATCCTGTATTTGCTTCCAAATCTCAATATAGTCAACTTTGTATCTGCTTTTAAAAGTCAAAACACAAGGTCGATCTGGTTTTCATGTAACTTGCGGTCCTTGCACACTGCTCAATTCGCTTTTCATGGTCTCAAATTTGGCCAAAGTGTAGTCTCGCTAGGTAGTCTTCAAATCTACATTTCGGTTTTAGGATTATCTTATTAGATAAGTAGCTAGATAAGCTCAAACATCGTACTGTCTTAACTGCTCATACATCCTCTCGCCGCATCGCTTTTGCCATTTTATCTTGCTCTTTAATTGCTTCATTTCTTGTCCTTATTCGCGCAATTTGGTACACATGTTCTCTGGTTGGTGGCCTTTAGATCTCCACCTTTTGTTTTCTGTTAGCTTATTGGATGTCGAGGTAGCTCGCTAAAGTAGGTAGTCGATTCTGTTTTGCCTATATACAGCTTAGCTTAATCCTAGATAGATTGCTCTTTAGGTGTTAGGAGTAGCTTTAATTAGTTAAGTTAGAGTAGTTTTAGCATGCATTAGCTTATTTGATCAGTTGGTGCCTTGTCTTGCTTATTAGCTTATTCCTTAGTCTTATTTCCATCTAGTTTACACTACGACTTGAGTTTATTACACATAAGCCCTTGTTTTTCTATTTTTATAGCTTTAGATTACCATTTTAGTATTTCCTGAAGTTTTCATAATTTTTAATTCTCTGTTCACTATTTTTCTAGATTTAAAATAGTTTTTAATCATTTTAAAATAGCTTTTATTGAAATTAATTAAGAAAAAGTTCCAAAAAATAATTTTTCAATTTTAATAATTTAAGATAAATATAAGAAGCCTAAAAAGTATTTTTCCCAATTTTTCTTAGTTAAATTTGTATTTTTAAGCATTTTAATTAGTTTTAAATTGTTTTAAATCAATAATAAATACATAAAAAGTCTAAAAAATATATTTTCAGTTTTAAAATTAGTTTTATCATATTTTAGATGTTTCTAAATCTTAATTTTATTTTTCTAGTCTTATTTCATATTTTCTTTTAATTTAGAGTATTATTAAATAGTTAAAATAGTTTTTAATTAATAATAATTAATTAAATAGTTTTAAAAATAATTTTTCTTTTCTAATAATTTTCTAGTATAATTAGGATTGTAAAAATGTATTTTCTATATCCGTAGGTATTTTCCTTCTTTATTTTCACGTTTTATTTTGTACGTTAACGTAATATTTATTTAAACGTACGTTTTAGGTTTTAAACGTTCATCACTTTAAATATAGTGATAGCGTTTATTTAATATATTTTATCTTTTTAATCTTCTTAATTTGTATTTAAGTCGCTTTATTTTATAATCTTTTTCAGTAGTATAATCATCCATCTAATCCTTTCTGATCGCTATCATTAGTGGTCATTCTATCGTCTGATCAAGTGTTTAACACACCATTGAGTCTCCGTGGGACATAACGACCCGGGAATTCATTGTATTCTCTGATCTTCATTGCATTTGTGCTTAAGCTGTTTTAAGTCTGTTAGACTTGACGGTTTAGCGCAAATCAGGCTCATACAACACGGAGTGTTGTTTGGGATCATCAAGTCTCAAGGGAATATCAGGATTATACCCTAGAGCTCTTTGGATCAATAGTTTGGTGTATCTGATATACGGGATCTTGGTGCCAGGCTTTGAGATAAGACATCATGTCATCCCATATAAGAGCTTCAACTTCAATGTCTTTCATGTTGACCAAAGCCCAAAATATTTGTAGTTCCATGAGCTTGGGATGCTCATGACCACTATCACGTCCGGAAACGGATTTGGCAATCATTATGTAGAGGGTTCTCCATGGCTGGGGAATGTTCTTGAGATCAACAGATGAGTGCTTTGTGATTACCCCGGTAGCTTCATCATAGCCGATGTCGACTATGAACTGGAGAACGACCTCTTCAGTTGGACTGGCATTGTATTCAGTAGGTTCGATGACAGGAACAAGAAGAATAGCCCTTAAATCTGCTAGCGTGATGGTGACTTGTTTAAGAGTCACAGTCATGGCACTTCGACCTTTCACCTTTCGTATTGCCAGAATTGGTGAGTGTAGATCTCAGGTACAGTAGCAGAGTTTGTGAGCATGTTCTGATAAGGGTGAGTCTTCAGAATATCCACCGCAATCGACACGAAGACTCGTAACAAGAGAAGTTATCAAAATCAACTCGAGGTTGTTCTTTCCGATCTTCATTGGGTAACCCTTAGGAAGATATCTTCAACAAGTGAGAACATTTGGTGCTTCCACATTTTGCATTTGAACGTCCATATCGTGATCAGAAAGATATTTAGCCAAAAGAACCAACATATCGAAAGACATTACGTTAGTCAACAGTTGATTTTATTGTCTATTTATTGAATGTGATATGTCAATGATTGTTACGAGTCTAATGTCACTTGTTAGTCCAATAGTCCAAAGACGTCGTGATAAGTTTTATGAGTAGATTAACTTTGAGTTTTAAAGTCCAAGTTTTCACTTATTTTCACAACTTATTAAACATTTAAGCTTATTGGTGACATTTTGGTTTCGTGACGTTATGATATATTTATTTACAAGTTTACACGCGTAACAATTCACAATTTTGGTTAAAACTAGGCTTAGGCGTAGGTTTTGCAAACTTATGCGTAAACAGGAGTAGTTATACGCGTAAGCATAAGATTATGCGTAGGATCTTGACTTACGCGTAAGAAATGTTACGCGTAGGAAAAGAGGGCCTTAGGCATAAAGCTTACGCGTAAGCATATATGGAACCTTACGCGTAAGGCTTACTCGTAAGAGTGAACCTTATGCGTAAAAGTTACCGTTTACGCATATCCTTCACAGGATACGCGTAGTCCCCATTGTAGAACCTTACGCGTAAAGGTTACGCGTAAGATTTCTCTTACGCATAAAATGCTACACGTAAGGTGATCCTTATGCGTAGAAGTTCTAGTAACCTTGATTCTGAATTTTCACGCGTAGAAATCCTGAAATAAGTTCATCATAACACCAATTATTAACACATACATTCAATCCCTTTTAGTTCAAATCATGAATGCACATTTAAACAGTTACGCGTAGAGTAACTTATGCGTAAAACTTAAACTCTAACAATTCAAGAATTACGACTAAGAGATTTAGCCATAGGAAATGCACCAAATATTTTCTGGGTAATCTTAGGGGCCTTGGGAGTTGTACTAAACAAGTTTTAACACCAAAAGACTTGTGAATCAAAAATGCCTAATTCGTATGAACTTAAACCCTAACTTTTAATTCTTACACTATTGATGTTTCTGGGTAAGTTTTGAATGTGGATATGATCAATTCAACATAGAAACAACATCTTTTAACCATCTAATTAACCAAAAACTTTCACACTTGAAAATACCCAATTCACGCATAAAAGCCTAATTCTCAAAATCTTTCAAATCATGTTTCTGGGTGAATTTGTTTGATGAAAACAGTTAATGTATGAACATTTAACACCATTTTCATTAACACGAACACACAAATGAAGAATTTATGTTCATGGCTTACGCGTAGAACACAAATATCACTTAACCACAAGATTGGACTGTTGTAATTGCATAAGAATCAAAACCATTGTTTGAAAACATGTTAAGATTATGAAACCACTTACAAATTGATGATCAAAAACACGGATTTGAAGGTTGAATTTTAGGCGTAGGATTTGGGTGGTTGAGTATTAAATGAGGTGAAGTTAATGAATTTTGAAATGTTTTATTCAAAATACTTTGAGCATTTGACACTTTCAGTCCCTCCACCTTAACCATTTACATTCAACGCCCATAACTTCCATTTTGGTTACCAAAAGTATGATTTATAGAAAGAAACTTGACGACACTCCCCCTCGACTTACAAAATAATGAAATTTTATAAATTTGATTCCGAGGAGTGTCAGTAAACCAGAAATGTAACCACCATTAACAAAGAAACAACCGGGATGAGGTAACATGCAAGTACAAGGTTTTATAAAACCGAAAAATATTTGCTTTCTCCCCCTCAACATTTGACTATAAAATACTGAATTTTGAAAGATTAAAGTGTTGACGGAAGATTTGTACTAGCCATGTTAAAAGAAATATAGATAGAAGAATATTTTTGTTGTTTTATCAGATTTTATAATTTTGTATTTTGTTTTTGAAAAATATTTACATAAGGTGTTTTGGTGTTTGACTAGTTTTAAGAATGTTTTAAAAGTTCATCCAGTTCCTCGAGTCAAACACCGCATACCAATCCGGTGGACCAACTCATTAAACCTAGCAGAGCTAAGGCTTTGGTGAGAAGATCGCCATTGGTATTAAGTACCCACAAAGTATAATTCAACGGTACCCTTTTCCACGTGCTCCTTGATGAAATGATATCAAGATCGATGTGCTTTGATTTGAATATTGAGCAGAGTTGCACGAGATCGCAATAGCACCGATTGTCGCAATACATCGGGATTCGTCAAACACGTAACCATAGTCTTTGAGTTGTGTTCTCATCCAAATGACTTGAGCACAACATGCCGACATGGCTACATATTTCGCTTGGTTGAGGACAACGATGTACAATCCTCGCTTCTTCGATTGCCATGACACCGTTTATCACCAAGAAATTGTAGAGCTCTCAAGTACTTTTCCGTGAATCTAAGCATCCTGCGTGATCGTCTCGAAAAAGCTATTAGTTCAAAACCGAATCCTTCGGATACCGGATCCCTAAGTTAATGGTTCCTTGATGTATCGGAGGATTCTTTTAGCCTCTAAGAGGTGAGTTTCATTGGTCTCGATCGATAACGGAGCAAAGATATACAACAAATACAATGTCGGGTCTCATGGTCGTTAGATACATGAGAGACCCAATAATACTTCGGTATTTGGTAGGGTCAACCAATTTTCCATGTAAATCAGCATCCAGTTTCTTAGTGTGTTCCATTGGAGTGGCATAGGTATCACAACTTGTCATTTCATGTTTGTTTAAAATTTCAAGGGCATATTTGGACTGACTTAAGAAAATACCACGGGGTGATTGATGAACTTGCAATCCAACAAAGAATGTAAGTTAACCCATCATGGACATTTCAAAATGTTTTTTCATAAGTTTTGAAAAAGCGTTTGAGTATTTTAGATGTGTTGACCCAAAAATGATGTCATCCACATAAATTTGAACGATTAAAATGTGTTCCCCGTGATATTGTATGAAAAGTGTTGGGTCGACCGAGCCTTTAGTGAAATTATTGGCGATAAGAAAGGATGATAACTTATCATACCACGCCCGAGGGGCTTGTTTGAGACCGTAGAGACCCTTGTTCAGTTTGTAAACGTGGTTCGGGAACTCTAGATCAACGAATCCTTCTGGTTGGCTGACATAGACCGTTTTTTCGATTTCCCATTCGTAAAAGCGCTTTGACATCCATCCGAAAGACCGTGATGTTCATGTGAGCCGCGAATGCCAGAAATATCCGAACAGCCTCAAGACGAGCAACCGGTGCGAATGATTCTTCAAAGTCAATACCCTCTTCCTGTCTATATCCCTTAGCCACCAGACGTGACTTATTTATGATAACCGGACCATCAGCATCTAACTTGTTTCTCCAAATCCATTTCAGACCAATAACATAGACCCCTGTTGGTTTTTGAACCAATTCCCATACTTCAAGACGTTTAAACTGATTAAGTTCTTCTTGCATGGATTCTATCCAGTTGTCATAAGTCATTGCTTCTTTAATGTTTTTGGGTTCAGATTGGCAAACGGTAAGTGCATAAATGCAATGTTCACCGTCGATGTGAAGGCGTTGTCTAGTTACAACCGGTTGATTAGGGTTACCAATTATGTTCACAAGAGGATGGTCTTTTGTCCAACTATGTGTGGAGGGTTGATGTTGATATACATTCGCAGATTGGGAGGATTCAAATGGATTGTAGATGATTCCGCAACATCAAGTAGCGAGGCATTTGCAAATGGGTTGAAGAACGATTTGGATCATAGTCTGCAGTGGGGTACTTCATTGTTTAGAAAATCATCACCGGTTCTCGTCATTGGATGCGGTTTGTTCAACTGTTGTTGTAGAATCTATTGGTGGTGCTTCCTCAACTGTAGTTGTTGTAGCAGTGTATCGTGTATTGGAATATGATCGGGTTGAGCAATGAAACATTGGATACACCGAGCACGTTCATCAATATCATCACTAAACAGAGGAGCAAATAGCTTTTCCATTTGTTGACGAGTAAGATGGGGGCTTGGTTCGGTGATGATGGGGTTTGGGGAAGTTTAAACGGTTGTGACCGGGTTCCAAGTCGTTATGCTCAAAATCCATTTCGTAAGCTCATCGAAATTTGCATGAATCGTTTCCATAACTCGCTTTGTACGACGATTCCGGATCCGAAACCCTTAGAATTTTCACAATATCCTATAAAGACTCCAATGTCGACTTTGGCTTTGAGCTTACCAAAGTCATCACGATCATTATTCGGATAACAAAGGGATCCAAATACATGAAAGTGTTTGAGATTCGGTTTATGGTTGTGGATAAGCTCATAAGGTGTTTTGTTGTGGCGCTTGGTAATCATTGAGCGATTTCGAGTGTAGCATGCAGTTGACACGGCTTCACCCATAAGTAATCCGGAAGTTTAGCATTGATTAACATCGTTTGCAGCTTCCACTAACGTGCGGTTTCATCTTTCAACAACTCCGCTTTTGTTTCGTGTACGTGCAATAGATGTTTGATGCTCAATTCCCACTTTCTCATAAAATGCACGAAGAGTTTGATTCACAAATTCAGTTCCTTTGTGCATTCGATTTGTCCGACCGTGTTCCGGAGTGAACTTGAATTTTCGTGAGAAAGGTGATGATCATCGTGGAGCTTGATCTTTAATTCAAGAAAATAAACCCAAGTCCATCTTGAGTAGTCATCTACAATTACCAAGATGTAGTGTTTGCCATTAATCGTTTGCAGACGCAAGATCGGGCCACACAAATCCATGTGAAGAAGATGAAGCACATGTCGTGAGTCGTGTTCCACCTTTGAAGGAAAATGAGCACGAGTGCTTTTCCCTTGTTCACAGTCGAGCATAGGTGATCTTTAGAATATCGAAATCTTGGGAGACCTTCAACTAGTTTGTATCGAGCAAGGTTGGTTATGGTTTGAAAGTTTAGATGTGAGAGACGACGGTGCCATAGCCAAGATTTTGTAGATGTAGCCTTAGAGAGTAGATGATGGGAGATGAAGCAATCATGTCTTGCATTGAGATTATGTAAAGACTTGATGTGCGTTGACCAGACATAAGATCATTTCCTTGTAGATCACGAATGAAATAAGTTTTCTCCCTAAAAGCAACTTCCAAATCTCCATCACAAAATTGACCGATCGAGAAGAGATTGTGACCGAGACCTTCCACATAATAAACTCGCTAATTTCGATGTTGCCATTGATGTAATCTTCGTAGCCCATGATAGTCGCAAGTGATCATTCCGAATATGACAAGTGCCAATGAACTTTGCAATAAAGTTTTTAATAGTTTGAGATTGCTGTCATGTGTCGGGAACATCCGCTATCAACAACCAGAGGATGATCAGATCACCGCATTCAACATGCACGACACGGATGGAATAGAAGTAGATGTGGAACCCGAAGAGTTAGAGGGTTCCGATGCAGATATAGATGAAACACACATGTTCATGATTTTAGGTATCCATGTAAAGCTAAGTGTATTATGTAACCATTTCTGCATCTCCAACTAGTCTTTGCTTTAGTCTTAGTGAATGCACTAGGTGGTACTACGATCCTTGGAGGTGATAATGGAGCTATAGGGACATCAATGATTTTCTTAGAATCTAAAGAGGGCGGTTTACCAAGCACAGACTTAGAAGCTTTAGTGGGCCTAGAGGTATTCCATTTCTTAGGATTCCGTAAACGAGACAAGATAGTTTTAGCAACACATTTATCATGACAATCAGAAAGCATACTTTTACGACATATAACACAAGAAGCTTCAGACTTAACATCAAAAGTACTTAAAGGTTCATCATTCGTTACATCACTTTTTCCATTACATTTGTCAGACGCAATATCTAAAGTGGGTGCAACTTGAGTTTTATTCAAAGTCCTAGGGTGTTCTTCTACTTCAGCATTCTTTATTGTTCTTTTCTTACGTTGCAACTTCCTATTCTTCCTTGTATTGCTCCTAGGCTGTGAAGTGCGGGCATTGGGAAAAGAGGCAACTATTCCTGTTTCAGTAGAGGGAAGCACATTAGTTTCTTGTGGTTTGTCATTAGATGTTCTAGAGTCATTTTGAAGTGTTTTGGTGCAATTACTTTTGTGTTACTATCCTATCTTGCTTAAGTATCACCAACTCGCCTTTAGATCATGAATTTTGTGTAACAAATCTAGATTTTCATAATGAGTGAGTCCGTCTCATCGTAAAACATCTTTGGTATATGCCAGATGATTATCAACATCTTTTGACGCTTTAGCACGAGTCTTTTTGAGTAAATCAAATATGACACTATATTCCTTTTTCACTTTTGAAATTTCTTGTTCATATTTTGAGATTTGACACTTCAAAGACACATTTTGGTCATCCAGTTGCTCAAGTTTAGGACAAAGAGTTGTGGTATGCAACTGGTTGATTTTGTTTTGCAAAGCGAGTTCACGATTATGACAATCTTTTTGACACCATTGAAGACGACGTTTTGCATTTGAAAGTTCGTTTAACACACGTTCATTTTCATCTTTTAAAGACTTGATTTGTGACACAGTATCAGTATTCTCAACATTTTCAACAGAATCAACAGAATCAGCAGAGATATAATGAAATAAATATGCAAAAGAATGTAATAACACAACATTATGGATATCAGCAGAGATAACATCTTCCAAGAGTCGATCAACATCTTTTCGTAACATTTTCTTTTTACGTTTTGTAATTGAAATTGATGTTTCTGTTTGTTCGAAAACTCTTTTCATAAGTCCAAGCTCCTTGTGAAAATCCCTTTCCCAATATATAGCACAATTTTTCAAATTTCGGACATGAGGTAAAAAATTTTTCTGAAGAATATCTCTTTGTGCACGCGCAAGAGGTGATTGAAAATGTTCAACTTTTATTTCAGAATGAAATTCAATTTTATGTTTCTAAATATTTTATAACTTTACATTTTTCGGCTAATGGTTTTATTTCACTGAGTGAAGGTAAAGGACCATTAATTTGTACAATATTAGAAAGGGGACCCTCAGAAGTAGGTGTGATAACCCAAGGTGTGTTAGAAAAATCCTTTTGTGCAACGAAAGTGACGGCTTTTGAATAGTTAAATGGTTTGTTATAAACAACATTTTTAATCTTGATCGACTCGCCTTACGCATCTAATTCCTCTTGACGATTATATTCAACAACACTCATAATGGAATCATCAACTCTATGTTCGCACTTTGTAAACATCGTGATTTGGTTTGAATGCTCGTTTGAAAACTTAGGTTTGTAATCGCAAGATTCGGTCCATATCCATTTGGATTTGGTTTAAAAGTAAACTTTGAATTGTTGTGATTGATTCACCATGTTTATAAACAACGATTCGAAACTCTTTGATTTTGTTTTGTAGGTCGACAATTTCCTCAAGATAGTCATCTATTCGCTTTGTGGAATGCTTTTGTACTCGAGAACTGCTTTTGACAAGTTAACAACTCGGACTTGGCTTTTGAGTTTCCAAGGTAAGAGCGTTAAGTTGTTGTTTATGATCATGTTTCAGTTGTTCTATTTGAGACAACAAAGCATTCTTGGATGCGACTAGATCACGTATCTGTCGTTCTAATGATTTTTCGTTTTGATGAGATTTAGCAAAAGCAACTTCAAAACCTTGTTCACGTTTTTCTTGAGTTTTGAAAACGTTGAGTTGCCTCTTTAAGCATTCATTATCCCTAGTTAACTGTGCATTTTTTCCTTTAATTGCTTGCAAATTTCTAGTCGAGATTCTTGGTCTTTAATTAAGGTCATGAGCTCAACTTCTAGATGAGACGAAGGTTCATTTTGTTCAACGTGAGTCTCAACATGATCATTAGTCAGATCATAAAGTATAACCACGGAGTCAACTTGATTATCAATGGTAACCATAAGGTCATCTTGATCGTCAAATATAACTACGGGGTCTATTTGATTATCTTCGGAATGAGATGTAGACGGCTCATGTTGAACACTCGATCCTTGTCGGATGTAGATGTTGGTGAGATATCGATCATTAAGGAGTAAAGTTTGATCGGTACCGAGACAAGCCATCGGTGTCATACACCGGGCCTGTGTCACTCATGTGGAGAGCTTGCATGTGTGCCATCAACATCACTGCCGCATTAGCCGCAAGTCCTCCATGTCATCATCGAATCTGATCCGCCATGAAGCGTGTTCCTTGTTGGTAAGAGTTCCACCACTTCATCCTTGAGAGCCAAGAGTAAAGCCTCTTTGTGATAAGCGTTGCCTCTTGTCCTCGGCTTTGGGCATGCATTAGCCAGATGACACTTCTCATTACGCTTATAACAACGAAGACCATTAACCCCATTCGAGCATTACCTGCTCAACCACTTGAGCCCTTTGTTGTTGTGGAGTACCCATGTTATTCCTTCCCATTTGATTAAACCCTTGACCATCACCCATCCGACGAACATTACCACGATTCGAACTTCAACACGTCCATTGTTAACAACACCGATTCCTTGTGTTAGATGAGGTACGAATGCGATTGTTGGATTTGTTAGAGTATCGGCCAAGGCTCTAGCAATCATGACAAACCCTTGTTGCAATGCATCGAAAGCTTCGCATCTTCATTGGATTCACCGTAAAGTGCTTGATCATTGTTGTTGTTGTATGGAACCAATTGAGTTTCTTGAGATTGTTGCTTTGATGGATCATATGGTGTGATTGTTGCGGTTGGTTTGGTTGTGGAGGATTCGTGAATACAGTTTGTAAGGTCGGGAATTGAGGATAACCAGCTTGAGCCCACAATGCTAATTGTTGATTGTCCGGAAGTGAAGGTGAAACAGGTTGTCCACGGATAACCCTTTCTATGTCAACTTATTTTTGGTGGGGCTTCAAATAGTCGTACAATAATCCGTATGTAGCATGATGAAGATTTTTAGCTTGACGGATGAAAATGACATACTTTTCCCAATCAAGACCAAGACTACTCAGTAACTTAGTGTTGACTGCAATTCTTGGCATGATGATGTTGTGTTTATCCAAGTCATTGATGATGTCTGAGAAGCGATGATGATATGACTCTAATGTCTCTCCGGTTCAATCATGAAGTGTTCATAAGCCAAGTAGATTTTGGATTCCATGTCTTCTTGATTGAGTGTAGTGCCTTCCGTGAGAAGATGAATATGTTCCCACATTGCTTTAGCGATCTTTTGAGCATCAACACTTCAAGGATTGGATTGGGTAATCCTAAAAGGATGTATTGCATTGCTAGCTCATCGGCCGAAATGTAGAAGTTCATCACCGTGAGGTCGAAAGAGTTGCAATGTTGGTGACATCACCTCTTGGTGGAGTAGCATTTGGATCTCCGGGTGTAATGACAGTAGGCATCTGAAATGGACCTTCCATGATGACCTTCTTCAAGAACTTTCTATGTGGCTTCTTTAGATCACAGAACTTAAAGAACCGTATCACCCATTGATCATAGTTTCCGGGAGTGAGCATTGGAGGTCTATCAAGTGATCCAGCTTCATGTATGTATTGTTGGCTACTTAGAGCTTCACACATCTTTCCAAACCAAGACGGTTCATTCATAGTATTCCTGGACGAATGTTGATTGTGAAAGTTTGTGTAAGCTTGTACTTGAAGACTAGGTGGTGGTTGAACCATTTGTGGTGGAATTGCTCCTTGTTGTGGAAAATGTTGTTGATTAAATTGTTGTTGATAAACTTCTTGTTGTAGATTGAATTGTTGTTGTTGTTGACTGAGTTGTTGTTGTTGTTGTTGTTGAGGATACACATGAGTAAAGTAGTTAGAGTATGGTGGTTGAGACATTTTGAAACTTGTGTTGATGATGGATCTTTGTAGTCGAATGAAACTTTGTTGATGAAGAGTCCTTAGGCGTAGAAACCAAGCTTAGGCAAAGAAAACCTTAGGCGTAAAAATACCAAACTTACGCGTAAGAAGAATACTTACGCGTAGGAGTAGCTTACGCGTAGGGTTAGTAAAACCTTAGGTTATGCTTAAACTAAAGACTTAGAAGAAGAAACTTATGCGTAAGTTTTCCTTAGGCGTAAGACAAGGCTTATGCGTAGGAAATGCTTAGGCGTAAGATTTTTACTCGTAAGCTTTTATGCTTAAGCGTAAAACTAGGGTTTTGCCTAAAAATCCTTTACACTAATCTCGGTGTAAAAGATATCCAAAGTCGAAGTGTTTTCAGCTTATCCAAGCAAGAAAACACCGAGTAAACCAAGAAAATCAAGATCAAACCACGGATAACTTACGCGTAAGATTAGGGTTTGCTTAAGCGTAGGATTTTCCAAAACTGAGTTTTATGCCCAAAGATGTTTCTAAACCAGATTTTTGTGATGAAACAGCTTCAATATCACCAAAATAACACAAAAGTGTAAAACTTGATGATCCAAAACTTAAATACACCTTATGTGTAGAATCAGCTACACGAATGAAATCAAGCTTAAAAACGAAGAAATACACGTAAAGTTTGAAACTTTTTGCCAAAAACTTAACCTTTAACACCTAATAACCTTAAAAGTACAAGAATCTTGGATTTGAAAGTGTAAAAAGTAAAGCTTTTTGCGTTTGAAAGTTTGTAAACCGTGACTTGAAACTTCAAAAACAAAATGTTCACCCAACTATTTGGCGATTGATACCATCGTTAGGTCACCATTTAGTAACACAAGCATCAATAAAGAAGTATAGATGAGAGATAGATCGGTTGAACACCACACACGTATTATGAGAGGAGGCGTAAATTGATGAACAACCAACCAAGTGAGGGTTTACAAGATTATTTATAGGAACTAGGGCAACACACTAACCATCCTTTCCTTATTGGGCTTTGGATAACACATGAGCACTCATAAAAATATTAAGCTAACTATTACATATTAATTACTAACACTTGAATTATAGTTTAGGAGTGATTCCAACGGATGAACAAGATGTCACACTTACAAATGTTACCTTACACGTATGATTGTGGGGTGTATATGATTGAAGAGTTATGTTCAACTTTGTTAAAGCCTTGTCATACTCGTGCATGTACAAATGAACAACCAACCCTTGGTACCCCAAGTGAGGGGGTTTACAAGATTATTTATAGGAGAATGGAACTAAGGCAACACACCAAAAGTTCCGCATCCTTTCCTTATATTGGGCTTTAGGATAGGCTCATGGGCTTTTCTACATGAGCCTAACCATTTGATTACATAACATAAAAACCATAATTAAGCTAAACTATTACATATTAATTACTAACACTTGAATTATAGTTTAGGAGTTGATTCCAACTTTTGGAGCGAAGTTGCTCCTATAAATAGTGTGTCATTCATACATTTCCAACTAATGATTCTAAGCCATTCAAAGCACACTACTTTTATTTATATCATTCTCTAACATAATTAAACACTCTTTGATCATTCCACTTGACTTATAATACACATTCAAAGTGATCCAAATATGTTCAATAGTTAATTATGAAGAAACACAAAGTCTTTAGCTTTAAAGTGTTGTAGTTAGTTTATCATTCTATACTTAGTTGTTGTCTTTGTGTTAATAACGTAAAACATTTATTTATATTTTACGATCTTCTAATGTTTTTTCGATAACAATAAAATCATTTAACGAAACAAATAAAATACGTAAATGGTTTGAACTAATAGTTTCTAACATATTCACATTTTCACATAAAACACTAAAACAAGTATAAGTGATTTTATGATTTAGTAATACATATGTACAACAACTAGTGTTTACATATTTGGATAAAATATACACATAACTAGTATGTAGTATATTGGGTAATATAAATGGGTAGAAACTTAAGCATCACAACCCATTGGGCAAATACATTGAATGTAGTTGGGTACAACCCAAAGCCCATAACCCATGGATCTTGACCCATAACCCATTGCATGACATCATGCTTATATCATACATGGATAATATCCATAACCCATGGATCAACCCATACCCAAGTGACCAAGTGCATTGCACTCAAAGATACATTGTATCTAGCCAAAGATCCATGGTTCAACCCATGACCCATGACCCATAACCAAAATACCCATGGGTAAAAGGGAGCGTCCACGGATCCCTAGATTAACGCTAGACGGATCCTTGTGGAAGGGATCCGTGGGATCCGGGGAATGAGGATTTTCCTCTATAAATAGTGAGCCATTTCTTCATTATTTCTCACCCTTTCTAACACACTTTCTCCCCGAGTTAAATCTCACTAACCTTAGATCCAAGAGATCTATGTTTGTAGTTTTGTTTTCGTGTGATCTTTTAGGTTCCTCTTAAAGGCAAGATCACCACCTTTGAAGTCAAGCAAGCTCAAGTCCATGAGTTGCCATGCTTCCTCATCATCAAGGCCATCAAGTCTTCTTGTTGATGATTCCTTTCTTTCTTCAAAGAAGTGTAGTGTTGAAGACATTAGTGAAAGATGTCTCAAGTGTCAAGACGAAGATATTAGTGAAGGGTATCTATCTTCTATAGCATAAGCACTTGTGGTAGGTGCTTAGAAGTCAAGACAAGAAGCATTAGTGAAAGGTGCTTAGAAGTCAAGACTTGAAGCATTAGTGAAAGGTGCTTAGAAGTGAAGACACAAGACATTAGTGAAAGGTGTCTTGTAGATCTAGTCAAAGGCATTAGTGAAAGGTGCCTTAGATGTACATTCGATATGGTGTGTTTCGATGTACTAGATAGACTAGCATTAGATCCAAGGATATTGATGTCCTTGATGATGTTGTAAAGGAGTAGATCTCCTTTGGGATTAGTCGTTGGTGTAGTGTGGTAGTAGTTCCTCCATTGCAATGGAACTAGGTGCTTAGCCTAGTACCTAATAAAGGGTAGGCGACGTTGTGAAGGTGTAGTTCACCTTGGTGTGAAAGAACTAGGTACTTAGCCTAGTACCTTATAAAGGGTAGGCGACGTTGTGTAGGTTTGGTTCACCTTGGAGTGAAAGAACCCGATGGTTAGCCTAGCACCGGAAAAAGGGTAGGCGACGTTGTGAAGGCTTCTCCGCCATAAGGAGATTGGTGTAGTGTTTACGAACTCTCGAGTAGGTGACTCGGGGAGTGGAGTAGGGCAAGGAAGGTGTCCTTGTAGCCGAACCACTATAAATACTCGCGTTGTGGTTTTGTGCTTCTTACTCTTATCTTTTCATTACATACCTTTATATGCTTGTTTATCAACATCCAACACACACAACCAAATAGATTGACATAAGTCGATCTAAATAGTTTAAAAGGAAGTTTTAATTGGTAAAACTATTCAACCCCCCTTCTAGTTTTCCACAATTGGCATCAGAGCTTCGTTACCAAGTTTCTTGAAGTATATTGTACTTTAAAAACTTGATACGATCCATGGTTAATTGAAAACTACAAAGAAGGTTTTTCATAAAAACAAACACCATGTCTTTTAAAACTATATGTTTGGATGTTGATTTGATAACAACATTTTTCCTATTTATTTTTTTATTTAATTGCACTAATCTTCTTTGTCATGTTGATTAGTCAAAGCTCATACCCACCAAGCTTTAGGAGTCGCTTGGTAACAAGAATACCTTCCTTAAGAAGGTATCTTAAACGCAAAGGAGCGGGAATAGTCTAAGTGACATTTGCTGTGTCATTTGTAAAGACATTCCTAAGTGCGCTAGAGGTATGATTTTCTTTTACTTTGCTTGATAATTAAGTATACCTATTTAGGTATTTATATGATTATCTTTTGTGCAAATTACATGTTTTACATGAAGCTTCATTAGGAAGCCTTTTTCTTACATACGTGTCTTATTTCTCGTCTAAAGTCGTGGTATATAAAACTTATGTTTTGTTTTCTTTTAATCCAATAATAAAACAAAACACGAATTTCAAAAATTCCTCCTTCCCCATAAATACTCCCATCGTCGACCACTCTATCAAACTCCTGACTTTTTCAAATCTTCCAATTTCAAAAAATTTCTCTCACTCTAAAACTTCATCTTCCTCCTCATTCCATCTCAACCGAAACCAAGAAGATCCGTCATCAACATGGTTTACATCGCACTCGTGCTCATCGCCTTAACACTCATCGCACTTGTGTTCCCTATGATGAAGTTCACATATGGAGACATTTACTTTGTGTTGTTAATCTATATTGGGATCATATACCCAATCCTTTGTATCATCCTTAGTATTGAAATGCAATATTACTAATAATCTTGTTATCTTTGTTATTATTTTTTTTTTGTGATTTATATGTTTCATATTTCTTCGTGATACATTAGAAGTCATGTGTGCATGCTAAAAGAAAATGTAGGATAAAACACTTCTCGTGGTATAAAAATGTAAAACCTTTGTTTTATCAAAACTGCATATTACATCCACGGATCCGGATCCACGGATCCCGGAAGTTATACTAGCCGGATCCCTTTTGAAAAGGAACCTAAATGGGATCCGTCACTATCGAGTCAAAACTTTTTTCATGCAAATTAAAACCATTGTTAATAAAAATCTAATAAAACGTTAGATAATTATAGGTGACCATAAACATCACCTCTTAATTAACCCATCATTTCTATAGGTTCAACTATGACGCATGAATATGAGTTTGATTTTTCACTCACTAGCGTCTACACTCCGAACATCTCTCTCGAACCCAACACACCGCAATCATGTCCGTGGGTTCAATAATCTCGAAACCGTCACTTCCACGAAGGACGATTGTAGACACCTCTCTACAATTCAAGAAGGTATCAATACCTCCTTCCGAGCCATAGGACTAGAATGTCTTCTTGAAATCAACGAGAAGATATGTCCAAGGTTCATAATGGAATTCTTCCGTCAAGTCGAACTCGTTCGTAACGAGGATCGCTTTCATTTCTTTGGTTTTATATCAAAACCAAAAGTTCACTCTAACCCTTGGGCATTTTGCTCACATCCTCCGGATTCCAAATCATGGACAATGTGCCTTCACCAAGATTGGTCTCTTGATTCTCTCTTCAACTTTCGTGAAGAAAATAGCCCATATTGTTCACACATACCCTCTCCGAAGATTTAAATCGCATAATATGCAAACCTCGACCATATTACTCCGATCCAAACATTATCTTCACAAGGGACATCCGAGAAGAGTACAAGCCTCTTGCACTCATCCCACGTGAAAATGTTTGGAGTCTTAGGGAAATCGAGAAATTCTTCCCGCTTGTTGTGCTCACATGTTGTAATCGCTTGCTAACACAACAACCATACAATCTCGCCTACTTCTTCGCAAGGCGAATTGCAAATCTTCAAGGCTCCAAGAATAAACTCATCCCTTATGGAATGTTCTTGACACGCCTATCATAATGTTATGCACTTCCATCCTCAATTTCAAAGTCCGTTGTACGTACTTGTGAACAAGATGATGGAACCGCTAAACATATCTCTCATGAAGACTTTCTTCATTCTTGATTCCACCAACACTCATCAATCACGTAATGATCCTCCTAGCGAAAACACTCAAGAAAACTAGTAGTATTTCAAAATAGGATCAATTCTCTTGTATTCGTGCTTTATCAATGTAATCCTATTTCTTCATGAAATAAAACATATTACATTTGATATCTTAGTGTTAGAACCCTCTAGACTATCTTTGGAATATAATGCATTGTCAAGATCATTGCATACCTTTAGTAAAGGTCCTCACTGAGCGATGGACGGATCCCAAAGATTGTGCTAGACGGATCCCTACACTTAGGGAACCGTGGGATCCTAAGAAATGTAAAATGCAATTACAAGCATTATATTTCAAACATATCCTTAGAACACCTCACACTAAGCTAAACATAGTGTCTTAAGGCAAATTAAGTCCTTATCAAGATAGGTTGATCCTTTCTACATAACTCACCTAGATCACACTCTAAGACGCTTGTAGATCTACCATTTCATTTTAATCCATTACTCTTCCGCTCTTAAACTCACACTTCATTTTTTACTTGATCCCTCACATCTAGTCTTAGAAATCTTTCGATTATGACAAAATTGATCATAAATCATCCTCACCTCAAAATTGATCAAAGTTGATCAAAATCTAGTTTTCCCATCTCAAAGCTTCTAGGATATTTTCCAAAACACTATCCTAAGACACAACATGATCTCTAGGATCATTTAGCTTCAATTGACACTCTAAATCTTTAGTGTCATCCTTGCTCATCCATTGGTACTCTTGAAAGTTCCAAATCCTTCCATAAATAACAATCATTAGCTACATCATTCATTACCTTCAAGTACTCAAGCACCCTTCATTTAAAACACTTAGAGGATGAAACACTCAAGATGATATAGGTCTTAGATCTTAGAAACATCATTTCCACTCTTTCATAATCACGAAAGCCGGATCCCTAGGATTAGCCTAGACGGATCCTCTCGAGGAAGGAACCGTGGGATCCGGATGACGTTTATGTCAAATCTTGCTAAAACAATCATTTCAACTCATCTTCCTAACTCAAACACTCCATCTCATCTTAAATGAGTTCCTAGATCTGTACAACCTCTGAAGTTGACTCTTGTGCATGTTAATCATCACATTCCAATGAATCCTAGTGGCTTAAGGCTTAAATGCACTTGCCAAATCTCTTGGTTTATAAACCACTTTGTTAGGACCTCCATAGTCATCACTCTCATCCTAACTTTCAGCTCTTGCAACCTCTTGAAATCATCTCATCATGAGGAAAACCCCAAGTAGTAACTTATCCACCAAAGAACCACCCATGAAAAAGGCTCGTGTTATACACGAAATCTCTTCAACCGAATCATCTCCGTTAAGCCAACAAATGATAGGATTCTTCCTCATCCAATCAAACCAATTCCTAAAAGGATAGTACCCACAAAACTACCAATACCAAACACCACCATACCTCCTAGGCCAAACAATATTATCTCCACTAAACCATCACCATTGGTTCCTAGAGCTATTTCATTTACATCCCCACTATCATCACCACATCTCTACAATTTAGAGGACTTGCCTCCTAGGCCGTCTCATCCGCTCACGACAACATTCTCCTCATTAGAGGAATAATGGTTCAAAATCAAGGTGTTGAGTCAACACTTGCTCCGCTTCCTTTTCGCCGCTTCCATCATATAATCCCATTTGGATTATGAGAAATCATCAAAGTCAACCACCCAATCATATGGAAGTTGACACTTCTACCACCACCATCATTCTTGGTTGAGTCATTCTCAAATGTACCTCCACCAATCCCTCCATCGTTTGAAGCTCCACAAGCCGCTTCACTTGATCCTTCGCATCAAGCTATTTCATTTCCTCCACCACCACTACCTAGCCATGACAAAGATTGCTATCATTGTCAACATGTTGAAAGTTTGATACATGAAGTACGAGAAGACCAACGTTTCATGTTCTATCATCTCCTCGAACGTTTCGACGAGATTAAACCTAAACAAAACTTGAGCTAGAAGATTTTAGTGGTGTCCTAGCATCAAGCGTTAGTTGGTCTAGAAATTCCTAGTCATGTATTGTCTATTTTCTTAGTTTTTTAGAGTCATAACTCTAGTTTTATTAAATGGAATTACATGCTACTTGTTATTTTTCTGAGCATATGATTACCTTGTATTCATATCTCATTTTTGTGATAACATTACTTGTTATATCACCGTTCTGTTGAAATTAATCGCTACTACGGATCCTCAGATTGCCTAGACGGATCCCTACTAGAGGGAACCGTGGGATCCGTGAGACAAAAGTTTTCTTTCTACTAACTTGAATCACATTTGTGAAATTGTGAATTATACTTGCTTTCTAATCTTTGTTTTGTAGTTATTCAATTTACACATGAAGACTTTGACATCCTAAAGCTAGGGGAGCTTTATGTCAAAGCAATACATTGCAAATTACTTGCAATACTAGGTTTACATTTCGTGACATCCCCTGCATAATTGCAATCATCAAGGGGAGCACATTCGTCACATAGACGTAATCTTTGCAAACTTAGTTGCAAACAAACTAGATTAGTATCAGTTTCTTGACGCCTTACATAGGGATGGACTCATCAAGGGGAGTAAAGACGAGATCCTTTCCGTTATTTGCTCTCTATTTTACTTTTACTTCTTTCACATGTTTTTCTTAAAACGATGTGTTGCTTTCCTTCAAACACTTTTGTTTCGACAAAAGGGGAGAAGAAAGTAAAACTACAAATTCAAACTTTTACGAATTTTAGCTTTTCCTTAAAATAATTTTATGTTTTGTCATCAACAAAAAGGGGAGATTGTTAATACAAATAAGTCGTAAAAACGTTTATTTATATTTTACGATCTTCTAATGTTTTGTCGATAACAAACGTAAAATCATTTTAACGAAACAAATAAAATATGTAAATGGTTTGAACTAATAGTTTCTAACATATTCACATTTTCACATAAAACACTAAAACAAGTATAAGTGATTTTATGATTTAGTAATACATATGTACAACAACTAGTGTTTACATATTTGGATAAAATATACACATAACTAGTATGGAGTATATTGGGTAATATAAATGGGTAGAAACTTAAGCATCACAACCCATTGGGCAAATACATTGAATGTAGTTGGGTACAACCCAAAGCCCATAACCCATGGATCTTGACCCATAACCCATTGCATGACATCATGCTTATATCATACATGGATAATATCCATAACCCATGGATCAACCCATACCCAAGTGACCAAGTGCATTGCACTCAAAGATACATTGTATCTAGCCAAAGATCCATGGTTCAACCCATGACCCATGACCCATAACCAAAATACCCATGGGTAAAGGGAGTCCCACGGATCCCTAGCTTAACGCTAGACGGATCCTAAGTGGAAGGGATCCGTGGGATCCGGGGAATGAGGATTTTTCCTCTATAAATAGTGAGCCATTTCTTCATTATTTCTCATCCCTTTCTAACACACTTTCTCCCCTGAGTTAAATCTCACTAACCTTAGATCCAAGAGATCTATGTTTGTAGTTTTGTTTTTTGTGTGATCTTTTAGGTTCCTCTTAAAGGCAAGATCACCACCTTTGAAGTCAAGCAAGCTCAAGTCCATGAGTTGCCAAGCTTCCTCATCATCAAGGCTACTGAAGTCTTCTTGTTGATGATTCCTTTCTTTCTTCAAAGAAGTGTAGTGTTGAAGACATTAGTGAAAGATGTCTCAAGTGTCAAGACGAAGATATTAGTGAAGGGTATCTATCTTCTATAGCATAAGCACAGGTGCTTAGAAGTCAAGACAAAGAAGCATTAGTGAAAGGTGCTTAGAAGTCAAGACTTGAAGCATTAGTGAAAGGTGCTTAGAAGTGAAGACACAAGACATTAGTGAAAGGTGTCTTGTAGATCTAGTCAAAGGCATTAGTGAAAGGTGCCTTAGATGTACATTCGATATGGTGTGTTTTGATGTACTAGATAGACTAGCATTAGATCCAAGGATATTGATGTCCTCGATGATGTTGTAAAGGAGTAGATCTCCTTTGGGATTAGTCGTTGGTGTAGTGTGGTAGTAGTTCCTCCATTGCAATGGAACTAGGTGCTTAGCCTAGTACCTAATAAAGGGTAGGCGACGTTGTGAAGGTGTAGTTCACCTTGGTGTGAAAGAACTAGGTACTTAGCCTAGTACCTTATAAAGGGTAGGCGACGTTGTGTAGGTTTGGTTCACCTTGGAGTGAAAGAACCCGGTGGTTAGCCTAGCACCGGAAAAAGGGTAGGCGACGTTGTGAAGGCTTCTCCGCCATAAGGAGATTGGTGTAGTGTTTACAAACTCGAGTAGGTGACTCGGGGAGTGGAGTAGGGCAAGGAAGGTGTCCTTGTAGCCGAACCACTATAAATACTCGCTTTGGTTTTGTGCTTCTTACTCTTATCTTTTCATTACATATCTTTATATGGTTTATCAACATCCAACACACACAACCAAATAGATTTGTGCTAAATAGTTTAAAGGAAGTTTTAATTGGTAAAACTATTACTAGTTTTCCACACTTATCTTTTCATTACATATCTTTATATGCTTGTTTATCAACATCCAACACACACTTGTGAACTCTCGACCAAATAGATTGACATAAGTCTTTCCGAATTTGATTATTAATTATCTAAATAGTTTGCATTGAACCTCAAGGAAGTTTTAATTGGTTAAAACTATTCAACCCCCTTCTAGTTTTCCACATAAAAAGGATTGAACTAGCAACCAAAGTTTTGCATTCAACATACACTGAATTTAATGATAATACACATAGAAGCTTACTTGTGATCACAACTTCTTTTATAGTAGTCCAACAAACATTATGAATTTTCACAAATAATTTGGTATGATTTGGTTGTTGTGTTGAGGCACAAGAATACTATGATATACACACCATATATTTGTTTCATCAAGTTGCTCATAAATTAGTTTATGAAGGTACAAATCTACAAACAGAAGCGGAGCTAGTAAAGTGACTAGTGGATGTTAAGTCACCCCTAATCATCCACTTAATTTATTAGTTATTTAGATTACAAGCTGTTTTTCTACTAAATTTTTAATATGCAACCCCAATTATTCTATAGACATGTCTACAAAATTCATAAATGAATAGCTTAAATAATAAAAGACAACACTATATATTAACTTTTAAAGCGATATTTATCACTATGACAGTTTGTGTTAAGCTTGGCCGGCCCTCCTTAACTAAATTTTTTTGCTTCACCCGTGTCTACAAACAATCAATTACTTCATGTCCATTTAATAAGTCGTGATGAGCTGTTAGCATATGTTGATCAGGGAGCTGATTCAGTGACTGAGTATAAGTTAGATAATCCCTCTATGGTGCTGGCAGAGCTGTTGGAACCTAACCCACATAGTATTGAACATTCTATTGTTGAGAATGACAGTAATGATGATAGAATATCTGAAGAAGGTGACAAAAAGAATGTTGGTGTGGTTGAAAAGAATGACGTTGAAAGATTCGAGTGAAAAACAATCAAAGTCCAAAACTGATAAGGATATTAAAAGGCAAATAAAAAGAAAATTAGATTGCTCCCACAACAAGTCAGTCAGCGGGGCTACCGTATTATATGTTGATCCACCGAGTGAAAACATAGTGTACAACATTGAAAAACACACAACCGCCCACTAGTTCATGTACGCACCCCTCTCACCCATTTAGATATTTCTAAGAAAGAATCTATCTCATCACGCCTTGCCGGAAAAACTGCATCATTTATCTCCTACTCATCCAAGTATCAAAGATTAATGATCAAAGGGTTCAAGTCATGCTTAGGACATGTGAGATATATTTGTGGTGTAAATGATGTGAATATTATACAAGTACAAGGTCTAAAGTGATAGTTCTAGAACCTGAAGGACTAGTGTTGTAAATAAAGTAGTTAGTTTGTTCTTGTAGCTTCCCTATTGTTTTTGTATTTCATTTTTCATAACATGAAATGATAATCACTTCATAATTCTCCCAAATTACTTTCCATTCATATGGTATCAGAGCACGCATTTTAGGTCAATTTTCACCCTAACTTGAATCTAATACGTGTTTAATCACATCAATTGATTGTTCTACCAATTTGAATTGTTTCAGTTCTTGTTCTATAAGATTCGAATTGGTTTGGTTCTTGATCTTGATTGAGGACGATTTGGTGTTTTGGTGATTAAAACACGGTGAATTGAGGTATTAGGTTTTACGCTTGTTCTAATTGGGGATTTAAGTGATTAATTGAGAAATTAGGGTTATTGTTTGATAATTAAGGTTTCTGCTTGAAATTTAGGGATTTTTTTTATTAAGATTCATAAATGGCGGCTCTTAATAATAATTCAAATGGAAATGGTTCAAATATGTCTAATTTAGTCAATGATCCTTTGTATATTGGTAATTCTGATCACCCAGGCATGGTACTTACAAACACACCTTTTAATGAAAGCAATTTCTTAGGCTGGATTCGTACTATTATGATGGCACAATGAGCCAAGCTTAAACAAGGGTTCATTGATGGTACATGTGTAAGGGCAACTGTTGATGATGAGAATTTGCAAAAATGGATCAGATGTGACTATATGGTCACTTGTTGGATTCTGAACTCAATGACTGGTGAGTTATCTGAGGCATTTCGTTATGCATAATATGCTGCTGAATTGTGGAAAGAAATTGCTGAAAGATATGGCGAAAGTAATGGTCCTCTCATCTATCAACTTCAAAAGGAATTATCCAATGTAAGTCAAGGAAATCTATCCATTGCAGCTTACTTTAATAAACTAAAAAGGTGTTGGGATGAATTGCATAACTTAAAATAGTGTTCTTGTTTGCTCTTGTGGGAAAATGAAAGAATGCTCATGTCACTTGGTTGAAAATTTTCTATATATAAAAGAAGATCAAAGTTAGTACAGTTTTTGATGAAACTCAATGATGAATATGAGTCTGTGAGGAATCACATTTTGGCTATGGATCCATTTCCTACTGTTAATAAAGAATAATACATAGTTCAACAGATTGAGAAGCAAAAACAGGCGACTAATCATATGGCTAAACCAATGGCATTTTTTGCTAATATGAATCAAAACAAGAGTTATCAGAAAGATGTGAAAGGAAGAAGTGAAGGCAGACAAGATATAAATGGATTTAAGCATTGCACGAATTATGATAAGGATGGACACATTGTTGAGCAATGTTTTGAGAAGATAAGGTGTTGGATCGATGTACTCTAACCAAACTAACTAATGTAGCTTGTAAGAGCTTAGCAACCTCGGATAAATCCTAAGTCACTAACAATGAAACACTGAATTAACTCTATTAAGTATGCGAAATTTACTTGAATAAAGCTAAGAAGAATTAACTTTTACTTTAACAATTATATTAAAACTCTGAACCTGCTTGATACACAGATTCACTAACAATCCCTAACAACTCTAATATCGAACTTGATAAACTTTAATACTCTCTAATATTGCACGTACGTATAATGCTAATCTAGGAATCCTTTTATAGGCATAAGGATAACCCTAGTCGGTTTACAATTCTATTCCTTGTACGTCAAGTAATACTAAACTAAACTTAGAACATTCTAGAATTACATTATAATCCTTAACGATTTTGCATAGCAGTCCTTTAACCATGCAGTACTTTGATGAACGAGCAGTACTTTGACTTTCTTCTTTAGCAGTACTTTGACTCTTCAGCACTTTGACTTTCTATATCCCAACAATCCTCCCCTAACTTGAATTCTACTTGCTTGATTTCAAGTTCCTTTGTATATTCATCTTTAATGTCTTTGTCTTCAAGGAAAGATTGTGTCTTTATCTTCAAAGTTTTGTCTTTGTATCTACTGTGATTGTATTATCATCAAAGTAGTCTTTATCGATAATCCTTACAAAGAACAATCAAGAAGCTCCATCTTTTCAGAACATATGACAATTTGTACATCAGTTCATAAAGTTTCAGTCTATTCTCATCACTTCCAGGTGTGTAAACTCCTGTGAGAGGTGAATCATTGAAATTTTAATGGTTTTGATGTCTCTTTACCAAAGCCATTAACTCAGGAGTAGCCAAATGTTTAGGTGTGTAAGACCATGGTACATTGATAACCATATGATTTTTAGCAAATCATCAGCTATCAACGGATTTGTTTTGTCTTTACCAAAAGCCGTACCTTTTTGGACTAGTTAGTTCTTGCAACCATGGTGAACTAATTACCATATAAATGGTTTTTCCAAAGCCTTTACGACAAATCATTTTTCTTGTAGGCTAGCCAACTCTTTACATTTTCTGATATGGTGAGTTGATTACCATACAACTTATTAGCAAGTTGTCAACTATATAACAGATTTGAGATATCTTTACCAGAGCCGTTTGCTCATGGATTAGCCAGTCCTTTTGTTAAACATGGTGGACTGATAACCTATTGTTATAACCATCTCAAAAACCATTTGTTTCTGTTAACGTTTGTTTCAAAATATTTTGCATTTTAACAAAAGTTTGCCTTTTAAAAATCATTTACTGGTTTTGTGCTGCAAGCAGTACTTTGATTAAAGTATTATTTGTCCAACAGTACTTTGAATAAAGTACTTATTTTACAAAAAATTATACCATTAAACATTATACCAGTACTTATGCTTCATCATCAGCCATAGTTGTCCATCTGATATATAACTCAATAACCATTAGGGCTGTTTCATTCTCTTCTTCAACTTCCATTCCATGATCCAACATCCTTCTCATAAGATCACTAGTCAAAGGACATCTTCTTTCAGCTAACATATGGATCATAGTTCCATCTTCTAATTACAAAGCATGCACTCCTGATTCTTCAAAAAATCTCCAGCTTGTAATCTCCTAATTTTCTTGATTTAGCCAGATTTCTTCAGTGCTTGTTTCCTCAGTTTCCCAGATAGTTTTCAGATCTCCTAGCAATACTAAGCCAACTCCAGTTGATGGAATATGTTCAAAGTATTCTCGCACTAATTGATACAATTGAAACAGATCTGCTCTATCTATTAAGTGCAGTATATCCCATAGCAAATTGAATACTCTAAAGCTTTCATCCTCCCTATGGAACATCCGATAATTTCCATCCTTAGATTCTACTACTTCAAATGTAGTTATCTTGGACTTCTTTACTGCAACATCTTTGGATTTAGGATTCTCAAAGTCGACAACTCTTATGTAATTTCTCACTCATCAATCGATCTCGATCTTAACTCAATCTTGTTTGATGGTGTTCACTTCGATTGTTCTTTTTCTTTTTAAGGTTCTTTTAGTATCATCCTCCTTTTGCTTATCATCATCCTTAAAAGATATAATACTATCAACTTGCTTTTGATAAGCTTCTCTGACACCATTATATAAATCTTTCATCTCTAAGTAATCCAGCTTCTGTAATCCAGTATATCCTTGACCTTTCAAATAAGCCATCATAGCATTTCTTTCCTTAGCCTTACTCATTGGTATTCTAGGTATAACAATTGACTTTTCTGGTATAGCAGCTTCAGGTTCCTTCACTGGTTGAGCAATCTCAAAATCAAATTTAGCTTGTAGCTCCCTAGCAGCTGCTTCATTCTTAGCCACTTCAATAGCTCTTAACTCTGCTAAAGTCAGTTTCTTCTTCTTTGTTTCCACCAGTTTGACTTTGCCTTTGTCCTTAGGATCTAACACTGGTTGAGAAGCTTGTGGTTGTTCTTCAGCAACCCCTAGAATAGTAACACCTCTTGGTCTTGTCATACTCTGTAATATCTCAGCAATTGTCTCATCATCACTTGCAGTATGAACTACTTTGGATGTATCAGCTTCTTCTTCTTGTAGAATTGTTGAAGAACCAGCTTCTTCATCAAAATTAAGTGTCCTTGGTGTAATTAGCTCTTGTCTATGTGTTCCTTGAAGAGCAGTACCTTGATCATCAGTACTTTGTACACAAGCACTTTGAACTCCAGTTCCTTCAGGCTCAGTACTTTCAATGTTTACTTGTGCTTCAGTACCTTGAGGTTCGTCTTCTTTTTCTTCATAAAACTCAGCATCTTCTTTCAAATTATCTTGCTCCAGATTCCTCCCCAATTAGATAGAAGATTGATGTTGAACCTTTTTGGATAGAAGATTGATGTTGAACTAGAGGCCAGACAAATTTCTTTAATCTTTTAAATTTTGTGTTCAGCTTTGTAAGTTGTGCAGCTTGAGCTTCTGTAGTTTTCTTCAGTCTCACTAACTCCCTTGTCAAAACATAATTATCCAGAATCAATCCCTTAGGAGGTATTACGCCTGCATCTCCTCCAGATAATGGTTGATTGATTTACGGTTCGAGTCGACATGTTGAATCTTGTGGAGATGGTGTAGGTGAAACTGCAGTACCTTCTTGTCTGTGAGACCTTGTGAAGAAGCAATATGTTGAGAAGCAGTACCTTGAGTTGATGCAGTACCTTCTCATTCTTCACTTGTAGCAGCTTCATCTCGAACCGCCTGAGCAATCTCCATCATTGAAGTAGTTAAAAGAGTATGCCTTCTAGAAAATTTATCACTCTTCTTAGCCATGAAGGTGAATATCTTAGCAGGTTGTACCACAACAGGTAATAAGCTCTCAGGCTTTGGTACATCATGAAGTTGTTTATTCAAGAAAACTTGAATAAATCTTGGATACATTAACCAGGGAGATCCATTAGAAATGTGAGATAGCATACCATCGAGAATGAGTCTTGAAAAGTTGAAAATACGATTTGTAGCCAATCCCACTAAAGCAGATGCGATATTAGATCCAAATTGCTCCCATGAAGTACTCTTAGAACTAATACAATGAAGCAAGACATGTACCAAGTACTTCCAATGTGGACTAAACAAGAATTTCTTGAATGTTGTTTTAGTTAAAGACCCTTCATACCCAATGTCTTCTAAAGTATCCCAAAGTAGCTGTTTGTCAAAATGGATAGCTCCTTCTTCATCATCAAACAATAGATCTTCTCGAATTGAGGCTTCACTAACTTTTACAATCCTTCCAGCAACTTTAGCCTGAATATATGACTCATCATTCTGCATGTGAGTTCTAGCAGTCGCCCAAAACTGTTGAATCCATGGCTCAATAACATCTGGTTCCACCAAAAAGCGCATAACTAATTGGAGATCCAGTGAGAAAATCAATAATGTTATGGAATGCGACATTAGCTTCAGTTTTATCCAACTTAGCCACCATATTGTGTTTAGAAACTGTATTGCGATTCGCCATTGTTTGGTGTTTACAAAAGTAAGGGATTCGATGAATAGTAAATGTAAAAGAGAGAGAAATATGGAAAAGATTGATAACTATAAAGATGAGAGGGAAAATCGGAGGGTAGTTATTTATAGGTAGGATTTGAAAAATCACAGCCCATAATAACAAAGTTACCGTTATTTGAATTTTAACCCATCTTTTGACCGTTGGAACAGTACGTTGATAAGACAAGCAGTGCTTTCCACGTGCAGATACTTTCAAAGCAAGATTTTCGGCGGTAGTTTCATATAACCAAAAAACAGTACTTTTCCATTCTCTTTTCTACAATAGCAAAAACTTCAAATAGGCATTGGATTGCCTCCCCTCAAGTAATGCATAGGACTGTTTAAATTACTAATCAGTCCTCCCCTTAAATATAGCTTAGTAATTAATCATACCAATACTCACCACTAAGTGATTAAATCTTGAAACATCAAAGCCTTTTGTGAGTAGATCAGCTACATTATCATCTGTGTGAACCTTGACAACATTAATGAGCCTATGCTCATAACAATCTATGATAAAGTGATTCCTAATCTGAATGTGCTTGGTCTTGGAGTGATAAACTGGATTCTTTACAATACAAATGGTACTCTCATTATCAATGTTGATAGGAGTATTCTTGAAGTTGAACCCATAATCCAAAAGTTGATTCTGCATCCACAAGACTTGTCCATAACAGACTTGCGGCTGACAACATATTCTCGCTTCGATGGATGATGTTCTTTGCAATAGTTTGCTTCTTACATTGCCATGAGACTAATCTTCTTCCAAGATACGGCATCCTCCGTTGGTTGATCTTCTATCATAGTTATCACCGCATAATCACTATCTAAAAAGCTTCCAAGTGAAAAGGTGAATCCTTTAGATACCACAACCCCAACTTAGGTTGTTGTTTCAAATAACTAAAAATTCTCTTCTTTGCATTCATATGAGAGACCTTAGGTGAGACTTGATATCTTGCACATAGACGGATAGCAAACATGATATCGTGCCTAGATGCGATTAAATACATAAGACAACCAATCATAGATCTGCACAACTTGACTTCAACAGTTGACCATCTTCATCCTTGCCCAATGAGTTGATAGACTTGATAGGTGTAGTGGTGGCTTCATAGCATCAAAATTGAACTTCTTAAGAATTTCGAAACGTACTTGTCTTGACTTATGAAAATTCCTCCTTTGTTGTTTAACTTGAAGCCCCAAAAGAAAGTTAATTCACCCATTGAACTCATTTGAAATTCATGTTGCATCGGTGATCAAACTCCTTCACCATGGACTGTTTTGTAGCTCCAAAGATGATATCATCTACATAAACTTGAACCAGCATGATATCCTTCTTATCTCTCTTGATAAACAAAGTCTTGTCAATTGCTCCTCTCCTATAACCATGTTGCAATAAGAAAGTAGAGAGCCTTTCATACCAAGCTCTAGGTGCTTGATGTAGGCCATAAAGAGACTTAAAAACTTTGTAGACTTTGTTTGGATGAGTAGGATCTTCAAAACCAGGAGGCTGTTTGACATAGACCTCCTCTGTAATCCTGCCATAGAGAAAGGCACTCTTGACATTCATTTGATAAACCTGAAATCCCATATATGAAGCAAAAGCAAGGAATATACGAATGGCTTCAATCCTTGCTACAGGATCAAATACTTCATCATAATCTACTCCTTCTTCTTGTCTATATCCTTGTGCAACTAACCTTGCCTTGTTCTTGATGACATTCCCTCTTTCATCTTTCTTGACTCTGAAAACCCATCTTGTACCAATTACTTTCTTTCCATCAGGTAGATTACATAGTACCCAAACTTCTTGAAGTTTGAATTGAAGAAGTTCTTCTTGCATAGCTTCAACCCAACTCTCTTTAGTTAATGCTTGAGCTATATTCTTGGGGTCTTCTTGAGAGATAAAGCAAGTAAACAGACATGTTTGGTGATCCTTATGATTCAGCCGGTTTTGTTTATACACAAAGCTAAGTAAAGCATTGTGTGGTTTAGAGAAACCTTTAGCTTTGGTCTGTGTAAGCACTCTAGAAGTAGAAGGTCCAATGATTTGACCAGTAGGATGATTCTTATGAACTCTTAAGATAGGAGTCTGTTGAATTTCTAGATTGTCACCCAAATTTGTAAAATCAGCATCTTCATTGGAATCTGAGAAAATACCTTCATCTTCAAACTCATCATCAGTATCTTCTAAGCCAGGTTTGGTCGGATCATCATCAAAAGTACTGTCAATTGGTGCAGTAGTACTTTGATCCAAATTACTGTAATCCAAAGTACTGTGAGGGTATTCAGTAGACTTACCCTTTTTCTTTGCTTCTTCATAAGCTCTTCTTTGATCATCATCATAAGATTGTGCTACTACATCCTGAAAAAGCATCCTGTTAAGCTCATCTTGTATAGCTTGATCTTCAGCAGATAATGAAGATTTTGGTTCATCAGTACTTTTCTTTGTTTCAACAGGTATGGGTTCTTCATCAGGAACAACATCAGGTCTAATATTGACTCCATGAACAATGTATTGTAAATCTTCTTCTTTGTGATCAGCTTGATTTTCTTCTCTAACAGGAACATAATTCATAGAAGGAGTCAAAACCTCAAGATCAAACATCCAAGCAGGACCTTTACCCTTCTGATTTTCTTGATCTTCTAAAAATTCAACATGAAGACAATCTTGTACCTTCTTGGTGACTCTATTGTACACTCTAAATCCTTTGCTGTTGGTACAATATCCCAATAGATATCCTTCTTCTGACCTGCCATCAAATTTTCCCCAAGCATCAATAGTATTAAGAATAGTCAGAGGACATCCAAAAGGTTTCATAAAACGTATGTTAGGTTTGTTTCCATAAGCAACTCATAAGGTGTCTTCATCGAGGTTTAGTGATCGATACTCTATTCAACACATAGCAACCAAGATGCTGACAAAATTTCAAAATTGAATAGGTAATAAAGAATCTTTAAGCATTTTTCAGTTGCTTCAATCAAAGTTATGTTCTTTCTCTGCAACACCATTCTCATTGTGGAGTTCTAGCAATACTACACTCCCTTTTGATCCCTTTCTTAGCACAAAATTCATCCATAAGCTTGTTCTTGAATTCGGTCCATTATCACATCTAATAGCTCTTACTTTGAGTCTCAATTGGTTTTCGAGCTATTAAAAGATCATGAATAGCATCAAAGGTTTCATCTTTAAATCCCAAGAAAATACCCAACTAAATCTATCGCAATCATCTGTCACAACCAGACAAGATTTCTTCTTGTTTAGACTTTCAATGTAAACAGTCCAAACAAATCCATGTGCAAGCAGACTCCAAAGGTTCTCTAATGGTTCTTTCCTCAAGATTCTTGCATGAAGCTTTGTGCTATTTACCTTTCTTGCACGCCAAACATGAGTGTTCATTCCTGTATGTTTTGGAAGGTAAACCTCTAACTAAATTTCCTTTAACCAGCTTGTTGATATTCTTAAAATTTACATGGCCTAATCTTCTGTGCCATTGATGTGCTTCTTCAAGTGTTGCCTTTACTACTAAACAAGTTGCTCTTCCAAAAGAGTGAAGACTCTTCATATCCAGGGTGTACACATCATTAGTTCGTGGTACTCTCAGAACTACCAAGTTATCATCAACAAGCTTGAATTCAGGGGAAAGAATAAGACATTCTGTGTCAGTGAACAACACAGGGTGCTTCTTGTCACAGATATGAGAGACTGACAAAATATTGAACTTGAGCTCCTTTACATAGCGAACATTCACAAAATCTATGCTTCCTGCCTTTATGGTTCCTTTGCCAGTTATTCTTCCTCCACTAGCATCATTCCCAAATTCAACTCTTCCTCCACAATAAGATCTAAAATCTAACATAATCTCTTTGTCTCCTGTCATGCTTCTAGAGCAACCACTATCTACAATTAGATGATCTTTAAGCTCCTCTTCTGGGTTGCCCTGCACAAAGATAATAGAGTTAGTTAATTTTAAGAACCCAAGCCATTACTAACTTGTGTTCCCCTTGTGGAGTTACATACTTAAATTATTTAAGTATGTAATTGCCACGGTCTTTAAGCACATGATCAATTATCTTTGGTTGTTCCAAAACTTGTGTTGGTTTTTCAATAAAAATATCTTTTTCTTCCAAGTTCTCTTTATTATTGTCAACAAAAATCTCTGTTTCACTCACACTTGCTGAAAGTACTGTTTGTTCCTCATCAGTACTTTCCTTCTTAACCCAACATTTTTTAACTTTTGGTGTAGAGTGATTTGATCTAGATACTCTTTTTGAGATGTAACGCCTTCTAGATTGATAGTACTTAGATCTCCTAGGGCTTTCATTCCAAAGAGTGCTAGCAGTACCTTGATTGGGTGAAAATCTAGCAATACCTTGAGAAGGTACTGGTGATTTTGAAAAAGATCTTCTCTTGTGAGGGTACCTATGGTCTTGTGAGAAATTGCTGTGGTTAACCCTATGTGAATGATTCCAGACTGGTTTATTCTCCCTTGGTTTTTGGTTGGAAGATCTGGTCTTTGGGAATTTGCTTAAATAATCTGAGTGAAAGTCACAGTCCTTAATCAAATGATCAGAACTATAACAGACAAAACACAATTTTTGACCCATACTCCCAAAAATATCTTCCTTTAGTTCTATGATTAAAACTATCATATATTTTTGGTGAATGTTGAAAACTGTTTTGACCAAAATTATCCCAAAAAGGTTTAGTAGTATTTTGAAAAGGTTTTCTTAAAGGTACTGCTGAACGTCTAGCAGTACTTTGAGAAGAAGGTACTGCTTGACTCTTAACACTATCATCCTTAGGTTTCTCAACTGTTTCTTTTGGGGTGTTAGAACTAGATGGACCTGTATTAGATTGACCAGTAAGCTTTTTCCTAAGCTCTAGGTTTTCTACTCCAAAACAAGACACATCTGTCCTAAGTGGTTGAAAACTACCAGTGGGATGAGGGACTGCATGATAACCCTTGTCTTTCTTAAATTCAGGAGGTGTTTGACTAATTGATTCCTCATTACTAGATGTATCTACATAGTTAATGAGTTCATCATCACTAGTGGTTATATCCTCATAATCACATTCATCCTGATTACTAGGTGGGTTTTCTTCTGTGCTACTAAAGTCCATGCCAAAACCTAGTCCAATTTTAATGTATGCTCTTTTCTGTATTTCAACAAAACTAACATGTGAAAGACCAGATTTTCCCCAAGCAGCAAAATTTTCTAGCAATGCATCCCTTTCTTTAGTTACCTTTTCTAGTTCAGCAACCTTACATCCTAACTTCCATTCACTTAATTTTAATTGGTAATCCTGTTGTTCATACTTTTCTGCCCAAGCCATTTCATTATTTTCATGTGTTATTATTTTGGCTTCCATTGACTCTAAAGTAATTTGATAACCAGCTACCTCGAGACCTAGCCCTTCTCTGAGTTATCTCTTTCGGTTACATAATCAAGAAGCACTTTTGATAAAAATCATGACACTTAGAGCATACCTCGAGATAGGGGTGAACTTGGTGAAGTAGCTACCATAGCAAGCGTAACAGGTTCATCTTCACTCTCCATGCTCCAATCAAAGCTTCCTAGGCCATCTCTGGATTCCAAAGCGGCAAATCCGGGTTCCTCATCAAAGGTCGTGCTCAATCAAACTCTTCCACCGATTCTTCCATCGCTACCATACAATAGGTTACCGGTTCATCATCAAATTCAAGACTCGGTCAACCTCGATAGAGTTTCTTGAGCAACCAAAGATTTTGTTTCGCTTATAGGATTTCCTTTAGTTCAAGCTTAGGTTTCTACCATCCTGTTTGCACGATATTTAGCAAACTTGCATTCCCTTGCAAAGTGTCCAGTCTTTTGATAGTTAAAGCATTCAATCTTTGACTTGTCAAAGGTGATACCCTATTTGGGTTTGAAGTCAATGCCTCTTCCTGTTTTCTTCATGAACTTCTTGATCCTAGCAGTGATCATAGCAACTTGCCACCTTATATCAATTTCTTCAAGAGCATCCTCTTCAATTTGTGACAAATCCTCTTCATAGGTAACAGGTAGAGTGGCTTGCTAAGCAAAGAATGAGCATACGACTTCATCAGAATGGATGGTGTTTGATGGTGCAGAGATGGGGGTAGGATAGGTAACAGTACTTTGAGCAACAATACTTTGAGTAAGGTAAACAGTACTTTTAGTAGAAGTACTGCCTCTCTTTTCAGACGACACAAAAACAATACTGTGAGATTTTGAACTTGGTTGGCCATTCATCTCATGCTCATACATCTTTAAGTGGTTGTAAAGATCATCAAAGTCAATAACATCCAAACCAGGTTGTCCTCTGATCATAGTAGCAATCACATGCCATGTAGATGGCAAACTCCTTAAGAACTTCAGATTTGCATCTTCAACAGATACCTCTGCTTTGTATAACTCCGACATACTAAGAAGATTTTGAAATCTATCATAGGCAGCATCAAGACCTTCTCTTTCACCAACAGTGAATGTTTCAAACTGTTGCTTCAATAGATTTCTGTGCATCTTCTTGGAAGCATCATTACCTCCAAACCTTGTCTTGAGAGCAGCCCATAGTTGTTTAGCATCCTTAGCATCATGAAACTTGAGTAGGTGACCATCAGGTATAGCAAACAATAGGATGTTGAGGGCCTTTTCTTGATTCCTTATTGTAGCTGCTGGCAAGACAACCTTAGGTAGTTTAGGTTGTCTAGGAACTTTAATAGGATCTGCAACAACTTCATTACCATTGACAATTACATTCCACAGTGCATGGTCTGTAATAGCAATGTACTGCCTCATCTTCATGCTCCAAAGATCATACTCTCCCTTCTTGATGATAGGAATTACGGTGAGGTGATGGATGGGGTGGTGCGACTTCGATCGACATCTTTAGGGTTTGTTGTTAACTAGGTTTTAAGGGTTTCTTCTTAATCAGAGTTTCCACACAATCTCTGATACCACTTGTGGGATCGATGTACTCTAACCAAACTAACTAATGTAGCTTGTAAGGGCTTAGCAACCTCGGATAAATCCTAAGTCACTAACAATGAAACACTGAATTAAATCTATTAAGTATGCGGAATTTACTTGAATAAAGCTAAGAAGAATTAACTTTTACTTTAACAATTATATTAAAACTCTGAACCTGCTTGATACACAGATTCACTAACAATCCCTAAAAACTATAATATCGAACTTGATAAACTTTAATACTCTCTAATATTGCACGTACGTATAGTGCCAATCTAGGGATCCTTTTATAGGCATAAGGATAACCCTATTCGGTTTACAATTCTATTCCTTGTACGTCAAGTAATACTAAACTAAACTTAGAACATTCTAGAATTACATTATAACCCTTAACGATTTTGCATAGCATTCCTTTAACCATGCAGTACTTTGATGAACGAGAATTACTTTGACTTTCTTCTTTAGCAATACTTTGACTCTTCAGTACTTTGACTCTTCAGCACTTTGACTTTCTATATCCCAACATAGGGTATCCAAACTGGTACAAAGGAAAGAAAAATAAGAAGAATGGGAAGTTTGTTGCTAATGTCATGGATTTTGGTCAAGAAACTCCTTTTGACACGAGGATTGAGAATGAGTTGCAGGGCAATCAAGGTTATCTAGGTGTGGATCAGAAGTTAGTTCTTGCACTCTATCAAGAGGTGTTCAAAATGTTCCAGGGCTAAAGTGGTGGACAAGATATTGGAGGTGCTTCTACTTCAATGCATCATGTTGGTATCTCTCTTCATGTAAGAACCTTTACTTTTTCATCACAAAGTATGGTATTAGAATATATGAATGGATAATTGATACTGGTGCATTTGATTATATGTGTCCCATATCACTTTATTTAGCACAACCTTCATTTTTGCAAATCCTATAATTGTACACTTACCTGATGGCACTTCTAAATTAGTTACTACAGCTAGGCACAATCAATTAACACCATCTGTCATGTTGTTAGATGTGTTAGATGTTCCTGAATTAAATTTTAATTTGCTCTCAATAGGAAAACTTCTCAATACTCAAAAAATTCTATGCTCAGTTCTTTCCCTCTTAGTGCTTCTTCCAAGACCTTTTAACTAAAGATGTTGTGGCTATTGGCAAGGCTTCAAGATGCCTGTACACTTGCACTTCTTTGGATCCAACTTTTTCATCCTCTGATAAACATGTTGTCAATTCTATCAATGTTTTTGATTTTCAAAATTCCCTTGTTCTTAGTAATTTTGTTTTACCTAAGACTGATGTAGATTTACAAACTACTCATGCTAGATTAGGACATTTGTCCATGTCTAAGATGATTCATTTGCATGACTGTAAGTCTTTCAATAAAACTGAATTTACTTGTGATAGTTGTTTACTTGCCAAATTTCATAGATTGCCTTTTCCTAAACACAAAAGTTCTTTTTCCACAATTTTTGAATTAATTCATGTGGATCTATGGGGAACATATAAGGCACCTGTACTTAATGGAGCACATTACTTTTATACCATTTTTGATGATAAAAGCAAGGCTACTTGGACATACCTAATCCCTACAAAAGATCAGATTCTAGGAATTTTGTCTACCTTTGTTAAGTATGAAGAAGTGCATTTTAATTCAAAGATTAAGTTTCTCAGATCTGATAATGGGATTGAAATAGTAAACCAAAGGATTTTGGAGTTTTTGAATAGTAAGGGTATCGCCCGTCAAATGTATATTGCTTATACACCACAACAAAATGAGGTAGTGGAGAGAAAACATAGGCATTTATTATAGACAACCAGAGCACCTAGAATCCATGCTAGTTTGCCTAAGAAGTTTTGGGGAGATTGTATACTTGCAGCTACTTACCTCATTAACAAATTGCCCATGAAACGGTTGTCTTGGAAGTCTCCTTATGAGATTATATAGGGAAAACCCCCTGCTTATGATGCTCTTAAGACAATTGGGTGCTTGTGTTATGCAGCTTCTTTAAAACCTCACAAAGATAAATTTGATCCAAGAGGAATCAAATGTATGTTTCTAAGATATCCACCAGGGCAAAAAGGGTACAAACTATATAACTTGATCTCTCATGAAGTTTTTCACAGTAGGGATGTATTGTTTATGGAAGATACTTTTCCTTTTAAGGATCAAACTACCCAACCAATTTCCCATAATACACCTACTTAAATCCCATGGTTGTACCTGAAAGTGATGATCCAGCTGATGATGTTTACCCTACACCTGTACTACCTGATCATGTTATTTTTCCTGGTCTTATGCCCGTTCAAGAAGCACATATGGAGAATCCTGCTACACAACACACTACTCCTTCAATTTCTGCAACACAACACACTGCTCCTACTCAGCCTACATCATATATTCCTCTGAGAAGGTCTACTAGAAAAGCTTCTGCACCAAAATGGCTTAAGGACTTTGTTGGTCCTAAATCATCTGCTAATTCAGTACAACATCAACCTACTTATCCTTTATTTTCTGGTAGAGACTTGTTAAACACCCCCAAAGACCACATAGCCTTTTTGGCTAATGTTTTCTGTTGATCCCAGTTGAGCAAACGATCTAATATAGAAACTGACTTGAACAAAGAACTTATTAAGTATCACGCGGAATTTAATACTTAATCTTAAGAAGAAGAACAATTAACATTCAACACCTCAATATTATTTATTAATACGAATACTCTTACAGTATTAGGGTTTTGCAACCTTGAAGTGTATCGACCTTAGATATAAAACATACGTATATCTAACCTAACCTAGGACCTCCTTTTATAGACTAAGGAGTCCTATACAATATACAATACGTAACCTACAAGATAAATATCTTTTCCATATTTATCTAATACAATAAACTAACCGACAATAAAAACTAGCAATTGCTTACAATATACTATCGCAGCTACATAATACTACTAGCCGCGGTTGTCTTCATCCGTGGTTACATTCTCGATCGTGGTTACATCAAGCCCGTCCGTGGTTCCAGATTTAGAGTAATTCATTATCCAAGGAACCTAAACCCAACAATCCTCCCTAAACTTGATAAATTCCAATGTAATTCTTCAAGTTTCTTTTAAGCTCAAAACATCGAATTGGAGGATGTAGCCAAACACTTACTAGCTTTAAGTATCTTCTCATACTTCTTCAATAAATCATAAGCTTGACCATCATAGGATACTAACACTTGAAACAACCAGGGCTTCAACATCGAGCAATTATTCTCGGATGCTTATTCAATTGTGGATAATCACCTTCTACAAGCATATGAATAACCTTTCCAGAAACAGTTAAAACATGAACTCCACAAGTTTGATATAAAAACCATCTAGTAACTTGACCATTATAGAGTCCTTGCCATTCAGGTTCATCATGAGTAGGCTCAAACAGAATCTTCAAATTATGATACATCAGCCTCTCATGATAATCATCAGGATGTACTTCACCAAATTTATTCTTGTAAAGGATCCAAAGATTCAACAAATCATCTGTATCAAAATACTGAAGCATTTGTGAAAATTTATTATACTCAGAAACTTCACTGTTGAGTCTTAAAATTTTCCAAACCCCTTCACTTCCATCTAAAAGCTTAAACTCATAAGAAATGATTTGATTTACATCTTCAACAACTTTCAATCTTTTAGAATCGATGTCACCGAACCTCGATTTTCTTTTCTTTTACTTTGCATCCATTCATCATGCTCCTTAATCCACTCTTCTTCCTTTTAGAATTCATTGGATGTAAATCATCATGATTAATTTTCATACATCTCTCATAAATCTCAACAATTCTTGCAAATGTACAACCACCGAGATTATCGAAACATATATGCTCGAATTCTTGATAATTTTCATCAAAGTATTCCTCAGCTGAGCAATAGTAGGAGGTTTCTTTCTTATAACTCTCTTCTTTTCTTTACTAACCTTCCTTGCAAATATACCCAAAAGTCTAGCTTTTTCTTCATCATCAAACAAAGCCCATTCTTTTACAGTATACTCATCATATATTAATTCAGAAGCTTCAAGATAGTTTTGTGATTCATACCATGTAGCTAACAATTTCTGACTAGCTTCTTCTTCATCTTGCTTTCTCTTCATCAAAACTGCTTTATCCTCAGCTTCCATATTTTTAGCAAACTCTGCATCATAAGCTTCTTGTTCTGCTTTATTTTTAAACTTCAGCACTACCTCTTTACCTTTTCCAACATTAGATTTAACCACTTTCTTCTTCAAAGGTTCACCAATAACCAAAATTTTACCTCTTGGTTTAGTAGCGATGGTGAGCAATGATAAAACAGTGCAATGATTGATGTAGGTATAGATGATGTTTTGCTCAGATTAATCAATGTACTTGCGACCTCTTTCTACTTCTTTAGGCTTAGATGGTAATTCGAGAAAGAGTTGTAACAATGAGAAGTAGTTGTGATAGCGATGGGTATGACGAAGAGTAGGAACAATAGCCAAGTCCGAAACTACATCGGTGGTTACAAAAGTACTAACCGTGGTTTCGGATATACTATCGATTGTTGTGTTCTCTGACCGCATCAACATTCTTCAATTCTTCAAGAACAACCGCATTCCCAGCTTTATCAGAAACCAAAAATTCTTGATCTCCACTGTCAACATCTTCCTCCATAGTTACACCAACAGATACATCCACAGCCTCCCCTGAATTCATACCATCACTCCTCCCCTGTTTGGATACATCTTGCATATTCAGAGCAGCAGAGGAGTTCACCTTCGTTTTCTTTCTTCGCAGAGCTTTTAAAACAGCAACTCCAGGTCTTTTCACTTTCTCCAAAACCAAAACCTTATGCTTCAACCTCCGAATATCCTTACCCTGAAGCACAGATAACTCCTGTAGACCAGAGACAGTACCCTCCAATTTAGCACACCTAACCGTCAATTCATTTAAACGTTCAAGAATATCCTCCCCACTTCGACCTGTGTGAACTGGTCCGAGAGGTGGTTCATCGAAAAAGTCATCATGCACAAAGTCATTAACCGTCAATTCAGTGTCAGGTTCCAATCTATCCTCATCACTTGAGTGTGTTAATCGCTCCGAGCGGTGAATCCTGGATATAGAAGACATAGCACCGCATCGAGCCCGATCGACTATGCACTCAGTAGCGACCAGTTGGCTAGGGATACTCCACCGTGTTAAGATCCAAAGAAGCGTCCACATTAGGAGTTGCCAAAGGTTGGGTCTTAATGATGTTTCCACTATCCCGACCATCATCTAAGCATGAATCAGTAGTGGAAGCCCATCCAATCATGTCACCTCCACTCCTTGTGATGCCTCATTAACCATACCACTAGCACTAGCCTCGAGGAAGCTGAGTGCCTTGTGTTCTCCAAGTCCATGATGCAAGACCTTCATTAAACTCGTAATCGATGAGGAAAAGTAAGCATGTGAGGAAATAAAGGAACATCTCTAATGACAACATTCGTGGTCGATTCCTCATATAGGCAAACACTCTAGGAATCATACGATGTACCTCATATTCCCTAATATGGTCAATAGGATCCTGTATTTGATGTTCCACAAGCAATTGAACAAACCTAGGATACAAATAATATTTACCCTTCTTCCTAATATTTCGCACTAACCCTCATATATCATCCTAGACCGCTTAAATTTCCTTCCATCGATAAACAAATAATAGCGGAGCAATTTTTGAAGGAAAATCATTAAAGCTCGTGGTCTTATTGCTCATACACATCAACAATGTGTGAATCAAAACTTCCATTGTTGGGAAAACAAATTCTTAAAAATTGTACCTTTTCACCTCTCATGTGTAACCTAATCTCTAAACCAAAGAACAATCTCAACATCCGAAAGATTATCAACACCATCAGCATCATCAAGTCTCAAAACTTCTCTAATAAGCTCCTCAGAAACCGAAATAGCATTCGCATCCACCCTAGTACTAAAAACCTCCAACCCATTAACCTCTTCAAGTTGAGCATTCTTCCAAAACTGACGTATGTAGGCTTTAAGAATGGTAGGTTCAACCGTTAAAGCAAAGTGAATGGGACTATGAACAAGGAAATCAATCATTTGATGGAACCCTTCAGAGCGAGCATCTTTGGTGAGAATAGCAACAAGATTATGTGAAGTGGAATACGTCTCTGCCATTGTGATTAATGATGTAAATGAGGTGGGTTTTGTGAATAAACCAAAGAAAATGATTAGGGTTTAAGAATATTGGTAATTGGAAGTGGTTAGAATATGAAAAAAATGATCCATCCGTGATTTTGGTAAGAGATATATAGTTTTGCCAAAGTGTCAAAACAACCCCTGTAGTATCCATAACAGAGGATCATACTATCCGCTGTTCCACAACAACTGTCCGCAGTTGTATCACACCATCAGTGGATACAGATGATCACACCTCCCAACTGGTCCAAAGTAGAGCAAGCAAATCCATGCCACTTGAAAAGTGATCTTACAAGATATGAAGGATTACACAAAAACTATCTATCACTTAAAACCATTTTTTTTTTTTACACAAACACAAGCAGCAAACACACAAGCTCCTTATGCACATACATCCTTCTTTCCTGCAAGACAATACAAAACAAACACAGAGACATAGATTATAGTTGTCAGTGGTTAGTAATAGCCAGAAGTGGTTACAAACGACCTATCCGAGGTTAGAACAGGAAAGTCAACATAGTCAACTTCTAGAATATATTTCAGTCCAATCCCCAAGAACCTCATTAACTATCCAACCACATTTAACCTGCCCCATAGTAACTTCAATAACCCTAAACTTCACTTATAAAAAGCCCCCAAATATCACATAACGCCCAAACCAATCAAAGGTTAATAAAACCCTAATTGCTCCAATATCCCCAATCAATCAAAATGTGGAACCCAAGTTGGAACAAACCAGAAGTGGTTGATCTAACCACCTCCTCATCCTCTTCATCATCTTCATCATCAAGTGAAGATGAAAACCCATGGCTGACCTATTTGCCTCCATTAGAACCAAGACCAAGAAAATCTCCATTTCTCCCATCATCTGAAGATGATAGTGTGGTGAATCCAAGTGATGCCTCTGAAGACTCTGATGACTCTTCTAAGAAGAGGACTTCAAACCCCAAACCTTCATCATCTAACCCCCAACCAAGACCACGAGCAAGAAACCCACCACCCCTAATGACGAGAGGTGGTTCTTGGTCTTAGTGCACCAAGTCATGGTGCTTCTTCACACATCGTAACCGTGAAGGAAAAGGGAAGATGGAGTAAGTTGTCGAATGGTGGTAAGAGAAGATGGAGCACAAGAAGAATATCATATCATCCACCTATCTCGCCACAATCGCCCGACTTCTTCGCTTGCATCAATCCATCCTTTCCATTTTGATCCTTAGTCGCTTCGTTTGCATATGATAAATGCATATCCAAAGATTCAAACGATATCAGCAAGGATAGTAGTAGTAGAAATATTAGGAGAAAATCATGTATAGATGTAGACTTTAGTTAGCACTTTAAGTTTCATTGTAAGTTGTAAGCTGTAAACTGCTTTGTTGAATGAACAATGTAACTTCAGTACTTCTTGCATCTCTATAATGATTTAGCATGTTCCTGCACAGTGGTTAGTGGAAACACAAAACAACTAGCAGTGGATAGATCAACTCTATCAGTGGTTAGAAGCAATTCTATCAGTGGATATAAACGAAATAGCAATACTAAGATTACATAATAACAGTCCAATACTTTTACAAACTTATACAAAACTATTTGAGAATTTTAGAGATTAATCATTCCAATACTAACAACAAGATACGGAAACCTCCCCACATCAAAAGCTTTTGTGAAAAGATCAGCAACATTGAAATCAGTATGGATCTTTACCATTTGAATCAACCTTTTCTCATTACAATCTCTAATAAAATGATGTCTTATCTCAATATGTTTAGTTCTAGAATGTAAAACAGATTTTGATAATGCAAATTGTATTGTTATTATCAATGTAAATTTTAGTATGCATAAAATTGTACCCAAAATCCAAAGAATTGATTACGAATCCATAGAACTTGACCACAAAGAACTAGCGCAGAGCCACATATTCAGCTTCAGTTGTAGAATTAGCCACAATAGTTTGCTTCTTACACTGCCAAGAAATTAATCTGCTTCCCAAGAACTGACATCCTCCAGTGGTAGACTTCCTATCCAGACTAGCTCCAGCATAGTCACTGTCAGTGTAGGCCACCAAATCAAAAGGAGAATCCTTAGAGTACCAAAGGCCCAATTTAGGATGACCTTTCAAATACCTAAAGATCCTCTTAACAACATTCATGTGTGAGGTATTGGGTGTTACTTGAAATCTTGCACACACACATACTAAGAACATAATGTCTGGCCTAGATGCAGTCAGATACATCAAAGATCCAATCATGGATCTGTACAACTTCAAATCAACTTTGGGACTTCCATCATCCGGTAGCATAGGTTTCGAGTCTCCATAGGTGTACTTGCACTTTTACATCTTGAAACCCAAATTTTTTCAACACATCTGCTACATACTTGTCTTGACTAATGAAAATACCATCGGTCCTTTGTTGAACTCAGAGCCCTCAAAAGAAAGTGAGTTCTCCCATAGAACTCATCCGAAACTTATCATGCATAAGTTTCTCAAAATCTCTGCATAGCTCCTTGTTAGTAGACCCAAAGATGATGTCATCTACATAAACCCGAACCAAGAAAATATCATCTTTGTGCTTTCTAATGAACAAAGTTTTATCAATCGGTCCTCTTTAAACCCATTGTCCATCAAGTAAGTAGATAGGCATTCATACCATGCCCTAGAGCCCGATGCAGCCCATACATAGCCTTCCTCACCTCAGTAAACCTTGTCGATGATCAAGATCTTCAAAACCGGAGGTTGACAAACATATACCTCTCATCAATAGTGCCATATAAAATGCACTTTTAACATCCATCCGATACACAACAAAATTCTTGAATGAAGCATAAGCCAAAAACAATCTAATAGCCTCTATCCTTGCAACTGGTGCAAATACTTTATCATAGTCCAAACCTTCAGTTTGTGTATACCCTTGAGCAACCAACCTTGACTTGTTCCTCATTACAATACCTCTTTCATCCCTTTTGTTTCTGAACACCCATTTAGTCCCAATAGCCCTCTTCCCATTTGGAAGATCAACCAATGTCCAAACCTCTTGAAGTTTGAACTGAAGAAGCTCCTCTTGCATTGACTCTACCCATCCTTCTTCTGTTATAGCTTCTTCTACTCTCTTGGGCTTCTTTTGAGACAGAAAACAAGCAAACAAGCAATTTTGCAGATCTTTATGACTGTTTCTTTTGTGAAGAGATCTTGCAAAGAACCCATGTTCGTGAAAGGGTTTCAATTCTTTACCCCGCTTCTTGTTTGAACTGGAGTATTCAAATTTCCAAGAATCTGTTCCTTGGGATGAATCTTGTGAATTCTGGTAGAAGTAATTGGACTTTCATTAATAACAGTGTCCAAATTTGTCAAATTAGCATTGAAGAATTCATCCATGTCTTCATCATCAGTAGGAGTATCAATCTCAATTAAATCATGCATATTGGGATCATGTGGATACTCCTCATCACCAAATAATGGCTTTGGATTAGGTCCAAAGAAAGTACTATCACCAGTACTTGTAGTCGGAATTTCACTAGAACTATCAGTGGTAGAAGATGGCTTGTCAGCGTTTACAGATGGCCTATCAAGACTTTCAAGAGGCTTAGCGGTGCTTGCGCATCGCTTTTCTTCTTTTCAATTTCTTCTACCAACACCGAGTTATCTTGTCGCAACTCATCCTTATCTTGATGATGATCAACTTTGACTGCAATTTTGTACATCATCGCAGAGGACCTTGCTTGTGTATGATGGAAGGAACGATACCACTTTCCACTTTTCAATCAAATAGAACTCTGTTGGAGAATCAGCTTCCTTTGAAGATGAATCTACTTCAGAATCCTTTTGTATACCTGCATCAGTATTAGTGGAAGTACCTGCAATGATAGGCTCATAATTCATAGATTTGGTTAGCATATCAATGTTAAACAGCTAGTCTGGTCCTTTGGTCTCAACACTAGGAGTCTTTTCACTGAATTGAACATGAAGGTTCTCTTCAACAAGTCTAGTCCTCCTATTGTATACTCTAAAGGCTTTGCTATTAGTGGAATAGCCTAAAACGTATCCATCATCAGCTTTCTCTTGAAACTTGCCTAGGTAGTCTATGGTATTCAAAATGGTAACAGGACACCCAAAAGGTTTTAGGAATGCAATCATTGGCTTCCTATCATGTAACAGCTCATAGGGGTCTTGTTATGAGGCTTCACTACCTTACTGCTTTTGCACATAACATGCAATTCCTACAAATTTCAAAAGGTAGTTGGTAACTTAGATTCGACAACATTGTCCTAGCGACCTCAATTAGTGTTCTATTTTTCCTTTCACCACACCATTTTGTTGTGGTGTTCTAGCAACACTAAACTGTCTTACAATACCTTTAGCTACAGTAATCGATTCATCACATCATTCTTAAATTCGGCCCATTATCACATCGATTACTTTGACCTTATGACTTACTAGATTTTCTATCTTAGTAATGAAACTCTTAAGAATCTCACTAGTCTCACTCTTTTAGCCAAAAGTATACCCAAGAAAATCTACTATAATCATCGGTGATAACTAGACAATATCGCTTATGGTTCAAGCTTCTAACAAAGGTTGGTCCAAATAAGTCCATATGAAGCATAAACAATGGTTGTGTTATGGTGTTTACTGCTTTGGTCTTACAAGAAGCTCTATGTTGTTTTCCTTTTTGACAGGCCACACACGGTTCCTTACACTCAAAAACCTTTGAAGGTAACCTCTCACTAAGTTTCCTTTTACCGGTTTATTGATTGTTTTGTAATTGAGATGACCTAGCCTTCTATGCCACAATTTTGATTCATCAATGATGCTTTAGCAAACAAACATAAGGACCTATTAGGAAGAACATTTTAAGATCAAAACAATATATATTTTCCTTCCTAGGTACCCTAAGTTGTATAAACTTCTCATCGTGCATCTTAAACTCGGGAGATAACACACACACTCGGTTTCCCAAAAGTACCCAGTTTTCTTATCACACATTTGAGAAACACCGAATAAATTGTACTTAAGTCCCTATACCAAATAGACCTTTTCAAAGTCTAGCTTCCTGCTCGATTGTGCCTCGCCAAGTATCTTTCCTCCCTTGGATCATTGCCAAATGCCACATATCCTCCATCATAAGCTTCAAAATCTTCCAAATTGCTTCCATCCCAAGTCATGTGCCCGAGCAACCACTATCAAAACTCCTTTATCTTTTAGCTCGGTTTGAAGATTGCCCCGCACATAAGATTACACAAATTAGTTCTCTTGTGGACCCAAGTCGATCGACTTGGGTCCGCCTCTGCATCAAAATATTCAAATTTCGTTAGGTCCATTGATGCACAGTTGACATATGGTAAAACCTTTGTCTTAGGCTTCCATTGCCAACTTCTTCGAGGCCTTAACAACATAAAACGATTTCCAATCACCGTATCGCTTATCACCTTTGGAATTTTTAAAACTTCTTTTGAATCGGTGGTGATATTTTTCTTATTAGTGGTTTGACACCGCTAGCCGTGTTTACATTTTGCTTAGCAATGGTTGGAACCCATTTAGGTGAAGCAAGTGACAATAGTTTTGTATTCCCATTCCTCATCAAGACCGCTCTTGGAATCATATTCTTTGTTAGGATGAGGGTTTGTTTTTCTTGAAAAGTTTTTATGATTTACCCTCCTCCAATGATTCCAAACTTGTGGTCTGCTTTTATGACAATTTCTCCGTAAGTGTTCAAAACTACCACACACAAAACAAGCCTTATTAACACATTGAAACTCATCACCTAACTGCTAGAAATTAGACCATTTAAGCTTCTTTGATTACCCCTAGGTTTATATTGTTTCATGTGTTCCTAGGAATTTCCTGCACTCTACTACTTTCTTGGTAACTTTAGCTCCAAATCTAGGTACAGTGTTGACTTGCTTAGAATCAACTTTCTTAACGGCTCTACTTTTTCGACTTAGTTGATTCGGTTCTATCATCCTCGAATCGATTCCCAATCTTCAATTATGGGAGCACCGGATAACTTATCGAACTTATCTTAGGTGTTTCAATCTTGTTTACTTCTTCAACAGTTTATTAAAACCGAATTCACTACTAAATGACAGTTCTTTAGCGGTGGTGCATGTTTCATCAAAGGGGTGGTGGCATATCATTGTATCCTAAACCAGTACCATCTTTGAGCAGCTTTTGACCTATTGGTTTCCTAACTAGATCGAAGCATATTGTGTTTTAGCAACCCTAACAACATGTTTTCTTTTTCATCTAGGGCTGTATTTTAACACTTTCGCCTCACCTAGTTTATCTTTAAGCATTTTAATCTCTCTCGTTCTTAAGATCAATTTCACCACCTAGAATATTGATCTTTTCTCATACTCAAACTCACATTTAATCTGTAATTTTAGCTTCTTCCACACCCTCTAAACCAACTCTATATCCTAAGTTGTCTAGAGTCAATTTCTACTTCTTTTCTCATACTCGGTGATAGCCTTTTGAGACTCTAAGTTATCGAACATGATTTAAAAGAACAAGTAGATGCTTTAGAATCATTAGATACCTTTAATCGAACGGAAGATGAAGCATAGGCCATTAGAGCAAAGTTATGCTCTTTAGAAGCTTCACTAGCAAGAAAAGTCGCATTTGGACCTTCTTCAATCTGATCACCCAATCATAATCACCAAGTCCATCCCGAGCAACCAAAGGCGAGGAAATAGTAGGCTCTTCTCGTTGTCTTCTTAATGCCTTCAAGTCTTTTAGGAGCTCGACATTCCCTAGCAAAGTGACCTTTCTTTTGCGCTAAAGCACTCCATCTTGCTTTTGTCGAATCCACTCTTCTTTGACCATCATACTTAACCTGTCTTCCAGTCCTCCTCGAAACTTCCTTGCTTGGAGAGTCAACATTGCCATTTGCCATTGAAGATTAATCTCTTCAAGATCATCGGGATCAATTTGATCCGGATCTTGATTCAAAGACAAGAACACCGGTAGTTAAATCACCCGAAAAGCACAGATTGCACCATCACCGACATTATCACTAACAAGTGGTATTGTTTTCAATAGCCGTGGTTATACCATAGGCAGTAGTGGATACATCTTGTGAGCTTTTGTGATTTGTGGATACAAAAGCAATGTTTTGATTTGTAGAAGACGAGTTAGAAAAGTTATTCTCAGACTCATAGACCTTCAAGTTATTGAAGAGATTGTCTAGAGTCATTGTAGCAAAGTCCGTCTTGTTTCTCCACACAATAGTATGAATAGCCCAATCAGATGATAAGCTCCTTATGAACTTCAAATTAATATCTTCTTGCAGGAACTTTAAACCCACTGCCTTGATTGGTCGATGAGTTTTGAAGCATATTGTATGTGCCATCAATATTTTCTCCACTTTGAGAAATGAAGGTTTCAAACCGATGCTTAAGCATGTTCATCCTTGACTTCTTGGTAGCTTCATTACCAAAGAAACCTTAATTCAAGAGCATCCAATAGTTCTTTAGCCGACTCATACTGATCAAAGTCTAATGCAAACTCATTAGGTATTCCCATGGAGAGAAGACTGTGAGCTTTGATCTCCATCTTCCTCTTAGCTTTATCAGGTTCACTAACAATGGTAATCACCTTACCATCCTCACCCTTCAAAGGAAGAGTATCTCCATTTTCAACAACATCCCATAGAGCATAATCAATCATGCGAATGTATTGCCTCATTCGCATCCTCCAAATTTGATATTCACCATGTTTGAGCATGGGCACCTTTGAAGCAGTCACCATATGAGTTTCTTCAGACATCTTAACTTACTTGAGTACAGATTAACAGACTTCTTCTTGATAACAGTTTCTAGATCACAAGCTCTGATACCACTTGTTGATCCCAGTTGAGCAAACGATCTAATATAGAAACTGACTTGAACAAAGAACTTATTAAGTATCACGCGGAATTTAATACTTAATCTTAAGAAGAAGAACAATTAACATTCAACACCTCAATATTATTTATTAATACGAATACTCTTACAGTATTAGGGTTTTGCAACCTTGAAGTGTATTGACCTTAGATATAAAACATACGTATATCTAACCTAACCTAGGACCTCCTTTTATAGACTAAGAGTCCTATACAATATACAATACGTAACCTACAAGATAAATATCTTTCCATATTTATCTAATACAATAAACTAACCGACAATAAAAACTAGCAAGGCTTACAATATACTATCGCTAGCTACATAATACTACTAGCGCGGTTGTCTTCATCCGTGGTTACATTCTCGATCCGTGGTTACATCAAGCCTGTCCGTGGTTCCAGTACTTAGAGTAATTCATTATCCAAGGAACCTAAAACCCAACATTTTCGATACTACTGAACCACATAACTATTCTCAAGCTTGTACAAATCCCAAATGGGTGACTGCAATGAACAAGGAACTTGATGCTTTGGAGTAGAACAACACTTGGAAGGTCACTAGTTTGCCCATGGGTCATAAACCTGTTACTTTTAAGTGGGTCTTTAAAATCAAGTACAAAGCTGATGGTACGGTTGATAGGTTCAAAGCTAGGCTTGTAGTAAGGGGGTATAATCAACAAGAAGGGCAGGATTACAAGTACACTTTTTCACCAGTTGCTAAATTGGGAACAATAAGGGTGCTCATTGCCATAGCCATAGCAAAGGATTGGCCTTTATACCAACAAGATGTCAATATTGCATTTTTGCATGGATACTTAGAGGAGGAAATTTACATGGTACCACAAGAAGGATACAACAAAGCTAAGTCTGGACAAGTATGCAAGTTATTGAGATCCTTATATGGCTTGAAACAAGCATCAAGACAGTGGAACCAAGAGTTGTCAAAACTTCTATGTAGTTTGGGTTTTGAAACATGATCATTCACTTTTTGTCAAAAACAAAGGTTCTGTGTTTACAACAGCCTTCGTGTATGTTGATGACATATTGCTGACATGCAATTGTGTTGAAGACATTAATGCCACCAAATTGGCATTGGATCAGAAATTCACCATTAAAGACCTTGGGTTGGCTCAATATTTCTTGGGGATTGATATTTTATTAATAGAAGGTGGTACTCATCTCAATCAGAGGAACTATATTCTTGATTTAGTGCAAGATGCATGTCTTACTGCTTGTAAACCTGCACCATCTCCTATGCGAACTCATTTAAAACTTTCTGCTGATAAAGGGATACTTTTAAAATATACTGGACATTACAAAAGATTATTTGGGAGATTTCAATATCTTACTATGACAAGACCATAAATTTCTTATGTGGTGCAACACTTGAGTCAGTTTGTTTCAGAACCAAAGGATACTCATTTGCAGGCTGCAATTTATCTGCTCAAGTATTTGTAGGGAACCATTTCAAAAGGCTTGTTTTATCCTATGCAGTCTCAGCTTAAAATTACAGGCTTTTCTGATGCATTATTAACTGGATATTATATCAAGGCATTCTTTAGTTGCATGGAAGACCAAGAAACAAGATACAGTTTCAAGTCTTCCACTGAGGCTGAATATAGGAGCATGGCTACTACCACTTGTGAACTTTTGTGACTAAGGCACTAAGTTATCTTCTTAAGGTTCTGGGCATTAATGTCACTTTTCTTGTGCCATTATTTTGTGACAACAAATCTGCTCAAATGTTTGCTGCTAATCCTTGTTTTCATGATAGATCAAAACATGTGGACATTGATTGTCATTTCATAAGTGAAAAAGTTCAAGACGGATTCATTCAAACTGCACATATTCCTTCACACTTGGAGTTATCTGATATCATGAAAAAAGCATTAAACAAAGTACAACATTCTACTCTTGCTAGCAAGATGGGTCTCTGTGACCTCCACCTTGAGGGGAAATGAAGATTATACAAGTACAGGGTCTAAACTGATAGTTCTAGAACCTGAAAGACTAGTGTTGTAAAAAAGTAGTTAGTTTGTTCCTGTAGCTTCCCTATTTTTTTTGTATTTAAACCACATTTGTATTTCACTTTTCATAACATGAAATGATAATCACTTCGTAATTCTCCCAAATTACTTTCCGTTCATATGTTGTGAGATAGTTATTTTTGTGGTCTTAAAAAAATCAGTCGTATTCATGCCGGGAAAGCTCAATTTACACCTACATATTCTACACTTCCAACCGATGAATAAAAGAAGTAGTCATTTGAAGAGATTTGCTCAATGCTTCATTCAAAGATTCTTAATCAACCTCAATACACAGATTGAAAGGCTAAGCTGACAGAATTACTTACCCATGTCGTTTTATATGATAATACACCAGCAACTCATGGCAATATTGGAAAGCAAACTGATCGGGATGATTCAGAGATTAGTAGTTTAACTTCCATAGTTGAGGGTTTAATTTTATCCTAAAGTGTATCATCTGAAACCTAACCTAAAGATTTCTTTTTTTGCATGGTGATCTCTTCTCAAGTGTACAACTTCTTGTTACGTGTAGCTCGCACGTTATTGAGCTCATGTAAGGATTACCAGAATCGTCAAGAGGCTAAGCATTGAGTTTTGCATAGGAATAAGTGTTATACACGGTAATGGAGCTTATTCAGTTACCTCTTTATAAGCTTCTCAAATTTTAGTATCAATTTAGCAACCTTATACCTTGGACCACGCCTCTTAAACCAGTGAATGTCAACAGCTTGCTTAGTGCTTCAGTTACCAATTGATGTTAGTAGTTTATGCAAATAATTGAATGACTTATTGCACTATTTTGTTGCTTTAATTTCATCTAAAACATAGTATGTTTCCCTATATCATCGGCATGTCGTGTAGTTGCCTTAAAAGGGTATTAATTGATCTACATAATTCATGTTAATTGATGCTTATATATATATATATTGATCCACCCAATTATATTTATATTAAGCTAATATAACTTTCTATTGGAACACCTGACTCTTAAATTTTTTTTAAATAAAATTTGAGGTGATTATGTTGAATGGATCGAAAAATTATGTCATGGGTCAAAACCGGATTAAAAAAATATTGTTAATTGTATTAGCTTCAATCATATAAGGGTGTTTAGGATTTCTATCCAGTTGTATTTGTCACACCCCCAAATTACATGTTTTGCAGCGGAATGGAATTCCTGGGGATTGACTGTCATAGCATCACAATCACAGTTATATTGAACGACCTAAAGAGTCGTTTAAAAACACATCGTTTGATATTTATTTAAAACATTCAGAGTTACAAGATAGGTCCCAAAAGTTGATAAAGTTTGCGGAAAATATGTTTATTACAAGCCAAACGATGTTTAGAAAATGCCATAATATACAATGAGACGCGTCGACGCCGCGACTCTATAAGGGTTCCTTATTCGTGCCACGATGCGAATGTCTTAATTACCTGAAAATACATTGCTAAAACGGTCAACAATAATGTTGGTGAGAAATCATAGGTTTATGAAAATGTTTTATACGACTACACAAGTATTGACCATGTATGACAATCATGCCACATAAAAATGTTACAATTGCTATAAGTCCATGACACCGAAACTAGACTGATCATGATGTTCGCCCCAACAGAGTGTTTGCCAAACAACTCAAATAATGATATTAAATGAAATGCATCCGCTTAACCGCTTGGAATCCACCAACCGGATGGAGGAGTCACCTCGATAGATCTATCCACTCACCCTTGCTTCTATGAAATTAACGGTTCATGTTATATAATGGGGACATTCAATTGGCATGAGGTAACTTAAGCAATGTAAATGAATTTGATATACTTGGTATCGTAATAAAAATGATGTGCAATGTATTCTCCCCCGTAGGTTTGAAAATAAGTATAAACATGTACAACGGGGCTATGAAAACACCGAAATGTAGCGTGAATCTCTAACCTTGACCTATTATGAATGATATGATATGTAATAAGTTATAATGTAATGTTATGCATGCAATTCGGATGATATTTATACCACTTATGAATTTTTGAAAATAATACCTTTCGTCGAAAAAATAATCTTTTAACGTCTTGACCATTTTAAATTACCTTACATGTATTTATGTTGAAATGATATCCACGATAATCATTTAGTGATTTATTAAGAGATTATAACTTTCGTCAGTAAAATAATGTCGTTGAAATTTCCATGAAATTGACTAAAACGGCCTCTAAAAGCTAGTCGTAAAATGGTGCACGTTGAGCGTTAGGAAACAAACTCAACGGTTTTAGGAAGCTCATATCATTATCTCAAAGTTTTAGTGTTTAAGTTTCCATCCTAGAGGTCTCGATCACAAAGAAAAATATAGGTTAAGTATGGTACTTTAGTCCAAAATATCGTTTAAGGGTGGTTTTCGGCCAAGTTTGAGTGACCGTATTTAATTCATTACAACTCCGCTAGACAAACGGTCGGACATTTTGGAAAATATGCTTGGCGAACTTACTTTTACTAGAAGACATCACTTTATAAAAGTTCGCATCAATGTTAAAACGACCTTCAACATAGTCACTTGTTTGCCGTAATACTTGTCTATTAGAAATATAATAGTTTTTCTTATATAATAAAGTTACGGCAACTTTGTGTAAACGTGTATAATTTAATCGTTACAAGTCCGTTTTCACGCTTTATATGTCCTTAGCTTCGTATCAAAGTATACTAATATATTTTGATAAGTCAAAATAATTTATAACGCCTAAGCCTCATTTTTGACTCGTACAAAGTAGACGAATATGTGAAATTTTCGAATTTATAGTTTTCGCCGCCTAACTTGAAAAATTCATAACTTCTTCGTTATAGCTCCGCTTTAATCCGCTCAAGCGCCACGTTGCGTTTTAAAGTGTATTTTCTAAATATCTGGGCCAAAAATTTTATTTATCTGTCGAGATTTCAGATTTCAAAATAAGGATGACCTTTAGAAAACTTGTCGAAATGAGTTTTTCTCGCCTAAACCTATTCTAACCCATTCAAAACAACTCAAGCTATTCTAATCCTACCATACACCTTCTTAGGGTTTCATGGGTTCCTAGACATCACCTAGAGTGATATATTACAAGGAATAATTATAGGATGACATATATATATATATATATATATATATATATATAATTCTTAAAAACAATGTAAAAGTGGTATAAATATCCATAAGTCTTACATGTTTTACTCAAATATGATGTAATGAATATAAAATAAATATGAAATATGAAAATGAATATGAGATGCTTACTAGTTAACTTGATGAGGTTTATGATCAAATGTTTTATCCTAATCACCTAAGGTTTTTATTTCACAACCTTAATCAAGAGTGATACCAGAGTGTAAATAACTTGTCTAGAAAATTTTTGGATGAATTTCTCTTGGTCCCTTTGGTTGGCCGGCTGTAGCAAGAGGAGAGGAAGAGAGTGTTTTGATCTATTACACTTTGCAAATATGAGTTGTATGTGTTTGTATAATGAGTATAATACATTATACTTGAGTAGATATTTAGCAAACCAAATGACTCACCCCCTTGTGTCGACAAGGGGGTATTAGTCATTGCTGTAGGATATTAGTTTTCACTTACACATCAAACTAAAGCACCAAATTGGCGTATAAATGGAATTCTAGAGAGAGAAAGTTAGAGGTTTAGGGAACTTAGTGAGAGAAAGTGAAAGATATTATTATGAGCTCCAACTCTCTACCTTGGAAGGTAGAGTATTTATAGTCTTACAATAAAACGCCACACAACGGGTGTGGATCGTGCATACGGTGGGTAAAGACCCGTCCGTCCTCCACGGTGTTACTTAACTAAATACTACTTAACATAAAGAACTACGACTACGAGCTTTTAACGATTACATATACTGAGGTGACCGACTCTTTAATACCGGAATTTCTAATTCCTAACAATCTCCCTAAGGAGGTCACCTCAATCATGTACCAAAACTACATTGAATACAAATAGATTTTACATTAACAATTGTTCTTGCATTCTTGATGTAGTACTTTGCTCCTAAGCTCGTAGTCATTGATTCTTCACATTGCATATTTGGTTACTCCAAGTGGAGGTCTTTTACCGATCCACGTGATATTAATTTTGTGCCGACTTTTGAGATTATCACTATAAAAATCTCGAGACATCCATTGTGGTGTTGGTATTATGTGATGTTGTGACTTTAGGACCGACATGCTCACATTCGGATCATGAAATCTTCTCATCGAGTAGCGGAAGCTTTCGTTGATTCATGATATTGGCGCAGAAGTAGCGAAGCATGGAGTGAAAATATCGAGGCATTGATGCACTTATCATGATTTCTTGAGAGATGAATGTATTGTGTGAGCATGCGGCTATGGATTGACCGCTTCATTCGATCACCAGAACGCGTCGGGCACTGCATACAACGATTAGCAATAAAGCGTACAAAAGTGTCTTTGACCACTTTAGTTGAATTGAGGTACACGCCCACGGTTCCCGTTGATCGAGACATGTCTCGCCTGTGATCGGTATAATTCAAGAATTTCCTTGACATGTTTTCAAGTCGTTCTAGTTGTTCTTAAACCGAACGCCTCAAAGAAGACAACACGGAGTGAGTGAACCAATAATTTAAGTCCACCGATTGATGAAAAGAGATTTGAAAACAATCGTATTGCTCAATAGAAATAGTTTTGCAATACAACGAAGGTTTTATTGAAAATCAATTATCAATCATAAAACACCTTTGATTTGAAAAATTAGTACACGGTTGATGTGCTAAAGAAAAGAGTTATTAAGCACAAAGACTGCTTTTCAAACGATCCGTTAATCCATAACTCGAACCGTGATTGATTCAAGAGATTGAATCGCCCCATTGTTTCGTTCGGTTGTCACATGGTTGATCTATATAATAGATCTCACATGCCACCTACCGAGAGCTTGTTTGATGTTGGCTCCGTAAGGCTTTCCATCTTCATTGTGAATATGTATACACATCACTCGGATGTTCCGCAATACCACAAGGATAATGCGAGGACTCAAGATATAATCTCTCTTTCCACATTGGGTGAAACAGAGAGTCTTCATTGAAAGTGTCCTAATGAGATTTATTGATGATCTCGTGGCTCTAGACTCAATTTTGTGCATATTTGGATCCCGTGCGGAGACTAGGGAGAGGGTCTCCTACTTCAATATCAACCATCTCTAAGAGAAAGTCGATAGATTATGTCGGTTCCCGTGAGAATGAAACAAGCCCTTTTAAGAGGAACTTGAGTGGCTTGGGAAGTTAGGTGCAAGCGTCCATTGGGTCCATGACGTCTTGTCTTCAATACCGTGTTACCTTGGTAACAACCAAGAGTATATGTATTGAACCCATTCATCGCCCTAAGGTTGAATTATTGGAGGGCTATTTCTTTTCACCATTTTCTCATTTCATTTCTTTTCATTCTTCAACCCTTCAAGGCTTACCGAGACTTCATAACTAGAACCTTGTTGGGTTTATTCCAAGACTAGCCTGCCTCATCCGCACTCTTCCCATTTCTCATTTTCTCCTTTTTTTCAATATACCTAAGGACTCTACACTATCTAGTGGATTGTCCCTGGGTAGATCCCTCCGGTTCTGGCGGATCGTTGGAACACATACCTAACCTTATCATCCTTATATCACTGTACATAAAGTAAAGTTGGTCGGTCTATTTGGTATTGTTCATCTGCCATTGGAACCAATTAAAAACCATTTGAAAATCAATCCAGATACTTGTGATATATTATCAAAACATTTTGTTCCTGAATTGTTTTTTGATATTTTTAGAATAAGTGCTCCCCCTCAACATGTGCATGAATAGTTTGAAATTGTTTTGCACATGGAGGCAAGAGGAAGAAATTACTTCTTTGATTACCATTTTCTAAAAGATATCACCATCACTTCCTTGATCAAGTCAAGTAAATAAAGCATTTCCGGGAAGGATGAGGTTTCCATAAGTTTGCTCCCCCTCAATATGTGCCTCGAGGTTTGAAAAGAGTTTTGCACATACTAGAGGAACCAAAGACATTGAGATAAATGATCACGCTTCAAATCATAGGTTTAAGATAGATGCTCCCCTCAACATGTGCATGGAAAATTTGAAATCGTTTGTCACATGTGGGAAGGATAGCATGTACATCCTTATAAAACCATTTACCGAATTATCGTTTAAACCAATTTAAATCACACATTCTCCCCGATCACAATTATCAAATCATTTGAGATTTGTGATCTCTTATTGATTTAAATTGATTTTGAAAGATTTTAAGGGAATTGTGACTTGATTATGAAAGCGTTTTAACCGATAAGGATCGGATTTTAGACTTTAAAACTCCATTGATAAAACATGCATGTACATCTTTTGAAAACAATTAAATGCCAAATAACTTTTTAATTTAATTGAAATCATTCTCCCTCAATCAATGACATAGGTTGTTGATTGAGAGATAGAGATTTTGACAAATAAGTCCGATGATTATCAAAATAGAGACCGAGTTATTTTTCAAAGCGCTTAGTTTTCAAGAGATAAATATTTATAGAATCGAGCATGGAATTTGAAAACATGGTAAAGCATGGCTCGTTCTTTCTTTGAAAAGCGGTTCTTGCCGAAATGACAATAAACCATTGTTTCTCTTTCTCCCAAAAATATATTTTTTTTTGATTTTTTTTTTTTTTTACATTTGAACAACATCTAAAGTCCCGTGTCATTCTTTGAATGACAACTCAAAGACCGTAGATATTATCGAATCGAGGAAAACATGACAAAGGACTATATATATATATATATATATATATATATATATATATATATATATATATATATTTTTTTTTTTGGAATTTTCAAGATTTTACAAATTTTATGGATTTTGAAGGTTTTATATTTTTCTATTTTGTTTTCGAATAGATATATACAAGAGATAGATGAAGATAGACCTTTACTCCTCGCCTTCCTCCTCAAGACGCGTTTGAGTGTTTCGGTTGAAGGCTTTTCAAGCCAAGACGTGGAAGAATAAACTCAAACGTTCTCTTGGAAGAGCTTTGGTGAAGATGTTCGCTAACCGGTATTCGGACCTCACAAAATAGAGTTCCACCACACCTTTTCCACTTGTTCTCGATGAAATGATGTCGAATGTCGATGTGCTTTGCTCTTGAGTGTTGAACGTTGTTGCATGAGAGAGCAATAGCACTTTATTATCACGAAGACAGAGGGATTTTGTTGAATTGAGCCATAGTCGATAATTGAGATCTCATCCATAAGATTTGAGCACAACAAGATGACATGGCTATGTATTCAACCTCTGTAGAGGAAATAGAAGTACTCATTTGCTTCTTTGAGGACCACTAACAAGCTTATCATCCAAAACCGAGCACCTCGGATGTACTTCGACGAGTATCTTGACACCGCATGATCAAGATTCGCATAGGTCGTTAGTGACATACCGGTGTCCTTCGAGTACCAAAGACCCATATTGATGGTTCCTTGGAGGTACCGAAGACCCGCTTAACCGCTTCAAGGTGCTTTTAGTAGGCTTAGCACGGTATCTAGCACACATGCAAACAATGAACAAGATGTCGGTCTACTAGCAGTGAGGTACATCGAGGATCCAATCATACTACGATATTTCGTTTGGTCAATCATGATCCCCGAGTGGTCCTCATCTAGTTTGGTTCGATCAATCATGGGGTGTCAACAGCTCACTTGAATCAAATCCAAATTTCTTTAAGATCTCTGTTGCATATTTAGATTGATTTATGAAAGTGCCTCCGGACTTTGTGAAATTTGTAATCCCAAGAAAATGACATTTGTCCCATCATTGACATTTGAAATTTTGAACTCATTTCATTTGAAAACGATCACATTCCATTGGGTCATGCCGAGAAAAATAATATCATCAACATAAATTTGAACATGAATTAAATGTTTTCCGACTTCCGGTGAATAATGTAGGATCAATCGCTCCTTTGCTAAATCCGGTAGATAGAAGAAACTTTGATGATGTATCATACCAAGCCCTTGGAGCTTGCTTTAAACCGTAAAGTGTCACACCCCAATTTACTGTTTTTCATGAATGGAATTCACAGGATTGTTGTCATAGCATCACAATCACAGTTATATTGAGCGACCTAAAGTGTCGTTTAAAACACATCGTTGGATATTTAATAAAAGCGTTGAGTTACAACATAGGTCCCAAAAGTTTATAAAGTTTATGGAAATATAATTATATTACAAGTCCAAACGATGGTTTTAAAAGAAAGTGACATAATGTACAATGATGTAAGTCGGCCGCCATGACAAAGGGGTTCCTTAATCATGCCATGATGAATATGCCTTAGTTACACGAAAATACATTGCTAAAACGGTCAACAATAATGTTGGTGAGAAATCATAGGTTTATGTAAATGTTTTATACGACTACGCAAGTATAGATCGTATGACAATCATGTCACATAAAATGTTACGGTATGACAATCATGTCACATAAAATGTTATGTGTATGACAATCATGTCACATAAAATGTTACAATTGCTATAAGTCCATGACACCGAAACTAGACTGCTCATAATGTATGCCCCAACAGAGTGTTTGCCGACAACTCAATAATGTTATTAAATGAGATGCATCCGTATGACTAGTTGGGATTCACCAACCCGGATGGAGGCGCCCTCGATAGATCTATCCACTCACCCTCGCTTCTAAGATTAACGGTTCATGTTCGTGAAAAGGGACTTTCAATTGGCATGCGGTAACTTAAGCAATGTAAATGAATTTAACATACTTGGTATCGTAATAGAAATGTTGTGCAATGTATTCTCCCGTAGGTTTGAAATGAAGTAAAACTTGAATAAATCGGGGCTATGAAAACTTACCTTGGTATGCGTAAATGTAAGACATCACAACAAACATCAAGTAATAAATGTGCACGGCTCGACACGCAACCTAGATAAGTATGGTATGATTTTTAGTCTAAGTCTTGCATTCAAAACAACGCTTGTAAGTTTACCGATGTTTGTGTTTTGAAAGTGTTTGAAGTTCAAAAGCAAAAGTTTCCATATATATTTGGATCGTTAAAATGCTTGAAGTTTTAAAATAAATATTATAAATATTTGTTTTATAATATTTTATGTGAAGTTTCATGAATTATTTGATTGTCGATAATGATCGAAAAATGTAGTTGCGAAGGTAATTCGCACGTCTTGGCTCTTGGAAAAGATGGAGGAATAACTTATACGAAACTTTCGTATAAGAGTTGACTCGTATAGTGACTCAGTATTCTCACGCCAATGAGGAACAGATGATCGACACAGTCGAGAAAAATATTGACGAGTACTTGAGTCGAGAAGGAATGACAAAAGAAGTAAAGGATATAGCGATAAGGACAATGTCGATAGAGAAAGTCAATTAGTACGTTTCGGCGTTTACCCCTTGCTCCCAAATAGTTTGTATAAATGAACAAGGTTATGTTTCAATTTGCAATTCGAACAATAAAGTTTTACTACATAAAAGTAATTCGTGTTTGGATTTGTTTGTCGAGTTTCATAACAATAAAAAGGGATTTGGTTTAAAATATAAGTTTATAACGTTTTTATAAATTTCGGCATGACACGTCCATTTATATAACGTGCCCAAGTCATCGTGACTTTATTAAAACTCATGTTGCAAAACATATTTCTCGATAAGTTTATAATTGACAAGTCATTATTAGTTGAATAAGTGTTTATTGCATATTTTAGGTTTGTTACGAGTCTAATATATTAAATTCTTTACGAGTCTAATATATTGTATCGTCTCAAGTCCAAAATGTCCAATAAATGCTCATACAACTACAAATTATTGTCCAAAATAATCCAAGTCCAATTTTAATAGTTTTCGTCCAATAATGTCCAAATCCAATAATCAAATCCAAGCATAGGCTTTAATAAATATTTCCAAATCCAAAATATATAATCCATTAAATATTCGTTTTGTCAAGTTATCCAAATCAGAAACAAATCCCATATCAATCCCGAGTAGTGATCCAATAAATTCGAAACGTCATCGACTAAAACAAAGATAATGAGTTACGTTAATAAACGTTAAATGAATTGATCAACACAAAAAAAAATAAGTAAATAATCCAACACTTAAGTTTTAGTTTCCAAAACAATATATATCGATACTAACGTATACGACCAATTCGAGACGACCTAAACCTTGCAATGACTCAAAAGAAGTTACGTTTAGGCCTAAGATATATTCCAAGTCCCCACGACACTTCGTGTGTCGTGGTACACATAACAACATTTACCGAAAATGTCATTTACCAACTATTGTCTCCACAACAATTATCACGGCCAAGTTTAATGTTCCACATTTAATTATTTATTTAAAAATTATTTTTACAACTTCCCAACCTCGGCTAAATGCCTCGGTCAACCAATCTTGTCGCCGCGACTTCCCATGAGTCACGGCTCCCCCATAAACAACCACTAATAGTTCTTAGACACGGCTAGCTCAACAAACACGAGTCGTGCCTCACCTTGAGTCACGGCTCATGTCTACCCCACATATATATAAAAAAATCACCAATAATATAGATCCCATCAAAATATTCCAAACCGAACTGGGAAATCACAAGGACATGTATATGCTCATATGAATAACAAAAAATCAAACAAGTTATCACTCAACATGAGTATCAATCGGATAAACAACTTGGTCGACCAAAATGATGTTAAAACCCGCAACTAACAATCACAAGAACATGTATGCTCGAATTAAAATAATAACACGGATTAAATAAGAATCGGATCCAAGTCAACTCAACTCGTGAGTTGACTCGACGAGTCAACCGACTCGGAGTGAGTCACACGACTTGAGCGAGTCCAAACAATTCAAGAGCCAAAATTACAAAATCCAAGCGCTTTAGTTTATAAAACATCAAGTGTTATTAGTTTTCATCACAAAATCGTTTTATTGATTAAAACGATTAGGGTTTAAAAAAATGAAAGAAATGAAGAGTTGGGACACGTGAGCCCTTACCAATGAAAGAGGAGGGGAAAGGGTGGTGGGCATGGCGGTGGTGGTGGTGGCGGAGAACCTCAAAACACCCCAAACGCACTCCTTTTTAACCAAACGCCCGAAACGACATGAGGAAGACGATCTATCGTTGGTAACAAGAAAATGGGTGGCGAATTTGGCGGATTTGACGACTACGGATTATATGAATTCGGTGGTGGTGGTTTATATTAAAAGAGAAAATCTATTTTGGGTTTATATACCCTTTGAGGGGCTAAATGTGGACAAAGGAAAATCGGGGGTGGTTGTGTAAATTAAATGAGGGTGTTTTGAAACTTTAATAATCTTTATATAAAAGCCTTGTGGGCCCCATTTGTCATAGCAAATAGCCGTTAAAAATTACGAGACTTGCGCCATTGCGTCCGAAATGATTTTTCTGATAAAAATGAGTATTCATTTGAATAATTTTCTCGAATTTAAATTAATTAATAAATCAAATTAATTTAAGAGTTTAAAGTCGCGCAAGCTCATTTGTTTCGTAGATTTCGTGTTTCACGAGATATTCTCTCGTTTTCAAGCTCGATTAGATTTAGGTAAGTTCGAAAGAGATACTTTGGGAATAATAAATATAATTTATTATTTAAAATCAGTCTGAAAATATTTCCGGTTGCTAATTGAATGGAGATAAGTCCATATCGAGAAAAGTATATATGAAATACGTATAAAACGAGTTGGATTGTGTATCGTTGCATAAAATGCGACACAATGAGAGTAGAAAAGAGTTGAAGTTAAAACATGAACTTCCTCAAGTTTCGGTATTTTGTTTACGCTTTAAAATCGTGAATTGAATATTTTAGTTACACGTTGGAACAGTTAACGGTAAAATATGTTTTCGAGGGTGTTTTATAAAAGAAATATAAAACATCAATATTGATTCAAAAATGTGTTTATTAGACTAATACCATACTTTCTATTGGTGGTTCGATGCAGCGAGCTCGTGTTTTCGATAAAGTGAGATAACTTCGTGTGAGTTTGAAAACTCATAGCAGGTCGAAAATAAAAATTTTGCATTTTCTGTTCCAGTGTGCCGGATAACTTCCCATAATTATATCAAGTGAGCTAATGCTTGCTCAAAAATGTTCAGGTAATAATAAATAATAATTTATTATTAAATTTAAAATGCGGAAATTTACCGATTGTCACAGTCTCCCCGTGTTACAAGAAAATTCGTCCTCGAATTTTAGTTTGAGTTACTCTATAGAGTTTGAGCGTTTTGACAATCGGGATACGGTTATACTCTAACCGTTTGGCTTCCCGACTCATGGTTTCAGTAGGTTTTAACATTACATCGACGTGAATTTCCTCCAAAGAAATGATGTTCAGTCTAGGTGTACTCCTAGAGTTATTTCTATTACCTCATTCCTCCAGGTTTTGGTTAATAAGGGATATCCAAACAACCTACTCCTTGTAGTTGCTCATGACATGATATTTTTGATGGTCAATCCATTTGAATGATGACGTCGAAATGTCATGTTCTGTTGTGTGATTAAAATGATAGTGTGGGTTACTGGTAAGCTTCAAGTTCCCTCTAAAAGGATGATGTTGATTGCTATCTGTAATTTGTTGGTTGAATTAATGATGTACTTTATACCCAAAGTACTTGATGATGTGGTTTCTTGGAACTAGAAAAGTTACGGGGAGAAACAGGGAGTTACGTAGTTGGTCTCCGTGAATAGTCTAGAGTTGTAACTATTAATGGGTTGTCCTAAGACGGTTTATGGTGTGGTTTATCTCCTTAGTTTAATATGGGGTATGAGGTAAAATTGTATTTAAGTGGTCAAGTTGTGTAGAAATCTATTTGATTTCTATGGTTACCAAGATGAAGGTTCGTAAGTCGTATTCCTCCCGACTATACATGTGGAGATGGTTGCGCTCAACACTACGTTTTGATGATAGCAGATCCTTTGAAATCTAAAGGATTAAAGTAATGTTAGGTGTTTCTAGAGTTGAGTTTCGTACAACTCTTAAGGTCGTTACCGTAGGTAATTCCTGTTGATTGAGGTTATGCTCATTTGTAGATTGTCTTATGAAGGCTAGTTGGTGTCACCCGTCATTTCGGATTAGGATGATGTGAAAATAGAAAGTTGTTGACTTTGATCAAGTTTTCGAAGGAGAACCTGATGAATGTAGAGAAAGTGGCTGAACTTCAGCTTTTGTAAAGAAAAACTTGTTAATTAGAATTTTAAGCGACAACACCGAATCGGTTCCAAGCTGGAAGTTTACATGTCCTCTATGTGAGTTCAGGAATTGTTTCTTAACCTCAAATAATTCTAACACCTCAGATTTTATAGATGATGTATCAGTTTGTTCCTTAACAATCTCATTCAAATGTTTATTGTTTCAAGGTAAATTGTTCGATTCTCTCCAAAGGTTTTGCCTAATGAGTAAAGGAAAGTCATTCCTAGAAAGGTTGGTGCTGAATTCTGATTCATCGATAAGGCGCGGAGTGGAGGGGGTTGTGACGGGGTAGGATTATGACAGGTACGCATTATACCATAATGCGAGGGTTGTTATATGATAAGTTTGTGTATTCACACAAAAAGTTTGTAGCACCCAAAGTTTTAACAAAAATTTACTTCAAACATAATTTCAGTATAACTATTCTCAGTATTGCAAAATTCACCTCTGAGTCGGACATAGGTGATCAGGCTATGTCCCACTGTCCCTGGTCGAATATAGGTGATCAGGCTATATTCTACCGAGGTTCAATGAATTTTAAAATGCTCAGCTTAGATATACTAATAGTATGTTGCAATGCTTCTTAAAAGTTGTTTTGAAAATTAAGATGAGTGACCAAACTCGAGGTCGAATAATAAGTTCATATAGAAAGTGGTGAGTATCCAAACTCGACGGTACATGATAAGTTCATGTAAAGGAAAGCATAATGTTGAGGTTATAAATCAGTACATAGGGGGATTATCACAATCCAGTATGTGAGTACGAGTGAGCGGGGTAAGACATAGTCTGTGACAAAGTCGGTATACGTATGTAAGTATATAGCAAATACTTAAAATAAGTAGTATGTGTCAAGTAAATAAAGTTGCATAGAGCAGTGTATGACACAAAGTTTTGTTAAATGAATAGCAGTAAATAGTGAGCAAGGCAGGCTGTCTAATAACAACAGCTTTGAAACTCTCCTAGTCCTTAAATCTATAAGATAGTGTAGTTTCTGTGGTCTTAGTGATAGGTGGTAGTAGTGTGTCGAATCATGCACGCTTCCCTAGCGGTAAATCAAATGTATGACTAATAGGTCCACTAGGACTAAGCTTGTAAGTCCTACCAAATGGTATGATTTGTCTCAACAGAATGATAAAAATTGTCCTGATCCTATAGTGAATCAACGATGATCGTGATGGTGTAGGTGCAACTTCGTCCTCCTAAAAGGGGTTCAGCCTCATTATCTGATGTTATCGGTGTTGAGTCAACTGATGTTAAAATTGTGATATGGAATGACATGGCATTCTCCATGTCAAAGTGATGTGAGTATGTTGGGATGGGTATTTGAAGGCATCTATGTGACAATCGATTTTGAAATGAAAGTGAATATCTCGAAAAATGTGCGTATGAAACCGCATGTATAGTGACTATGCACTTATAATGAAATGATGAGATGCTATGATGATGTAGTTATAGTCTAGGGTCAATGATGCAACCTAGTTCTCTATAACTGTAGCTCTGATACCAATCTGTCACACCCCAATTTACTGTTTTTCGCCGGAATGGAATTTCGGGATTGATTGTCATAGCATCACAATCACAGTTATATTGAACGACCTAAAGTGTCGTTTAAAAACACATCGTTGGATATTTAATAAAAGCGTTCAGAGTTACAACATAGGTCCCAAAAGTTTATAAAGTTTGCGGAAATATAATTATATTACAAGTCCAAACGATGGTTTTAAAAGAAAGTGACATAATGTACAATGATGTAAGTCGACGCCGCGACTCAAAAGGGGTTCCTTAATCATGCCATGATGAATATGCCTTAGTTACCTGAAAATACATTGCTAAAACGGTCAACAATAATGTTGGTGAGAAATCATAGGTTTATGTAAATGTTTTATACGACTACGCAAGTATAGATCAGGTATGACAATCATGTCACATAAAAATGTTACAGGTATGACAATCATGTCACATAAAATGTTACAGTATGACAATCATGTCACATAAAATGTTACAATTGCTATAAGTCCATGACACCGAAACTAGATCTGTTTCATAATGTATGCCCCAACAGAGTGTTTGCATGACAACTCAATAATGTTATTAAATGAGATGCATCCGTATGACTAGTTGGGATTCACCAACCCGGATGGAGGCGCCACTCGATAGATCTATCTACTCACCCTCGCTTCTAAGATTAACGGTTCATGTTCAGGAAAAGGGGACTTTCAATTGGCATGCGGTAACTTAAGCAATGTAAATGAATTTAACATACTTGGTATCGTAATAGAAATGTTGTGCAATGTATTCTCCCCCGTAGGTTTGAAATGAAGTAAAAACTTGAATAAATCGGGGCTATGAAAACTTACCTTGGTATGCAGAAATGTAAGACATCACAACAAACATCAAGTAATAAATGTGCACGGCTCCGACACGCAACCTAGATAAGTATGGTATGATTTTTAGTCTAAGTCTTGCATTCAAAAACAACGTTTGTAAGTTTACCAGTGTTTGTGTTTTTGAAAGTGTTTGAAGTTCAAAAGCAAAAGTTTCCATATATATTTGGATCGTTAAAATGCTTGAAGTTTTAAAATAAATATTATAAATATTTGTTTTATAATATTTTATGTGAAGTTTCATGAATTATTTGATTGTCGATAATGATCGAAAAATATAGTTGCGAAGGTAATTCGCACGTCTTGGCTCTTGGAAAAGATGGAGGAATAACTTATACGAAACTTTCGTATAAGAGTTGACTCAGATAGTGACTCAAGATTCTCACGCCAATGAGGAATGTATGATCGACACAATGAGAAAAATATTGACGAGTACTTGAGTCGAGAAGGAATGACAAAAGAAGTAAAGGATATAGCGATAAGGACAATGTCGATAGAGAAAGTCAATTAGTACGCTTCGTTTACCCTTGCTCCCAAATAGTTTGTATAAATGAACAAGGTTATGTTTCAATTTGCAATTCGAACAATAAAGTTTTACTACATAAAAGTAATTCGTGTTTGGATTTGTTTGTCGAGTTTCATAACAATAAAAAGGGATTTGGTTTAAAATATAAGTTTATAACGTTTTTATAAATTTCGGCATGACACGTCCATTTATATAACGTGCCCAAGTCATCGTGACTTTATTAAAACTCATGTTGCAAAACATATTTCTCGATAAGTTTATAATTGACAAGTCATTATTAGTTGAATAAGTGTTTATTGCATATTTTAGGTTTGTTACGAGTCTAATATATTAAATTCTTTACGAGTCTAATATATTGTATCGTCTCAAGTCCAAAATGTCCAATAAATGCTCATACAACTACAAATTATTGTCCAAAATAATCCAAGTCCAATTTTAATAGTTTTCTTCCAATAATGTCCAAATCCAATAATCAAATCCAAGCATAGGCTTTAATAAATATTTCCAAATCCAAAATATTTAATCCATTAAATATTCGTTTTGTCAAGTTATCCAAATCAGAAACAAATCCCATATCAATCCCGAGTAGTGATCCAATAAATCCGAAACGTCATCGACTAAAACAAAGATAATGAGTTACGTTAATAAACGTTAAATGAATTGATCAACACAAAAAAAATAAGTAAATAATCCAACACTTAAGATTTAGTTTCCAAAACAATATATATCGATACTAACGTATACGACCAATTCGAGGCGACCTAAACCTTGCAATGACTCAAAAGAAGTTACGTTTAGGCCTAAGATATATTCCAAGTCCCCACGACACTTCGTGTGTCGTGGTACACATAACAACATTTACCGAAAATGTCATTTACCAACTATTGTCTCCACAACAATTATCACGGCCAAGTTTAATGTTCCACATTTAATTATTTATTTAAAAATTATTTTTACAACTTCCCAACCTCGGCTAAATGCCTCGGTCAACCAATCTTGTCGCCGCGACTTCCCATGAGTCACGGCTCCCCCATAAACAACCACTAATAGTTCCTAGACACGGCTAGCTCAACAAACACGAGTCGTGCCTCACCTTGAGTCACGGCTCATGTCTACCCCACATATATATAAAAAAATCAGCCAATAATATAGATCCCATCAAAAATATTCCAAATCCGAATCTGGGAAATCACAAGGACATGTATATGCTCATATGAATAACAAAAAAAATCAAACAAGTTATCACTCAACATGAGTATCAATCGGATAAACAACTTGGTCGACCAAAATGATGTTAAAACCCGCAACTAACAATCACAAGAACATGTATGCTCGAATTAAAATAATAACACGGATTAAATAAGAATCGGATCCAAGTCAACTCAACTCGTGAGTTGACTCGGACGAGTCAACTGACTCGGAGTGAGTCACACGACTCGGAGCGAGTCCAAACGATTCAAGAGCCAAAATTACAAAATCCAAGCGTTTTAGTTTATAAAACATCAAGTGTTATTAGTTTTTCATCACAAAAATCGTTTTATTGATTAAAAACGATTAGGGTTTAAAAAAAAATGAAAGAAATGAAGAGTTGGGACACGTGAGCCCTTACCAATGAAAGAGGAGGGGGAAAGGGTGGTGGCTGCGCGGCGGCAGGTGGTGGTGAGCGGCGGAGAACCTCAAAAACACCCCAAACGCACTCCTTTTTTAACCAAACGCTCCAGAAACGACATGAGGAAGACGATCTATGCGTTGGTAACAAGAAAATGGGTGGCCGGAATTTGGCCGGATTCCGGCGACGGCGCCGGATTATATGAATTCAGGTGGTGGTGGTTTATATTAAAAGAGAAAATCTATTTTTGGGTTTATATACCCCTTTGAGGGGCTAAATGTGGACAAAGGAAAATCAGGGGGTGGTTGTGTAAATTAAATGAGGGGCTGTTTTGAAACTTTAATAATCTTTATATAAAAGCCTTGTGGGCCCCATTTGTCATAGCAAATAGCCGTTAAAAATTACGAGACTTGCACCATTGCGTCCGAAATGATTTTTCTGATAAAAATGAGTATTCATTTGAATAATTTTCTCGAATTTAAATTAATTAATAAATCAAATTAATTTAAGAGTTTAAAGTCGCAAGAAGCTCATTTGTTTCAGAGATTTCGTGTTTCACGAGATATTCTCTCGCTTTCAAGCTCGATTAGATTTAGGTAAGTTCGAAGAGATACTTTGGGAATAATAAATATAATTTATTATTTAAAATCAGTCTGAAAATATTTCCGGTTGCTAATTGAATGGAGATAAGTCCATATCGAGAAAAGTATATATGAAATACGTATAAAACGAGTTGGATTGTGTATCGTTGCATAAAATGCGACACAATGAGAGTAGAAAAGAGTTGGAAGTTAAAACATGAACTTCCTCGAAGTTTCGGTATTTTGTTTACGTTTTAAAATCGTGAATTGGAATATTTTAGTTACACGTTGGAACGGTTAACGTGTAAAATATGTTTTCGAGGGTGTTTTTATAAAAGAAATATAAAAACATCAATATTGATTCAAAAATGTGTTTATTAGACTAATACCATACTTTCTATTGGTCGGTTCGTGCGCGAGCTCGTGTTTTCGATAAAGTGAGATAACTTCTCGTGTGAGTTTGAAAACTCATAGCAGGGTCAGAAAATAAAAATTTTGCATTTTCTGTTCCAGTGTGCGGGATAACTTCCCATAATTATATCAAGTGAGCTAATGCTTGCTCAAAAATGTTCAGGTAATAATAAATAATAATTTATTATTAAATTTAAAATGCGGAAATTTACCGATTGTCACATAAAGAGCCTTCTTCAAACGATAAACGTGAGTAGGATGCTTTTGATTCACAAATCATTCAGTTACCGACGAGACGACTTCTTTAAGATCTCCATTCGAAATGCCGCCTTTACATCCATCCGATAGACTACCATGTTCTTACTAGCAAGATTAGCCAAAAGATTCGATTGCCTCGATTCAAGCAAGCGGAGCAAAAGATTCTTCAAAGTCAATACCCTCCTCTTGACGGTATCCTTTAGCAACTAATCGAGCCTTGTTCTTCAACACATCACCATGCTCATCAAGTTTCACTTTGAAGATCCATTTAAGAGCAATAATCATTGCACGTCTGAGCAGTACTAACTCCCATACATCAAGTCGATCAAACTCATGAATTTCATCTTGCATGGCATTGAACCGCCTATCTTCATTCATGGCGGTTTTAACATCTTTGGTTCGATCTTAGATAGTACGGAGTTGAAGAAGCACCATAAGGCATCGGTTGCAAGTTGTTTCCGTGTTGATACGGAGACGAGAGGATTTCCAATGATGTTGTCTAGTGGATGATCGTGAGTCCATTTTCTAAGGTGTTCATGTGGCGCTTGTTGAGGGACCGAGGTAGCAGAGTCGATGTCTCCTCAAGAAGATGGTTCGATGATGATTCAGAGCAAATATGTTTTCAAATGGAGCATCTTCGTGGAGTAGCAAAGGGATTAACTTTAATATTGATGCCGTAAACAGTTTCATTATGTATATTTGAAGAATGATGATTTGTTGATGAGATCAAGGATCAGCAGCAGCGATCTTGACTTAAAAATATTGAGACCGAGGATTGACTTCATTCATGTGAATATGAGCACCTCTGCTGTAGGAATCGACACCTCATTAGTACTTAGATCATAAAGTTCATCAAACATAGGATCAAACAATTTCTTTAAATCATCTTCGATGGAGGTACATATGGAGTTTCTTGAGAGGAGTTTGGAACAAGGGATGAACCAATGGGACTGCTTTTGAAGTGCGGTATCGAATCTGGATTGTCCAGAGCCATTTGACCGGTCACCATCAAACGAACGTGAATTGTTTCCATGATATTTCGGGTTCTTTTGTTGTAGATTCGGTATCCCTTTTGTTTGGTGCATATCCTACAAATACTCCAATGTCCGCTTTAGCTCTAAGTTTGCCTAAGTCTTGACCTCATTAGTTGGATAACATAATGCACCAAACACACGAAGGAAAGAGAGATTAGGTTTTATGTTGTGGACAAGTTCATATGGAGTTTTTCCATGAACAAGGTGAATCGTGGAACGATTTTGTGTGTAGCATGCAAATGGCAATAGCTTCACCCGGAGAAACATTGGAAACTTTGAGTAAATCAAGATTGTTCTAGCGGCTTCTACAAGAGTTCGATTGTCTTTCAACTACACCGCTCGTTGAGGAGTACGTGGAACACTTCTTTGATGGTCGATTCCAACGCTTTCATAAAATTCACTAAGTTGTTTGTTGACAAACCCGCCCATTGTCTGCTCGATAATTCGACGGTTTTGTTAAGTCGAAACGCAATGCTTGATGAGTTTGATGATGATATCGAGTTTCATCCTTTGTCCTAAGAACTTGACCCTGTGAATCTAGAGTAATAATCAACCACAACTAACACATATTTCTTCCCAAAGATATTCTCGCACCTCATTGGTCCACATAAACCATATGAATCATATGAAGAACTTCGTGATGAGTTAGTAGGTTTGGGTTTATGGGCATACTTTTGCTTTTTCCCAATTGACATGTCGAACAAAGATGATCCTTTTCGTATTGAGTCTAGGTAAACCTACAACTAAATCCTTTCGTGTGAGATCATTGATGGTGCCGAAGTTCGTGTGATTGAGACGACGATGCCATAACCATGACTTTGTTTTAGAAGCCTTTGACGACAAGCAAATTGGAGAAGACTTCATCATATCTTCGATAGAGATGGTGTATAGATTTGAACCACGTGAACCTCTTAAAAGTTCCTTACCATCAAGTTCTCTAACGAAACAGTATGTTTTCTCAAGGCTACTTCTAGATCCGAATCGCAGAATCGACCAACAGAGAACAAGTTATGACCAAGACCTTCTACATAGTAAACCCTAGAGATAACACTTTGCCAACAACATAGTCTCCATAACCCATAATAGCACCGAAATGATCATTCCCGAATCTAATCGTCTCCGATGAATTTGCTCACGGTTCATGAGCCGTGACCGTAGCAGTCATATGCTTGGAACAACTGAGTCCGTGTACCACAAAATGATTTGAACGATCCGCAGTTGAACATGCATAAGAATGGATAATCGGATAATTGGGATCCCATGCAAGAATGGGTTCCATTTGGTTAGTAACAATGGTTGGAACACCCATATCGTAAATAGAAGCATTCATATCGTAAAATGAGGCAATGGAATCATTGTGAATAGATGCAAGATTAGTGTCTCAGATAGCCTGCTCACGGTGTGCTCACTTCTTAAGGGAATAGTTCTACCAGAGGCATCCATTTTCTAGTGGGCATTATCGATTAGTCTTATGACCAATGTATCCAATAATAGCCTATCTTACTAAATGTTCTTCCTGTGGGTTTCACTATTTTCTAACTTTCTTCGCTTTTACCTTTAGCCTTCTTAGCATGAATTTTAGCATTAACAATATTATCTCGACAATTAACATCATTAGTTAAAACATTAACAACACATTCATGATTAGAGATGAATTCAAAGACATCAATACAAGGTTTGCAAATAGTATCGAATTCAATTAATTACAAGACGCCTATGGCTAATACTAGAATCAACACGATTCGCTTTATTCGGTTCAAACTTAAAGTTCCTAGATTGTTCTTCTACTTTTCCAAAGGCACATTCTTAGCTTCATGAGGTCCTATCATTCCTTGTATTGTCTTGAGACTTTGACCGCTCCCTTTAATGTCACCGATTACTCTGTAGAGGAATGGGAACATTAGTTGGTTTTACTACTCTTTGCATCACCGCTTAGATGCGCCGATCCGAACTACATGCAGCACACTAAGGTTCACTTTCTTAAAACTAGAAGTGCTGGATTTGTACCCTAGAAGGCACACTCGAGTTCTCTTTCTTAGCATTGATGATCTGGGATCCGAACTACTTAAAGGCACACTAAGGTTCACATTCAAAACATTGGGCATCGAATGAATATCATACTTGGCATTAGGCATCGAGCATGGAATCAAAGGATTAACTCTCTCACCTAATGACTTTGGGCATATTGTGATCAAGCATTCTAGGATTTCTTGAGATCGTTTGGCATATAAGCATGCATGTCCAATTGCATTATCATGAGGTTTCTCTAACTTATCCTCTTCAACAATCTCATGCAGACATTCTAAGCAATCCTTAAGGGATGAGAAGTATGTTTGAACAACAAGTTTGTTGTTCCGAGATGAGGAGGACATAATTCACGTACAAAGCATATTTATTACAAGAATGAACCTTTGATACACCATTCTCCCATTGGTCATAGGCATTTTCCTTTACATGACTCTTCGATTCTCAATTTCCTTTTGCAATGAAGCTATTTGTTCATTATTTTTGTTACGAGTGACCTTTATTGATTCAAATAACTCATTGAAATGACGTTTAACCTTTTCATTTTCTTCTAAAAACTTTCGCTTTCCTTTTGTAATGCATTTACAAGGTTTTGAAGATGAAACGCTTGAGAATTTCGAGAGTCTAAAGGAGGAGGCATTTGGGAGCCTGTCATATTGTTCGCTTGACCCTTTAATTGAGAGATTTGGGCTATCAACTTTCGATCGTGTTGCAATGAGCTTGAATCGCTCATCACGCTTGTTAATTTGAAAACCGCATCAAACTCGAGCATCCGAGGATGTCTTGATATTTGAAGTTTTGACATTTTCTTTAAGATGTTGATATTTTAGTTGTAAATTAAAATGCTCAACTTCTAGTTTAGAAAAATGTTTAACCACATTGTCGTGATCATCCAGCTCAATTTTCTCGCTTAGTTTAGAATTAGTTTTTCAAGCTCAATGACACGATCATGGGAGACTTTCGAGGCAACAGATAGTTCATGAAATTGGGAAGCATTAATAGAGCAATTTGAAGCGGTGAAAACATATCTTGAGCAACACATTCAAGAATAAGAGTCTCATTTAATGTATGCAAGTTCTTCCTCTCAATCTCATTATATTTTAGTGCACTCATAGTCACTAACTTCAACTATCATTGCATCAAATTCCTTTTCCATTCCCTTAATATCGCTTTCTATCCCTTTCAAGACTCTCAAAGTGATCTTTTAGAAGTTTAAAGAAAGGCATGACCTCGGTTAAATAACATTCTTTCATTTGCTCAAAACCCTTTCTCCTTCGATTATACGGTGGGTGTGATCCTTTTCTTGCAAGTTTTCTCAAAATCAACAAATAGTTGAAATATAACATATTGGCTAATTAAGGTCTTGCTTTTAGTGGCAATTGTTCTAGGAACAAGATGCATTGGTGTATTAGGAGGATACACAATCGCTTCTAGGCATTTTCCAAAGGGAGGGTTTGTTTCAACAATATTTTCACTTTTCGCTTATCTAAATCCATTTTCCGTAAAACTTGTTCTGGAGTCAACATTGTCTCGAGGCTTAAACATGTTCAAGGAAACCAGTTTTCCTTCTTGTAATCATGGGGTGTGATCTTTATTTTCTTCTCTTTACATTTAGGATCATCTAATTTCTTGTTCATCTTTTCCCTAGTGACTTCATCCGATTTCTTATCTTCCTCGGCACTCAACGCAACTAGGTTTCGTCTAGGTTTAAGGATTTCATTGCCATCATAAAGAACCTTATGAGCATTTCTAGCCCTTTTAATGACCTCTGGATTTGGTTCTTCAACAAGGGAATGCTATGCTTATCGCTTAAGACTCTATGCTTAGTGATCATGTGAGCGAAATCAATGGTGTTCCCTTGTATGTACAACTTGTTTTCAAGTTTGTTTTTCAAAGTTTTCGATTAGAAAATCTTTCAAGAGTTTTGATTCCTTTGCATTAAATTCTTGCTTAAGCATTTTCACATTTTCTTGAAGTTCTTGTTTTGTTTAGCGCTTTAGAAAGCTTTTCTTGCAAGGAATTTAACTCTTGTTTTAATACTTCTTCTCTAAAATTACTTTTTCTAATGATTATACGCACTTGGTCATCCATTTCCGCTCACGAGTGGTCAACTCAAATTTTGCACGTTGTTCATAGATAGCAACACGCTCTTTATAGGCATTTAGTTCGAAATTACAGAATCATCGTGGGCACATGCGTGTATTCATCAAAACATAGTCATTGTTGATCGCAGAAGATGCATCACTTGGTACAACTTCACTTTCACTTTGTTTCACATATTGATCATATGGGACAATATTGATATTACCCATATTTTCAACATTTGATTCAATAGTTTCATTGATTGTACTTTGTCATGCATCCGTTGCACATCAAGATCATCGATAGTTTTAATACCTCCGAGATGAGTTTGTCTTTGGATGAGCCACTTGTGGTGAAGAAGAGACATTGGGAGAAACCATTGGAGAAATGCAAGCCATAAAATTGTGTGTGCAGAGGTCCATCATCCACATCAGTCGTATGCATCACAATCGCCGACTTGAAAGGCATTCGATGATTGTGACCTATCTCCGAATAGGCCGCTCATCCACATCTCGCATCATAGGTCTTGGCATTGCCTCGCCTAGAAACAACAATTCCTCTTCATCCAAAGCAAAGACCATTATCCCGAGCTTGTACAAGCAAGATCTTATCTCTCAAGTAATCAACATTTCGTGGACGCTTTGAGATGTACAATTCCTTGCAATGTGTCCTCACCACCACGCTTATAACATTTGATCGGCTTAGCTTGACCTTGAATACCATTCCTTCCTCGATTCGATTACCAACATAACTTCTACCACTCCACCTCTTCCTTGATCAAACTGCCTTTCATGAACCGATCGCCTATAATTTTCCCATCTCGATCAAAGCATGGTTGTGAAGATTGGAGGCGGTTCGGATCTCATTATGTGTGTGAAGTTTGTTGGTGTGAGGTGAAAGTGTCTGCTCTCTTTAACCATGAGTGTCGGTTGATTGATGAAATGTTCCATGACAAAGATTTGCATCGGGTTGCTTGAACCTTGGATCGAAATGGGTTTGTGATTATCATCTTCCGTGGGTACAACTTGAGGAGCATTGGTGGTAATCCCATCATTTGTGAAAAGGCGGTTGACTCATTTGTAGAGCTTGTTTCTCCCGACCTTTGAACCGATCAAGAATCCTCTTTTCAAACATGGCATGTTTCTCATTCTCAAGGAGGAAGGCATAGAGTTGCTCATAGTTTGTATTCTTCAATCCTTTAGTGAGCTTCACGGATGTGAAAAACTTGTGCCATTCGGGATTCATGTTGTTCACAAATTTTGAGTTCAAATGAATGTTAGGCATAGTCATTCGATGTTCCTCATATCATTCACCAACTTATGAAATCTCACATAGTACTCATAGACACTCTCATCCGGTTTCATCTTGAAGTGTTCAAATTCGTCATAGAGTTGTGATTCTCTGTCTTCCATAGTTAATTCAGAACCCGAGAGAAGCATCTTGACATTATCCCATAACGCTTTGCTTCGTGTTGTGATTGATCGACTTGTAGATGTCTTTAGGAAGACCTTGAAGAACAATGTTAGAAGCCCCGATATCAAGATCGAATCTCTTTTCTCCTTATCATCAAGCTCATCATACATCTTTGGTCCGTCCATTCCAGTAAATCGTAGTTCCATCTTCGCAGATCAAGTACATCTCTAGTCGCCTCAACTCGATACGGTCCTTCATCAATGGATTTGAGAATGTTGACACCATTTTCCTTTCCAAGACAAGAAAATCGATTCGCTGAGCCCAAGAATCGTAGTCGCCTCGCAAGCATGGGTGGACGAGTATCCGAACCACCGCTTGAACATCCTCGGAAGCAAATGGAGATGATAGTGGAAACGTTGGTAGACATGTTAACGCTTATACGGATTTTATAACTCTATGATTAAACCGGAAATAGATTCTTTCACGGATTTTACTAAATCAAGAGAAACCGTAAAAAATCACCCAAGTCGCTAGAAGATAATGCACCAAGTCGCTAACACCTAATTCGCTATACCACCAAGTCGCTAAAGTCCCAAGTCGCTAAACAAAGGCAAGTCGCTAAATAGTAACTCGCTAAGCCACAAGTCGCTAGCAAAATTTTGGCAAAGAATTGCTAAGATTCAAGTCGCTAAAGAATCAAGTCACTAAATAGCAACTCGCCACTCACCAAGTCCCTAACACTGTCGCTACCCGTAGTGGAGAGTCCACTACTTGTACTTGTAAGTCGCTAAGCCTAAGTCGCTAGCTCCAAAAACTTCAACTCGCTACAAAATGTAAAGCAAGTCGCTACAAGGAAAAATAATCCGTAGATCAAGTCGCTAGCAAGAAAACTTCACAAACATCACTTTTCAATCCAAAAACAACCCAACCAAGATGATTCAAGCTTACCAAATAAAAACCTAAACACTTGTGATGATTCTAAACGTAAAAGTACTAACAAAATCCAAGCTTTAACACAAGAAATCAACCAAATGATGCACAAACCACTAAACTTTTTCAAACTAAAAAACCACCTAAAAACCACTAGAAATCTAAAGATGTGCAAGATATGATTCACCATGGCTCTTGATACCAATTGTAGGATATTAGTTTTCACTTACACATCAAACTAAAGCACCAAATTGGCGTATAAATGGAATTCTAGAGAGAGAAAGTTAGAGGTTTAGGGAACTTAGTGAGAGAAAGTGAAAGATATTATTATGAGTTCCAACTCTACCTTGGAAGGTAGAGAGTATTTATAGTCTTACAATAAAACGCCACACAACGGATGTGGATCGTGCATACAGATGGGTAAAGACCCGTCCGTCCTCCACGGTGTTACTTAACTAAATACTACTTAACATAAAAGAACTACGACTACGAGCTTTCTAACGATTACATATACTTGAGGTGACCGACTCTTTAATACCTGGAATTTCTAATTTCTAACAATTGCTAATACAATTTTTTTTTTAATTATTATGTATAATGTAATATTTTGTAAAGTTAATTGAAGATAAGTGATAACTTGTATACACATTTGAGTATTTAGGGTAGCGTTAGCTAAAAATAAATTTTAACGGGTCAAGATAAAATATATTGAGGTCATAAAATTATAAAATACATTTCTTGCAAAATTTAAGTGAAATATAATTATCGTAGTATTTAAGAAAACCGTCGTAATTATATAAATATAACAATTTATATACAAAATAAATTTAAAACACTGGGTAAACTCATAATATTATTTTATAATCTTAATATAAGTATGAAAATATATCGGGATAATTTTTGGAAGTATCGGATCAATTGTTCAAAATAATTATTTACGCGATAGCGTTTATTTAATAAAAATTATACGTTTAATGTAATATGCAAAACCATGCATGAACTAATATGATCATAATGATGCTAATGATATGTATACTAAACCTAGTCTATATGAAATATCCTTGATGATAAGTTCATGAATTCACAGCTAAACCACTAAGGTTACGCGAATTTGATAATCGTAAACCTAGTTTACGATAAACGATAAAATAATGAAGCATGAGTAGAAATTTTCTCCGGGAATGAATAGTGTTTCGTGAATAGTAATTTTTGAAATATGTTCTCAAAATATTACTTTGACTCCAAAAACGGTGAATAGTAAAATTTTGAACAGTAACCGGTGAATAGTAAATTCCCGAGATGAATAGTAAATTTGAGAAATGACCTGAAAGTACGAGTTGTCACAGTATTTTGAAAAGCAATAACCTTTAGTGTTTGATTTGTTTTATTGGGTTATTAGCTAATTATAACCTTTAGTGCTTGATTTGTCTTATTGAGTTATTAGCTATTTTGATGCTAATCATTTTTTCTTCTTTCTTTCCTATGAAAAGATAATAAGCATTTTTAGTGTTTGGATTATTTTATTGGCTTATCGATTCATTTGCGTGCATTTGGACAATCAAATAACTTGTTAGGAATTAGAAATTCCAGGTATTAAAGAGTCGGTCACCTCAAGTATATGTATTCGTTAGAAAGCTCGTAGTCGTAGTTCTTTTATGTCAAGTAGTATTTAGTTAAGTAACACCGTGGAGGACGGACGGGTCTTTACCCACTGTATGCCCGATCCATGCCTGTTGTGTGGCGCTTTATTGTAAAACTATAAATACCCTCTACCTCCCAAGGTAGAGGGTTGGAGCTCATAATAATATTTTCTTTCTCTCACTATAGTTCCCAACTCTCTTCCTTTCTCTCACTAGAACTTTCTCTCTAACATACTTATACGCCTACTTTGATCATGGTTTAGAGTGTTTGTGAAATCTAATATCTTACAATTGGTATCAAGAGCCATGGTTTGATCACCATCTTTCATGCTCTTTGTTTTGGTGGATTTCATAAGGTTTTGGTGTATTAAGGGTTTAGGAGAGTTTGATTCATTTGAACAAATTCTAGTGGTAAAGCTTGAATTTTGCTTGTACTTTTGTGTTTAGGATCATCATAAGTGTTTATGTTTTGAATTGGAAGGCTTAAATCATTGAGGTTTGGTTGTTTTGGATTGATAAAGTGGTTATTTGTGAAAAAGGACTGCTTAATTGTGTCTCGGACTTGTGTTTCTTCAAAGCGAGTTGCTTTGTTATTTAATGCGAGTTGGTACATGCGACTTAGTTTGCTTAGCGAGTTGATATTTATGCTACTTGGGTTCTAAGCGAGTTGTTTCTTTTTGCGACTTGAGATCTAAAGCGACTTGCTACTTAGCGAGTTGTAACGTTAGCGAGTTAACTTAAGCGACTTAGTGTTCAAGCGAGTTGATTTTGTTATGAGTTGAGACTAAAGCGAGTTGGCTATTTAGCGACTTGATTAATTGCGAGTTGAGTGTGTTATGAGTTGACCGCTTATGCGAGTTGTATGTTTAGCGACTTGTTCATTAGACCTTTTCTTCTTCGTGTTACATTCTTACGGTTGTTCTTTTGGTTTAGTAAAATCCGTGAAAGAATCAATTTCCGGCTTAATCAAAGAATTGCAAAATCCCGTAGAGCTTGAAACATGTCTACAAACGCTCCTACTATCATCTCCACTGCTGTCGAGGATGTTCAAGCAATGGTTCAGATACTCGCCCACCCATGCTTGATGTAATCGACTACGACTCTTGGGCTCAACGAATTAGATTGTACTGCCTTGGAAAGGAAAATGGAGTCAACATTCTCAAATCCATTGATGAAGGACCGATCGGGTTGAGACGACTAGAGATGTACTTGATATCATCAAGATGGAACTCGATTTACGGAATGGATGCATCAAAATGTATGATGAGCTTGATGATAAGGAGAAAAGAGATTCGATGTCGATATCGTGGCTTCTAACATTGTTCTTCAAGGTCTTCCTAAAGACATCTACAAGTCGATCAATCACAACACCGATGCAAAGCAAGATGGGATAATGTCAAGATGCTTCTCTCGTGTTCAATTAACTTTGGAAGACAGAGAATCATAACTCTATGATGAATTTGAACACTTCAAATGAAACCGATGAGAGTGTCTATGAGTACTATGTGAGATTTCATAAGTCGGTGAATGATATGAGGAACATCGAATGACTATGCCTAACATTCACCGAACTCAAAATTTGTGAACAACATGAACCCGAATGGCACAAGTTTGTTACTTTGTGAAGCTCACTAAAGGATTGAAGAATACGAATTATGAGCAACTCTATGCCTTCCTTCTTCGTAATGAGAGACATGCCATGTTTGAAAAGATGATTCTTAATCGCTCAAAACCAACCGTGGAGAGACAAGCTCATCTAATGACTCAACCGCCTTCTACTCAAACATCGGAATCACAACCAAAGCCTCACAAGTCATACCCATGGGTAATGGTAATCACAAACTCATTCCCGATCCTATGTTCAAACAAGTCGATGCCGATGCACACGCTGGTAACATCATTAATCAACTAGCTCTTCCGATTAGTCAAAACATGAATTCTCCCACAAACCAACAACAACCTCAAAACAAAGATCTAACCCACACAATCAAGCTACCGTTAAAGATGGGAGGATCGTGGTGCAACCAGCTCAGAAAGACAAGATGATCGGGGAAGAGGTGGAGCTGGTAGAGGTTATGTTGGTAATCGTAATCGAGGAAGGAATGGTAATCAAGGTCAAGCTAAGCCGATCAAATGTTATAACCGTGGTGGTGAGGACACATTGCAAGAAACCGCACATCTCCAAACGTCCACGTATCGCCGACACTTCGTAGATAAGATGTCGCTTGTACAAGCTCGTGATAATGGTGCCGCTGGATGAAGAGGAACTGTTGTTTCTTGTCGAGGGCAATGCCAAGACCTATGATGCGATGTGGATGAGCAACTTATTCGTGAGATAGGTCACAATCATCGAATGCCTTTCAAGTCGCCGATTGTGATGCATACGACTGATGTGGATGATGGACCCACCGCACACACAATTTTTATGGCTAGCATTTCTCCAATGGTTTCTCCCACGGTCTCATCTTCACCACAAGCTGGCCCATCCAAAGACAAACTCATCTCAGGTATTAAAACTATACGATGATGCCGATGTGCAAAAGATGCATGACAAAGTACAAGTAATCAAACTATTGTATCAAGTATTGAAAATATGGGTAATATCAATGTTGTCCCATATGATCAATACGTGGAACAAAGTGAAAGTGAAGTTGTACCAAGTGATACATCTTCGCATCAACAATGACTATATCTTTGATGAATACACCGCATGTGCCCCGATGATTTCGTAATTTCAACTAAATGCCTATAAAAACGTGTTGCTATTTATGAACAACGTGCAAAATTTGAGTTGACCACCGTGAAAGGTGAAATGGATGACCAAGTGCCTACAATCATTAGAAAAGTAATTTTCGAGAAGAAGTATTAAAACAAGAGTTAAACTCCTTGCAAGAAAAGCTTTCTAAACCGCTAAGCAAAACAATAACTTCAAGAAAATGTGAAAATGCTTAAGCAAGAATTTAATATAAAGGAATCAAAACTCTTGAAAGATTTTTCTAATCGAAAACTTTGAAAACAAACTTGAAAACAAGTTGTACATACAAGGAACACCATTCGATCGCTTCACATGATCACTAAGCATAGAGTCTTAAGCGATAAGCATAGCATTCCCTTATTGAGGAACCAAATCCAGAGGTTATTAAAAGGCTAGAAATGCTCATAAGGTTCTTTATGATGGCAATGAAATCCTTAAACCTAGATGAAACCTAGTTACGTTGAGTGCATCGAGGAAGATAAGAAATCGATGAAGTCACTAGGAAAAGATGAACAAGAAATTAGATGATCCTAAATGTAAAGAGAAGAAAATAAAGATCACACCCCATGACTACAAGAAGGAAAACTGGATTTCTTGAACAAGTTTAAGCCTCGACTTTGTTGACTTCAGAACAAGTTTTTGGAAAATAGATCTAGATAAGCGTAAAGTCGAAAATATTGTTGAAACAAACCCTCCCTTGGAAAATGCCTAGAGCGACTGTGTATCCTCCTAATACACCAATGCATCTTGTTCCTAGAACAATTGCCACTAAAAGCAAGACCTTAATTAGCCAATATGTTATCTTTCAACTATTTGTTGATTTTGAGAAAACTTGCAAGAAAAGGATCACACCCACCGGTATAATCAAGGAGAAAGGGTTTTGAGCAAATGAAAGAATGCTATTTAACCGAGGTCATGCCTTTCTTTAAACTTCTAAAAGATCACTTTGAGTCTTAAAAAGGGATAGATACCGATATTAAGGGAATGGAAAAGGAATTTGATGCAATGATAGTTGAGGTTAGTGACTATGAGCGAGCACTAAAATATAATGAGATTGAGAGGAAGAACTTGCATACACTAAATGAGAACCCGATTTCACGATGTATTGCTCAAGATGTTTTCTACATCGCTACTAATCGAGGTCATGCCTTTCTTTTCTATTATCGCTTCTCGATTCCATGAACTGTCTGTTGCTTTGAAAGTCTCTCATGATCGTGTCATTGAGCTTGAAAAACTAACTCGAACTAAATGAGAAAGTTGAATTGGATGATCACGACAATTTGGTTAAACATTTTCTAAACTAGAGGTTGAGCATTTTAATTTACAACTAAAATATCAACATCTTAAAGAAAATGTCAAAACTTCAAATATCAAGACATCCTCGATGCTCCGAGTTTGATGCGCTTTTCAAATTAACAAACGTGATGAATGATTCAAGCTCATTGCAACACGATTAGAAAGTTGAAAGCCCAAATCTCTCAATTAAAGGGTCAAACGAACAATGTGATCGGTCCCCAAATGCCTCCTCCTTTAGATTCTCAGAATTCTCAAAACTTTCATCTTCAAAACTTAGTAAATGCTTTACAAAAGGAAAATGAGGTTTTTCTTGAAGAAAATGAAAAGGTTAAACGTCATTTCAATGAATTATTTGAATCTATAAAGGTCACTCGTAACAAAAATAACGAAACGGTAGCCTTGTTACAAAAAGAAATTGAGAATCTAAAGAGTCAGGTAAAAGGGAAGATGCCAATGACCAATGGGGAAAATGGTGTATCAAAGGTACATGTCTATAATAAATATGATTTGTCTATGAAATATGTTCCTCCTCATCTTAGGAATAACAAACTTGCTATTCAAACATATTTCTCATACCTTAAGGACAGCCTAGAATGTCTCCGTGAGATTGTAGAAGAGGATAAGTTAGAGAAACCAGATGATAATGCAATTGGCCATGCATGCTTATATGCCAAACGATCTCAAGAACTTCTAGAATGCCTAATTACAATATGCCCTAAAACCTTAGGTGAGCAAGTCAATCCTTTGATACCATGTTCTATGCCTAGTGCCAAGCATGCAAGTCACTCAATGCCAAATGTTATGAATGTGAACCCTAATGTGCCTTCAAGTAGTTCAGATTTCAAATCTGTTAGTGCTAAGAATGTGAACTCGAGTGTGCACTCTAGGTGTTCTAATCCCACTATTCAAGTGTTAAAAGTTAATCTTAGTGTGCTCGCATGTAGCTCGGATCCCAAGACATCTAAACAGTGAAGAAAATAGTAGCCAAACCAACTAATGTTCCCATTCCTCTACAGAGTAATCATGACATTAAAGCAAGGTGTCAAAGTCTCAAGACAATACAAGGAAGGACACGACCTCGCGAGCTAAGAATGTGCATTGGAAGAAAGTAGAAGACCTACCTAGGAACTTTAAGTTTGAGCCGAATAAAACGAATCGTGTTGATTCTAGTATTAGCCATAGGCGCATCGTAATTAATTCAATTCGATACTATTTGCAAACCCCGATTAATGTCCGCTTGAATTTTGTTTCTAATCATGAATGTGGTGTTAATGTTTTCCTAATGATGTTAATTGTTCAATTAATATTGTTAATGCTAAAAATCATGCTAAGAAGGCTAAAAGGCAAAACGAAGAAAGTTAGAAAACAAAGGAAACCCACAGAAGAACATTTAGTAAGATAGGCTATTATTGGATACATGTTGGTCGAAGACTAATCGCACAATGCCCACTAGAAAATGGATGCCCATTGGTAGATCTATTCCTTAAGAAGTGAGCACACCGTGAATGTGGCTAATAAAGACACTAGTACCGCATCTATTCACAATGATTCCACCGCCCTATTTTCCGATATGAATGCTTCTATTTCGATGTGGGTGTTCCAACCAGTGTTACTAACCAAATGGAACCCATTCTTGCATGGGATCCCAATTATCCGCTTATCCATTCTTGTATGTGTTCAACCGCAGATCGCTCAAATCGCTCGTGGTACCGGACTCAGTCTGTTCCAAGCATATGATTGGCGACCGTCACGGCTCATGAACTTCGTGAGCAAATTCATCGTGATAGTTAGATTCGTAATGATCATTTCGTGCAATTATGGGTTATGGTGATTATGTTGTGGGTGATAGTGTCATCTCTAGAGTATACTATGTGGAAGGTCTTGGTCATAACTGCTCTCTGTTGGTCAATTCGTGATTTCGATCTAGAAGTAGCCTTGAAAACATACTTGTTTTGTTAGAGAACTTGATGGTAAGGAATTGTTACGAGGAACTCGTGGGTCAAATCTTTACACCATATCTATCGATGATATGATGAAGTCTTCTCCTATTTGCTTGTTGTCAAAGGCCTCGAAAACAAAGTCATGGTTATGGCATCGTCGTCTAAATCACTTGAACTTCGCACCATCAATGATCTCTCCGTAAAGGACTTAGTTGTAGGTTTACCTAGACTAAAGTATGAAAAGGATCATCTTTGTTCAAGATGCCAATTGGGAAAAAGCAAAAGTATACCCATAAACCCAAACCTATAAACTCAATCACGAAGTTCTTCATACCCTTCATATGGATCTATGGACCAATGAGAGTGCGAATATCTTTGGGAAGAAATATGTGTTAGTTGTGGTTGATGATTACCTAGATTCACCGGTCAAGTTCTTGAGGACAAAGGATGAAACTCTCGATATCATCATCAAACTCATCAAACAACCGCAGTTCGACTTAACAAAACCGCCGAATTATCCGAATCGACAATGGAACCGAGTTTGTTAACAAACAACTTAGTGAATTTTATGAAAGCATTGGAATAAGCCATCAAAGAAGTGTTCCACGAACTCCTCAATGTAACGGTGTAGTTGAAAGACTAAATCGAACTCTTGTAGAAGCCGCTAGAACAATGCCGATTTACTCAAAGGTTCCAATGTTTCTCGGGTCAAGCTATTACACCGCATGCTACACACAAAATCGCTCCCCGATTCACACTGCTCATGAAAAACTCCATATGAACTTGTCCACATGTAAAACCTAATCTCTCTTCCTTCGTGTGTTTGGTGCATTGTGTTATCCAACTAATGAGGGTCAAGACTTAGGTAAACTTAGAGCTAAAAGACATTGAGTTTTGTAGGTATGCACCAAACAAAATGGGATACCGAATCTACAACAAAAGAACCCGAAATATCATGGAAACAATTCACGTTACGCTTGATGAGTCGACCGGTCAAATGGCTCTGGACAATTCCCGCTCAGACCCACACTTCAAAACAAGTCCCATTGGTTCATCCTTGTTCCAAACTCTTCTCAAGAAACTCCATATGTACCTCCATCCAAGATGATTTAAAGAAATTGTTTGATCCTATGTTTGATGAACTTTATGATCCAAGTACCAATGAGGTGTCGATTCCTTCAACAAAGGTCGCTCATATTCCCGTGAATGAAGACAATCCTCGCCTCAATATCTTTAAGTCAAGAAGCGCGTCACGATCCTTCGCCTCATCAACAAATCATCATTCTTCAAATGTACATCATGGAAATGTTTCGCCTCAATGATGAAGTTAATCCTTTGCTACTCCTCAAGATGCTCCATTCGAAACATATTTGCTCCTCGAATCTTCTTCGTAACCATCTTCTTCAGAGACATCGACTCGCTACTTCATCCCTCAACAACTACCACATGAACACCTCGTAAAATGGACTCACGATCATCCATTAGACAACATCATTGGAAATCCCTCTCGTCCCTGTATCAACACGGAAACAACTTGCAACCGATGCCTTATGGTGTTTCTTCAACTCCGTACTCTCAAAGATCGAACCAAAGGATGTTAAACCGCCATGAACGAAGACAACCGGTTCAATGCTATGCAAGATGAAATTCATGAGTTTGATCGACTTGATGTATGGGAGTTAGTACCGCCCGAATGTGCCATGATTATTGCTCTAAAATGGATCTTCAAAGTGAAACTAGATGAGCATGGTGATGTATCAAGAACAAGGCTCGATTAGTTGCTAAAGGATACCATCAAGAGGAGGGTATCGACTTTGAAGAATCTTTTTCTCCGCTTGTTCGAATCGAGGCAATCGTAATCTTTTGGCTAATGTCGCTAGTAAGAACATGGTGGTTCATCGATGGATGAAGACGGCATTTCTAAACGGAGATCTTAAAGAAGTCGCCTATGTCACCAACCTCAAGGATTTGTAAATCAAGAGAATCCTACTCACGCTTATCGCTTGAAGAAGGCTCTTTACGATTTAAAGCAAGCTCCAAGGGCATGGTATGATACATCGTCAAAGTTTCTTCTATCTACCGGATTTAGCAAAGGAGCATTGATCCAACATTGTTCACCGTGAAGTCGCAAACATTTAATTCATGTTCAAATTTATGTTGATGATATCATCTTTGCCTCGACCGACCCTAATGAGTGTGACCGTTTTCAAATGAAATGAGTTCAAAATTTCAAATGTCAATGATGGGACAAATGTCATTTTTCTTGGGATTACAAATTTCACAAAGTCCCGGAGGCATTTTCATAAATCAATCTAAATATGCAACCGAGATCCTAAAGAAATTTGGATTTGATTCAAGTGACCCGCTGACACTCCCATGATTGATCGAACCAAACTAGATGAGGACCACTCAGGATCATGATTGACCAAACGAAATATCGTAGTATGATTGGATCCTCGATGTACCTCACCGCTAGTAGACTAGACATCTTGTTCATTGCTTGCATGTGTGCTAGATACCGTGCTAAGCCTACTAAAAAGCACCTTGAAGCGGTTAAAGGGTCTTTCGGTATTCCAAGGAACCATCAACATGGGTCTTTGCACCAAGGACACCGGTATGTCACTAATAAACCTATGCAGATGCCGATCATGCAGGTGTCAAGATACTCGTCAAGTACATCCGAGGTGCTCGTTTTTGGGTGATAAGCTTGTGAGCTGGTCTTCAAAGAAGCAAATGAGTACTTCTATTTCTCTACAGAGGCTGAATACATAGTCATGTCATCTTGTTGTGCTCAAATCTTATGGATGAGATCTCAATTATCCGACTATGGCTTTGAATTCAACAAAATCCTCCGCATCTTGTGACAATAAAAGTGCTATTGCCCTCGCATGCAACAACGCTCAACACTCAAGAGCAAAGCATATCGACATTCGACATCATTTCATCGTGGAACAAGTGGAAAAGGTGTGGTGGAACTCTATTTTGTGAGGTCTCGAATATCGCTATCGACATCTTCACCAAAGCTCTTCCAAGAGAACGCTTTGAGTTTATTCTTCCACGCCTTGGCTTGAAAAGTCTTCAACCGAACACTCAAACGCCTTCGTGAGGAAGACGAGGAGTAAAGGTGTATCTTCATCTATCTCTTGTATATATCTATTCTAAAAAAAAAAAAAATCAAACAGAAAATATAAAACCTTCAAAATCCATAAAATCAAAATTCAAAAATCTTAAAAAATATTGTCAATTTGTTATGTTTTCTCGGTTCGATAATATCTACGGTTTTGTGCTGTCATTCAAAGAATGACACGGACTTTAGATGTTGTTCAAAAAAAAAAAAAAAAAAAAAAAAAATTTGAGAGAAAGAAAACAATGGTTTATTGTCGCTCAGCAAGAATCCGCTTTTTAAAGAAAGAACAGAGCCATGCTCTTTCATGATTTTCAAGATCTGAGAATTTGTTTGAACATTCATCAAAAGCCCTCTTATCAACCAAATTCCATGCTCTGATTCTATTAACATGTTATCTACTGAAAACAAATTGTTTTGAAAAATAACTCGAACTCTGTCTTTGATAATCATCTGGACTTATTTGTCAAAATATCAATCTCTCAATCAATAACCTATGTCATTGATTGAGGGGGAGAATGATTTCAATTAAATTAAAAAGTTATTTGGCATTAAATTGTTTTCAAAAGATATTCATGCATGTTTTACCAATGGAGTTTAAAGTTTTTAAAATCCGATCCTTATCAGTCAAAATGCTTTCATAATCAAGACACAATTCCCCTTAAAAGCTTTCAAAATCAATTTAAATCAATAAGAGATCACAAATTTCAAATGAGTTGATAATTGTGATCGGGGGAGAATGTGTGATTTAAATTGGATTTAAACTGATAATTCGGTAAATGGTTTTATAAGGATGTACATGCTATCCTTCCCACATGTGACAAACGATTTCAAATTTTTCATGCACATGTTGAGGGGGAGCATCTATCTTAAACCTATGATTTGAAACGTGATTACTTATCTCATGTGCAGTGTTCCTCTAGTATGTGCAAAACTCTTTTCAAATCTCGAGGCACATATTGAGGGGGAGCAAACTTATGAAAACCTCATCCTTCCCAGAAATGCTTTATCTACTTGATTCGATTAGGGAAGTGATGTTGATATCTTTTAGAAAATGGTAATCAAAGAAGTTAATACTTCCTCTTGCCTCCGTGTGCAAAACAATTTCAAACATTTGAATGCACATGTTGAGGGGGAGCACTTGTTCTAAAAATATCAAAAACAATTCAGGTACAAAATGTTTTGATAATATATCACAAGTATATGAATTGATTTTCAAATAGTTTTCAATTGGTTCCAATGGCAGATGAACAATACCAAATTGACCGACCAACTTTACTTTATGTACGGTGATATAAGGATGATAAGGTTAGGTATGTGTTCCCATGATCCGCCGTAACCTGAGGGATCTACCCAGGACTATCCACTAATTAATGTAGAGTCCTTAGATATGATGATAAAAGGAGAAAATGAGATATGGAAAGAGTGCGGACTAAGACCGAGCTAGTATCGAATAAACCCAACAAGGTTCTAGCTATGAGGTCTCGTAAGCATCAAGGGGTTGAAGAATTAAAAGAATTGAATGAGAAAAGGGTGAAAACAAAAGCCCTCCATATTTTCAACTTTAGGGTAGAAACCGGTTCAATTCATATGCTACCGATGGTAACATCGGTATTGAAGACAAGAAGTCATGGACCCAAAGGACGACCGCACTTCAACTTTCCAAACCACTCAAGTTCCTCTTAAAAGGACTTGTTTCATTCTCACGGGAACCAACATTATCTATCGACTTTCTCTTAGAGATTGTTGATATTGAAGAAGGAGACCTCTCCCTAGTCTCCCAAGACAGAACCAAATTTGCACATATTGAGTCTAGAGCCACGAGATCATCAATAAATCTCATTAGGACACTTTCAATGAAGACTCTGCTTCACACAATGTGGAAAGAGAGATTATATCTTGAGTCCCACGATTATCCTTGTGGTATTGCCGTAACATCCGAGTGATGTGTTTACATATTCACAATGAAGATGGAAAGCCTTCGAGCCAACATCTAACAAGCTCCTCGGTGGGTGGCATGTGAGATCTATTATAAAGATCAACCATGTGACAACCGAATGTAAACAATGGGGCGATTCAATCTCTTGAATCAATCTCGGTTTAGGTTATGGATTAACGGATACCTTTGAAAACCGGTCATTGTGCTTAAAAACTCTTTTCTTTAGCACATCAACCGTAACGATATTTCAAATCAAAAGGTATTTTATGATTGATAATTGATGTTCATTAAAACCTTCGTTGTATTGGAAAACAGCTTTATTGAGCAATACACGATTGTTTTTCAAATATCTTTTCATCAATCGCTGAATTTCTATTCACGGTTCACTCACTCCATGTTGTCTTCTTTGAGACGTTCGGTTTGAGAACGACTTGAGCAACCGCGAAACCCCGTCAAGGAAATTCTTCGAATTATACCGGATCACAGCAAGATCGATCAACGGGAACCGTGGTCGGTACCTCAATTCAACGAAAGTGATCAAAGACATTTTCGTGCGATTTATTGCTAATTGTTGTATGCAGTACACCCGACGCTTATAAATGATCAAAATGTAGCGGTCATTCCATAGCCGCATGCTCACTCTACACATTCATCTCTAAAGAAATCATGATTAGTGCATCAATGACTCGATATTTTCACTCCATGCTTCGCTACCGCCAATATCATGATTCAACGAAAGCTTCCGCCACTCGATGAGAAGATATCATGATCCGAATGTGAGCATGTCGATCCTAAAGTCACAACATCACATATTACCAACACCACAATGGATGTCTCGTAGATTTTTGATAGTGATGAGCTCAAAAGTCGGCTCAAAATTGTTATCACGTGGATCAAGAAAAGACCTCCACTGGAGTAACCAAACATGCAATGTGAAGAATCAATGACTACGAGCTTAGGAGCAAAGTACTACATCAAGAATGTTAATGTAATATCTATTTGTATTCAATGTAATTTTGGTACATGATTGAGGTGACCTCCTTGGGAGATTGTTAGGAATTAGAAATTCCGTGTATTAAAGAGTCGGTCACCTCAAGTATATGTATTCGCTAGAAAGCTCGTAGTCGTAGTTCTTTATGTCAAGTAGTATTTAGTTAAGTAACACCGTGGAGGACGGACGGTCTTTACCCACCGTATGCCCGATCCACACCGTTGTGTGGCGTTTTATTGTAAAACTATAAATACCTCTACCTCCCAAGGTAGAGGGTTGGAGCTCATAATAATATTTTCTTTCTCTCACTATAGTTCCCAACTCTCTTCCTTTCTCTTACTAGAACTTTCTCTCTCTAACATACTTATACGCCTACTTTGATCATGGTTTAGAGTGTTTGTGAAATCTAATATCTTACATAACTCCATCAACTCACCTTCACATCTGCCTCTTTGCTCTCCAGCACATCTAACATAGTCATATACCCACTAACTCCTACCCGACACCAACACCAACACCAACACCAACACCTTCTTCTCTCTTTCAAATCGATATAAAGCCTAGAAAAATTATCTTTCAACTTAGATTTGCGTGATCATAATACTTCCATGAAGCTTGTACTATCCCCACTCACTACTTTCTTTGCAAATGATGATTTGAACTCTATCTCTATGACCCTACTTGTCTATTCCACCAACTTTTATGAAATCATTCCAACCCTCCACCTCTAGCAACCTGTTGGGTTCAGTAAATACCCAAACCCCTTAATCTAGGATTTGAATAGAAAATAGCCCAAGTGTTTAGTCCGTTAAACACTAACAGGTCACTGAGTGCATAAGCTCTTAGTGATTCATCTTCAGGTTACTCAGTATGAGGCGAAGAAGAAGTCTCTCCACTCAGTAAGGCGGAACTTAAAGGGTGAAGACTGAGTTAAGAAGAAGATGATGGATTCAGTGAGTAATGACAATAACTCACCGAATCCCTAAGACTCTCTCCAACTACTTACATCAAGACAAACCAAGTAGAAGATCAAGGATGTAAAGATCAAGAATGAGCGGACATGGCGGGATAAGTTTGAATCGATAAGACGAAGTACTTATCAACCAAAGCCAACTTTCCCGAATGGCAAAATATCGTGCTCAGTGTCATCACCGAACTTAGGTAAGTAGTCTTGTCTCTTACCTATAATAGTCTTTAGAAATGAGACAAAATACATCAAGATTTTGTCTTCAGATGATGTCATTGTCACTTAGGAAAGAGTCAAAATCATACATGTATAAATAGCATAGAGATGGAGTGAAAAGATTAAGCTTGTGAATTGTAAAACACACATACACGCAAGCCATCTTTTCACCTCCAAATACAAATTTATCCCCGAGATAGCTCGGTGGGTTCTAAGAGTTGTGCTCGGACTTAGCCCGAGCTTAGAGAGGATTCACCAACCTTTGTCATTTCAATCCCAAGTGCTATTCGCAAGTACTTGGGTAACGTATTCTTTGCGATTCATTTCTAATAAGAATATGATGTTGAAAATTATCTAGTGTGTTTTACTTACGTTAATTTCAGTCATTGTTCACTATTAACTTGTTTTATATTTCTAAACTTTTTTAAACAATAGTGAACGGGGAACAACACAACCCCAAAACTCATTCCAACCACACTACCCATTGTACCCTCTTTCCCATAGATACTACCAATTACTTATAATATTTTGTTGATTTGACTACGCGTCTTGTGCCAAACATTAATGAAAATACCTTATATCCTAAATTATCTTTTCACAATCTTCTCACTCTTCAAATCTTTAACTATGTTCATCATCATCTTCATATCATAAATTTTTCACACCATGAAAAACTACAACATCACATATATAATTAAATCTAAACTTAAAAAAAATGAAAAAAAGATATGAAACTATGTATGCTCATATTGTGTGTGTTTAACTGTTTATGAGAATATTAGATATGAAACAAAGAAGTGGCTTCACATTAAGAAATACGTGGCTTCACATCAGCTTTCTCTCTCCTTTCTCACCCTCTCACACCACTTCACCTTTTAACACATTTTTTTATTTATTAAAAACTAAAACTTTTTATTCATTAAATTTGTAAAAACATTACATAAATTAAAAACGTAAATGAATGAAATTAAAAACATAAGCGTTACATAGATAATAAAAACGTAAAATAAAATGGAAAGTTCTTGTTATACTTGCTATTTTGTAAAGTTGGCGTCTTACACGTGAATTGGACTAGATATGTAGATAGCTTTGCGCACAAGGACTATTAGTGTTTAAGTGGCAAAGTAGTGATGTGTAAGGCCTATAAACACCCTTCATGACTCTCCATGAGAGGTGAATATGGAAAAACATTGTGTAAACTTCATCTAATAAACACTTTCCATTTCTCCACCCTCTCTCTACTTTCTCTCACTAGAAACCAACATGGTTTTCGACTACTTCTCCACCCCTAGACCACCGGATCTTGACTCATAAGGGATCCTAACATTTCTACCTCGCCTTTATCACCTTTCTTTGTATCTCGACCTTTTCGCATTCTTTTGGAGTCAAGTTATGCAACGGCCGAAAATAGAACGCTTCATCTCTTTGACGTTGGTCCATCTCTCGGAGTCTCAACTCTTCTCGGCATTTCAAACGCCCTTCTTTTGGCGTCTTCTTGTCACCTTCTTCTTCACAAATGTGGGTGCTTCTTCGACATGAGACTCCTCACGAATGGGAGCCATGGTTTCTGAAAATTGAGGTGTGTACATTTTGTCGAGATTAAAGTGACCAATGGAAGACGTAGGTTGGTTTATATTTGGTTGTGATGATGAACCGTCCATATAGGTTTGTGAGCCGTAGTTAGGTTTGTCGAATGGGAACGCGTTTGTTGTAAGAATTGGCCAAAAACATTTTGTTGAGAGAATTGGCTAAAATCGTTTTGTTGAGGGTATGGGTTTCGGTATGGTTGATTTTGGTAAGGTTGGTTATAAAAGTATGATTGTGGTCGAATGTTGATTTTTTGGTTTGTCGGTGGAGTATTTTCGAGAGTGTATGTTCCTTCGGATGTCGAGGGATTGCTTCGGATATTGTTTCCTTGTAGACGTTTTATCTTTTTGGGAGTGCTTTGTTGAGACATTTTGGTATAAGTTGAGAGTAAAATGATAATGAGAGAATGAAAGTATATAAAATGAGAACTTGTGTTTAAAAATATAAAAGTTAAGGGTAATTATAGGTAGAAAATGATGTATTGGATTTTTATTTTTTTTATACAAAACCAAACGGATCTATTTTGTTGAACTACCTTGGCACGTTTATATAGAAGGGAAAGTTTCACCTTTGGTCTCTTACCTTTCCTATTGCCGGCGTCAAAAGAACATGGTTCCAATGGTTTTTCCGCGTTATTGATGCCTTGCCAACCCTTACCGATGCTCGATTGGGAGCAGCCTAAATCGCAGGTGGTGCTTGGTCATTGAATCATTTTGGTCCACAAATTAAAAAATTACCTCTGAAATTACCACTATCAAAATGTACGTTAGTTGATTTGATTAAAAACAATAACTTTATACTGTACTAGTTATATTACCCGTGCACGCACGGGGTTTTTTCCAAATTTGTTAATATTAAATTTATTTATAGATTGTAATCATGGTTTTTAGTTTTGTTGAAAACTCGTGGTAAAAGATCAAATGCATACAATCTACTATCTACTAAGTTTTATTATTTTTTGATGATCTTCATCCTCGATCAGATACATGTGGCTATTTGTGGTTTCTTTGTAGGTATTGTTCGATGTGTTCGAGGAATTGTTATTGTCAAGGTTAGCCATTTGTATTTGATAGTACATACTAAAATTAAGTTCTAATTTTTTTAATATTGATCCGAGATATTTTTTTATTAATAGAGTGATGTGTTACAAAAGATAGTGTATATAAGAAGTGATATGTTCATATATCTAAAATTAAATCAGCCCAAAAATACATCTTAAGACCACCGAACCCTGCTTCCTGGTTCTGATTTTCCTCCTTCGAATGAGACTTTCTCGTTCCACCATTGCATAAGTTAATTAAGCTGAAACACCTTCACACATTCTTCGTCAAGACAACTTAAGGGTATTTAACACCTTTATTAATTCTCTTGCAACACACTAAATTAGTTGGGGTAATCTGATGCTTCAGAGTCATAGCACCTATTAGCGCAATTACATGTATACCAACGACAAAACCCACTACTAACCAACGTGTCACTAACATATATTAAACAAATTTCTTATACAAATATCATGTTTTCTAAATTGATATGCAAGAAAATGTGTATCCACAATGGCAACATAAAAGATCTTAATTATAACTTTCATTTATATACCCATAAAGGTATTTTTTCTAGGCATCCTCAATCGTTTTTATCTGCTGTAACTTACCCCGTTTAACTCGCTCCAAGAGGTTTTCAAGTCATCATCTCAATCATTGTACATCCCAAGCTTCGTATGTCCATTGTATATGTATGTTACAGATTTGTATTTTTTCGCATATCAGCTAGCAAAACTTGCATGAAAACCTGCATGAAAGAGATGATGAAAACCTGCTTGAAGGAGATGATGATTACAAATATAAAATTTCAATAAGTATCTATGGAGCCATCTAATGTGGTCTGCCCTTCAAGAAATATCAATTACGTGTGCACAATGATGTGTAACACAATGATTTAAATTATGAAAGCATGATCCTTCATGAAACTACATGGATTTATACCGGTTCATAAATTACGTAAATTGGGTAGGTCCAATCCATCACAAACTGTTTTGTCCCCTTACTGAAAATTCTCTCATTTCAACCCGTTACTCAATCTCACCTGATCGTCACTAATTTCCACCTTTTACAACTACTTTGGACTCAAATAAATATTATTAAATTTAGCACATACCGCATTTATCTAAAGGGCATAATAGTTGTAGCTTGGGACAATCGCCGGACTTTGGACTTAAATGGCACCTCATTATCTCCTTTATTCACAAACACAGTTCCATCTTGAAGTTTCCCAATGCGTTTCAATCAAAGAAACAACAAAGGCATAATGTGTTCATTGATTTATAAAATTTGATAATCAATAATATGGTTTGGGCCTAATTAGGCTGGATAAACTATTCTTACTTTCCATAGTAATACCCAACATGGGACCTTTCAATAAGAATCAATATCTATTTAATAGCTAAGAAAGGAACGTTCAAATGTGTTAGAAGACACAAAAATTTTAGTTTTGATGCACATGAAATTTTAAGTAAAAAGAAAGTTTTAGTGGTTCCAGGAAGTCTGTTTATCATGTACTACAATATTACTTGTTTCATCCTATCCCATTTTGAATTTTGACCCATTATCCTACTCGTTCGTCACGTCTATCTTGACACCTGTACACATTTGCACCATCATTTGAATGGTAATGTTTAGTAAACGTACGTGAAACCTTATTGTGGGTTGTAACTTGTAACATCATCATAAACGATCTTCCATGAAATGGGTAATTTTGGCTTATTTATGGGACTATAAGGTTAACAGGTAATTCTAAATTATATAACTTAGTTAGATACACATGCAAAATCACCCATAATCTCACAATCTCACGAGCTCACCATATAAGTGCGCATATCATCAAATGTATTATTGCTAATTTGAAGTTTGCTAACTAAAGTTTAAGTGTTTATTAACTTATCATGCTTAAGTATAATAGTAATACAACGGAAGTTTTAACTATATTTGGAATCTCTAAACTGGAACACTTAAGTTGGAATCTTTAACAATATTGAAATTTTAATAGGTTTCATAAGGCAAATCCAAACACCCCTAACTATTCGTAAGTCCGTCAATTGATTGTTTGAGCATGTCCTTCAAATAGCAATAATCACTTTAGAAATGTACATTTATTATAGATAGAAACCTATAACCTACTAATAAACAGGAAAGGATATCCATTAAGGATAGTTATCTTAGAAAGATTACTCGATAGATACCTCAAAGATCAAGCTCCAGAACGTAAATGCTATTTTAGGCTACTAAATATGTGACTGGCATGACAAAGATACATGTACTAATTTTCTTTATTCAAAGCAATGACTCATCTTTACGGGAAGGAGATCAAAATATGGACTTGCTTTTTTTATTTATGTAACCGTATTAGTCAGTCCTCTATTTTTTATGATTTATCCACATCGCTTCACTGGAATGTGTTCACGCGACATAAAAAATGTCAAAAGTATGAGGTTACCACATTTACCATGAAAACTTTTACCTTCAAGAAGCTACATTCCTTATAAAAGTAGGTTTCATCCCCATCATGAATCACTTACACACGTTCTACATATATGACTCGAACATGCATATATAAAATCATACAAACCCCCAATTATTTAATGCATACTCCAAAAGGTTGGCCAGGTATTCATTATTCATTAATGCCGCCAATTATTTGAATCAGAATCACACCCTCACATTACGTTTCCAAATTTCAGTTACAAATATACCAACTATCATATTATAATCATATTCGCAAAGAGAAAAGATGTCTTACTATGATCATGCTCATTTCCACTTTCCAGGTTTGTCTCTCTGCGGAATTTTATCGAACACCTTCCGAATACAGATCTTAAGCAATATCACCAACCCTCCGATCATCATCGTATGTAGCAGGAAATTGAGGACCAATAAATTTTTGTTTGGTCTTGAAGTTCCATAATCTCTCCTGTCAAGTAAATACTGTTAGTTTAGTAAGGGCTAATGGCACCGTAATTTATCATACTTGTCACTTGCATCTTTTATACGTATCGAACAATTTTTTTTGTTATTCTATGTACTAAACTTGATTTTATTGTATTTTTATGTACTGTTAGGATTTAGTAAATCCAGTTATTAAAGTGTCGGTCACCTCAAGTATATGTAATCGTTAGAAAGTTCTCGTAGTTGTAGTTATTTAATGTTAGGTAGTATTTAGTTAAGAACACCCTGGAGACTGGACGGCCTTTACCCACTGTGACGCCTCGATCCACACCCGTAGGTGGCGCTTATGTAAGAACTATAAATACCCTCTACCTCCCAAGGTAGAGGGTTGTAGCTCATAATAATACTTTTACTTTCTCTCACTAAGTTCCCAAACCTCTAACTCTTTCTCTCTCTAAAACCTTATAGTATACGCCCACATTTGATCATGGTTTGATGTGTTTATTAAATCCAATATGTTACAAATGGTATCAAGAGCCATGGTTTGATCATCTCTTACATGTCCTTGGATTTCTAGTGGTTTTATATGGTTTTGGGTTTGAAAAGTTTAGTGGTTTTGCATCATTGGATCATTTGTTGTGTTAAAGTTTGAATTTTGATTGTACTTTTGTGTTTAGAATCATTGTAAGTGCTTGGGTTTTGATTTGGAAAGCTTGAATCACTGTGGTTGGGTTAGTTTTGGATTGAAAAGTGTTGTGTTTGAACTTTTCTTGTTAGCGACTTAAGTCTCGGATGTGTTTTCCTGGTAGCGACTTGTTTCGATATTATTCAGCGACTTGTAATTGAAGTGGTAGAGACTTGAGCACTAGCGACTTATCTATAGAGACAAAGCGACAAATAGTACAAAGTAGTGGCTGTACCATTACGGCTAGCGACTTGTCAACTTAGCGACTTGTCTTTACAATTTTCAGCGACTTGACTTTGTTGTGGGTAGCGAGTTGTTCTTTAGCGACTTGCCTTCGTAGCGAGTTGTTCCTTAGCTACTTGCCCACTTAGCGAGTTGTTCTTTAGCGACTTGTCTACTTAGCGAGTTGGTACTATTACCGAGTTGTTCTTTAGCGACTTGCCTACTTAGCGAGTTGGTACTATTAGCGAGTTGTTCCTTAGCGACTTGCCCACTTAGCGAGTTGTTCTTTAGCGACTTGTCTACTTAGCGAGTTGGTACTATTAGTGAGTTGTTATTTAGCGACTTGTCTACTAATCGAGTTGGTACTATTAGCGAGTTGTGTCTAGCGACTTGTATACTTAGCGACTTGGTTACTTAGCAACTTGTCTTCAAGGTTTATAGCGACTTGGTTGATTATTGTTTTTGATACGGTTTTCTCTTGATTTAGTAAAATCCCGTGAAAGAATCTATTTCCTGGTTTAATCATAGAGTTATCAAATCTCGTGAAATCTATAAATATGTCTACCAACGTGCCTACAATCATCTCTCTCAGAATGAGGACGTTCAAGCAAATGGATCGATACTCGCCCACCCATGCTTGACAGAATCGACTATGACTCATGGGCTCAACGAATTAGGTTGTACTTGTTTGGGAAAGGAAAATGGGGTCAACATTCTCAACTCAATTGATGAAGGACCTTATCGATTGAGACTACAAGAGACACACTTGAAACTGCTGCGGATGGTACTGTAATCTTAGGTTTGGATGCACCAAAGACGTATGATGAGCTCTGATAAGGAGAAAAGAGATACGATGTCGATATCGTGGCTTTAAACATTATACTTGTGTTCTTCCAAAAGATATCTACAAGCTTATCAATCACAACATCAAGTCAAGGCGGTTTGGGATAATGTCAAGATGCTTCTCTCGAGTTCGAATTAACCAAGGAAGACAGAGAATCACAACTATATGATGAATTTGAGCACTTTAAGATGAAACCAAGAAAGTGTCTATGAATATTACGTGAGATTCCACAAGCTTGTGAATGACATGAGGAATATCAAAATGACCATGCCAAATATTCAATTGAACTCAAAGTTTGTGAACAACATGAATCCCGAATGGCACAAATTTGTCACCTCGTGAAGCTAACCAAAGGATTAAAGAACACCAACTATGAGCAATCAGATGCCTTCCCGCTTAAGAATGAGAGACATGCTATGTTTGAACGAATGATTCTTGAACAGTTCGAATTTAAACAGGGAGAAGCAAGTTCGTCAAATGATTCAACAGCCTTTTACACCAATGTAGGAATTATCACCAAAGTTTCTCAAGTCATACCTGTAACACCCCAACCCGACAAGGGTTGAAGTGTCACATTCTGGTGTCATATCAGAACATACAATTTAAAATTTTACAAGCGGAAGCCTTATAAAATAATTTACCAAGTCATATAAACATGTGACTAACAAAGAAAATACAAAATCCAATACGACAAAACGAACCAAGATCTAAAAACAAAAGCTCTTCAATTCAACCCCAAAACGAAAAGGTAACTAGGGTCGGTCCACTCAAATAATCCAACTCTCAGCCCATCAAAGCCCATCTTCCAACCTAAAACCTGCCGCAGGAAAAGAAATGCGGCTGAGCTTAAAAAGCCCAGTGAACAGATATAACAAAACGAAAACTAATCAAAATCAGAAATGCAAAATGAAACAAGGGAAACGGATAACAAAGTCGCAGCAGAATGAGAATAATGAGTCAAAGAGGATCTGCAGAACACAATTATATGAGATATCCAAAATGAAGCAGATAACAAGGAGAATGAAGCAAAGCAAAGCATCGATGACATATAAACAAGAACATACAAACTAGGCATACAAAGATCAAACATAAGCAAACATAGCAAAGGCCACATCCATACCACATATATGTCATACAATCAATTCAGAAATCGGAGATATACAAGCCAAACAGATATCTACAGCAAGCGGAAGCAATTAATTAATAAGTGAGCATGGCAATTCACACAGTCAAAACCCTTAGTTGAAAACATAACCAGATTATCATAATGAAGTACTAACAAAGATCAACACATGGCGCTTACACGTAATAAGTAGGAATACAAGATAAAGATATAATTAAATGAATTAAATACATAGCAGTGGCAACTAAACAAATTAACAAGCCGACGTCACAAGTCGAACCATTTACCCAATCAAACCGTAGCATAAACCGAAATGCAAACATGGCAGGTCAACAACACGCAGATAAGGATACAACGGATAGTCATAGTCCACGAGATCAACTGAACGTAGTACACATAATAAATAGACAAAACTATCGATTACACATTAGCATGATCACCAGACAATACAGAGGGTCACATAACAGTGAGATCACATATCATCAGATAGAAACAGGTAACTCAGATAGCCTCATATTAATCACATCATAGCAGGATAATCAATGGTCACATAAAACATGAATAGCATAATCAAATCAAATAACATATAATAACCCGGTACGTGAATGGAACGATAGTCTGAAGTAACGGAATGGGAGTGTAACAGATCAAAGCAATGGAACATATATATCTTGGTAGTAGAGTGAGTCATATAAGGGTATTGGGTAAAGGACAACAATTCGAATATGGTGCGGTGGGAATCCGAAGGTGCAATATAGGTATATCAAAAGTGTAAGGGTTGTCAGAAATCTATCCCGAGCCAACAATACAATACAATACAATCAATAGTGGCATTAGCAGCCCAATATCCAATAGTAGCCATTGTATTCGGAGGGGTGACCTCAGAATACCAAATCAATAGAAGGGGAGGCCTCAGTAACCAATGGAGTAGCTAGCTCCCAAAATGTGAGGGGGTGTATTGCACACACGCACCGCATCACCAATACAATATCAATATCAATATCAATCTAATACAATACAAATCTAGGATGCATCCATACGCCCCTGCAGAACAATAGTGGCCATAACAATAACAATGAAGCGCGCATAATCAATACAATATAGGGACGGTGTGGAACATCACTCAACCACACTAGAGTCATGCCATTGGTGCATCAATGACACGGACATGGAACCCCCATGCCTAGTTAATGGCTCGGGTATCAAACTGATAGGTCAAAACAAAAGGTCCAAAGTGTAGCAATATATCAGTCATCATAATCAAAGTTCAATATCAATGGTTCCCAATTCAGAGATTCATAGCAATAGTTCAATATCAAAGGTTCAATATCAAAGGTTCAATAGCAAAGGGTCAATAGCAAAGGTTCAATAACACAGATTCAATAGCACAATGGTCAATAGCAATGGTTCAATAGCAAAGGGGTCAATAGCAAGCAAAGGTTCAATAGCAAGTGGCAAGAGATCAAAGATGCAAAGAGATCATGAGAAACCTTATGAGAAAGGTCGAATATCTCGCCTCATTCAAGCAAGCAAAATAGAAAGTAAGGTCACAAGATGAATCAATCTCACGCTCAAACCTATATAAATTAGATAATGCTTATTAATATCGGATTACTCATTTTAGACGGCTTTCATTTTTTAGTGGGTTTCCATTTTTAGTAACTTTCCATTTTAGGTCACTTTCTATTTTAGGCAGGTTTCCATAATTAGCATGTTTCTATAAATAGCAGGTTTCTGTATTTAGCAGATTTAGTCATAAATGATATGATCAAAGTCATATTAGTTTAAAATGATTAAAATAAGTATTATCGTAGTTTGAGGTCAATTATGACAAGTTTCATAAGTTTAGGGTCTAAAGTGTCAATAATGAAAAGTATAGGGCTTAAGTGTAAATATAACCAGTTTGTTCATTTTACTCATTTAATCCATTTAGTTATCATATTAACAAATAGACCTTCAAGTTTTATAATTTACAAAACCAACCGTTAACTCTTTATTTAAATCTCATATCGCATGAAAACTCTAGTCCATTTCGAGTTCGATATCCATTTACATTTTAAACAATTCAATCCAATTCCCACAAAATGTTATATGATTCTCCTTGGTTTCAAAAATTCAGTCGAGACATGACTAGGTCCCAAACCAAATCATACGACACTCTCAACAACAAATCAAGGTCCATTAAAGAATTATTATCGACACAAGTTAAACCAACGTATTCGTATTCATCTTTACATTTTTAACTCGACACAAGTTAAGGTAAAACATGACATGATCGAATGTTTATGGGTCAAACAGATTGGAGGTGGGTCAAAGTGGAGTTTAAACAAAAGTGTATGCATGTGGGTCGAATAAGGTTTAAACAGATTCTCAAAAGGGTTTTAAAAAGTTTCATATGGGGTTCCATGTAAGTTGAATTAACGTGAGTATAAAATGCATAACAGTGGGTCGATAATCATGTATACTCCCTTTGTTATTTTATGTGGTCCTACTCATAACTTATGTGACGATTTCATTGACTATCTTTATTATTCCATGTGGTAATAACATATACATATTCATGCATTCAACTTGGACCCATGACAGTAATCAAAGAACATTTGCTAAACATGAATGTGGTCGAATAATATAGATTCAAAACAGATTTTTAGGCGTCGAATAACATGCTCAAAACAACAGTATATGGGTCGATCTGTATGGTGATCTAGTCATGATTTTATGAGACCATTCTTATTACTTTTTGTGGTGGTTTTCAGTTTGTGTATAAGCCTCCACGCATGGAAGAAAACCACACGACCAAATCAAGAAACAAAGAATAAAAGAGACGAGATGATGGTTGCTTTAGGTGTTACCTTGTAGCGTGTGAGAGAGGAAGAAAACAAGACCATCGAAACAACCCTTCTTGAACCCTATAGCACCCGATCAGAAGAAGAACAATGACCCAAGGTCAACACCAAATAAACCTCGTATCAACCACGTAAATTCCAGCCCTTAACAGCACCCTACAGAACCTTTTCTTGGAGTCCTTTATGTCCACAGAACAGTGGAGATGGAGGGGTATTTTATGCCGTCACTTGTATAGAGAAGTTTTAGGGTTTCTTGTGTGAAAAGATGAATGAGATATGGGAGGGTTTAAACGTGATTTGGTGAGCTAAAATAGGAGAGGTTAGGCGTTTTTAATGGAGCCGATTATGGGGCAATCACAAAACAAATTTTCATATTTAACTTACTTTACAATTTGACTTGTGCAATTTATTTATCTTGTCTATTAAAAGGTCCATGTAACATCATTATATGTTATATATTCATTTGAGAGTTAACTATAAGTTTTATTTCTTCCATAAACTTTTGGTTATCATAATTCCTTAACGTCACTATCGAGCTGATTTTTATATTTTACGGATTTTTACTCGAGGGGTATAATAGTCTTTTAATGCATTTACGATTTTTAGGGTTTTACAACTCTTCCCCTCTAAAAGAAAATTTTCGTCCTCGAAAATTGAATTCGCAAAGGTACACAGAGACGTACGAGCTTAAGGAAGACGTAGCGATCCATAGTTTCACACAAATTATAACGATTTCGGTTTCCAAAACATACCAAAACGTATACGTAACAGATGTCGATGGGAATCTCACGAAAAGGTACAGAATTCCAAACAAACATGAGGATTGACAATTAATGGAGATAAGTCATATTCCATTCACGCACCAACCCCAGGCATTTCCCAAGATGTCGTATGATTTCAATAAGTTCATATTATATGATCTCGGTATTATCACGTTGATCAGGCGTCATAATACTTGCATCACATAACAAGTCCTTATTGTCATCACATTCTGCCTCGGGTCATGACAAACCACATAACCAATATCACATCAAGCAGATAACATACAGGTAGCAAGTAACATACCAAAACAGGCCAGATCCACACACATAAAACATATAACACATCAAACCAACTTACCATACCACAACAGAAAGAAGGCCACCAATCTGCTCGAAACGGTTCCTCATGACTCATTACTGACGATCCAAATATAAAGCTGAGATAAAACAAAAATTCTAAACGAATAAACTTCACGATTCAATCCGAGTGTTGAGCGAATCAAAGAAAAGTAATATCGATCAAAGTCACATAACAAATATCGAACCGCCTCAAAACGTGTGACAAACAAATCGAAGTAACACAAGTCATGCCCAATCATCTGAAGTAGAGAAACCTTCTCAGCCACCAGTTAAATCTTGTCTCCGTCTTCGTGCCTTTGGTTGATCCGTCCAGCTTCCTCCAAGAAGATCCCGATGTCTCCAAAGAAGATGGCGGTTGGGTGCGGCTTCGCTTCACGAACCTCTCCATTTCCAGAAATGTTGCAGAATGCGTGGTCGGCACCATCATCTTTGATTCACGAGTAATCTCCATCTAACGATCGACAAACAAGTGTGCGAAGACAAATCAAACAAAATCAAATGCGAAAGGAAGAAGGTCAAACCAATAAGACAAAAGAATATCAAGTCAAATCGAACGACAATCAAAAGGATTCGAGAGAGATCGTAATGACGGAAGCCTAATGTCTACCCGGTCCTCACAGTCACCCTAAGGTCAACAAGACGAAACCTTTGCTCGATACCATAATTGTAACACCCCAACCCGACAAGGGTAGAAGTGTCACATTCTGGTGTCATATCAGAACATACAATTTAAAATTTTACAAGCGGAAGCCTTATAAAATAATTTACCAAGTCATATAAACATGTGACTAACAAAGAAAATACAAAATCCAATACGACAAAACGAAACGAGATCTAAAAACAAAAGCTCTTCAATTCAACCCCAAAACGAAAAGGTAACTAGGGTCAGTCCACTCAAATAATCCAACTCTCAGCCCATCAAAGCCCATCTTCCAACCTAAAACCTACCGCAGGAAAAGAAATGCGGCTGAGCTTCAAAAACCCAGTGAACAGATATAACAAAACGAAAACTAAACAAAATCAGAAATGCAAAATGAAACAAGGGAAACGGATAACAAAGTCGCAGCAGAATGAGAATAATGAGTCAAAGAGGATCCTGCAGAACACAATTATACAGATATCCAAAATGAACAGATAACAAGGAGAATGAAGCAAAGCAAAGCATCGATGACATATAAACAAGCACATACAAACCAGCATACAAAGATCAAACATAAGCAAACATAAAGGCCACATCCATACCACATATATGTCATACAATCAATTCAGAAATCGAGATATACAAGCCAAACAGATATCTACAGCAAGCGGAAGCAATTAATTAATAAGTGAGCATGGCAATTCACACAGTCAAAACCCTTAGTTGAAAACATAACCAGATTATCATACAATGAAGTACTAACAAAGATCAACACATGGCGCTATACACGTAATAAGTAGGAATACAGATAAAGATATAATTAAATGAATTAAAGACATAGCAGGCAACTAAACAAATTAACAAGCCGACGTCACAAGGTGAACCATTTACCCAATCAAACCGTAGCATAAACCGAAATGCAAACATGGCAGTCAACAACACGCAGATAAGGATACAACGGATAGTCATAGTCCACGAGATCAACTCGAACGTAGTACACATAATAAATGCATAAAACTATCGATTACACATTAGCATGATCACCGGACAATACAGAGGGTCACATAACGGTGAGATCACATATCATCGATAGAAACAGTAACTCGGATAACCGCATATTAATCACATCATAGCAGGATAATCAATGGTCACATAAAACATGAATAGCATAATCAAATCAAATAACATATAATAACCCGGTACGTGAATGGAACGATAGTCTAAAGTAACGGAATGGGAGTGTACGGATCAAAGCAATGGAACATATATATCTTGGTAGTAGAGTGAGTCATATAAGGGTATTGGATAAAGGACAACAATTGTAATATGGTGCGTTGGGAATCCGAAGGTGCAATATAGGTATATCAAAAGTGTAAGGGTTGTTAAATCTATCCCGAGCCAACAATACAATACAATACAATCAATAGTGGCATTAGCAGCCCAATATCCAATAGTAGCCATTGTATTCGGAGAGGTGACCTCGGAATACCAAATCAATAGGAGGGGAGGCCTCAGTAACCAATGGAGTAGCTAGCTCCCAAAATGTGAGGGGGTGTATTGCACACACGCACCGCATCACCAATACAATATCAATATCAATATCAATCCAATACAATACAAATCTAGGATGCATCCATACGCCCCTGCAGAACAATAGTGGCCATAACAATAACAATGAAGCGCGCATAATCAATACAATATAGGGACGGTGTGGAACATCACTCAACCACACTAGAGTCATGCCATTAGTGCATCAATGACACGGACATGGAACCCCCATGCCTAGTTAATGGCTCGGGTATCAAACTGACAGGTCAAAACAAAAGGTCCAAAGTGTAGCAATATATCAGTCATCATAATCAATGTTCAATATCAATGGTTCCCAATTCAGAGGTTCATAGCAATAGTTCAATATCAAAGGTTCAATATCAAAGGTTCAATAGCAAAGGGTCAATAGCAAAGGTTCAATAACACAGATTCAATAGCACAATGGTCAATAGCAACGGTTCAATAGCAAAGGGGTCAATAGCAAGCAAAGGTTCAATAGCAAGTGGCAAGAGATCAAAGATGCAAAGAGATCATGAGAAACCTTATGAGAAAGGTCAGAATATCTGTACCTCATTCGAAGCAAGCAAAATAGAAAGTAAGGTCACAAGATGAATCAATCCCGCTACCCGAAACCTATATGAATTAGATAACGCTTATTAATATCGGATTACTCATTTTAGACGGCTTTTATTTTTTAGCCGGTTTCCACTTTTAGTAACTTTCCATTTTAGGTCACTTTCTATTTTAGGCAGGTTTCCATAATTAGCATGTTTCTATAAATAGCAGGTTTCTGTATTTAGCAGATTTAGTCATAAATGATATGATCAAAGTCATATTAGTTTAAAATGATTAAAATAAGTATTATCGTAGTTTGAGGTCAATTATGACAAGTTTCATAAGTTTAGGGTCTAAAGTGTCAATAATGAAAAGTATAGGGGCTTAAGTGTAAATATAACCAGTTTGTTCATTTTACTCATTTAATCCATTTAGTTATCATATTAACAAATAGACCTTCAAGTTTTATAATTTACAAAACCAACCATTAACTCTTTATTTAAATCTCATATCGCATGAAAACTTTAGTCCATTTCGAGTTCGATATCCATTTACATTTTAAACAATTCAATCCAATTCCCACAAAATGTTATATGATTCTCCTTGGTTTCAAAAATTCAGTCGAGACATGACTAGGTCCCAAACCAAATCATACGACACTCTCAACAACAAATCAAGGTCCATTAAAGAATTATTATCGACACAAGTTAAACCAACGTATTCGTATTCATCTTTACATTTTTAACTCGACACAAGTTAAGGTAAAACATGACATGATCGAATGTTTATGGGTCAAACAGATTGGAGGTGGGTCAAAGTGGAGTTTAAACAAAAGTGTATGCATGTGAGTCGAATAAGGTTTAAACAGATTCTCAAAAGGGTTTTAAAACGTTTCATATGGGGTTCCATGTAAGTTGAATTAACGTGAGTATAAAATGCATAACAGTGGGTCGATAATCATGTATACTCCCTTTGTTATTTTATGTGGTCCTACTCATAACTTATGTGACGATTTCATTGACTATCTTTATTATTCCATGTGGTAATAGCATATACATATTCATGCATTCAACTTGGACCCATGACAGTAATCAAAGAACATTTGCTAAACATGAATGTGGTCGAATAATATAGATTCAAAACAGATTTTTTAGGCGTCGAATAACATGCTCAAAACAACAGTATATGGGTCGATCTGTATGGTGATCTAGTCATGATTTTATGAGACCATTCTTATTACTTTTTGTGGTGGTTTTCAGTTTGTGTATAAGCCTCCACGCATGGAAGAAAACCACAAGACCAAATCAAGAAACAAAGAATAAAAGAGACGAGGTGATGGTTGCTTTAGGTGTTACCTTGTAGCGTGTGAGAGAGGAAGAAAACAAGACCATCGAAACAACCCTTCTTGAACCCTATAGCACCCCGACTGCAGCAGCAACAATGACCCAAGGTCAACACCAAATAAACCTCGTATCAACCACGTAAATTCCAGCCCTTAACAGCACCCTACAGAACCTTTTCTTGGAGTCCTTTATGTCGACAGAACAGTGGAGATGGAGGGTATTTTATCGTCACTTGTATAGAGAAGTTTTAGGGTTTCTTGTGTGAAAAGATGAATGAGATATGGGAGGGTTTAAACGTGATTTGGTGAGCTAAAATAGGAGAGGTTAGGCGTTTTTTAATGGAGCCGATTATGGGGCAATCACAAAAAAAAATTTCATATTTAACTTACTTTCCAATTTGACTTGTGCAATTTATTTATCTTGTCTATTAAAAGGTCCATGTAACATCATTATATGTTATATATTCATTTGAGAGTTAACTATAAGTTTTATTTCTTCCATAAACTTTTGGTTATCATAATTCCTTAACGTCACTATCGAGCTGATTTTTATATTTTACGGATTTTTACTCGAGGGGTATAATAGTCTTTTAATGCATTTACGATTTTTAGGGTTTTACAATACCTACTGGAAATGGTAATCGCAAACTCATTCCCGATCCGAGGTTCAAGCAACCCTCACTCTACATACTAACGGTCTTCACACTAACAATGAAATCGAATCGCATCCAATCTACACAATCATGCTATTGTCGAGATGGAAAGGTTATGGTGCAACCATTCAAGGAAGACAGATGAACAAGGAAGAGGTGGAGTAGGTGGAGGGTATGTGGCTAATCGAATCGTGGAAGGAATGCAAATCAAGGACAAGCAAAGCCAATCAAGTGCTACAATTGTGGTGGTGATGGATGATTGCAAGGAATCAGACATCGCCAAAACGCCTCAAAATGCGTAGTATTTCGTGGATAAGATGTCTGTGATGCAAGCTCGTGACGATGGTGCGGTTTGGATGAAGAAGAGTTGTTGTTTCATCGAGGAAATGCCAAAACTATGATGGTGATGTGGATGAGCACCAATTCAGAAATAGGTCACAATCATCAAAATGCCTTTCAAGTAGCCGATCGTGATGCATTTGACTCTGATGTCGATGATGAACCTACTGCCCAGACAATCTTCATGGCTAGCATCTCACCAATGGTCCCTCCAAAAGTCTCGTCACCACAACAGGATGGTCCATCCAAAGATTCAATCATTTCAGAGGTATTAAAACTATATGATGAAGTTGATGAGCAAAAGATACATAACGAAGTACAATCTCTTGAAAGTTATGAATCAGATATTGATAATGAGGGAAATAGTAATATTGTCCCATATGATCAATATGTGACACAAAGTGAAAGTGAGATTATACCAAGTGATGCATCTTCTGCAGTCAATGATGACTATGTTTTTGATGAATATATTGCATGTGCTCCTGATGACTCTGTTATCTCTGAACTGATGACTCTGTTATCTCTGAACTGAATGCTTATAAAGAACTGAATGCTAAGTTTGAGCTAACTACCCCGTGAGCAGGAAATGGATGACCAAATGCGTACAATCATTAGAAAAAGTAATTTTAGAGAAGAAGTGTTAAAACAAGAGTTAAACTCCTTACAAGAAAAGCTTTCTAAAACCGTTAAGCAAAAGCAAGAGCTTCAAGATAATGTTAAAGTGCTTAAACAAGAATTTAATGCTAAGGAATCAAAACTCTTGAATGACTTCTCCAATCTAAAAACTTTGAAAAACAAGCTTGAAAATAAGTTGTACGTACAAAGGAATACCATTCAGACTGCTCACATGATCACAAAGTATAGACTTCTCAGCGATAAGCATAACATTCTTCTAGTAAAGGAACCCAATCCTGAATATGGTAAAGCAGCTAGAGAAGCTCAGAAGGTAATATATGATGGTAATAAAATCTTTAAGCCTAGGCAGAAACCTATTTGTGCTAAGTGCACTGAGGAAGATATGCAATTTGAAGAAGTCAATAGGGAGAAAATGGATAAGAAGCTAAAAGATCCTGAGTGTAAAAAGTAAAACATAACGTTCAAACCCCATGATTACACAAAAGAAAATTGATCTCCACGAATGCAGTTTAAGCCTCAAACCCAATTAACCCCGAACAAATTTTTGGAAGAAAGATATGGATAAGCAAAAGGCAAGTGAACTTGTTGAAACAAATACTCCCTTAGGAAAGTGCTGCAGCCTCTGTATCCTCCTAATACACCAATGCATTTAGTTCCTAGAACTATTTCCACTAATAGTAAGACCTTAATCACCTGTATGTTGTGTATCAAATATTCGTTGATTTTGAGAAGACATGTAAGAAGAGAATCACACCCTGTGGATAATCAAGGGAAAGGGTTTTGAGCAAACTAAAGAATGTTATTTAACTGAGGTCATGCCTTTCTTTAAATGATTAAAAGGTCAATTTGAGAGTCTTCAAAAAGGTATTAACTCAGATATCAAAGAAATGGAAAAGGAATTTGATGCAATGATAGTTGAGGTAAATAATTATGAACGGGAACTCAAATACAATGAAATTGAAAGGAAGAATCTGCATATCTTAAATGAGAACTTAGTATTAAGTTGTGTGGCTCAAGATGTGTTTTATATTGTTACTAAGCATTCTATTACTGCTTCTCAATTTCATGAATTAACTATTGCCTTGAAAGTTTCCCATGATCGTGTCATTGAGCTTGAAAACAAAAACTCAGAATTAAATGAGAAAATTGATCAGGATGATCACGATAGTTTGGTAAAACATTTTTCTAAGCTAGAAGTTGAACATTTTGATTTGCAACTAAAATATCAACATCTCAAAGAAAATGTCAAAACCTCAAACATCAAGACATCCTCAAATGCTCCAGAGTTTTATGCACTTTTTGAAATAAACAAACGTGACGAACAGATTCAAGCTCATTGTAACACGATCAGAAAGTTAAAAGCCCAAATTTCATAATTAAAGGGTGAAAAGAACAATGTGACTGGCTCCCAAATGCCTCCTCCTTTAGATTCTGATGCAGGTTTTACTGACCAGGTCTTAATATTTATAGTGTCTCGCTATACCTATGGTCTACCCTAATGCACTAACGGGCAGTGTACATGGTCGTGTGTAGTGTAGTAAATGGTACAGCCAAGGTCATCCCAAGAGCTATGTGTGTCGGATAATTACTAAGTCTAATTGTCACAAAATATTAAAGGTTTGATAGGGTTTTAATTAATTAAACTACTAATGCAGAATATAAAGTAAAGCAAATAAATGTGTGAAGGGAAATCAATAGAGGAATAGTGGTGCTAACCTACTTAATCCTCCTAACTAGTTATGTCTACGTCTATCTACTTCCAATTACTTCAGGTGGGGTCAAATTCGAGAGGATGATTTGGTCAATTCGCCTAACCTATCGGCAAAGATGCCACCACATGATAAATCAAAGCACCGTCATAAGTCCTGTTGTTCCCGGTCCCTAAGCCGAGTCATTAAGTACCGCTACATGCTAGATTCTAAATAGTAAGTGCCCGGCCGTTAGGAAGTTAGACACTACACCCCCCAATTCTTAAGTTCATCCAAACGATAGGTGATCAGTTGGTCAAATCGCACAAGTAGAAAGGGTTGTCAGTTGGTCATATCTTACCCTTCCCATCTCAGTCCGCTCACCTAGGGTCAGTTGGTCATATCTCCTAGGCAATTGGCCTCTATCGCCATTCAAAACTATCGAACCAGGGGTGACTACCAAAGAACTATGCATGCCTACACTTAGAAATAATTGTACGGAAGTAAAGCTAAACGCAAAACAAAACAATAAAGGAATCATAACTAGGCTAGCACCAAAGGGTGCTTAGCGGCTCATATTAATCATGCACATCAATTCAATATTCAAAGGTACGAAATACATGAATTGTAAGTAAAAGAAATAATAAACGCTAAAGCTTATCGTAATGGTGTGACTTCTCCTTGGAAACAGACTCAGTATGCTTCCCTAGACCTCCTTGAGCTTTTTCCCACGTTCTCGAGTGTTGTGTATGGAATGGGATGCTTTGAAATCTTTGGAATTGTGGGGTATTTATAGGCGTGTCGGGTTACTGGCGTAACCAATAGATGAGTTACGCCAGAACCTTCTATTTCTTCGTAAATGCACTAGATCGCTAGTTACGGCGTAACCTTATAAGTGGTTCTGTTGTAGTCTTCAATAAACTCGGTTACGTCATAAGTGTAGCAAGAGTTACGGCGTAAGTATCGTGGCGTGGAACCTCTTTTACCTAATGGAGTTACGCCATAACCTTTGGGAGGAGTTACACCGTAACCTCTTGATAAGTTGGACTTCGGGTCACACAATAGTTACGGCGAATGTAAGAGATGAGTTACGCCAGTAACTTCTTTGAAATAAGCATCTTGTGATAAATCTTTAGTAACGTTTCCATTTCGCGTCTCTTTAGCTCCAATGCTCGTAATTTACCCGAAGTGTAAAACAATGGAAAACAAGCGTAAATCCATATAAATGATATAAATAACGAGCATTAACGGGAAATTGACACTTAATATTCGGGACTATTTGATGTTATCAAATATCCCCCACTTGAACTCTACTTGCCCTCAAGTAGACCTTATTAGATAGATTCCTAAAAGATATCTCCCAAAACCGGAAAATATGAGTTTACAAATCCCTTATGCTAGAATTAAACAAAGCCGAACACCTCACGAAGGGAACAAACACTCAAATCTCTCAACTATTCTAAGTGTCAATTTCGGGTGATCACTCAATCGCATACCATAGCATGTATTCTATCATAAGCTTGGCGGTTACACAAATCTCCACCACTAGAGTTAAGGGCTAAACAGGTTCTCAAGGCAATATGGGTAGACACGACAAAGGTTAAGGGTGACTCGTCATTACTAACATGTCACGTGAAGTGGACAAAATTAATGATACATGACCAAATCCATGGCCAAGACACCAAAGATTGCTCATTTGCATCACCTAGACACGCTTCATGACTAAAGGGTAGGATAAGACATGGGATATATAATTGGTGTAAAATGAAAACAAGGTGTAGTCTCTATCTATAACTAAGTCATCACCACTTACCGTCCGCCCAAAGTTCAAGCTTAGAAGTCTAGAGACCAGATCATGAAATGCAAGGTAGATGTGTCATTAGAGGACGTCGTGATGGGCACACTACCTTTTCTTCTTCAGTTGGTATAACTCCAGCTCCAATCTTCCAATGTGACCGAGGTGGCCTCCTCGATACTAAACAACAAAGGTCATACTATAGTGCTTATAACATCGCACTTTACAAAATCATAACTCAATCAACTATTTTTTTTGTTGAATCAAACATGATAACATAACATCCCCCCACTTGAGATGAACAATGGGAATTCGGGGGGTCTTCAATGATCTTCATAATTGTTGTCGATGAAAGCGTGATTTCCAAACCTTTCCACTCGAACCTTAAACTTAGGCAAATGATGACTTCCCAATTACAAATAAAGACTACAGGGTAGGCTAAGGTGTAAGTGTGTAACGAAACAATATATTGGGGTGACAAAATGAAAGGAATGGCTCATAAGGGTGTATCTAGGGGTATCTTGCACTAAAGGGGAGTGCAACAAAAGGGTTTCACATGGGGGTCGAAAAGTCGATGTGACTAATCGATAGACTTACAATGGTAGGCTGTTTGGGTGATAATCCTATAATACTGCCTTCTAAAACTGAAAAGTCCAAATACATCAAGCTAACTCAACATACCTCGTCTATGGTCTCGAAATGATGCAAAGGCCAAGTTCTAAAGTTTATAAGCTACCGGCACACTCATAATTTGGTGGATTTGGGGTAAAATATTGGAAACGGATAAAGCTAATCTCACCATGTAATATCAAGGGTTGTATGTGCTCCGCTAAGGTCTAATCTAGTTAGGTTCGGAAAAACATGTCAAAGTTTGAAAAATGGCATAATTTTTCAAAATAAACTTGAAAAATGAGGGCAAAATAAAGTTCAAGAAATAATTCTGCTCCCGTCCCCCCACTTGAATTGTACAAAGTCCCTTTTGTACTAGGTATTAAAATAAAGGTGAAGAGAAAGGTAGAATTAGAGCGAGAACTTCCCTGAAATTTGCTCCAAAAAAAAGAAGGCCTACGAGAAAGGATCGTGCCTTCGTTTAAGCATCATGAACAAACTTCAATCCCTGAAATCACAATACCGACAAGCATAATTCTAAAAAGAAAAAAAATGAAAAACAAACCTAACTCACTTTCAGTAGGAATCACGGTTGCATTTAGCGAATGCAACAAGTTTTTAAACCACTTGGTGTCCCAAGTGGACGAGTGAAGTCTTATGAGGGTTTACAGGAACACACCCACAAAGTTCATTTAAAACTAATACAAGGTTCTTGTGTTTTAAAATGAAAGAATTAAAGCAGAGGAGAGTTAACGTCGAACTCCTATGAGAGAGTTACGCCGAATCGCAAAACGGTATGAGTTGTGAAACGAATAGTTACTGGCCACCACCGAGATGGTATTACGCGGTATGTTGGTAATGCGTCAAGAATTTCTTTGCATAAATGTTGGTTACGGCGTAATCACCAAGATGAGTTACTGTAGTAACTCGTTCGAATCAAGAATCGCAGCAGAATTACTTCATTGTATCTTGCAAAAATGGTTAGAAAACACAAAACCCAACAGAAATGAAATAAAAACAAAAGAAAGGGATAATTCGGTTTGTCTCCCGAAAGAGCACTTTTCTTTATTTATGAGTCTTTAAGTTAGACTCAGAGCCGTGGGCTACCAGTGTTTGTCCGTCATCTCGTGGACTGGCAATCTCCATGTTGAAGCCAGCTGATCAAATTCTCGTCCCGTTTGTATCCATCTCCAAGTTCTAAACACCCTAAGTGAAAAATTTTAATCTTTTGGTAGGGGTGATCAAAACCTTTGGCCTTATCTTCATCACTAATACCAAGCAGCGGTCTAGCATAACTCAACTGTCTTTTAGTCCAATTTTAAAGTTTTTGACATCCTTGGCATTTTGAAAACAGTTTTATCATCGCCAATCTTTAACCAAACCAGTCCTTCCTTCTCATTTTTATCAAGCCCAGATATTTCTTTAAAGGGTTTTCCGAAAATCACCCCAGTCAGTCCATCTGCCACGAATTTGCTAACATCATCCAAAACCACAAAGTCGATGAGAAACGAGTGTGTTCCTACAAAAACTCGTATGTTTGTTGCTATCCCGAGGAAGTTTGTTTTGTAATCTAGCCCTTTTCCATAACCTGGTTTTAGCATTCCTTAAAGATAATGTTGACTGGGAATCTGTGGTCGATAAATGGGTGAAAATCAATGAACCCAATTTTGCATGAGATCTTCGATATTGGGGTTCCTATGATGGATTCGTGCCCCATCTCATAAAACCGCGGTTGGTCCGATTGCAAGAATGTTTTTCGAGTTGTCTTGCCAATGGGTCATCTCGACATCACTAGAGGTCTTCAAAGACTTAATCCTAAGTTATCCTTCTCCTCAAAATTCACGAAAACATCAAAATCCTTCCCGAGTCAACTTCTCCGTGATCCGGGTCGCTAAGAAACTTCTCAAGGGCTTCACCAAAATTCCCCACTGGATCAATTGCACACACCTTCTCTGGGGTAGACAAATGTTCATTAGGTCCGAATGTGGCGATCTCACCATTAGCTTCCAGAGTCAATTTTCCGGCAAAGACATCCACTTTAGTGTGAGCAGTAGCAAGCATGGGTTTTCCTAAAATGACAGGTATCCTGTTGTCTTCCGGGATATCAAGAATCACAAAATCTACTGAGAAAAGGAATCTCTTTATCTTCACTAATACATTTTCAACAATTCCTAATTGCGATTGCATGGATCGATCGGCCATTTCAATTTTCATCTTGGCCGGTTTTAAGTTGCCAATTCCTATTCGCAAAAACATCGAACGAGGCATTATACTAATACTAGCTCCAAGATCCGCTGTATGCTTACATGTTTAGGCTCCCGATATAGCAAAGGAGAGTAAAGCATCCCGGATCTTTTTCTTTTGTGGTAGCTCGTTCCTCAAAACCGCCGAGCATCTTTCGTTGAGGCAAATAGTCTCATCATAACTTAATTCCGCATAGTATCATGACAATCAAGATCATTAGGAGGGTTTACCAAGAAAGTTTGGTCCAAAAGTGATTGTTTCTCCATGTCGATCCGTCGCTAACCTTTCGAAAAAGTCAAAGGTTCTTCGAGGATAGTTTCTACAGTGTACAACTTCTTCCTCCCGAGTGCTAGGTAATCGAGATGGCTTCAACATGAACTAACACTTTTCTCTAATCTTTTATCCTATTATTGTGAATTTTAATAGAAGAGGTCAGTATTATACACGAATGCTTTCATCATCTTTTCTATCCTATCGCCACGCTCTCTTGATTCTTTGATGTGGTCGAGAATCTTTTCTTAATATTGTTCCGGTATTGGTCTCAAATACACTTTTAACTTTCTCAACCCTACATGCTTGACTTCTCTTTCCAATCTCCGTTTTCGAAAATTTCCCGTAATTGTATTCTTGCTTCGTTATTGTCTTCATTACCTTATGATCGAAGTTATCTCTCGGTCCGTATCCAAGATCCATGTGCCACTTGTAGCAATGTTCGAAATCACGAATACATTCCAAGGCACGATCAGAGTCATGCTAGGAATAGGTCTTGGTGAATCAAGGAGTTCTCGTGTTTGCGCATTAATCCCCGATAGAAGACGATACGATCCGATGTTTGTTTAAATCATGAGTAGGGCATCGATAGAGAAGTTCATTAAATCTTTCCCATGCTTGGTGCAACGTTTCTCTCCAATCTGCATGAATTGATAGATTTTCCCAAGAAGCCTAGCCATTTTTAAGGAGGGCAAAATTGTCGGACGAACTCCTTACTTAGTTTTCCCATGCTTCTTTACTTTCACTAGGAAGTTTGTTATACCATCTTTTCTTTGTTCCGGTGAGAGTCATAGGAAAAATCCTTGTAGTGATGAATAACTTGGAGTACCCCGACGTTGAAAAGAGAGGATAAGTGGAGAACTTCATCTACGAGATCCCGAACGTCCTCATCTTCGTCTCCGAAAACTTAAGCTCATGTAACTCTCGAATAATATGATCCGGGATGGAGTATTTTTGGTAGGAGAGTCCTTAGTGAAGCTTCGTTGGCGATTATCGTTTGGTCGATCCAAATCTTGCTCCATGGTAAGGTCATTGATATTATTTTCATTGATGACCTCGGTTCGTGTCCGATCGGTCCGATTAGTAAAATGAGAAGATGTTGTGGATAGGAACCGGAGAATATATCCTCTTTTCCGAAATTGCTTCTCCGGTCAACAAATGGGGTAGCCGAAAAGGCCTAGAGTCTGAGTCTTGTATCCCGACATTATCGTAAAGAAAATTAAAAAGACTTAATATGAAATCCTAAAATAGCTCAAGAGTGGCGCCAAAAACTTGATGCGTGTTTTCTTGACTGTGTCTTAATATTTATAGTGTCTCGCTATACTTATGGTCTACCCTAGTGCACTAACGGGCAGTGTACCCGGTCGTGTGTAGTGTAGTAAATGGTAAAGCCGAGGTCGTCCCAAGAGCTATGTGTGTCGGATAATTACTAAGTCTAATTCTCACAAAATATTAAAGGTTTGATAGGGTTGTAATTAATTCAACTACTAATGCAGAATATAAAGTAAAGCAAATAAATGTGTGAAGGGAAATCAATAGAGGAATAGTGGTACTAACCTAGTTAATCCTCCTAACTAGTTATGTCTACGTCTACCTACTTCCAATTACTTCAGGTGGGGTCAAATTCGAGAGGACAGCATTTGGTCAATTCGCCCTAACCTATCATCAAAGATGCCACCACAGGAGAAATCAGGCGCACCGTCATAAGTCATGTTGTTCCTGGTCCCCTAAGTCGAGTCATTAAGTACCGCTACATGCTAGATTCTAAATAGTGAGTGTCCGGCCGTTAGGAACTTAGACACTACACCCCCAATTCTTAAGTTCATCCAAACGATAGGTGATCAGTTGGTCAAATCACACAAGTAGAAAGGGTCGTCAGTTGGTCATATCTTACCCTTCCCGTCTCAGTCCGCTCACCTAGGGTCAGTTGGTCATATCTCCTAGGCAATTGGCCTCTATCGCCATTCAAAACTACTGAACGAGGGGTGACTACCAAAGAACTATGCATGCATAGTTTGACTTATAACAAATTTATTTTCCGCACATAGTAACTTTCATTTGGGACCTATCTTTGTAACTCTGAATGTTTTTATTAATTCAAGCGATGTATTTTCCAAGGTAAACACAAACAAAACAATTAAGGAATCATAACTAGGCTAGCGCCAAAGGGTGCTTAGCCGTTCATATTAATCATGCACATCAATTCAATATTCAAAGGTACGAAATACATGAATTGAAAGTAAAAGAAATAATAAACACTAAAGCTTATCGTAATGGTGTGACTTCTCCCTTGGAAACAGCTCCGTATGCTTCCCTAGACCTCCTTGAGCTTTTTCCCACGTCTCGAGTGTTGTGTGTGGAATGGGATGCTTTGAAATCTTTGGAATTAGTGGGGTATTTATAGGCGTGTCCGGGTTATGGCGTAACCAATAGATGAGTTACGCCAGTAACCTTCTATTTCTCCGTAAATGCACTAGATCCGCTAGTTACGGTGTAACCTTATAAGTGGTTACGCCGTAGTCTTCAATAAACTCGGTTACGTCGTAAGTGTAGCAGAGTTACTGGCGTAAGTATCGGCGTGGAACCTCTTTTGACCTAATGGAGTTACGTCGTAACCTTTGGGAGGAGTTACGCCGTAACATCTTGATAAGTTGGACTTGGTCACGCAATAGTTACAAACAGTAATGTGAGAGATGAGTTACGCCAGATGATGCGCGCCAAACGGTCAAGCTAAATCACACAAGCCCGCCACTTGTGAATGGCGGACCGTAACCAACTTAAAACTGCTAAGCACGAAATCAATGAAGATCCGAGGAGTATAGAGTCTCCCGGTCGTTATGTCCCAATGAGCTATGCAATGGATCAATCAACGATAGTGATCGAGAAGTTTGAACGAAAAGAGATTATGAATTGATTATTATAACTACGTAAATATCAAGCAGATACAAAGACTAAAATTCAAATTAAAGGAAATTAAAAGATAAAATCTATTAAATAAACGCTATCACTATAATTAAAATGATGTTTTGTTTTTATGTTTTACTAAACCGAAATTAAAAACTACGCGACGTCTAACTAAAAACGTGAAACTAAAGCAATATTAACCCTAAAAATATGAAAATGATGTTTTACAAACCTAATGATAAAAGGAACTTTTTAGAAAAAGAAAATTATTTTTATGACTAATTATCTAATTAAAAACTATTTTTAACTATTAAATAATTACCTAAAATACAAGAAAATATGAAATTAAGCTAGAAAAATAAAACTAAGACTTAGAAAAATCTAAAATATCAAAATATAATTTTCAAAACTATTTTTGTATTTTTCTGATTATTTTTCTATTTTCTATGAATTTTAAACTATTAAAAGCTAATTAAATTACTAAAAATTACCAAATAAACTATGAAAAATCTGGAAAATTACTTTTTTTACTTTTTATATTTATCTAAATCTAAGAAAATTGAAAAATTATTTTTTTGAAGCTTTTCTTAATTTTTTGTATTAAAAGCTAATTAAAAATGATTAAAAACTAATTTAAATTGAGAAAAATAGCAAAACTACTTGGAAAAATCTGAAAATTTAAGGAAAAGTCTAAAATATTATTAGGAAGCTAGGAAAATTAGAAAAACAGGTGCTTGTGTGGAGAAATAAGGAACTGAAGTGGAAGTACTTATTGAAATAAGCACTTGATAAGCAAATGAGCAAAACAAGCAACCCACTGATAACAGAGACTATGATATACTAAATATGACCAAATGAAACTTAAATCAACAAGCTACAATCACTGATTAACAAGATAACTCAGATTTGGTGATTTTGATTAAAGTCCTAAAACAGTTTTGGGTACCAACTAGCAGTCCCAAAATAAGCACCCAAATAAGCTAAAGAGCAGAATCCAATTGTTGATACCTAAACTAGACCTAAGTAGCTATCTGTGACCAAAAGACCAGCCTTTGACAAGCCATTATGAACCTTGTGCACCCCTGGACAAATTTTGAGAAAACTCAATTTATAAAAAGACCAGTGGAGCAGGGCACTAGGACCACACTTTGAGCTTCTGCACAAGCTTATCCAAAGGGCTTAAGCTAAAAAAAGATGAGAGGTTTTAAAGACCACCTGGCCAACTGCTTATATCCCAAAAATGAGACCCTAAAAAGCTCTATAAACACCTGTGCAGATGCTGCAATATCTGCACAAATCTGGTTTTGACCTATTTTGACTTTTGCACAAAAGATGAAAAGTTGACTTTATTGAGATTTGGATCCAATTTTATGACTGATTATGAAGTAATAAGGTGTAATAAGCACAATTCAAGCAAGGGTTATGACTTCTAAACACAAATGAAGGTTTTGCACATCCAAAAATTCTAACAGTGGATGAATGAGACAGATTTAGTGTAATTTTGACTTTAAGTGGTTGCAGACCCAAATTATTAACAGATTTGAGTTACTTAGAGCCAAATAGACTTGAACCAACAAAAAGCTAATACTGAATTCACCTATAGTACAGATTAAGACAGTAAACCAAACACTCTTTAATACACTGATTTGCAAATAACAACTGAACTAAGGATTGAACAAGCAACAAATATGATCAAACTGATTAATACTAACTTAAATATTGCTATTAAAACAAGTTTCAACTACTGAATACCACTGAAACAGATTATGCTAAAAATGAGTTTGAACTTACAATTGGTCCAAGGCCACAATGGCTAGCCAATACTGAAACCAAGAACCCTAACCTATCAAATTCAACCATTTGCTTCCATTTCAACCCATTTCCAGTTCTAAATCAACCCAGATCATCCCTGCATCAGTTTTGCTCTTGTGTTGACTTTTGTTGACCAGTGTGCAATATTGTTTCAATCTTAAACACAAGCTTATAAAAAGCTATTATAAGCTACTATAAGCTTGTTTCAACTTATAAATAAGCTTATTGAAGCTTGGGATTCAGAATTTAGAATTGGAAAATTCAACAGTAATCATGAACTTTGAAATAAAACCATAAACTGAATTGAGAATTAAAATGAGTTGCAATACACTTTAACAACTTTGTTGGATACAAATCAACTAGAAAACATAATTGAAAACTAATTAAGACCTAACAATTTAAGAAACGACAAACATTTTTACAAAATAAAAACTAACTACTTTCTCTTGCTTCTTCTTGGCTTCTTATAAGCTCATTACTCTTTCTCTCTCCTTTCTGAGTGAATCCCAGCATAAATCTAAGCCATTGGATGCCTTTTGAGCCATCTTGGCCGTTTATCTCGTTTTGGCGCCAAAATTGGTTTGGATATCAGGGACAGGGAAAGGGGAAGCATTTAATGAGGTGGGATGTTAGGTGAGGTGGGGGAGACAATATGGTGGTGTAGGGTGATTTTAGGTGGCTGGAGGAGGGGGGAGACAGACAGAATTGTCGGGATGACAGGTTTTAGGGGGGCGGGTTTGTTTAATTTAAACATTGGGTTGGGTTGTCGGGTCATAGGATTGGACCGGGTAGAACGGTTTGGGCCAGGGGGTTTTATGTTGGGCTTGGGTATTTAAATACTAGGATCCGTTTGGTTTGTTTAGTTAATAACACAAGGACCACTTTTGCACTTTCTCAAAACCAAAGGACCAATTCTGTAAATTATGAAGAGTAGTCAAAAGGGTTGTTTTTGCCAACCTCCAATATTCCAAGGACCATTGTTGCCAATTGTGAAATTCCAAGGATTAATTTTGAACATTTTAAAAGCCCAGGGACCAAAACTGTAATTTTCTCAAAACTTTTAGATTTTCCACCAAAGGACTAAATATGACAATTTGTGATTACAAAAGGACCTTTGGTGACTTTTCTTTTGAAATTTTGACTCAGGGACTATTTTTGACAATTTTTGAAACTTGGGGACTAAAGCGCAATTTTGCAAATTTGATATGTTTTTCATCCGATTTTGATATTTTGCATTTAAAACACATAAAACACTGATTTGTGATATTTTGATCATTTTGATGTGTTTCTGAGTGTTTTCAGATGATTTTGCAGTTTATTTTGTACAAAAATGATGAGTATTTAGACACTCATCACCGTAACTTCTTCGAAATAAGCATACTGTGATTAATCTTTAGTAACATTTCCATTTCCGCGTCTCTTTAGCTCCAATGCTCGTAATTTACCTGAAAGTGTAAAACAATGGAAAACAAGCGTAAATCCATATAAATGATATAAATAACGAGCATTAACGGGGGAAATTGACACTTAATATTCAGGAATATTTGATGTTATCAGATTCTCAGTGTTCTCAAACTTTTCATTTTCAAAACTTGGTTAATGTTTTACAAAAGGAAAATGAGAGTTTTCTAGAAGAAAATGAAAAAGTTAAACGACACTTTAAAGAGTTATATGATTCAATGAAAGTCACTCGTGACAAGAACAACGAAAAAATAACGTCTTTACAAAAGGAAATTGAGAATCTCAAGGGTCAAGTAAAAGGGAAAATGCCATTTGTCTTTAATGAGAATGTTGCATCAAAGTCATCTGCGGACTCTAAATATCTTGTGATGTTAAATACATTCCTCCTCATCTTAGAAATAACGAACTTGTATTTCATAACTATTTTCTCACCTTAAGGATAGTCTAGATTGTCTCCGTGAGATTGTAGAAGAGAATTTCATAAACAAGCCTCTTGATAGTGAAATTAGCTTTGCTTACATTCGAGCCAAACGATCTCGGGAGTCATTAGAATGTTTAAGAGCAACATGTCCTAAATCCTTATGTGAGAAAGATAAAGTCGTGATGCCTTGTTCCATGCCTAGTGCTAAGCATACAAACCATTCCATGCCCAAGATTAAGAAAGTGAATTTTAATGTTCCTTCAAGTAGCTCGGATCCCAAGACTTCTAAACCGAATTACAAAAGTAGCAAAACCAACTAATGTTCCCATTCCCCTACAGGAGTAGAAAGTGATACCAAAGCGATCATGTCAAAGCCTCAAGGCAACACAAAGAATGATAGGACCTTGCTAGCTAGGAATGTTCAGTGGAAGATAGTAGAAGATCACCTTAGGAACAATTTGAATAAAACGAATCGTGTTGATTCTAGTGTTAGCTCTAAACATGATGTAATTAATGCGAATTCTACTACTTTTGGCAAAACATGTAATGATGATTGCTTGGTTTCTGTTACTAAACATGTATGTGGTGTGAATGAGCTGATTAATGCTGTTAAATGCCCCGTTAAAATTGTTAATGCCAAAAATCAAGCTAAGAAGGATAGAAAGCAAAGGCGAAAGAAAGTTAGAAAACATTGGAAACCCACAGGAAGAAAATTTAGTAATATAGGCTATCAATGGATACCTAATGGCCGCAAGTTTAATCTTAATGAGTTGTGCCCTAAATTTTCTAAGTCAATGCCCATTAGAAAATGGATGCCTACTGGTAGAACTATTCCTTTAAGAGGTGAACATACTTTGAATAGGTCAACACGGACACTATAATCGCATCTATCCCCGATGATTCCATTGTTTCTACTTCCGATGAGGTGTTCCAATCATCGTTACTAACCAAATGAAACCCATTCTTGCATGGGGATCCCAATTATCCGATTATCCATTCTTGTCGTGTTCAACCGCAGATCGTTCAAATCGTTCGTGGTACCGGACTCGAGCTATTCCAAGCATATTTGGAGATTGCTCGTGGCTCATGAACTTCATGAGTAAATTCATCGGGACATTAGATTCGGGAACGACCATTTTGGTGCAATTATGGGTTATGGAGACTATGTTGTTAGCGATAGTGTAATCTCCAGGGTATATTATGTTGAAGGTCTTGGTCATAACTTGTATTCTGTTGGTCAATTCTGTGATTCCGATCTAGAAGTGGCTTTTAGAAAACATACTTGTTTCGTTAGAGAACTTGATGGTGTGGAACTGTTAAGAGGAACTCGTGATTCAAATCTATACACCATCTCTATCGAAGACATGATCAAGTCTTCTCCAATTTGCTTGTTGTCAAAGGCTTTGAAAACAAAATCAAGGTTATGGCATCGTCGTCTCAATCACTTGAAATTCGGTACCATTAATAACCTTTCCAGAAAGGATCTTGTAAGAGGCTTACCTAGATTAAAGTATGAAAAAGATCATCTTTGTTCAGCAGGCCAATTGGGAAAAAGCAAGAAATATGCCCACAAACCCAAACCCACAAACTCAGTAATGGAATTTCTTCATACCCTTCATATGGATTTGTGCGGACCAATGAGAGTGCAAACGATTAATGGGAAGAAATATATTTTAGTCGTTGTTGATGACTATTCTCGATTTACTTGGGTAAAGTTTTTTAGGACAAAGGATGAAACACCAGATGTTATCATCAAACTTATCAAGCAGCTTCAGGTTTGACTTAACGATCTTGTTAGAATTGTTCGATGCACAATGGCACGAGTTCGTTAACAAAGACTTAAGTCAATTTTATGAAAGTGTTGGAATTAGTCATCAAAGAAGTGTTCCTCGAACTCCTCAACGAACGGTGTTGTTGAAAGATGAAATCGAACTCTTGTGGAAGCCGCAAGAACAATCTTGATTTACTCAAAGGTTCCAATGTTTCTCTCGGTGAAGCCATTGCCACCGCTTGCTACACCCAAAATCGTTCCCTTATACAAACCTCTCATGGAAAAACTCCATACTAACTTGTCCATAAATGAAAACCTGATCTCTCCTACCTTCGTGTGTTTGGTGCTTTGTGCTATCCAACAAATGACGGTCAAGATTTAGGTAAACTAAGAGCTAAAGCGGACATTGGAGTTTTTGTTGGTTATGCATCAAACAAGAAGGGTTACCGAATCTACAACAAAAGAACTCGAGATATCATGGAAACTGTTAATACAAATAAACCGTAAAAACGTTTATTAATATTTTGCGATCTCTTTGTGTTTTGCTGATAACATATATAATGTTGTCTTAAGTATAATTATAAGGATACATGTTATTTTTGTAAAGCATTTACATATAATCTTTTAAATACAAAAATGTAGTAACTTAAGCATTTGTTGTAATAGTTAATTAGGATGGGTAAAAATCACAACCCATGGATCTTAACCCATACCCAAAGAGACTTGATACAATGTATACTTAGATACATTGAATCTAGATATAACCCACGGACCAACCCATGACCCATAACCAAAAAACCCATGGGCAAAGAGGAGCGTTCCACGGATCCCTAGCTTTGTGCTAGCCGGATCCCAAGTGGAAGGGATCCGTGGGATCCGTGAGGACAGTGAGGAAATTTGCCTATAAATAGAGAGCCATTTCTTCATTCTAACTCACCCCTCTTCTTACTAAATCTCATATACACTCTCATTCTCTTCTAACATATAGATCACTTGATCTAGAGAGTTGTTCTTCTTTCTTTCTATTTGTGATCCTCATATAGGTCCTTCTCTAAGGCGAGATCACGAGCATTCTACAAGTCATCCAAGCAAGGGGTCCTTGATTGATTTGTCACTCCGCAAGATTTACAGAGCGAAGATCTTGTATTTGATATTTCACATATTTGTTGTGTAATAGTTGTGTTGGTTTGGTCCACCGTGCTACGGACTCGGTATCTAGCTTTGTACCGAAAAAAGTGTAAGCAACGTTGTGAAGGCTTCTCCGCCAAGTGAAGGAGTTTGTTGACATAGTGCTTGAACTCTCGAGTAGGTGACTCGGAGAGTGGAGTAGGGCAAGGAAGGTGTCCTTGTAGCCGAACCACTATAAATCGGTTGTGTCATTTCTATCCCTTATCTTTATTTATTTGCTTGCATTATCATTAGATCAGACGTTCTCAACATCCATACGATTTCACATAATATTGAATCTAAAGTTTTGAAATCAACCTAAAATCGGCAAAACTATTCAACCCCCCTTCTAGTTTTCCACAATTGGCATCAAGAGCTAAGTTTATAAAAGTTTTAAAATAAAATTGTATTTTAAAAACTTTTCGCTCACTATGGGTTCGAAAATTATAAGGAAGGGCAATCTATGCAACGACCACCACTACTTGAAACTAATGGTTTTATATATTGGAAAAATAGATTCGAAACATATGTGAAGTCTAAAGATATTGATCTTTGGTACATTATTGTTGAAGGTGATTTTGAGGCTACCTCAAATGATGATAAAGGAAATTTAGTTCACATACCTCATGATAAACTAAATGATGAAATGAAGAAAAAGCTTTCTAAAAATAGTGAAGCAAAAATGGTTTTATATAATGCTTTACCGAAAAAGGAATTCGAAAGAATTTCTATGCTTAAAACCTCTAAAGAAATTTGGAATTCTTTAGTTGTAACTCATCAAGGCAACCAACAAGTTAAAAATAATAAAATTGATTTATTTGTTCAACAATATGAACAATTTTCAATATCGGATGAGGAAACTATAGATCATTCATTTGCTAACTTTAATACTATTATTACATCTTTACAAGCACTTGATGAATCCTTTTCTAGCCGTAACCATGTTAGGAGATATCTAAGGGCACTTCCATCAAGTGGAGATCCAAGGTGACGGCAATCGAAGAGTCAAAAGATTTGACAATCCTCACCTCGATGAACTCATAGGCAACCTAAAAGTCTACGAGCTTGTCCTTGCTAAAGATTCCAAGCCTCAAAGGTGAAAGAGAAGCACAAATCTCTTGCCCTTAAAGCCAAAAAGGCTTCGAGCGATGAGGAGAACTCATCTTGAGTAGTGACGACGAAGAGTACGCTATGGCGGTAAGGGACTTTAAAAAGTTCTTTAGAAGAAAGGGTAGATACGTCAAACAACCGTATGACGATAAGAAAGGCTTTCGGAAAAGCAAAGAGGACGAGAAGCCAAAGGATGATCGTACTTGTTTTAAATGTGGGGACCCAAACCACTTTATTAGTAAGTGTCCCAAACGGGATGATCAAAAGGCATTCGTGAGCGGCACGTGGGGAATGAGCGACGAGGAGGACGAAGAAATTTGTCTCATGGAAAATGACGAGGTATGTCACGAATACTATAGTAGTTCATCACTTGATGACGACTCATTGCATAATGAATATGATAAACTATGCAATATTAGCTTAAAACTAATTAACAAAACAAGCTTTTAAAGAGTCAAAACCAACGTTTAGATAAAGAAGTCATAGAATTAAAAGCAAAATTAAAACGTTTGGAAAAGGGTAAAATAGCAAGTGGTGAATGTGAACTCTGTGTTCAACTTCAAACACTAGTTGATCATTTAGATTCTAAAATTGCTAGAATAAGTACAAACACCTTAGATACAATACTCGATGGTGTTAAAACTGGCAACAACCAAAAGGGTCTAGGTATACAACAACTTGATCCATCAACTAGTGAAAATAAAGAAAAAAAAATTTGTTAAAGAATTAGAAAAACCAGCCACTGTTGTGGCGGATCCCCTAAAAAGGGAACCGGCTAGTGTACAAACTAGGATCCGTGGATCTGCTGTGACAACTAGTGGTAATAACATAGCCTCATCATCTAGAACCGAGTTTGTTATCGTAAATAGGAAGAAACCAACTCATGTCACCACTAGACATCCACCTCCAAAAATTAATCCTACTTTTGCAAGAAACAAAGCACCATCTTTTCAAAAACATAATGCATCTAGGAGACCTAATAACGTTTATCCAAGAAGTAACCATCAAATGGGATGGAACCCTAATATGCAAAACGGTTTCTCTTTTCAAAACTTTGCTCCATGGAATGCATACTCATCTTATCCATACATATCTAACATGAATGGAATGTTTAACACTAATGGACCCATGAATAAATGGGGACCAAACTTTGAGTTTATTATTGTTTTAGGTGTGCTTAAGGTCGACCTAGACCCCGATGAATGGGTCAAGGATAGCGGGTGCACGAGGCACATGACCGCAATAGGATCTATTCTCCATATATGAATCCGTAAATGGAGGTAATGTGGTGTTTGGAAATAGCAAAAGTAGAATCATCGGTAAAGGTACGGTTTCTAACAAATCTCTAACCATTAACGATGTGTGTCACGTAGAAAACCTAAACTTTAATCTCTTAAGTATAGGACAAATATGTGATAAAAAGTGCAATGTACTTTTACCAAACCGTAGTAAGATACTTAAAATGGCATAACCATAGGAAGAGGAATTAGGAAACATGGAGTCTATGTCATTAAAATCGGTAATGAACCTAAAGACAAACTATGTCTTACCTCTATGGATGATACTTGACCTTATGGCATCGAAGATTGGGTCACGCCAATATGCGACTTCTTCAATCGCTATCATCCAAAGATCTAGTAAGAGATCTACCTAAGTTAAAATATGAACATCATTTTGTGATGCTTGTAATATAGGAAAAAAGCTCACTCGAGTCATAAAGCTAAAAACATGGTGTCCACAACTAGGTGTCTAGAATTACTACATATGGATTTATTTGGTCCATCCGCTATCCAAAGTTATGGAGGCAACTACTATACTTTGGTAATAGTGGATGACTACTCTAGGTATACTTGGACAAAATTTTGAAGAACAAACGAAACCTTTAACTATTTTGAAATCTTAAGCAAAAAGATCCAAAGACAACTAGGAAAACCCATAGTGTCTATTAGGACGGATCATGGTAGGGAATTCGATAATGAAGTGCAATTCGGAGCTTTTAGTGACGCTAATGGTATTACTCACAACTTCTCGGCTCCACGCACTCCACAATCGAATGGGGTAGTAGAAAGAAAGAATAGAACCCTTCAAGAAATGAGTAGAACCATGCTTAACGAACAATCCATACCTCAAAAATTTTGGTGTAATGCTGTTGATACCTCAACGTACATACTCAATCGAGTCTTAATTAGACCAATCTTAGGTAAAACTCCATATGAGTTACTCCGAGGCAAAAAGCCTACTTTAAATCATTTTAGAGTCTTTGGAAGCAAATGTTTCATTCTTAACACTAAAGATTACCTTACAAAATTTGATCCTAAATCAACCGAAGGTATCTTTCTAGGTTACTCGCTTAATAGCAAAGCTTACGTCATATTAAACAAAGAAACAATGAAGGTAGAAGAGTCATTAAACATAAAATTTGTTGAAAGTCCACCCAAACCCTCTTCACCTCTTGTCGATGACGAGATCATAGAAAGTGAAGCTATTGTAATTAAGAAAAAGATAAATGAAGAAGAAGAACCTTCAATTAGTGAAATCACAAACATTAAAGAGTCCAAAGATCACCCGTAGATAAGGTCATAGGAAAGCTAAGCGAGCGAACGTTAAGGTCTCAAGTTCAAAACCTAAGTAGCTTATTTTGTTTTGTTTCAACTATAGAACCTAAGAACACACAAGAAGCCATAAAAGATGAAAGTTGGGTAATGGCTATGCAAGAAGAATTAAATTAATTTGTTTCTAATGATGTTTGGACACTTGTCCCTCCACCTAGTAATCAAACCATAATAGGAACAAATGGGTGTATAAAAACAAATTAGATGCAAACGGAGTAGTATCTAGGAACAAGGCTAGACTCGTTGCCCAAGGGTATAACCAACAAGAAGGAATAGACTTTGATGAGACCTATGCCCCCGTGGCTAGATTAGAGTCTATAAGAATACTTCTTGCGTATGCTTGTGCTAATGATCTAAAGCTTTATCAAATGGATGTCAAAAGCGCTTTTCTAAATGGTCTTATTAATGAAGAAGTATATGTAGCTCAACCTCCGGCTTCATCGATTTTGAAAAACCCAAACACGTTTATAAATTAAAGAAAGCCCTTTATGGTCTTAAACAAGCTCCAAAAGCTTGGTATGATAGACTCAAGTCCTTTTTAATTAAACATAACTATACCATGGGGTTAGTTGACAACACACTTTTTACTAAGAAAAAGGAGTCACACTTAATCATAGTACAAATATACGTAGATGATATTATATTCGGATCCACTTATCAAGACATGTGTGATGATTTCTCAAAAATCATGCATGACGAGTTCGAGATGAGTATGATGGGAGAACTTAGTTTCTTTCTTGGTCTACAAATTAAACAAGTAGAAGATGGTATCTTCTTCAATCAATCTAAATACATCAAGGAGATGTTAAAGAAATTTGGTCTAGAAGAGTCGAAACCAATTAGGACACCCATGTCATCCGACACCAAACTCACAAAAGATGAAGACGGCGAATCCGTAGATAATACTAAATATCGTGGCATGATAGGTAGTCTTCTCTACCTCACGGCAAGTAGGTCGGATATCATGTTTAGTGTCTGCTTATGTGCTAGGTTTCAAGAAAACCCCAAAACTTCACACCTAGAAGCCGTAAAAAGAATTTTTAGATACATTAAGGGTACAACACAATTAGGATTATGGTATCCTAAGGCACGGTGTAGAAACAATTGTATATGCAGATTCGACCATGCGGGGATTACGTTGATAGAAAAAGTACAAGTGGGGTGTGTACTTTCATGGGATGTTGTTTAACATCATGGTTTTCTAAGAAACAAACGGCTCTAGCAATATCAACAACCGAAGCCGAGTACGTCTCGCCGCAAAGCATGCCAACAAGCACTATGGATGAAACAAGCGTTAGTAGACTACGACATTCATCTAAGCGACATAGCCATTCTATGTGACAACAAAGGTGCCACCGACTTAAGCAAGAATCCGGTATTGCATTCTCGCACCAAGCATATAGAGATTCGTCATCACTTCTTAGGAGACAATGTTCAAAAGGGGAACATTTCTATTGAGAAAGTAGCATCCGAAGATAACATAGCCGACATCCTCACCAAACTGTTGAAGCGGGAACAATTCAACCTACTTCGTATTGGTCTTGGTTTAATGGAACACACGTCGTAATTTATTTTGACTCCACAAGGTATGTAAACACTAGCCTTCTTCCTTCTGAGTCTAGGATCTCTATTTCACACACAACTCACAAACAATACGGGAATTTTCAAAACCCAAAGATAAGTTTTTCACTTATAGCTTTCCTACTTTTATATACACATTTTCAAAGAAAACCTACTTTCACAATGTTTTCTAAAAATGATACCTTCCGTATCAATTTCACAAAAGCAATCTCTCACATCTAGGACAAATCGCTTTTCATTATTAATACAAAGTAAAACCCGTTTTCATTGAATCTCATGTCTTTTGAATGCTAAAGGGACACATAACTAATATGTGTTTTCGGGTACATTCATTTAAGCTACAATGAATTAGGAGCATTGACAACACAAGATTACGTACTTATGTACTAAATACGTGTTTTCGGGTTATCTCAATAGGATACTTTTATACTTCTAGTTTAATTTTTATTTCTTTTAGGGGTCGAGATAACCGCAACTCCAAATAGTTTGCATATAGGCACACAATAGGCAAAAATATCTCCAAAAGGAGAATTTTGTCTTGCTCGAACACGAGACCCACGGATCCCGGCCTTCATCTTGGACGGATCCCTCGAGGAAGGATCCGTGGGATCCGTGTATCTAAGCTATTTTCAACTTCTATTTTTGTCTTTTGGATGAGAAATCCACATTTGTTTTATTTTGGGAGTATGCTCTTTAATGCTTGTGTTCTCATGATCACATGCCTTGAATTCATATCTAATCATTAGATTTTAATCCACATTTTGGGTCAAGCATTCATTACAATGTGTTGTTTTCTATATATATAACTCCCAAAATGCTTGCATACTCCATCTCCTTCTCACAAACACACTTCATCATGTCATCCAAAACCCTTTAGGAGAAACATCTAGTACAAACAATCATGATATCCAAACCTTTGTACTTCCATCATCCAAAATACCACAATCAAATGCTAGGATATCCATGCGGATTAGTATCCGATCTTGTTGTTTAGCAAAATCAACCTCAAATGATTCATCCTCAAATAACTCACCACAAGATGCTTCCATTATAGCACCACCCTCATCACCAACAAGTACACCAACTTCATCACCACCTAAAATAACTCTTTGGAACTCCTTAGGACTCCAACAAGATCTACCCAACCTAAAGAAAAGAAATAGTCTTTTCCACACCCCCACATCACCAAATACTATTTTTCAAGATCTTGAAACATCACCACCTCTAGCTCCCATCACATTACAAGAACATCTAGGTTCTTTTCCACCACCACGTACAAACATTCCGGATTTTGATCCATATTTTCCTATTTTTCACCACAACTTCCGCATAACTCAAATCAAAACAACCCGGAAAACTTCCGCACTCATTACCCACATCATTTACATTGTGAACATTGCCAATCCACTAGGGAAATTGCAATAGAAGTTAGGGAAGAAATGCGTTTCATACTCAACCTCATCCTTGATCGCATCAATACCATTACTCATCAAAACCTCCATCCATAACCTTATGCAAGCATGGAAGGAATCTCTACTACTATTTTTCACTTTTAGTATATTTTTTTTTTTTTTTTGTCATTTTCAAGAACAAGTCTTGTTCTTATTTTTACATGCTTGTAAGTGGCTTAACTACCACTACAACTTGTCGTTTTATTACAAGGCCTTGTTTACATACCTTGGCTCCCTATCTTGTTTCTCGACAACCATAAGATCATTTAAGCATGTTACTAACTATCTTTTGTAGATTTTTTTTTCTTCTCTTGACGCCCCAAACTAGGGGGAGCTACCGTCAAGGGGGAGTAAGAAATACGTAGACTACTTCTTCCTCCAAGGGTTAACTTTTTGTTTCGACAAAAAGGGGGAGAAGAAGTAAAACTTAGGAGCTTTCAAAACTTACATCTACTCTTAAGTTTTACTCATCATAACATTATATTTTGTCATCAACAAAAAGGGGGAGATTGTTAATACAAATAAACCGTAAAAACGTTTATTAATATTTTGCGATCTCTTTGTGTTTTGTTAATAACATATATAATGTTGTCTTAAGTATAATTATAAGGATACATGTTATTTTTGTAAAGCATTTACATATAATCTTTTAAATACAAAATGTAGTAACTTAAGCATTTGTTGTAATAGTTAATTAGGATGGGTAAAATCACAACCCATGGATCTTAACCCATACCCAAAGAGACTTGATACAATGTATACTTAGATACATTGAATCTAGATATAACCCACGGACCAACCCATGACCCATAACCAAAAACCCATGGGCAAAGAGGCGTTCCACGGATCCCTAGCTTTGTGCTAGCGGATCCCAGTGGAAGGATCCGTGGGATCCGTGAGGACGGTGAGGAAATTTGCCTATAAATAGAGAGCCATTTCTTCATTCTAACTCACCCTCTTCTTACTAAATCTCATATACACTCTCATTCTCTTCTAACATATATATCACTTGATCTAGAGAGTTGTTCTTCTTTCTTTCTATTTGTGATCCTCATATAGGTCCTTCTCTAAGGCGAGATCACGAGCATTCTACAAGTCATCCAAGCAAGGGGTCCTTGATTGATTTGTCACTCTGCAAGATTTCTGTAGCGAAGATCTTGTATTTGATATTTCACATATTTGTTGTGTAATAGTTGTGTTGGTT